>OX335697.1:8482860-9682860 GCA_946894065.1 Acleris literana | reverse complement strand
TGAAACAAGTACTCAATCTATTCCGTGAAGATTTAACGTCTATAAGACTTCGAGTCAGCTAACCGGTTCGGCTATTTGAATTAAGATTTATTTGGCGTAAAAAATCTATTGATTCAAAGTGTTTTGTGTTAAGGAGCCTTGAGACGTTAACTTCTATTTATTAAATTAGGCGTTATCTATAAAAAGGGACCTTATTGTCGAGGTTAGGTTTGATTTGTAAAAATCCTGAAAAAGTAACAGATTTTAAAAAAAAACACGTTATGACTTGCGATCTTTATGACCTAAAGCAAATTATGACTAAAAATAATTATGTCAGTCAATATAGACCCTCCAAAATAACGAATAAAATAAGACATATTAACAAAAAAAAGGTTTAAAAAATATCGGCCGCCATTTTGAAACCAGCGTTCCCGCTTTACATGCAAAGCCCTCTTAACACTTAAAATAATGTATGGACTAGGAAATCTCTACAGATAAACCAGACAGACGGACAAATCATCCTCGACTTATTTATTACACTATATTGAAGTTAAACCTGTTTAATATCTACTAATAAACGGTGTTTGTGAAAACTTTATTATTTAAATAGAGGAAGTAAGTTAGACGTGTACCTATGGTAAGGCGCAGGGAGCAGGAGGAATAGGATGTACATAATCAAGGCAATTTAATTTGAACCGTGTTTCAATGACAATAAGGTTTATTTTCCTATCTTAATAAACTGAAAACTGCATTATTGAACAAACGTAAATGAACTTTATTGCCTTGATTGTAGACTCAAAGTCCCACTGACAAAAAACTCCCTGTTTGTAGAATGGTAGGCGTTAGGACCTTGCGCAAGGTCCGTCCGGATCGCTACCACCATCTTATCCACCAGGGACCGGAAAACCCCTTCATTTGATTAACCCTATCGATAGGCTAATCCTTCATTTGGTTACCCAATCGATGTGGTTAGCCTATGATTGAGTCAGCTTAACGTTAGGGCGAAACCCCTTTGAATTAGTTAACCGCATTCATAGAGCTGACGAGTTCATTAGGGTTTCCGTAGTTTAATATTAAAGCACTTAGCATTGACTGGGTATTACCCCATTGATCGCCTCTCTCTTTTTTGCGCATTCGGGCGAATTCTGGCTGTCTCGCTTCAGCGGCTACTACCCGCCGCTACCCTATCAATTGTTAGGTAATGCAATAATAAGTCGAAACTCTTGCGCATAGAGATTAAACCAGTTTGAAACCGTTTGATTAAGTTTGAATAGGGTAACAGACGATGGGGTATTGGGATAGGGTCACCGCTTAGTCGAATTAACTGTACCGTTTGGTTGCCCTTTCATTGAACTAAGTCGACGATAGGCTTAGCGCATCCTTGGGGTTTGTGAAAACAAGTCTATCAAATACCATATCGAAAACCCCTTTTGCGCTAAGCGGTTCCGGTCCCTGCCTTTAACCCACCGCCAAGCAGCACTTGCATTGTGTTCCGGTGTGGGGATAACACAACGGGTGACATTACTAGCGTAGAGGCATTCCATCTTAGTCCTCAGGGTTGGCAACGCATTTGCGGTCTTAGGATTGCTGTCTTAAAATGGCAGTCCTGAGAATGCAAATTTCTTTAGTCTCAGATGGATGGAGGGATCTCAGAACAACTACAAATACTAAAAAACTCTCAAGTATAGGGTTTCCATTTAGGAATTTGATCAGTCCTGACAAAAAGCCTTACATTTCGATAAAGGACTTTTTAGTCACAAAATGGCAACATTACTACTTGTGTAGTTTATTAGTTATTACTCACTAGTGACCCGCCCTCGCTTCGCTTCGGTTTATGCCAGTTTTCTGCAATACTCGTACATAATCCTAAACTTTTAAAAACCTTGCTCTTGAATCACTCTATCTATTAAAAAAAACCGCATCAAAATCCGTTGCGTAGTTTTAAAGATCTAAGCATACATAGGGACAGACAGACAGCGGGAAGCGACTTTGTTTTATAGTATGTTAGTGATATTCCACCTAATTAAAAAAACCCGGACAAATTAAAGAGCCGGACAAAGTCCGGACATGTCCGGAGTAATCCGGACGGATGGTAAGGTAACCCTACTCAATTACAAGTTGCGCTCGCGCTGATTCGATTCAAAATCGAATTCAAATTGGAATCTAATAATACCTTCGGTACGGAACCCTCGGTGCGCGAGTCTGACTCGAACTTGACCGTATTTTGGAATTGTTGGTAGTCATCCGGACCAACTCAGCATAAGGTACAATTAAGGCCGAGCCACACCGGATGCGTGCGCGTAGTCGTGACGTGCGCATTCGCTTCCCACTGCGGTGTATAGTATGATTTCTCATACGACATGTCACTATACAACGCAGTGGAAAGCGAACGCGCACGTCACGTCTACGCGCACGCATCCGGTGTGGCTGAGCGTTTAATATGGCGTACGTCAAAGCTCTTACGCCGTTGACCAAGAGTCTATTATTGCTTAACCCGCACGCCATTTTAAATGTGTCTTGCTACTAAAATAAAAGGTACTAAATACAAGATATAAATGATCATAAATGTAAATTTGTAGTAATTGAAGTCGGTAATTAAATTATATTGCTTAATTAATGTATGCTTGTTAGTTTAAATGCGTAAGGCTTGATAAGTATCTCGTTTGAAGTGGTCGAGTTGTTGACTCAGTGGTTGGCTTGTTCTGGGTATGGTGCACAATTATAAAGGCCCAGCCACACCGCCTGCGTGACGTGCACGCTTTCCACTGCGTTGTATAATGACATGTCGTAATGAGAATTCATACTATACAACGCAGTGGAAAGCGAACGCGCACGTGCACGTGCTCGTCACGCAAGCGGTGTGGCTGGGCCTTTATACGACTGCCCAAAAAAAGGAGTGTAATGTTTTCAGGGTTCATGTATGTATGTGCGATGCTTTATTCCACCATAACTTCTAAACGCCTGAGCCGATTTATATGTGTGAGGTATCGTTAGAATCCTTACGTCATCCCGGGTGACATAGGATACCTAAACTGTTAAAATTGCAATAACAACAATGGCAAAATTACAATTATTAACATAGTTATATATACAAAATGCATTCGGGTTTTTGAAGTTTGCTTTCCATTTACTTACTATGTTTCGTGCTCAAACGAAACTTCTGATGATGGTATTGTATCGCGGGACATAATTTAATTATTATGGTGTAAAAAATATTATAATCGCTTAATGATATTGATATGATTATGAAAACTTACGTACGAAAGTACCATGCTTAACTTTACGGGAGCCGCTTGTCATAACTTTTTTTGGTTATAATTTGATTGTTGATACATATAATTATTTTTCTCAAAAATGTCTGGAAATGTTGACATTACTATCTACATATTGAGACGCGAAGGACATAGTTTACTGACAGATTTCAAAAAAAAATAATTGCGTGCTCGCTACACAAGCCCGCAATGTTGCATACAAATTCCATTACTATCTAGCTTGTAACTTTTTAAAAAGTGAAAAAGCCCATAATGAAATGAGGGCACAAGTCTTATACATCCAAATTTTATTTGAAACATAACTTTTTTATCTGTGTCTGGAATAGCTTATGTTTTTTTTCAAAAACAAAGCTTGCGATTCTCCTTGTCATAAACAAAAAGGCGGTAAAGAGTGATAGTTTTTTTCACATGAAGTTTGTTTGTATGCAATTAAAAAATGAGTTCAAGCGATGAAGATTTTACTCCAACACAAAAAAACTTGCAACTTTTGAGAGAAGCTCTATATTTGCCTCGGCAGGAACAGCAATTGCGGGCTTCGTATTTTTACTCGCAAGCTCGTCCGTTTAAAACAATACTCGGCCCGCAATTGCCTACTTCCATGCTTAGGCAATAATGTACTATATAGTCATCATTTTAATATCGCTGGAACTGTAAACTTTTCAGAATTTATGTGATATCTAACGTAGTAGACAAGGTTAGGTTAGGTTAGGTTTGATTTATACAAATCCTGAAAAAGGAAGTAAGTTTCTTGGTAAAATACGTTGAATGATATGACCTAAAACCTAAAACATATTATGAAAAAAAAAAATTATGGCTGACGATATAGACATTTTTCATTTAGTCATATTTTTATTATTTAGTTGTTATAACGTTAGTAAAATTACCAAATTTTGTGATAATTTCCACCGTCTATTACGGGTTATGACTGTTATGAGATACAGTCCGCTGATGGAGGCTTTGTTAATAGGGTCCCCTTAGTACCCGTAGGGTACCGAATTCTAAATATAATATAAAGAATAGGTACGTATTAAATAATAAATATCAGGGGGATAAAACTCACAGAATTAGTCCCAAACTAAGCTCAAGATTTTTACTATGGGTACTAGGCAACCATAAACATAATGTATTAATGTAGAGAAACAATACCTATTAACCCAAATCCACACAATTAAAACTACCTGCTACATTGATGGCATAACTATATGATGAAAAGCAAGCTTTAAAAACCCGACTGCATTTTAGTATACTGTCGTCGATATACCTACATATGTTAATAATTGTCATTTTGCCATTGTTGTTATTTCAATTTTAACAGTTTAGGTATCCTATGTCACCCGGGACGACGTAAGGATTCTAACGATACCTCACACATCTAAATCGGTCAAGGGATTTAGAAGTTATAGTGGAATAAAGAAACTCACATACATACATACAAACATGAACCCTGAAAACATTACACTCCTTTTTTGGGGCAGTCGTGTAAAAATCAGGGAAAAACTCACACAAATTGATGTAAACTAAGTTTAAATTTGTACTACGGATACTAGGCAACCATAAACAATAAAGTACTAATGTAGAGAAAAAAACACTTGATTACATAGAAAACATGTAGTTCTCAGCCCAAGGGCCTTTGTTCTACTGGCTTAAACCATATCGCTTTGACATGTTAACGTCTTGTTTTAAACTCAGCTTTTTCCAATCACTAAGTACTTAATATAAATATAATCAAAATTAAAAGCCGGATAATTTTTCAATCGGCCATCTTCCTTCTATGACAGTTTTCGAACACATTACGAAGCTGACATTCTCATACAGTTTGCCAATTTAGTTTAAATCTAGAATCATGTAGAACTTTTTGCTGCACGAGCCATAAATAAATTAAAACAAACGGTAATTTTCTTTGAATAACTTTCAAAGTACTAAGAGCACAGAAGCCGCTCGGAGATATAAAAGGAAGACAGCAACATACGATTCGGTGATGTAAAACAAGTACGACACGATTCCCTCCACTCCGTTTTAAATAGAACAGCGAAATTCGAATTTTTATATCCAGTACGAGTCGGTTTAGTATTTTAAGGGTTCTGCTACGTTTTATTAATATCGTTAGTGTTTATTTAGGCTACGATGTAATATATTACGACAATACGTCAATTTTTTAAATTCTTATTCTGTTCTTATACGACCTACTTACTCTAGTAGGACATCCTCGTAGTCATTATGCGGGATTAGTTACATATGGGCTATGACAATCCATGGAGTAAGGAAACAGGCGACCTGATGGTACGTGGGATCAGAGACCCAATCTCAAGACTGCGATCCTAAGGGTCGAATAATTGAACCGATGTTGGCTGAGATAATCATCTCAAGATACGTCAAAATAAACGTAATGTCTATCCGCCACACTAAAAGTGATATGCGAACACTGCTACATGGCGGTAGGATAAGACGGTGGTGGTAGTGAGCGGCAATACCGCGCACAAAGGCCCAACCACCACTAAATAATTTACGACCATGGTTAAAGACACTTACGAACATGGATGGATACATGGTGGGAGGGAAGTGGCTATGACCACCAAACTTAGCCCCTCTCAGGTCAAATCATGTTTCCTTTTTAGCTAGCCTAGATCAAAAGGCGATGCGCCCGTCCTGTGGGAAACATTATTCCTGAATCCGGCCATGTAAGAACATGCAGTTTATACGCTCAGTCAGGACAGGCTTAACACTATAGTAGGTATACCACCCAAGGACTGCAGACTGCTTCTAATAATTACCTTTAACCACCCAAGCCTTATACGTAAACCAATTTGCCAACGGATCTCCAAACGCCAACAATTAAAAAATAATAAAAGTCCGTTCGAAAACTCGGAGCGTCTAAGTGTTCGCTTCGCAGAATAAATACTTAGTGGTACACAAAGAGATTCCTGCGTCATTAGCTGGGGGATGGTTTTTGCACGGACGCTGGAATTCGAAATTTGAAATACGCTCCTATTCTAAATGGCTGGCTGGTTTCGAATTAAAAATGTCTGCGTTTTGTTTTTCGAATTTGGAATGTAGGCCATAGATAAAAATAGAGCTATGATTATGTAGCGAGGATGTTTAGAATGGAAGCTCTAAAGGCGCCATCTTGATATCTGTTACATTTCGTTACGCCATACATTTGACAAACAATATATTGCATGTATTCCACTTTCTGTTTCGCACCTGTTAAATAATTAAATTAAAATATAATCACCTTAAATATTTCCCCCTGTCTTTAGGTTCCGTTTCACGCAAGAAATGCTACCTTACAATATGACATTAAAACAACTAATAAATAGATCATATAAGAAATAGCCGGAACAATTTTTGTGAAACTTAGCTCAGAACCTTCAAGATTATTATTAACTCTATAAAAAAAAACTCTTCCGAATCTGTCTATGGGAGCTTTGATGTAAAAAAAACACATAAATACAGAGATACATAGACACACATAATAAACTTATTAGCTTATTTATTACACACTAAATAAATTCAAACTCGCCCAAACGTTATCTGGATGAAATCCCAGGGAAAAGTTCGCCTTTGTACTACTTTTATTTCTAGAATTTTATATATCGCATATTTATCTTTTCGCATATTTGTTTTTCGCATAACGGTGCTTTTAGGCTGACATTGCAGAATTTAATAAACGTCTATTTTGTTGATTTGGTTAGGCTAATTTTTTAAAATAATCAAACTAAAACCGTTTCTATTGTGAAAACCGTTTTAGGTCAAATGATTTTATGCATAAAGATACATTATACGTAAAAAAAATATGCGATCCAACAGTGAACCATTTTAAAATTTGTGAAATGTTATTGTGTTAGTACAATAAAGTGTTGGGTCTGCTATAATAATTTTTAGTCATAATGTATTTTAGGTCATATTTATCGCAAGTCATAACATATTTCAAACTGTAACTTTTCAGGATTTTTATAAATCAAACCTAACGTAACCTAGCCTTGTCTACACGTTAGACATTTAAGAAATTAAGAAAGGTTCACGGTTCCAGCGATATAAAAATTATGACTATCAATAATTATGTCAACAATGACATTATGACCAAAAAAAATTATGGGAAACCACGGGCACATTAAATAAAAACATTAAAATACAGAATAATTAGCATCGACTTAATAATAAAGCATTATGGGTACTAGAAAGCACCCATAATGTATTAATTGTAGAACAAATATGGGCCCATATCGGCTGGATGGAGACGTTGGGACCGGTCGGACCCGAACCTTGATACTATCAGTGCTCAGTATTCCGAAAATTCCAAGCCGATAGGACGTACCGACAGCAGCGCCGACGCTCAACGATTAATACACTCGCGGTCAAATAATTCGGGTCAGTGTGCGTTTTTCATACAAACGAGGCTATTTCGAAGCCTTGGTTCCTCGGCAGGTGTTGTTTTGAGTGAGGTTTAATGGTGGATACTCCGAAGTTCAATCGGTCATTCTCCAGAATTGTGTTCTCAGTCTAATTAACAGCGCCCTTTTTTTCCACTTGGTTTTTGATAAAATTTATGCAAAATGTAGTAACATATCGACCATTCAAACTTTAATATTTATTGGGCACTTAATTATTATTAGCGGTTAATGAACTAGAAGGGTTTTAATATTTGCGTGACGCGCGAATTAGAAAAGCGATGCGTTAATTAGGTTTACTTGCTTGCGAATTAAAAAAACTACGCGTTTATTAGATAAATGTTTATGCCAAATATATATATTTTTAGGAAATAAGACAAAAACTGTCAGACTGTCTATTAATTTTATCATATTTATTATATTGCAACGTTGAAACTATTAGGAACATAAAATATCCATCACGATATACATACATAATAAGCTAACTAATATTTCACTGAAATAATCGTTCTATAATCAACAATGAAAACGATAAAAAAAATCAGAATTAATAACTTTACTAACATAATAACTAAGGTATAAACCTTAGGTATTATGAACAAACGATAACAAATAAATTGCCGTATCTGCTAAAGAAAAAATAATACTTCTTCCTCCTACTTTTTACATTCCCTATCTATCTTTAAAAAAAGTAATTTAAAATTTAAAAAACCCGAAGAACTAAAAAGATATAAATAAACTAGTTAATTTTATTGAATCTAAGGACACCTCATAATTCATAATGCTAAAATCCGTCGAGCCGTTTAAGCTTTACATACATAAGTTATGTAACATAACATACAGACATTCAACTTTAAGTATGTAGTTTAATTATTGCGGGTGGTTTTAATACATAATTTATACAAATATGAAGAATGATGCCGGGTCCCTAGGATTTTCCTTACATGATTAGAATTACAGTTGTCACTTTTTGTCAAAATGCAACTTTTTAATGCGGTCAGCAAAATTTTCATGTTTTCCAAGAGAAATATGCTAGGAAAAATAAAATAACCTCTAAAAAACATATTGTCCAAACACTTAAGCACACAGATACGATCATAAGGATGATTTTAAGGTTAGGGCCCCTCTAATAACATCAGTTTGACATAATATACGTCATTCTAATCATGCCATCATTCATCCGGGAATAACATTTTTGTAAAAAGGTTATTCCTGTAAATTAATTTAAACTGGTTTAGCTTAAGCGAGCAATTAGAAATAAAATACTTTTATGTACCAAAAACCTTTTTTACTACTCTTAAACTAATTAACGCGTTCATTTTTGACCCGTGAATTAGACGTGTGTATTAGGGATTCTTGATAAAAAAAATATAACTTCTTTTAGGTACATGTGATAAACTACATAATCCAGTAACTGTTAAATACTGAGGTTCTTAATGTATACAATAATTTACAGAGCTACAGAGTTATTGGCTGATTTTAAAAACGTGAACGTGTTAATTAGCATTTACGAGAACCAAAACATGCGAATTAGATACTTACATTTGTAGTGTGCGATCCACACAACATTAACACGTCTTTCTCTCAAGAGGGTCTTGACATGAGTGTCTGCTCACGCAAAATGCATTACAGACGTCTGTCTATTTCTTCAATGGCCTTGCACGGACAAGAATGAAAGCGGCGCGTGAATTAGTACACGTATCGGGACAAAGTTTCTTTATTTTATATCTTAGTGATATATTACTAAATAAATTTGGTATTTTTTTTTGTAATTTGGATATCTTATCTTTCATTAAATAAAAATACTTTCATTCATCTTTCCTCTTGTATATGATCGGGGAAAATAGTTATATTAGTGATTTCGGAAGTGGGACGCGCGGTGTTAATTAGGAGAATGGGGTATTGATTTTTTTTTTCTCCTAGAAAGGTATTGAATATTTACTTGAAAATTCATGTACACCTCAATACGAGTACCTTCTACGAACAAAAAATATAAATTATACCAATTTCAATAGTTTTATATTTTTTAAGCCCGAGGACATACAGAAATGGCTGTCTGGAGAATGACCGCAATAGAGGTTGTCAAAAGTTCTTAAGATACCTAACTGATCGCACAATCAGATAACATCACAGCGAGAGAGTTTGGGGTCAGCGTTTGGATTTCCTTACATTTTATTGCAATTTTAGATGTTTTCCTGAACATGCACGATTCCGGCGTTAACCACAGATTCAATCAGTTGGGTATCCTAGGCACTCTGGAAGTCCTGTATCGATGCTCGGGGTATCCATCATCAGATTTTATAAGCATCCTCCGGCGAGGAACCAAGGCTTCGAATTAGCCTCTTTAGTATGAACAACGCACTCCGACCCGTATTATTTGTCCATGAGTGTAATATAAAATACCGTACAATTTTCCTACTTTGCTCCTCCACGGGTAACTATGCTCCATATCAACTATGTCATTTGTCTTATAAGTAAAAGATCGATGACAAAACTAAAAAAAAATCGATGTCATCCAGCCACGAAGTGAATGAAAGCGATAGAATGACTTACATTACAGATGACGTCAATAAAACCATGGAGCAGTACCGTGGCGTGGGGGAGCAAAGTAGGAACATTTTACGGTGCCAACTTTTTTAACACTAGACAAGAAAAAGAGGTAGCAGAAGTTCTGTGTATCTCTGTCTGTCTGTTGCATCATAGCTCTCAAACTGATGGAATGATTAGTTTGGACGCAATTGACAATAGGACCTTTATAAAGGCGTTCTGTAAAAAAAACAGGTTTGTCTAAAAACTCATATTTTTTTACGCAAACGTACATACATATTTAATATCACGCCTTTGTTCCCAGAGAGCGAGGCAGAGCTACAGAATTACCAACAACTCTAAAAACTTGTTGATTATTCTGTAACCACAGTTTGCACGATCAGGCTAAGATGTTTACCATCGTATTAGTGACAGGTTGCAAGCCCATCGCCTAACAGTACTACAAGCCTTTATTCCCTTAGTCGTCCTAGAAAAAAAAAAATCGAACTATGACAAGTGGGGTATTGTTGAATAGGTTTTCAAAAATCATCTTTAGGTTTCTTTCATCATTTTTCATTTTGAATGATCGTTTAGGATTTATAACGATTTAAAGTTGGTATGCAACAGTTTGGTTTTTAAAGCTTGTTTTTTGTCCTACTCTAATTTAGTATGCGGACCGTACGCGTATCATTGAAGCTTGCGCGGCTGGGTCCTTTTTTTACTGACTCATGTGTAGGTATACGTTTATACTTTAAGCTTAGTGCACACTGACACCGAATAATACAATAGTAATATGTATGTATGTATGTATGTATGTAAACACTTTATAGTATAGAAGAAAAACAAAAACAATACAATGAACATTAAAAAAGATACTGTTCTAAGGCAAACTTATCCCTTTAAGGGATCTCTTCCAGCTAACTTGAGAGATTGAGAAAAGTGAAAGTCTAGTAGTGAACAGTCTGTCAAATCAATGCACCTCCTTATTATTATTATTTATTAGCGACCCGCCCTCGCTTCGCTTCGTTTTGAGTGAGTTTTCTGTCACACCCATACGTAAACCAGAGTTTATTAGACATAACTTTTCGTGAAAGGTTGACGAAATTATCTAACTGATGGCGAAAACCGCATGTGCGAATGCGAATGCTGCTTGGCCGCCGGTTAAATAATAAGATGGTGGTCATATGGTGGTATGGGATCTGGATACACAGATACACAAATAAACTGATAAACAGATACAGATACACATTTACAGAGATAAACAGACACATATATACTCAGACACATAGTAATACAGACACATAGTAATACAGACACACAGTAATACAGACACAAATAAACAGACACATATATACACAGACACACAGTAACACAGACCCATATATACACAGACACATATATACACAGACACATAATAACACAGGCACACAGTACCACTAACACCAATAAACAGACACATATATAGACAGACACACAGTAACACAGACACCAATACACAGACACACAGTAACACAGTCACCGATACACAGACACATATATACACAGACACAAAGTAACACAGGCACAAATACATAAACAAATATATACACAGACAAACAGTAACACAGACACAAATACACAGACCCATATACACAGACACACAGTAACACAGACACCAATACACAGACACATATTTACACAGACACACAGTAACACAGACACCAATACGCAGACACACAGTAACACAGTCACCGATACACAGACACATATATACACAAACACAAAGTAACACAGGCACAAATACATAAACAAATATATACACAGACACACAGTTACACAGACACCAATACACAGACAAATATATACACAGACACACAGTAACAGAAACTAATACACAGAAACGCAGTAACACAGACACAAATACACAGACACATATATACACAGACTCCCAGACACAGATACATAAACACGCAGATACACACGTTTAATTTACTTAAACCCCTCGTTTTGCATCGGGGGTAACAAAGTCCCATGCGTATGCGCCCTTACATACGCGGTAACTTATCGCCGATCGCTTGTGTCGAGAAATATTAATTTTTATTCACAAACTTTTCCGTTACATTGCGTGTAATCTGGGTAAAATCATTTAAAAAGCATATTAAATAACTTTTAATGCGATTATGAATTGTGTATTTTTTGGGCTAAATAATATTTGGTTCCGCTTAACGTGGTTAGATAAAGGATTTCAGATTGTTTTCCCCAGTATTAGTTACAGTAGGTATACATTGCAGGGCATGTCAAATTATAATTAAGTAAGGCCTGACAGGAAAAATAAAAAACCTCGCCATATTGTGGACATTATATGAACTGTCATTTCTATGAACTGTAAAAAAGCATTAGTGGCGACCCCATTGGAGATTTTTTATTTTTCTGCTCTGGCTTAATAAATATTCACATCGCAGGTCAACAACCACACTAGTGACAGTTAAGTTTAAAGATTACGCTAGCAAAACTGATCTAGTGATCTCTTTAGTCTATCGTCACATGTCACTCATCATCGAGACTAAATAGAAAGAAATGGATGGAGAATACGAACTTCGAATTTCGATTTTCAAAGTGGGGCCTCAGGGGGCCTACTTTGAAAGTCAAAGATCGAAGTAACGAGTGAAAAGGATGGACCCCATGGTTCTTAGCTAACTTTCATGTAAATCAGTAAGCCCCTTTAAGAGATATCCGTTCTAAAAGTAGGACCCGCTATTATAACACAGGTTTTTTTTTAAACTCGTCGATATAGTCTTTAATACCTAACCCTCTTATCTTAATACATCATCTACGGTAGCTTTATCTCCGCAATTTTGACAGCAGATGTCACTAATGCCAGCTTACGACCAGTCAAACTCCAAAAAAGTTCTGAACAAACCAGCCAACCGATGATGAACTCTAAACCAAGCGAGTGCAAAATGCTAATGTACTTTTGCATCGTGATTGATGTTTTTTACGTTTTACTTTTTGCTTTTGTTATAATGTTTATGATAAACTAGCTTCTGGCCGCGACGTCGTCCCCGTGGAATAGTTAGTTTGGGCTAACGCTAACTTTAACCCGCGACTTTGTTAACGTAGAAGGTTGAAACATTCTTCATTGGTGCTCCGCTCCTATTGGTCTTACCGTCATGATATATACCCTATAGCCTTCCTCGATGAATAGGCTATCTAACACAAAGCAACAAATATACATATATAGGCTGTGAAACACATTACCCTCCTCCTTCGGCAGTCGGGTGAAAATGTTTTAAAAGGTAAGTAAGTATGGAAAATGGCGGAGCTCGCCGTTGTGGATTGAATTCATACTAAACGCGACGACGCGCTGGCCTAGTTGGTAGTGACCCTGCCTACGAAGCTAGCGGTCCTGGGTTCAAATCCCGGTAAGGGCAGATATTTGTGTGATGAGCACGAGTATTTGTTCCTGAGTCTTGGATGTTTTCTATGTATTTAAGTATTTATAAATATTTAAATACTATATAAGTATGATTATCGTTGACTAGTACAGTCGAGTTCATAAGTATGTACACTTTAGTACCCTGTCATAGAATAGATGATAGTACAAGTACAGAAGGCTCACTCCTTTGATCTTTACAAAAGCCGTTTTTATCTTAGCCAAAACATTATGATTTATGGCCCTCTGACGTCGTCGCCTCCAGCGCAAGCCAAACGGAACGTTAAGGCTGTATACGAACGGTGAAAATGAATTGGCTCACTCGCCGCGTCGCCGATAGTGAGGGCTGTCAACGACAAAAAAAAAATGTGTTGCCCATTTATTTCTCGCATTCAATATAGAGAGCAATAAATGTATATTCTTCATACACCATATACTTACATTATTTCATTATTTATCTCTAAAATAATAAATCTATTACGTACCAATTACAAACAGTTGCTACGTTACCATATTTCTACAGAAAAAGACGGCAATCCGCAGCGAACGCTATTGTTAGAAAGAGATAAATAGTAGGTTCAAATTGCGTACCCGAATTATGCGGCAGCCAATTAGCTACCCGTCTTTGTCGCACTCATATAAAGTTGGCGGCAGCCCCTGAATAGTACCCATCAGATGGGTAACCGGCATGTACTTGTAGCGATGAACGTACATCGCGGAGTGAGCTGCGCCTGACCATGTCTATTTAATGTCATGTTTAAACGGCCATATATGAATTGTCACAGCGATTAAAGTGACAAGGTACTAGTGTACACATATTTATGAACTCGACTGTACCCATAGTACAAGCCTATAGGGCTTAAACGTACATATACCAGACTTAAACCCTTTTTCCCTTGATCTTCAGGAGATATACCCTTTTTCCAGAGATGGGCATTATTCGAATAATTATATGGCAATTCATTCAACGAATAAATTATTCACGAATAAATTATTCGCAAATAAATTATTCGACGAATAATTTATTCGAATTAGAATAATCATTCGTTATTCGCGAATAATTTGGTTATTCTTATTCGTTATTTGTCATTCGTATAAATTTTGCCCATCTCTGCCTTTTTCACAAGGGCGCATTTGAGCTCTCATTCCGAACAATTACTAAAGAGCCAGGGGTCAAAACTGCGCTAGAACCAGCTCTATGCTCTTGCGCAACAATGCTGTAACTTGATCTAAGTACGGGCCGGTGGCACTAACTGTGGTTTAAACAGTAAACGGAGATTAAGTTAAGTGACGGTTGAAACTGGGGAATAGTTTGATAAATTAAACTAGAACAATTGAAATAAGTTTATTTGCCATTTTACATAAAAGTTAGTTAAAACAACACTAAAAACTAAAGATACAAAGAATTTCACCATAGAAATGTGTCACAGTAAAGTTATGATCCAAGTCGTAAGAAGTGTCAAACAAATTGTTTTAAACGCACAAAAATTGCAATATTGTTTTGAAATTGTACTTTTTGCGTGAAGTATGATTATTTTGTAAATGTGTTCTTTGCTTTGTTTTCTGTCTTTCTTTTTCTGCGCACCACTTTTCTTGCTTTCTGTATGAGAGTGCGGCTCCACTGAGGCGGAGAGGAGCGGAGCGGGGCGGAGCTGTGCCAATATTAACCAATAGAATATAAACTAACGTGCGCAAGGCGCTCTCGACGTGACCGCATGCGCCTTCTATTGGTTAATATTGGCACAGCTCCGCTCCGCTCCTGTCGTCTCCGCCTCAGTGGAGCCGCACCCTGATTATTTGGTTGACTGGTAGAGAATGCCATTAGGCATTAAGTCCGCCATTTGTACTTTTTTGTGCAATAAATAAATAAATAAATAAAAATGGTCTTCACTCAGCTAATGTGCCAAAAGGGACCCCTTCTCTAAATCGGGATGGTGTGTTAAGAGTAAGGGAGGAAATGCCCTCATAAGCGGCCAGGTCTCTCTAAATACCGGCCCTGAATATAGCGTATACTCGAAAATCTAATTAAAGACCAAAATCTGACAGTTCCATCTTGATTATTTCGTTATTTTAACATTATTTCATAAAAACATGAATGAGAACTCGTGTAATCAGTAATATAAGGGTAAGTTTTATTGATAAAAATACCTACACTTTAACCAAAATGCAGTAATCACAGCGAATGTGCGCCCGTTGAGGTTAGGATTTTGGTCTTAAATTAGATTTTCGAGTATAGTGTAGTACCTACGCCATTATCAGAATAACCTACCTGCATGTTTAAATTTAACTATTAATTAACCTCAACGCTAGTTAACTAAAAGTTCAACCAGCCCTATAGTTTTACGGTTTCCACTTTGCAGACCTCGCACGATGTCATTTACCTTGCTAACCTTCCTTATTCCATTAGGACCTTATTTCTAAAGTCATAAAGACTATTTTAACCATTCTCAAACGCAAATTATAATTTGGTAATGGTTTTATATGTTCAATGCCAGTGGCTACATTATAGTCAAATGTGGCGTTGTCTATGTAAAGGGACCTTATTGTCGATGGCGCTTACGCCGCACTGCGTCACGCGACGTTGTATTTATATCGGAGCATCTTTAATAATGGCGGAAGCGCCATCGACAATAAGGTATCATAGATAACGCCATAAATTAGTATGGAGATTAGTGAATTGAATTATGTAATGGGTGGAACACTATCATCTACAAAGCTGGCGTTAAGCAGCAGTGTTCGCGTTGTGGTATTTCGGTGTGTAAGGCAGACGTTAGAACGATCATATTTGTTTTATTAGACGAAGTAAACAAAAAGTTCTCGAGTTATTGTACCGATGAAAGTAAACACAAAATGTAAAGAAAACTTGTATAAAAAATCCCGTTTCAATTCATTTCTTGTACATTATAAAATATATTTGTTTCTACAATTTTTATTTGTATTTATTTTATTTATTTATTTGGGAAACAAACAGCAATATATAACACATTAAGAAACAATCAAATTTAAAAAGTACATCAGCCAAAACTGTTTCCACTTATAATATAAGTAAATTACATTTCTGTTGCTCAGAAGATATACATATTACCTTGAAAAAACAAAAATAACTAAATAACGAACAATTTCATTATGCTAAAGATGCTTGCAAAATATAATTACTACCTATAGACAGATGATCTAGTTGATAGATTACTAGAGAACACTTTATTTTGACAAAAAATACAAAATACATTTTTATTTAGAAGAGTGATTGATTACTTTTGATTAATTTAAACGATAAACTACAGTACTCTCTAATAAGTAAAACTATTTTTATCGTTTCTCTACATTTACAAACCTAGAGCTTTGTTTGGGACTAGGTTAACTTTTGTGAGATGGCCCGTTATTGTTAAATTAACAATCGTATAATATAATAAATGTAATCGTCATTGTATTAACTAATAATATTTTTAAATTACATACACACAAACTCACGCCCTCATGGGCAGCTCTAAAAAACTTACATTTTGCACAAGCAGGCTAAGATGTTTACCAGCGTATTAGTGACAGGTTGCAATCCCATCGCGTAACAGTACCAATCAATAATTTATAAAAATAAACATAACCTTTCTACTCTTTCACTAAGAATAGTTTCAAATCCAAATGACAATTATTAAAAATTTACAAAAAGCAAACACGATACGCCTAAATGAAACTGCTTTAAGTCCGTTTTATAATACATGCGATAATGACACTAAATACCTATATGCTAAATACTATAATTGCATAAGAACACATGAACATGAGTCACTTTGACTCTCCTCACATTTTGACGCAGGTGGGTATGGCAGCCATTTTGTTATTAATCATTTTGAATTAGGAACTTCAAGTCATGGTGACTTGGGATTTTTTCGGAAGGAATCGGAGACGATCGTTTTTGTTGATTTAACTTCGGATTCATAGAAATGGTGAATTGAAGATCTCTTTTACTAACTAGATTAAGGAAAGAGAAAAGTTACCTTTTAGATGATTTTAAGTTAAAACATAGTTAGATACTATTTGTAACATTACTATATTAAACTATATTGATATTTTAAGTGTAAAAATAACTCTATATATTTGTTTGTTACCCTCTCACAGTTACCGCTGAACCGATTTAAATGAAATTTGGTACGAAGATAGCTTGATTCCCTGGGAAGAATATTGGATAATTTTTACCCCGGAAAATACGATAGTTTCCGAGAAAAGAGCAAAAAACTACTTCTTTTAATAGAGACTTTTTACTTTGGCATCCTTGTTACTTCGTACTTATTCATTAGGGTAACATAATGCTCGGATATTGTTAACAGTACTAATAAATTAGATATACTTATTAATAGGTAATTTTTAAAAATTATGTGTTTTCTATAAATGGATATCACTGTGATGTGATCCGCGTAGATTTCGGTTAACGTAATTCTATCGGAACCGAAGAAAATGCCGCATTGTGTTGTAAAAACGTGTAAAAACTACGTTTGTAAATATAAAAGACGCGGTATCACTTATCACGTGTAAATTATGATTATTCATGTTCTTTTTCATAAATATGTGTTTATTTACTTTGACGCAAATTACAAACAATAATGACAATCAGTGTTGCCAGTTTTTTCACGATTTTTTTTCCTAAAAGTGGGGAAATCTGTAACGCCGTTAGTTATGGTTCGGAACCCTACTTATGTGAGTACTATATAGAGATAACCCAGTGTATAAGCTATCTCCATTTCAAATTGCATCCAAATCCGTCCAGCCGGTGCAGTGTCAAGGAGTAACAAACTAACACACAAACAAACTTTCGCATTTATAATATTTAGTAGAATATTTTTTAATAGGTTCTCTATTGGATGGCATAAAATTATTTGTAATAATATTGTTACGCATAGTTGCTTTTAGCCGAAATAGCGATGTGCATAATCATCTTTACGCATATATTTTTACGCATAAAATTAAAAAGCATAATCGTCATGAAGACTAACGTCAAATAGCATAAATACAAAAATTCATAATAATAAATTGGCATCATTACAAAATGCATAACAGTATCGTCCTAAAAAATAGTCATGTACAAATGGCACATAGCAATACAATTGCTATAGCGAAAGTCGTAGACGGACAACGAGAAAAGGTTAGTTTTGGTTTTGTGTTTTATATATTTAGGAACTAAGGCGAGGTCGACGGACGTCTCCTTGGCGGACCTCCTATTCTGCGTTGCTTGGGCGCTTCGCGCCTAGATATCATACTAACCTAACCCAATCTAATGTACCTAACGTGACGTAATTTAACCTTACCTAATATGTAACAACAAAACTGTGTTTTATTCATTTAGAAAACTGAAATTATGGTTAATGACAGATATAACAAATAATTATTAGCCCAAACAATAATATGCATAATGTGTATTAGTCTAACACAAATTAGTCCAACTGAAATTATTGTAATAGCGTAATATGCCAAAAAAGTATTAGGCCAAAGTATTATTATGCGACAGTACTATTATGCCAATACAAATTATGCCAAATCAATTATGCGAAACAATAATAGTCTAAAACAAATTATGCGATCCAAGGGGATCCCTTTTAAATATTCCTTAAGACCCATAAACAAATGTGAATTGACCACAGATACAATATGCCCAGCGTGGGCGCACAATGCTCTGAGTGGGCTTAATAAGTTATGGCTTCAGAAATATATATTTTAGAGGAGAAATCGAATTTTGTATCGAAAATGAAACAATTGCGGGTAAATTTTGTATTTACCTCAACATTATTGGGAAATATCTGTTCTATATTTGACAGAGTCGAAGCGATGTTGTAACCATCTTGATATTTTATAGTTATCCTACTAATATAAATGCGAAAGTTTGTGTGTGTTTTTTACTCCTTCACGCTGCAACGGCTAAACCAATTTCGATGAAATTTGTTACGTAGATAGCTTCAAGTATAGCGTACTTTTTTAGTAAATGATAAATGATACTTTATTGGTAACATAATATTACAAGTCAAATGGTACTTATTGGGTCCAAAAGCGACCCCCAACGGGAAGAAGAGGGGGAGTTATAGCAGGAAATTAATTGTACGCGAAGTCGCGGGCATTCTTTATAGGTAGTTTATTGCAATAAGTATGTCCCAAGTACATCGACCCCATTTACTCTATGGTCTGTGCTCTATGTAAGGATCGTGAAATCGGAAAGATGCGAATAATCGATACGGTTACAATCGTGAATCGATCTAAGTCGATAACGGTGCAGTCGATTCTTTAGTTCCTATTATGTTACTGGCAATATTTTAGCGCATATTCGGCTTTAAAATATCTATGGTCGGTTTCAATTGAAGTGGGCAAAGATGTAAACAAACCAATTTACCATTATAACACGATAATCACGTATTTTTGAAGATCATGTGTGGTTTTATTAACTATTATATACTTGATTATCACTTTTATATAAAGTTTAAGATTGAATAACTGTTAATTATATGTTTTTTTAGAGAAAAACACGCTCGATGAAAATTTGAGGTTATGCGTCAAACGGTACTGACTTGTTTACATCTGTGGTGATTTCAACTGACACCGACTGTAGTATGCTTTGTTATTAATGTTATTATAGCCATAGTATTGTCAACGTCTAAAGTACAATTTGTACTTTGTCGCATTGACATATTTGACAATCTTGTTTGACATTGCTTACAGAACTTTAAAGCGAAAAGGTAAAATAGTACCTAACCTTATTTTGATGTTCACTGTACAAACTTAAATAGAGCGTATTTCAATGGATTAACTTGTGTGAGATTGTCTACTGATATTTATTTATTATTTATTTTCCGATTTGACGACGCGCTGGCCTAGTAGTGACCCTGCCTACGAAGCTAGCGGTCCTGGTTTCAAATCCCGGTAAGGGCAGATATTTGTGTGATGAGCGCGAATATTTGTTCCCGAGTCAAGGATGTTTTCTATGTATTTAAGTATGTATTTCTCTATATAAGTATTTATATCGTTGTCTAGTACCCATAGTACAAGCCTAGAGCTTAGTTTGAGAGTAGTTTGAAGTAATTATTGTATTTAATAATTGTAAAAATGACCTTCTGCTGGAGTTTCTTGCGGTGTTTCTTCTCCGCAATGATGGTCTTGTCCGAAGCGCTAGTAGATTCACTGTATATTACCGACGTGTAAAAGAGCCCTCATGTGACCAATTTACTGAATAAATATTTTTAATTTGAATTTAAATTAGGTCAATTGGTGTGACATTGTCCCCTGAGTCGGATTGTCTTTGGAGCTAAGGTAGGTCACAAATTTAAGTCTTTGACTGTATGTACAGACAAGGACTTTAATTGTTATGCCACTATGGAGCCCTGTCAAAATGAATGATTAACGTTATGCGACAGGGTTCCATAGTGGCAAAACAATTAAAGTCCTTGACTGGACTCTGGGTACTAGACGATAAACATACTTATCTATATAGAGAATTACATACTTAAAAAAATTCAAGGCTAAGAAACATCGAACCCGGGACCGTTAGCTTCATAGGCAGGGTCAAATAGGAATAGAAATCTAAACCGGTTAACTGGTAAATCAACTTTATAAATGTTTGATAAACCGATAGTTTTAAAGCAAAAACCGGTAATATACTGGATTATAGTAATATTACAAATGCATAAATAATTATAAAAAAAAACGAAACAGGTTTTAACCGGTTAACGGCGGTAATTTACCGGTTTTTTATTTAACGCGTTACTGCATTCCAACAGCATAATTATGTAAACTTACCTTTAACCCATCCACTGCTCTAAAAACTCGATATTACCATCAGTGAACGTGTTAACACAAATAACCGCGAATAATTTAAACCTCAATGGAATCTTGTTAACAGGTAGCGAGTCAAATCGGTTCCGATTGGGGTTTTTTTTGTCTAAATTGGTCTCGTCTATTGGGTACCGCCCGGAGAGATCAAAATTAACTGCTTTTATATGCGGAAATAATGCGATATTTGGTAAACTAGATGCTCAAATTACCTGAGGATAAGACTTAATTGTAGATAACTTTAACAAAAAGCAAGCTTTCAAAACCCGACTGTTGCTAACCAACTTTAAATCGTTATAAATCCTAAATGATCATTCAAAATTAAAAATGATGAAAGAAACCCACAGATGATTTTTAAATCCCTATTCAATGATACCCCACTTGTCATACTTCGTCGACTTATTTTTTTTTAATTTGTACAATATGGCGTCTGGTTGCCGCCATATTGAATTTTGATTACTGCCATATCTTCAGTGACACTCACCAGATTAATACATATCGATTGACATAAGAATCATCAAAATCGGACAACGGGTTTAGTTTTTATAGCGCCACAAAGGAACAAACATACATATATAGGCTGTGAAACACATTACCCTCTTCCTTCGGCAGTCGGGTAAAAAGAAGAAGGAGTCACTTAATTAACGTTTTCCTGCTCAACTACGCATGATATTTTTATTTTACATCCATCTACACTAAAATTATAAAGTGGAAAGATTTGTTTGTTTGTTTGCATTGAATAGGCTCCGAAACTACTGGACCGGTGTCCCTTGTTTTGTGGACAAACTTTTCGTCGAATTTCATTTCATCGAAAACGTTTGAAGTAAAATTTAGTTCGCGAATTATTGTTTGGTGTATTTTTATTTCATGTGCTGATCATTCTAATTTTTATTATGTCATAGAATAACTGTTCAGGGAATATTATTTGGCAAATTATTCATTTTGTATGATTTTTAAATGGCAGAAAGAAACAACGAATTTCATTTGTTCGACGTTTCAATACATTTGTTTTTAAATAATAGAATACACATAGCGTCACGACATGCCACAACTACGCGGCACACCTACTAGGGCTCAAATAATCTATAGGTTAGGTTAAGTTAGAATTGTGTCAAGGCAAAGCGCCACAACTACGCGGAATAGGAGCTCCGCCAAGCGGAGCTCCGTCGACTTCGTCTCACGGTCTATTGAAATGATATTACGTAAAGTAATTAAATAATATTCCTTGTAATAATTTCTATGTTCATTAAAAATATTTGAAACAATAAATCACGAAACGTTTTCCATGACATAATTCAACTATGAAATGAATCATGTTACAAGTAAAAATACACGATTTAAAATAACTTTCAATGACCCTTCCACGAACTGAGTTCTCGACGAAATGAAAATACATGAAATTGGACGAAATAAGTGTCGACAATTTGATGATAAACCCTACAGGACCGATTTAAAAAAGTCTTTCACCAATTACAATGCTACGTTATCCCTGAGGGCTCAGACAAGACGCACTACGCTAACGAACGTTTCTATTCGATTCGTTTTTAAACCAATCGCGTCACTGGTAGACCACGTGACTTTTCGTATCACGTCATCTTCCAGTGACGCGATTGGTTTAAAAACGAATCGAATAGAAACGTTAGTTAGCGTAGTACGTCTTGTCTGAGCCCTCTGATGATGTGATGATCAAAGCGAGTTGTTTTATATAATGCTAGATTAAATATTATCAGTGTCATAAGAAATATGTTTAAAAAATTACTTAGTCTTATTAGTAATTAGTTTCTCGCGGCGTTTCTTCTCAGCGCTGGTCCTCTTGGGAAGCGCTGGTAGATTCTTGACGTGTCAAAGTTTACATGTATTTTTCACAGTGACATTACAATATCTAAGACTAAACCCACCCTATTTGAAATGATACTCGTTAAAAAACACAAATTGAGTAATAATCATGTATTTGACAAACACCAATGCTCATAAAAAAACCAACGACCCAAGAACAGAATGTGTTTTACAAAATTCTTACAACTTACACGTAACCGAGCAGAACGATTCAAAAACAATAAAAATACAAGCTAATATCAACTTTCATGCGAAAGGATTGAGGTTAAAATTGAATGGCTGGTTTTGTGGTTGTTTCTTTTGGTTCGACGCTGGTAATAAAAAATGTTGGAAAAAACGACTTATAAGGTTTTGCCTCGATGCACTCGGTGGAGTTAGAGATGCGTATAGAGTTGATAATACCCAAATTATATTTTTTAGCTTCTCATTTTGGAATGTTCTTGTCGTCCGATTTGTATAACTCATGCAATGTTGATTTTCATTTTGAAAAGGCAACGGTAACAATAAAGTTCCAAAATTAAAATTTTAATAAAAAAAAAATACTGGCTGGTTTAGTTTCCGTTAACACGACACGTCCTGTATGGCTAGACAAAATGCAATTAGTGAACGTAATCGCTGTCGGACGGTCGCGTCTAAACGTGACGTGTCAATTCCATACATTTTGATAGTTTCCGAAAGTCGTTTACGTCACCGTTATGGACTTTGTCTAGAGCCTCTGTAGGCCTAGCGAAGATGCAAATGCTGGTAACGTTTCTATTTTCTATCGACACGAAATGTATGAAGTCAACATAAGCAGCGACACGATCCCTCATCAGCTTACTTCTAGTAAATCCTATATATTCTCTCGATTAGCGATGTGCATCTTGGTTAGGGCCCTTGGGGCTTTACTTGTTGTGGGGGTTCGTAGAGTTGAAAATAGAGTTGTTTAACTTATCCACCTAATTTTTTGTAGTAATAGCATCTGTTTACCGCTGACTGTACAGTTACAAAGAGATGTATCCAGTTTTTCACGTTATTGCATTGTTTTAAGGTCCAAGAGTGGATACATCTTTTTGTAGTTGACTGTACCTACTTTTAAAAAAGACAAGCGTACTGAACTATGAATTACGAGTTATTAATTTAAAACCAAGTGTCTATGATCACATTGTATTTCTTACTTTACCTGTGAAGTAACCAGTGTTGTTTGACCTTTAGGTTGTCATTCAAGATTCATTCCATGAATGAGATCCACTATAATGTATCTAATGAGATATTTTTCAATTAGATCTACTTTTTGCATTAAGTACGGTTACATTGACATTTGATACACTTTTACATCGAGTTATAAAAAAATGATGTACGGTGATATATTTATATTAAATCTAGCGTTGAAAAAGTCCGGAAAAAATCCCGTCTTTTTCCAAACAACTCGTTATTTTCGGATTTTTATGGAAAAATACAATGAAATTTTCTGCTCTTATTTTAATCTATATTCGGTCTTATTTTTAACTACAAAAGAGCGACCTCCATGACATGGAGGCAGAAGCAATTGAAATAGGTGGCGAGAGTGACACTAGTCACAGTGATTGACTATGAATAAGTTGCCATATTCTTTTGTTATTTTTCCTAAAAAACCAGAAAAACACGGAAAAAAACGAACATTTCAAAAGCTCAAAGAAAAAAACATTTCTTTTTTTCCGCAATTTTCAACGCTATTAAATCTAACTTGCTGTTATGGATCGCGCTTTCCTAATTTTTAACCGTAATTTTAAGCGAAATGAATGTGTTAAAGTTATATGTTCATGCAATAATCACGTTAATTTTACAAAACAAAACCGCATTGCTAAAACTTCTTTCGGATCTCTTTACATTTTTTAACAAAATTCATTACTCAATAACGAAAACACGTTAACGATACCTCCATTATGATGTTTAACTTTTTTTAGCCGCGTTATAACAACCTTTAAACTATACGCTAAGACCACTTAAAAAAACAAGCTCGTGTTAGTAAAAAACAAAAACCACGAGTGGGCGGGGGACATTAGCCTAATAGAATTACAACTGCTAACCAAATAATTGGGGGTTGCACCCGCCCTATATAATTACCGACCCTTTTTTCTCAAACTTGTATTTGGTTAAGTCTTTTTTGACATTTCGACTTCTTTTTTTCTTGTTGAATGTTTATGTTTTTTGAGCTAAGTATGTAATTTACGAATTTTTGTGAGTCAAAAGCGAATATTTGGGTGAAATGAGAACGTTTACGTTTTATTTGGGCTTTTAAGGTTGCCATGTGTCATAAAATGGGTACTCGTGGACCTTATTGTCGATGGCGCTTCCGCCATTATTAAAGATGCTCCGATATAAATACAACGTCGCGTGACGCAGTGCGGCGTAAGCGCCATCGACAATAAGGTCCCTTTTCATAGATAACACCACAAATATGTTCCTTATTAGTGGTGGTAGGACCTTGTGCAGGGTCCGTCCGGATCGCTACCACCATCTTATCCATTAACCGACCGCCAGCAGCATTCGCATTGTGTTCCGGTGTGGATAAAGGGCCCCATATACGGTACGATTCGTCTGTACGATCGATGAAATCGTGACGATTGATCGCATCATACACGAAACGATTGCTCGTAACGATCGATCATTTACTTGTTTGAAACGAAGGATAAAGACATGTTCAAATGTTCGTGTAAGAGTGAGACAAAATCGAATCGTTGATCGTAAAGAGCCATACACTGTCGATTCATCGTTACGATATTACGTATAGCCTCGTAAGGCCCACCATACTACAAACGGGGAGTTTTTTGTGAGTGGGACTTTGAATCTAGCATCAAGGCAATAAGGTTCAATTAAGTTCGTTCGATAATGCTATTTTCAGTTTGTGAAGATAGGAAAATAAACCTTATTCTTATTGCAACACAGTTCAAATTAAATTGCTTTGATTATGTACATCCTATTGCACACTGGGCCTTACGAGGATAGAACTAATGTCGGGTAGCACAGCTTTATGGCTAAAAAAAAAAAAAAAAAAAAAAAAAAAAAAAAAAAAAAAAAAAAAAAAAAATTGCAAAGAAAATAATACGTTGTTTAAAGATAAAAGGTTTGATATATTAAACATGTCAATAAATAAGTTTAAAACATATTTATACAAACTCAAGGTTAATTTCTAATTTAGGTGCCGGTTTCTTCATGTTGTACTTATTAAGAATTTATATTGCAATTCACTTTTAAAATTAGCTTACTATATTAAATGTTTGTAAATTACATTGTAGCTACTAGAATGTTTACCTTCTCGATAAATAAGCGTTAAATTGTAATGCATGCTGAGTTTGCCTGTAATTGGGTGGATACTCAATCAATACAAACGAATTATCATAATTAGATTGTAAGTTTTAATAGTGGTTTATGTGGCTGGTGCATAATAAGAGGCATTAAAGCACGAGTGTTTTAATGCCTAAGTATGTATAGCCGCATACATAACTTTATCTACATGCATATCATAAGTTTTCTATAATATGTTTAGATATGGCCTGTATTTTTATTAAGTTAGTGTTACTGTTAACTTGTTTGTAGTACCAAAGCTTAAAAAAAAAACTTTATTTATAATGTACAGATATGGCTTGCATTTTCAAGTTAGTGGTACAGTATTACCGATACTTTAATGTTTAGGTACCGACACTTTAATGTAAACATTACGATGCACTATACTTTAATGTAAACATTAAGATGCAACCACAGATACAGGTTTCTTAATATAGGCGATTTGCTTATCGCTTCTGAACATATTGTAGGGAAGTTATGATATGGATGTAGATAAAGTATCTTACCTGTTGGCAAACCTTAATAAATAAATAAATAACTTACCTGTTGGCAAACCTTAATAAATAAATAAACATTCATGATTGCATGCGTTTTTGTTGCTATTTCCGACATCGTCATCGTTGAAGCAAATCGTTAACGATCTTGACATACACTATCGATTCGTCGTTGCGATCGGTCTGAAGCGACGGATCGTACAGACAAATCGTACCGTGTATGGAGCCCTTAACACTAGCATAGAGGCATTCCATCTTAGTTTTTAGGGTTGGCAATGCATTCGTAGCTTTAAGATCGCAGTCTTAAGATTGGAAATGTCTGTGAGTCTGAGGTACAGTCAAAGTCATATGTACACGTTTCCAAGACGCAAAAAATATCTAAACGCCCCTATGTCACTAACAATAGGGTCTATGTTTACATTATGTTTGACGCGAGGGCTGTGTATATATTAATGTCATTTACTATTAGGAGGCCTGTGTGCTCCATTACCAATATTACCATATCCATGATATAAAAAAACGTTTTTAGACGAAAAATAATTGGGGCTGGAAAAAAAACTTTAATAAATCACTAATTTGATATTGTTTTCATTGTTACAGATATAATAACAGGCACCTGAGTCAACGAAATGGACACACATTGTATAGAAGACGAGAAAAAAGCATTCTACGACAAAATGGAAAGACTACCAACGTTAAAAGATCACAAAGAACTTAAAGAAAGTACAATAGATTTCAAAAACCTCTACCCAATTAAGAACATAGAATACAATCATTTTGGTTATAAAGAAGAACTAACAAGAAGAAAGAAAGAATATAGATGTTACAACCTTTGTCTTATTAGCGTATGTCTAAGTTTCATCCTAGGTCTATCTATAGGAGTGATATTGATGAAAACCTCACAAACAGTTAAAATAAATAACATTAATAATAACACTAGGGAATTAAGAACATTAAATTCCTTAAAAAATAAGAAGACTGATTTTGATAAAGTTAATAAATATGCTCTAGTATCATTTACAGGTGAACATAAATATAATAAAGATGTTTATCCAAAAAGTCTAACAGAAGATATGAAGGAGATACTTAAAGATAACAAATCACATCACAAACATGTCATAGCTCATATAATAAACAAGACATATGTTCCTAACGACCAAACTGTGTTATATGAAAATGTTTACTGGGGAGCTGAGGTTGAAAATTCAATGCCTCAAGGTTACGGAGAAAATTCTGCAGAATTATGGGAAGAATATGTCGATCAGAGTGAAGTTGTTAAGATGAAAGCAGGATGTGGAAGGATGCAGAATCGGCTAGTCGTTTTCAAAGATGGCGTCCAAGCCTGTGTGAGATACAGACAGAACACAGATCAAATTCAGGGAGAAATATTCAGTTTTTATGTGGCGAAGTTGATGAATTTGACGAATTTGGCACCGTCTGTTTTGAAGATAGTAGATTTAAAAGATAAATTATGGAGCAGTGTCAGTTCTGATGTTTCTGCTGCACAATGGAACAGTAATAGAGCTGTCGTTCTTACTCAATATATTCCTAGTTTGGAATCAGCGACAATACCAGACATATTCAAGCCATCCAATCGCCATTTGAACAAGAATGATGTGTTAAAAATGGCATTAAAAGAAAACGATACAGTGACTAAAGAACTATTAATCGAAAAACTGAAAGTTAAAACAGTGAAAGTGAAAAAAGTGGAAAATTTTGATCATATAGATGTTAAACTTAATAAGAAAAGTATTGATGTATTTGTTGAACTAGCTCAGTGGTCTGATCTCATTATATTCGATTATTTAACTGCTAATTTGGATAGGATAGTTAATAACCTTTTTAATTATCAGTGGAACGTTAACATAATGGACGGTCCTGCGCATAATTTAGCACGAAAAATGGACAGTGGTTTGCTCTTGTTTCTTGATAATGAATCCGGACTTTTACATGGATACAGACTTTTAAAGAAATATAACGTTTATCACAGTCTATTGTTAGATAATTTGTGTATGTTTAGAAGAAGAACTATAGATTCTTTGAAAAGATTACATGAAATGAAAACAGTGGGTGTAATATTAAGTGATATGTTTCACAAGAAAAATAGTCCAGTTATTAGAGACATTTTGCCTCCTTTACCGGAAAAGAATGCGAAGATATTGCATGAGAGAATAGGCAAAGTTTTGAGTCAGGTTGAAAAATGTGAACAAATGTTTTCGAATAGGTAGATGTGAAAGTAAAAGATGACCTCAATTTTGTCAACCACAAAGTTACATTTGATTTAATTTAAATTGACAATATATTTGATACAAATGATGACGAATGTGTTAAACTTGTAGAATTACAAGATTTTAGTGATAAAGTGACCTCAGATTTAGACACAAGTGACTTTTGCATACGTGTGTATGAAAGTACAAGTAGATTGTTACGCAAAAAAGATTGAATTTCACATAAGCACCGTGAATCATTGTTATGTTTGCTTTACCACAGTAATAGTACAAGTACAGAAAGGCCACACACAAGGACAAATGATAGTTCAATTTGCGTAAAAAGGGTATCTGTACGATTCTTGTAGATTTCCTGTTGTTAAGCTATTTTTATAATCATATAATATACATATTCAAGCATATTATTTGAGGATTCACTACAAGCGAGTTTAACAGACACACAAATAGTCCTGTAAGAGCCCGTTTTTTCATTCGGACGTACGGGACCCTAAAACTTGCAATCGTCATCGTAATACTGTTAAGAAATTAAAGTCTGCCTGTTTCTCTAGTTTGTTCTCTCTGTCTCTTAACCCATCTAAAATGAGTTACCGATGATCAACGTCCTCGATCGATGTGTATTGATTGATGTGACTTGATTTATCGATATTCGGTTAAATAAGTAAACACGCTAATTCATCTTTGGATGATCAGAAATACTGTTCGATAGTGGATCGATTTTAAGAGCTGAATCTGGTTGTCGATGTTCGCTGATCTATTCATTCTATAGATCTATTATATTAGTGTTTTTTTTATTGTTTCAATTGTGTGTGTCAAGTATTATCAGTCTGTTTGTTATTTTGTCAAATGTAAAGACGTCCAGTAAAATTCCAGCTTTTATAACTAGGTCATACATAATAATATTATTATGACGTAGTTTAAAATCCATCTTGTAATTAATGAAAATAATGTAAAAAAGTGTCTCTCGACTCAATGTAAGTTTTATAATAATTGTAATTACTTATAAGCATTTTTTGATACCAAATACTATTTATTGTATAAATTGTGAATATTGTGTAAAATTTTGTGCCAGTGTAAGTACACGTGATATTTATATTTTTAACTCATTATTATGTAAATAATGCTTAAGAATTATGCCATTAAAATATTTTGAAATATTAATCTCTATTAATTACCCATTTATTAAGAGAGAAAGAAGTCAGCATAAATCGAGTGTCATCTGATTTTGAAAAGCAATAAAAAACCGGTATTGACGTACAGTTAACCGGTTAACCGGTTAACTAGTTTACTGGTCTTATTTAAGTTCATTAACATCCGGTAATTTATCGAACCGTAATATGTAATAAATAAATAATATCAAGGGACAATCCTACACAAACTGACCTAGTTTTAAACTAAGCTCTAGGCTTGTACTTTGGGTATGGGTACGAGTACTAGACAAAGATAAGCATACTTATATAGAGAATTACAAGCATAGTTATCCCAGTTGGTAGGTATGTACGAATAGTTTTGGGGGGGTACGTTTTGGCGCTATAGCGGTCCCGTAGCTCCCTCTTAAAGCAATTAGTGCCATACTCCGGGGTTTTTAGACCGTCCTGGCCCCCATCGGGGCAGGTATGCATAGGTATTCCCCAGGGGTCAAAAAAAAAACTTGGTACGAAGAGTGACCCTACCTACAAAGCTAGCGATTCAAGTCCGGGTAAAAGCACACATTTGAGTTATAAGCGGTTGTCCTAGAGTATATGTTTTTTCTATGTAGGTATACAGGGTGGCTCATTTAGATCGGTCAGTATGGGAAATTCTGAAACTATAAGACATACGAAGATCTGTTCTTAGTAACTATGTCATCGATTTTAGTAACAAGGAAAACAGCATTCATAAATTTCAAAAATAAACTTGTACTCAGCTCGGGAATCGAACCCGGACGTTTTGAAAAATAAAACTAACACTATTTATATCGATTGTGTAGGTTTTTAGCAGTAAACAATACCTACATTTTATTAATTTTAGAAATCATGTTTTATACTCATAACATTTCTTAAAAATAAAATCTTATATATCGGGGACAATGTCACACAAATTGACCTAGTCCCAAACTAAGCTCTAGGCTTGTACTATGGGTACTAGACAACGATATAAATACTTATATAGAGAAACATATACTTAAATACATAGAAAACATCCATGACTCAGGAACAAATATTCGCGCTCATCACACAAATATCTGCTCTTACCGGGATTTGAACCCAGGGCCGCTAGCTTCGTAGGCAGCGTCACTACCAACTAGGCCAGCGCGTCGTCAACTACTACTACTATTTACTGCTACCTACGCAATCGATATCTAAATAGGAATAGTGTTATATAGTTTTATTTTTCAAAACGTTTTCGATTCCCAAGCTGAGTCTAGATTTTTAAAATGTATTTATGCAGTTTTTCTTGTTATTAAAATCCATGATATGGTTCCTAAGCACAGATCTTCGTATGTCTTATAGTTTCAGACTTTCCCTTACTGACCGATCTTAATGAGCCACCCTGTATACCTACATAGAAAAATCATATACTCTAGGACAACCGCTTATAACTCAAATGTGTGCTCTTACCCGGACTTGCATCGCTAGCTTTGTAGGCAGGGTCACTCTTCGTACCAAGATTTTTTTTTTGACCCCTGGGGAATACCTATTCATACCCATCCCGATGGGGGCCAGGACGGTCTAAAAACCCCGGAGTATGGCACTAATCGCTTTAAGAGGGAGCTACGGGACCGCTATAGCGCCAAAACGTACCCCCCCAAAACTATTCGTACTTACCTACCAACTGGGATAACTCCGTAGACAATTATTCTCTAAAATTGGCGATCCTTTCATAATTTAGATTAGAATTACAGTATAACAAATTTATCAGTTTCCTTTTTTAACCGGTTAATAACCGGTTTACTTGTATGTATGTATGTAACAAACATTACTCTACAACGGAAAAAAACCATAATAGAAAGGAAAAAAATATACATGAGATTTTCATTTTAATACTATAATTAGGGTTTTAATTGTTTTTTTTGTCGTGCAACACGCCTTGCACGCCGGTACAGAAAAAACGTATACAAAACTGGTCAAAACATGAACGGTAACAAATAGCGCGACGAACTTAGCAAAATCCTAGGATCGGCATTGCCGACTAGTCATTGCTAATGCAAACACGTCATTGTTGATATTGTGTCGTTTAGTATGTGTTGCTAATAAGGCTGCGGCTCCACTGAGGCGGAGATGAGCGGAGTGGCGCGGAGCTGTGCCAATATTAACCAATAGAATCTAAACTAACGTGCGCAAGGCGCGCTCGACGTGACCGCATGCGCCTTCTATTGGTTAATATTGGCACAGCTCCGCTCCGCTCGTCTCCGCCTCAGTGGAGCCGCACCCAAACCTGTTTTTTGTGTTTGGCGTATTTTTTTTATTTTTTATTTGTTTGCCACAGGAAATTCTCTGGGATTAAAAAATCGTTTATATCATCTCAATAGACCTCATATGAGGCGAGATATTTCACTTTGTTCCGATAGGATTTTTTTTATGTTAAAAAATGACACCATCGATATTTTTTGAAGTTTTTTTTGTTGGTGAAATTGCATCTAGTTTCATTCCTATTCGTTTGTGCACTTTATCCAGGGACACAGTGTATATAAAAGAAGAAACTGACTGACATATCAACGTAAGCCCAAACCGCTGGGTCTAGAGATTCCAAATTTGGCACGTAGGTACCTTATGAGGTCTACCTCAAGGGGTGCACTACGAAAGGATTTTCAAAATTCACCCCCTAACAAGGTAAAATTCGGGATGAAAATTTGTATTAAAGTCCGTTAGTTTTGAAATCTTCAAATTTTGTGACTAGGTAGATAGAGTTTTTGATAATTTCACCCCCGAAGGGATGGAAAGGGGTAAAACTGACTGACTGATCGATCAACGCACAGCCTAAACCGCTGGACCTAGGGACTTGAAATTTGAAATTAGCGGTGCACTAAGAAGGGATTTTTGGACATTCATCCCCTAACTAAAGGGTTAAAATAGGGGGTGAAAGTTTGTAAGGAACTATGGTCATTTTTGTACTTGGAAACGTGGTAATTGGTATTTAAACTACTGTTTATAAATAATAATAAAAAACACTTTAAGTGATTTTGGAGAAACTGCTTCTAAGGCGATAAATGGGGGGTAGAAGTTTGTGTGGGTGATTCGTTATTTTTGAAGTAAACAACATGGAAATTAATATTTAGGCTACTGTTTGTAAATAAAAAATATAACGTTCAGCGATTTAGAAAAAACGACCACTAAGGGGGTAAAAGGGGGTTTAAATTTGTTACTCCTTCACGGTGCAACGGCTGGACGGATTTGGATGAAATTTAAAATGGAGATAGTTTATACTCGTACCCTGGATCAACACTTAGGTAAATCGCATCCCGTCAAAAAGTTCCCGACGGAATAACGATATGTGTTTAATGTTTTTTGAAAATATGTGTTTGATGTTTTTTGAAAAACTCATCATGGGTGTAATTTTCTTAGATTCTTCTTCTATCTTCTTCAGCCTATAGCCACCCAATGCTGAGTGTAGGCATCCTGCATTGCTCGCCACCCATCTCGGTCTCCTCATCCAGCACCACATCCTGCCACCTTGACCAGATCGTCGGTCCACCTCATCTCCTGTCTACCCACGTTTCTTCGCCCGGTTCTGGGTCTCCACTCAACCACAGCCTTTCCCCATCTTCCATCATCTCTGCGGCATATATGTATCCAGCCCACTTCCACTTCCTTAGAGTGATTACTTTGGCTCTATCGGTGAGCCTTGTTCGTTTCTTAGATTACGGTGTCGCAATTTTGAAAAATATCAAATCTGTCATTCTAAATGGCGGCCTTTATTTTTTTTTAATCTTCTTGGCTGAGCGGTAAAATCTGAATCGTATTTGACCTGTTACGATATTGTTTTTAACTCGGCCGCCATTATTGTCAAGTAAATAAGAGCTATCAAAACGTTGACAATACGATAACAGATCAAAGACGTTATGGTTTTTAGTGTTGAATAGAGGCCCTGGTATCTAAGAGCTAATCTGATGATGGAGTCGGAAGGTAACGACAGAATCTGCACTATGCTTAACGTAGACCTACCACGTTGGGAATCATTAGTTTTGAAATAGTAGTTTACGTGACGGTGACCTAACAGGCATTACAGCATGAGTGTGGTTTATGAAACGAGCCGCAAGGCGAGTTTCATAATAGATCACACGAGTGTTGTAATGCTAATTACGCAGAGTCTCGTACAATACTTTATCTACAAATATATTATAACTACTCTAAGATGGGTTCAGAAACCAGCATTACCTTACCTGTGGTAGTAGGTGACAGCGATGACACCTATATCGTAATTTTGAAATTACGTTATCGAATATTGTAAGGTAATGAGATCCAAATTTGGAACATATTCCAAAATTAACAGCTGTCATCACTGTCACCTACTACCACAGGTAATGCTGGTCATTGCCTACGGGTTTTGAACGCATAATAGAGGACTTATGATATGAGCATAGATAAAAAAGTACAGTAACAGAGTCTGAAGTAGCTCAAAACATTTTTTATTTGAAATGAGTGAACATCTTACACTGAACAAATAAAACTTTTTTTTCTGCCTCCAACGTTTTTGTGTCCTAAACTATTTCAATATATTCTCTTCCGAACGGTAAGTTATTTAAAAGGGTCTATGGCTCTGGAATAAATTAAATGAATGAATGGCGGAGCGGAGGCGGAGAGAGGCGTTAAGGGCAAGTATCGGTGTTCGAATTCCAGAGGAAAATAAAGTTTTTTTTTTATGGTATGGAAATGTCAAACGAACACACAGGCCACCTGATGGTAAGTGGGATCTGTGACTCATAACTAGACATTTGAATTCTCAAGACTGCAATCCTAAGACCGCAAATGCATTGCCAACCCTGAGCACTAAGATGGAACGCCTCTACGCTAGTAATGTCCCCGGTTGTGTTATCCCCACACCGGGACACAATGCGAATGCTGCTGGTGGCGGGTTAGTGGATAAGATGGTGGGACGCTTGTACGACTTATATTTCTGTAATTGTAATAATGTATGTATTAGTTTACAATCTTTATTGCACAAACAGAGAACAACAAACTAAAGAAACAGAAGCACAAAAGGACACTTCTACGCAAAAATGTGTCATCCCACAATTATTTATTAACGAAGATTTAAGTCTCAGTTAATTGCAGACTAATTGGGCTATTCCTGATACCTGACGACGTGCTAGCCTAGTTGGTAGTGACCCTGCCTACGAAGCTAGCGGTCCTGGGTTCAAATCCCGGTAAGGGCAGATATTTGTGTGATGGGCACGAGTATTTGTTCCCGAGTCATGGATGTTTTCTATGTATTTAAGTATATATTTCTCTATTTAAGTATTAATATCGTTGTCTAGTACCCATAGTACAAGCCTAGAGCTTAGTTTGGGACTAGGACAATTGGTGTGACATTGTCCCCTGATATTTATTATTATTATTATTATTATTATTTAGCAATAAAATGTAACCCACAACGATAGTAATGAGGGTTGACACTTTATTGCTAAATACTTGTGGATTGACACATTATTCCGTAACAGTGTCCTTTACGTGTGTAAAAAGGCAAACTTATCCCTTTATGGGATCGCTTCCAGTTATCCTTTGAGCGATTGAGAGATAAATAAAAACAACGGATAGCTAAACGTACAATTAAAGATACAGAAGATAAAAATAATTATAGCAATTAAATACTTTGTTGGTCACGAATAAATATTTTTCTTTCGAATAATGATAAACGACAAACAAAAATTCTCATTATAATAAACATTATTTGGTTAAGTCTACCCCTTAACTATTAATTATGTATGACTACCTGTGTTCTGTCAAATATAAATGACAATGCACACACGCATTCTAATTGCCGTCGAACAGTGACAGGACAAAGGCGTCTCCATTCCGGATGCGCCGATTCTGATGGAGTTGCCACCTGCCAAGCGCGTGGATCTTTGTTAATATTTGTTTTAATTTGTTCGAGTAATTAATAGCTTTATAAATATGCTGTGGCTTTATTTGTCGTTGTGACATTTGAATTTGACAGAAAGTGACAAGAATAATTTTACTAAAAAAGGTTTATTGTACGTTTATGAATTTAAATTAGTCTATTAGTAGTTGTTAGTGATTTTGCTTCCAAGCTAGCAGGCTAATGTTTGATTCCCAGTAAGGGAAAATATTTTTTTGATTAGCTCGAGTAGTACAGACGCGGAACGACGACGCGCTGACCTAGTCGGTAGTGCCCTGCCTACGAAGCTAGCGGTCCCAGGCTCAAATCCAGGTTAAAATGATAAAAAAAGATAAAAGATGTTTATTCAGTAAGTAGGCCGCACGGGCACTTTTACGCTGCGGCATAAGAATAAACAATAACTACACGTAGAAGCGAAACTCCCGGCTCCGGGCGCGCGCTCGGCGCGTTAGATACCTACCGCCTGGCGACACCTGAGGTGTCTAGTCACCTAGGGGTGTTACACACGGAATATATATTAATATGCAAAAATATATATTATAGCAATGCATCTTATGATATATATTCCGTACTAGTTGACAGAGTCCACACACGTAGCTATAATATATATTACATTAGTCATGGGAAATCATTACTGCAGTCTATTTGGCTGTAAAAGAGACAAAAAATGAATTAATAGATAAGAATAGTATTTTGTAATAAAGCTTTTTGAACCGGAAAGGAACGTAAAAAGTAACTCTGGATCCCAGACTATAAAACTTATTGAGCTTAATTATTATTTTAAAGGTTGCTTATAGACTCGTTTCCGTGTTTTTAACCGACTTCAAAAAAGGAGGAGGCTATACGTTCCACTGTATGTTTTATTTTAATTTTATGTATGTTCACCGATTACTCCGTCAATTGTCGACCGATTTAAAATATTTTTTTTTGGTTTGATAGAGTATACTTTCGAGGTGGTCCCATTGTCACCAAATCTGAATCTGATGAGAGGATCCGTGAGGAATTGAGGGAACTCCTCAAATATTGTAGGCAAATATATAGCGATTTTAGTATTTGTATTAACAAGTCCAGCATTTGCATTCAGAAAGTATCATTTGGTGAAGTGGAACTGATGATGAAGACCACTGATGGCCACCGGAACTCCTTACCGGTACCGATTTCAAGGGTGGCGATAAGATATCTCGATTAAGACAGTTGAGCGACTACAACGAAGAATATTTACTTGTTAACCGACTTCAAAAAAGGAGGTTATTGAAATATGACTATGACTTTCCCGCGGCGTTGCTTGCGGCGCGCTTGAAATAACTTAAAGTTTCATTTCAACTAAGAAGTGGGACTACGTAACAGCGTATTATGATCACTAAAAAGTATAAAATAAAATAAATGTTTTAAAAAACAAAAAACCGCCTTCAAAAACGCCTTGAAAATGTTGTGGCGACCACAACATTTTCAACAAAAATCCGACATCAGTTGGACTAACCTATTAGGTGCCTACAATTATAAAGAAGTTATTTTTTGCGTTTTTGAAGGCGGTTTTTTGTTTTTTATATAGATAACTAATAGCCACATAAGCTAGGTAATTTTCTGGAGATAATCTTAATATCATCAAAAAGTATTATTACCTCATCATCATCATCATGTCAGCCGAAAGACGTCCACTGCTGGACATATTATTAGCAGAGGTCGGAATAGGTAGTGCTTATTAACCTAAACTTGTTGCATCTTCATTCAATAACGTATTCCCATCTCACTCGCGCATGAATGAACATGAGTCAAGTTTAGGTTAATAAGCACTACCTATTCCGACCTAATTTAAAGTAAATGTAAAAAACTCATTTTGCAACTCATTTTGCAACAATGTTTCCACGTTGAAGAAAAACATAAATAACATTTCGTGACTAAACTTGTATAACACATCCATATTCCGTTTAAAAAAATTCGCAAGTGACAGCCCTGACTTTGGACGCGGAAGACAGAGGGACGTAGCGGGGTGAAGCGGGAAGTACGTATTTAAAACGCGGCATTTCGGGCCTTGGTAAAGGAGATTCGCTTCTATGTGTAGTTATTGTTTATTCTTATGGCTGCGGCTCCACTGAGACGGAGACGAGCGTAGTGGAGCGGAGCTGTGCCAATATTAATCAATAGAATCTAAACTAACGTGCGCAAGGCGCGCTCCACGTGACCGCATGCGCCTTCTATTGGTTAATATTGGCACAGAAGGGATTTTCACCTCTGCCCTTTTTTCTCCGCCTCAGTGGAGCCGCAGCCTTACACGTCAAAAATCTACCAGCGCTTCGCAAGAGACCAGTGCGGAGAAGAAACGCCGCAAGAAACTCAGCAGTCGGTGGTTTTTTAAATACTACTTATTGCTTATGATATTATACAATTATAAAACTTAACCTAGCATTATATAGCGTGTAAATGGAATTCGAGCAAACATTGTAACGACGGTTGATATGCATCCTAATTAACATAAAAACATATTGTGTCAATCCATACTAATATTATAAATGTGAAAGTGTGTATGTTTGTCCGTCTTTCACGCATCAACCACTGAACGGATCGAGATGAAACTTGGCACACATATTGGTTAGGTTCTGGAATAGGACATAGGATAGTTTTTATCCCGGAAAATTGGGCAGTTCCCGAGGGAGCAGCGATAAACGACTTAGTATTAACTAGTATTAACATAAGTTGTACTTCTTTTTTTCATACAAATTAATTCGCCACGCAATGTATCTGAAATAGCCCAATTAATCTGCAATTAACTGAGACTTAAACCTTCGTTAACATTATACATTGCTGCTCGATGGGACCTTTAAAAATTAATTGCGCTCTATGTATTAGAGTTATTGACAAAATTCCACATTTAAGAAATAAGAAAGAAATAAGAAGTATTTATTGTCACCCAAAACCAGAAAAAATACAAACAAAATTTTATAAAAAAAAAGGTGTGACAAAAGGCACAGACTCAGCATGTGCTGCGAGCGCGGGCGAGTGCTCGAGCCTTCGCAGCGCTGGTTTTCAGCCTGCCCCTTTCCGCACTCAGTCTAGTTTAACACAATTTAGCAGGTAGATCAGATAATACTTATACAATTTATTTATACAGTTTAGATAAACAAAAAAGAATTACAAAAATTAAAAAAGAAAAGCGAAGTTATTTTTTTTAAAAAACATGTAGGAACAGCAGGAAACTTTTTGATAAAAAACACCACTGTAACGAGTTTTTTTTTATGTAGCTTCCAAGTTTTTCTGCTTGCTTAACAGTAAAAACCGCAATTTGCATTTAAAAGTTGACTGGGACATTTCTTTTCGTAAAGCAGGCGGGAGATCATTCCAAATTTTTGATGCCGAAAACTTGAAACTACCTCTAAAACCAACTGTTGTATGATACGGAATAAGGACCTTATTGTTTACTTGGCTACGTGTATTCCAACAATGCACATCTTTCATCCTAGTTATCTTTTGCAGTGGCGGATCCACGGGGGTGGTCAAGTAGGTCATGAGTCATGACCACCCCCTTCGGCACTCGTAGATACGGGTCAGAAAGTAAATAGTCGTGTGGCATTATCTCGCACTTGACCGAACTTCTGCGTTCAGCAGTTAATGACCACCCCCTAATCTGAAAGCTGGATCCGCGCCTGATCTTTTGTTAAACAAGATTTGTAGAGCTACTACGTCTATGTTATAGAAGAGAATAGAATAACTGTATTTCAGGCAACAAGGCCCATATTTACCTTACAGACCTTGTGCAGGGCCAAAATTCAACACGGTAAAAACCATATCGTATTTGACCTGTTATGGTATTGTGTTTAACTCGGCCACCATTACTGTCCAGTAAATAAGAGCTATCAAAACGTTGACAATACGATAACAGGTCAAAGACGATATGGTTTTTACCGTGTTGGATCCCTGCCCAGCACAAGCTCTGTAAGGTAAATATGGGCCTTGTTGCCTGAAATACAGTTAATCTATTCTGTTGTATAACATGGACGTAGGTTAAGGCTCTACAAGTCATGTGAATGTGGAATGTCGTCAATAACTCTAATACATAGAGCGCAATTAATGTTTGAAGGTCCCATCGAGCAGCGATGTACAGGGTGGTACTCGATAAACTGTGCATATTGAAAGGGATTCAATTTTAGGTTAATTTATCGGTAAAACAATTTTTTTTTTTGAATTTTTTAGCCACTGGGTTTTTTTACAGATTGTCAAACTTTTTAATAAAGTTTGGGTAGTACACTTACTTGCGACGGTGTAACATCTGTAATGATCTAATAGCCCAAAACAGATAAAACAAAATGCATAGTATTGACATTAGTTAGGTTTATAATAATTAATAACAATATTAGACAAATAAAAAAATAACTGAGTAACTGCTTTTTTTGTGGAAAATTACTGCAAACATATCATTTTGTTTTCATAAAAACACGATTTTCTCAAAAAAAAATGTTATTTTAAAACAAATTAACGTTTTTAGATCTAAAATTAAACGAAGAATAATAATAAGGAAAAAAAATTGTGAAATATCTACAAAATTTTGAGAAAATGTGCTTTTATTAAAACAAAATGACATTTATGCTGTAATTTTTTTTTTTTTTAAATGGGGTAAAAAGATGGCATTTTTTTTTTAATACACATGGATACACATGTTTATCGAGTACCACCCTGTATAACGTAAACGAAGATTTAAGTCTCAGTTAATTGCAGGTTAAGTGGGCTATTTCTGATACATTACGGGCGAATTAATTTGTAAAAAGAAATACAACTTAATATGTTAAGGATACACATGTTTTTATGTTAATTAGGATGCATATTAACCGACGTTAAAATGTTTGCTCGAATTCCATTTACACGCTGTATAATGCTAGGTTAATTGTTATAATTGTATAATGTCATAATCAATAAGTAGGTATTTAAAAAACGACTGACTGCTGAGTTTCTTGCGGCGTTTCTTCTCAGCAGTGGTCTCTTGCGAAGCGATTCTTGACGTGTAAAAGTGCCCGTGCGGCCTACTCACTGAATAAACATCTTTTATCTTTTTATCCATCCGTCGCTGAACATGATATTCTCCAAACATGATATTCTCAAAATATGATATTCTCAAAATAAGATATTCTCAAAATATGATATTCTTAAAATATGATATTCTCAAAACATGATATTTGCAATTAGTGGAGTTAGGTTATAGAAACGTAGGTAGGTTTAGGTTATGTCAGTTTTACAGCAGGCCCGGAGGGCGCAACTACCCAGAAATAGGACCTCCGTAGCGGAGCTCCGTCGACACTATCTAATTTATGTCTCGCTAATAATGATGTTTTGCGAATATCATGTTTTGAGAATATCATGTTCAGCGACGGAAGGTTTTTTATGCATGTATGACGAACGATGAGCGAAAGAGATTTGTCAGGTTTGTAGCAGGTGGAAAGAAGTGGTCTCTGCCTACCCCTCTGGGAAACAGGCGTGATTTAATGTATGTATGTATGTATCTAAAATGTATACTTAATCTGTAAGAATGCCTGCTGCATGGTAATTGTAGCTATTTGTACGCCTAACGGCATAACATAGTGATTCTAATAAGCCTATGTTACATCTATGTTTATACCTATGTTTTACAAATAAATTATATATAAAAAAAAAACTTTTTTTAGTCATTAAAACCGGGATTTGAACCCTAGACCGCTAGCTTCGTAGGATCACAATCAACTAGGCTATACGCGTCTTTAGATAAATCTCAAGGTAGGACAGACAGACGGACTTATTTTTGGGTTCCGTATGATACTCTGTGATCACGGAACTCTAAAAATGAAGGGTTTGACAGCGACTCTCGTTTAAGTGAGTAGATGCGCGAGCGTACTTAAGTATCGGCGCAGGAGACCTCCCGTGGAGCCCGGGGGAGTTATAGAGGGGACACTCCGCGTCAAAGCCTCAGAGAGGGCCAAGCTTTTTTTGTTGACTGACAATAGGGGTGTGTCCTAGGTAAAAAAGTAATAATTCTAATTAGTCCGTCAGTAAGATATCAAAAAATATTGAACACGTATTTTTTGCTTTTTCATATCAATCAAAATTGACGAATATAACGCGCATTAAAGTTCGGGAGTGGGGGCTCGTGACGTCACAACGTGGTATGAAGTGTGCCACGGCGTGACGTCACGCGTAACTTCAACGCACTTTATCTTCGTCATTTTTTGTTTAATTGACAAAAGAAAAAATACGCGTTCAATATTTTTTGATAATGTAAAAGACAGACTAATTACAATTTTTTAGGACACTAGTATATTGTTGTTGGTGATTTACATTGTAACAACTTCACAGGACGTTGGGTGGTATGCCCCAGTGAAGTGGGCACACCGGGCAAAGCTTTAAAGCTGGGGCCTTATTTGAATAATTATGCCGTATCGTATCTCCGTCGCGTAGCACCGTTGATGTGGACGCAAAAAGATGGCGATCATGCTACGCGTCGTATCGGGCTCTAGCACAGATGTCCGCGATTTGTTCCACAATAGAGTTGCACTGAGCGACAAGGGAGAAAAACCAACTTATGCTATCCGTACTGGGGTGTAATTCTCTTAAAAACGAGTGAACGCGGCGCAGCTTATATAAACCGGCGAGTTTAAATAGTCCCGTCAGAGCGTTCAAAACACATTTTAGCGCGTGCATTCCAAATACGGCAGCCTTATACGTTCGATCGTTCGATAGAAGCCCTGAGGGCTCAGACAAGATGCACTACGCTAACTAACGTTTCTTTTCGATTCGTTTTTAAACCAATCGCGTCACTGGAAGATGACGTGATACGAAAAGTCACGTGGTCTACCAGTGACGCGATTGGTTTAAAAACGAATCGAATATAAACGTTAGTTGGCGTAGTGCAACTTGTCTGAGCCCTCTGCTGCCTAATTGAGAATGCACGCGCTAAAATGTGTTTTGTACGCACTGACGGGGCTAAGTACCTAAACTGCTCCGCGTTCGCCGTTTTTAAGAGATTAAGTTGTCACGCGTTAACCCCCTATTAACCGCATTTGTGTATGTAAGTGTGTGTGTGTCTGTCTATGGCTTTGTACCTTCCAAACGGATATACCAATTTGGACACGGTTTATTTGAAAAAAAAAGTTAGTTTAATAAAGATGATTCTTAGCTGGGTTTCATGAAAATTGGTTGGGCCGTTTACGAGAAATTAGCTTTGAAAGAAGGGGTCGCTTTTATATCGGGTTATTTATAATATTTAATAGTAAAGCCCGGTCAAGCGCGAGTTGGTCTCGCGCACTGACGGTTCTGTACCACCGCACTATATTCCTTGTCCTTATTATGTTCCGATTTGAATTCGGTAAAAAAAACATGCCGTTTAAAAAGACGCCTGGCTCAGCTGTGTGCCTCAGCAAGCCGCGGCACTGGTTTGATTGTACTTTAATCATAGCAAAGTTGGCGCTTGTATGTTTTATCGTTTTTACGAAAACAATCGAAATGAAACTACGTTTAAAAAACGTTTCTTGTAAATGTTCCTTTAATTAGTTTCTTTATTTTTCCTTATAAAATCCGCCGTAATAATACTTATAAGGAAATATGTATGTACATACAGGGTGGAAAGTTGAGATGGGGCATTAAGGGCAGCTACCAGATCCCTTGCTGCCACGCGAAAATGATCTTAGGAGACCTTTCCCAACTTTTTGAGTGATGACAATCGACATTCACAGATTGTTGATAAAATGTACAGTCAGCGAGAAAATCGTCAGAATTGAGTTTTTTTTTAAATGCTTATCGATCCCATTCCCATAAAGGATTAAAACACTCTTTGAGACCAACTGAGGTTAGAGTAGAACACACACAAATCAAAGAAAACTTATTCCATTTTCGGCTGTTTAGCTTTCAAAGTTTGTATGGAACAGCTGTTTTTTTTTCGCGATTTGGATGTTGGTCCCATAATAAAAGTTGATGAGTATGACCTACAGAGTGAGTCCCTGAAGTTTGTCCAACCTTCTGCCTAACACCCTGTATATATCTTCTGAAAAAAACCGCTATCTTTTACGTAAGAAGTAGGCGTAGGCTTGGTAACAGGGGTCCTGACACCCTTTAAACACGGAGCCCTAAAACAGAGTGTCCAGTCTGTCTTCCGTAAAATCTTTGTGAACCTTCACAGCTTTATCAAGGAGCTTAAAGCTCCGATAGCGTATGATTCATTCGGCGTTTTTATTTGTGCTTTCAAAGTTGCCATTAGTGTCCTAGCGATGGGCAGGGTTCCGCGGGAAGCGACAAAATCCTTGAAAATAAAGAAGAAACTCACAGTCTGATCGATCAACGCACAGCCGAGAAAGACATTACAATTTTAAAATAGATCACTACATAGGTTGTCTGGAAGAGATCGCAAATCAGCAATTGTACCGCTTGTTGTTAACATTGTTATTTTTAATTGTACTGTGTCTCTGTTATGTTTTTATTTGGTGTACAATAAAGTGATTTGTATTGTATCTTATTATATTGTATGTTTTATTAGGGATACAAACTATACTAACTATATTTTCTCTAATTGTCAAGAGAAACTTTTTAAAATGGTGTTTTGGTGAAAATCATGCCTATAGAGAATTGTCGCAAGAACAAAAAATATTTTTTGTTTATTATTTTAAAAATATATACAGGGTGCCTCTGACCTTGGGGCTTTAAATGCAACGACGTTTACTCCTCAAATGCTTCTTTTGTTCTACGACTATGAAAATAACTTAATTTTCAGCGAGTTACACGTGATTAAACTTTACTAGTCAAATCAGTGAATTGAAAACGTTAGGATACTATCACCCGTGTTTCTTGGTACGGGGGCGGGGCGGGTACCTGTCTTTTGTTTTGATATACTTAACGAGTTTAATGACAACGGACGTCGTGCATTGAAAATACGATTTATTTTGAATGAAACTATAAAAAATGAGAAATTATCATATTTTTTTTAAGTTGTACAACAAAAGAAGCACAGCATTTGAGGAGTAGAATCGATCATTGCATTTAAAGCCTCAAGGTCAAATACACCCTGTATACTGCCCTCCTAAGCAAAAATGCAATAACTAAATTCAATAGCCAAAGCAGATTCAACTCTCTTCTATTTGTAACTAGGTTGCAATTTCTACAGATGTTTTGTTTGAGATAACGCCATTATGCTTAGTATGGCAGTATATCAGTGCGTACTACACCCGCTTTGGACTAGTGCTCGGAATGAAATAATTTTGTTTGTAACCTCGTTTTTTTTAATCTATCATTAGCTGCGACGAAAAAATGTGGCGTTTAACCTCGTAAGGCCCACCATACTGCAAACAGGGAGTTTCTTGTAAATGGGACTATGAATCTACCACCAAGGCAATAAAGTTCAATTACGTTTGTTCGATAATGCCATTTTCAGTTTAAGAACATGGGAAAATAGACCTTATTCTAATTGGAACACAGTTCAAATTAAATTGCCTTGATTATGTACATCCTGCTGCATACTGGGCCTTACGAGGATAAGCTCTTTCGCCAGTAAATAATAAACACAAAAAATAAACGTACCTTGACTTTGAGCCAACCCTACATACATACATAATCTCACGCCTTCGTTCCCAGAGTGGGGTAGGCAGAGCTACAGAATTACAAACATCTCTAAAAACTTGTTGATAATTCTATAACCACAATTTGCACAATAAGGCTAAGATGTTTACCAGCGTATTAGTGACAGGTCGCAAGCCCATCGCCTAACAGTACTACAAACCTTTATTCCCTTAGTCGTCTCTTACGACATCCACGGGAAGACATGGAGTGGCACTATTCTAACTCGGCAACCACACGAGGAACCAACCCTCTATTTCTTAAAGTTCCTGTTATAAGCTGATGATTTTTTTTTGATTTATTCGATTTTTTATTTTTACACTTAGCATTGCGTGGCGACAGGTTGCAGAAGCGATTTATTTCTCTACGGAACCACCTCGTGTCTCTCCTCCTCGAGCTTGTCGCTAGTAATCGGTCATCGGCTCGGATGCGTTAAAAGCTTGCGTCCGTTATCTCGTGCCGTACCGCATGTTTGGCAAATGACGTGTCACTTGACAAGTGCAGGCTTTGGGGACCCGGCCGCTTAACCCCCTACGGGAAAAGAGGGGGGCTATAAATAGAATAACTAAGGGCCGTATTGGATGTGTGTGTGTTTTTTTTTATGGCAAGGAGAAGGTAAGCGGGCACTCAGACCACCTGATGGTAAGTGGGATCTGAGACCCATAGACATTTGAAACCTCAAGACTACAATCTCAAAACTGCAGTCCTAAGACTTCAAATGCGTTGACAACCCTGAGGACTAAGATGGAATGCCTCTAAGCTAGTAATTTCACCGATTGTCTTATCCCCACACAGCTTCACAGCCAAGCGAACACTACTGCTTGGAGGTGGGTTAATGGATAAGATGGTGGTAGCGATCCGGTAGGACCCTGGGGTGTTATTCTCTTAAAAACGGCGGTCGGCGAGTTTAAGTAGTCCCTTCCGAGCGAACAAAACACATTTTAGTGCGTGCATTCTGAATTAGGCAGCCTTATACGTTCGAAAAGCCATGCTACCAAATTGAATACATGTGCTTAAATGTGTTTTGTTCGCTCTGACGGGACTACTTAAACTCGCCGCTTGGACATCACTCGTTCGTCCGTCCGTTCGTCGTTGTTGAGAGAATCACACAAGCACAAGGGCCTACCACCACTGGATGTGTGTGTGTGTTGATATATGTTACGTTATGACTGGCCTCAATTAGATATGTCATACGCACTTCGATAGTGGCACCCTAAAATCAAGCCAATTGGTACACCTTTACATAGTCATGCGCCGTCAACGGAACCGTGAACTAGTCTGCACAGCAACCAATGATATAATATAGTAAAAAAAGGTAGATATGTTATACGCACTTCGATAGTGGCACCCTAAAACCAAGCCAATTGGTACACCTTTACATAGTCATGCGCCGTCAACGGAACCGTGAACTAGTCTGCACAGCAACCAATGATATAATATAGTAAAAAGAGGTAGATATGTTATACGCACTTCGATAGTGGCACCCTAAAACCAAGCCAATTGGTACACCTTTACATAGTCATGCGCCGTCAACGGAACCGTGAACTAGTCTGCAGAGCAACCAATGATATAATATAGTAAAAAGAGGTAGATATGTTATACGCACTTCGATAGTGGCACCCTAAAACCAAGCCAATTGGTACACCTTTACTTAGTCTTGCGCCGTCAACGGAACCGTGAACTAGTCTGCACAGCAACCAATGATATAATATAGTAAAAAGAGGTAGATATGTTATACGCACTTCGATAGTGGCACCCTAAAACCAAGCCAATTGGTACACCTTTACTTAGTCTTGCGCCGTCAACGGAACCGTGAACTAGTCTGCAGAGCAACATACATTCGTCTGTTTCGCTCCCGGAAATTAGCATACCATCCTGCTTTCACTTGTCATTTATGAATTAGTGTGTAATTGCAATATATACTGATTATGTGTGCGTAAGCCGGGCCATTTTTACACGCGGAATACCGTATAGGTAACATATCTACCTCTTTTTATATTATATCAAATCCTATCGACGAAAATGATTAAGCAAATTCTTAACTCCCCAAACTACGTATCCCATATTTTTATTTGGGCAAATTTTTATTTCCGAACTCAACGTTTCGCACTGATATCATTTCCCAACTAATGATTTGATAAATTATTGTTAGACAAATTATTACCTGGGATTCTTTTAAGATGTCAATTATATTTTCGTCAAATGTATTGATTGGCATACTTTAATTTAAAAATAACCCTAACCTACCTATCTCTGGGAGCAGTTTCGTTTTTAGGGTCATAAAAAAAAATGTTATTTGCTACACAATTATTTACCACATAAAATTTGACGTGATAAAATATTGCAATATAAAAATGTAGAGAAATAAAAAAAAAACTAATTAGATTGGTTTGCCAAATAAAACATCGGCGAAACGTTGTTTGCCAAATGAAATTTGACGAAACATAATTTGGCAAAAAGGCAGTACACCCATTGACTGGCCTTGTCACGTGTGCCAGAACCTACTTATTGATGCACTTACAATGGTTGCCACATAATTAGGAACGCTTGCATTTTTCTCAAACAATTGCCTAAAAATATGACTTAAATTTTGACCACCCCCTCCTCCTCCTCAATTGTGCTCCATTTACAAACACCGTGATTGGCTGTTTAGGAGTTTCCAAAGTAAATAAAAAATAAATGTTTTAAAAAACAAAAAACCGCCTTCAAAAACGCAAAAAATAACTTCTTTAAAATTGTAGGCACCTAATAGGTTAGTCCAACTGATGTCGGCTTTTTGTTGAAAATGTTGTGGTCGCCGACTTCAGTTGGACTAACCTATTAGGTGCCTACAATTTTAAAGAAGTTATTTTTTGCGTTTTTGAAGGCGGTTTTTTGTTTTTTAAAACATTTATTTTATTTTATACTTTTTAGTGATCATAATACGCTGTTACGTAGTCCCACTTCTTAGTTGAAATGAAACTTTAACTTATATCAAGCGCGCCGCAAGCAACGCCGCGGGAAAGTCATAGTCATATTTCAACAAGTAAATATTATTCGTTGTAGGTAGTCGCTGAACTATCTTAATCGAGATATCTTATCGCCACCCTTGAAATCGGTACCATTGAGGAGTTCTGGTGGCCATCTGTGGTCTTCATCATCAGTTCCACTACACCAAATGATACTTTCTGAATGCAAATGCTGGACTTGTTACTAAAAATACTAAAATCGCTATATGTTTGCCTACAATATTTGAGGAGTTCCCTCAATTCCTCACTGATCCCCTCATCAGATACAGATTTGGTGACAATGGGACCACCTCGGAAGTATACTCTATCAAACCAAAAAAAAATTTTTGAAATCGGTCGACAATTGACGGAGAAATCGGTGAACATACATAAAAAAAAAAAAAATACATACAGTGGAACGTATAACCTCCTCCTTTTTTGAAGTCGGTTAAAAAAAATGACTTTAATCGCTAGATATTAAGAGCATAAGAAGTGAAAACGGGTGCGCCAAAGTTCATATAAAATTGCAACTCCGATTATTGGAACTCTGAAAAATTTTCTCATACCATTTTACATCATAATGATCACTCTTCATACTCTTCACAATATTTCTTAATACTCATACTCGGAACTTATACTCATCTGAACTTACATACATAATCTCACGCCTTCGTTCCCAGAGTGGGGTAGGCAGAGCTACAGAATTACAAACATCTCTAAAAACTTGTTGATAATTCTATAACCACAATTTGCACAATTAGGCTAACATGTTTACCAGCGTATTAGTGACAGGTTGCAAGCCCATCGCCTAACAGTACTACAAGCCTTTATTCCCTTAGTCGTCTCTTACGACATCCACGGGAAGACATGGAGTGGCACTATTCTAACTCGGCAACCACACGAACTCTGAACTTATAACGCCAATATTCATGAAACCGTACGCTTTTCAGACTTTCTTAAATATCTTACGTGTAGATAAAATTAGGTTAGGTTAGGTTAGATTTATAACAATCCTCAAAAAGTAACAGCATGAGTTGCGATAACTATGACTTAAAAAAGTATGAACAAAAAAGAATAAGGATTTTTTTTTCGAAGGAATGATGAGTATAGACACAAATCGTTATTTGTATAAAAAATCTAAAGACCAATTTTATATGAGCCAGTAAGGACCCGGTGAGAAATACGTATATATAATTAAATAGCTTTGTAGAAAACAATAAAGACTTAAAGACATCTGAGGAAAAAAATCTTAAACATCTTCCACCTTTTTTTTTTCTTAATTAATGGCTTTCACTTCTTGTGTTTAACAAGGTGTATTTCGCCAGTATCGAGTTTTAGACAATCGCCATGGACTTATTAGAGAAACAAGTCCATGGATATCACACGCGAGGACAATTGTTCGGTTAAAGAGATTTACTCTGGTGGACTAAACAGAAGCACATGGGGTTAGCTCCACGCGCTTCTGTCAAGTCCACTAATAAACGTTGAGGAACGGTGGTTTAGCTATACAATGTTTTGTCCTTATCGGTCAAATTCAAATGTCACAATGACCGATAAGGACAAAACATTGTATAGCTATACCACCGTTACTCAACGTTTATTAGTAAGGGGGTTTTAATTTAAAAAGTCCTATTTTCTTTATAACCACTGCTAATGTATGTCTATACTTAAAACTAAATTTAATATATTCGTATTTTCTATTCAAAGAATGTGACCATTAACACCTCGCCACTCCTCTTCAAATTTCACAAATACACTCAATCACACCTTTATCACAAAGAAATAAAGTTGAATATGTCTTGAAAAAACTGTACATGACATCTTGATACTTTGTCGAACACCATATTTAATTTGCACTTTCCTTCAACCTTATGCTTAAAACCATAAGGTTGATCTTGGTTTTATTTTGCTTTTGATTTAAGTTGGTATTTAAATTACGTATTATAACAGTTTTGACACTTTCTGTCATAAATTTAACAAAATGGCGCCCGTAATAGGACAAATTGCGTAGACTAATATAACTAAATCAATAGATTTGTTTGAATTAGTTAACGTAGAAATAACACGTAAGGCGGAAGTTTATTTAATATATTTCTTTTATTAACTAGATTTTGAAGACTCAAGACAAGACAAAATATAAATTTAAAAGAAGACACAGTAATAATAATAATAGTAAGGGATGTTAGTATTTTTTACTTAATATAAATAATAAGAGTGTCTTAATAGTAGTTCACGTGACGGTTGCGTAATGCTAATTAATTACGCAGAGTCTCGTACAATACTTTATCTACACACATATTATAAGTACTCTAAGATGACAGCTGTAACGTAATTTTCAAATTACGTTATCAAATATTGTAAGGTAATGAGATCCAAATTTGGAACATCTTCCAAAATTAACAGCTGTCATCGCTGTCACCTACTACCACAGGTAATGCTGGTCATTGCCTACGGGTTTTGAACGCGTAATAGAGGACTTATGATATTAGTGTAGATAAAATGGTGTATTACGTACTAAATAGTATCTGTAAGACCGAGCGCCGCTCGGGTTGAGAGCGAATTTTACCGAAGATGAAAACTTGACAGATCTCTTTTTAAACCCCTAGGTATATTGTAAATTTTGTACTCAAAATGCTACTTAGCTAACCTTATAGCAAAAAAAACGTTATATTTTCCGCTAACTTTTAAGCAACTATCTCCTTATACACCAAATACGTATTTTATAGTTTTAAAAATAATACTAAATTAAAAAGAACACTATTATACCAGACTAGCCAAATATTTAGACGGCCCATAGATCTTGATACTTTACATGAAAAAAAGACATAACTGTATTTACTCTTGTAGCAAAAAACGACTTTATTTATTAGTTCATCGAGTTGAATTTAATCTAAGCGTTGAGTTGCAGATATGTATAAAAAGATAGACTATGTTGTATGTGTGCTAACTACGAAATTATTCAAATTAATGTATTAAAGGATAATTTATTATAGAAATCAATGAACTGTGTGCTTAAGGACGACGTTATGCGATGAAGAACCAATTTAATACAAATATTCGTAATATTAAATAATTACGAATTTGTGGCGCTTGCAGTGGAGACCATGGGACCTTGATCAGCTGATATGAAAAGCTTTATTAAGGCCCTGTCCTCTCGGCTCATAGAATCCTCCGGAGATCCTAGAGCTGGTGCTTACCTCTCCCAAAGGATTGGGCTAGCTACCCAGAGAGGTAATGCAGCCAGTGTCATGGGGACCGTGCCGCGAGCGGACCTGCTAGAGGGGGTGTTCTTTTTATAGTGGTGATTATTATTTATATCTTTAATATTTAAGAAGCTTAGTTTAATTTTAATTTAAATACGCTTAGTTTTAATTTTTAATTGTATTAATGTTGAATTCTGAAAAAGAAGACCAGGGCGCCCCCGAAACACCTGGAGGCGCTCAGTTGAAAAAGAGGCCATTTCCGTTGGACAGAGTTGGAATGAATTGGAAGTAGCCGCTCAGGATCGAGCAAAATGGAATTCCCTTCTACGAGCCCTATGTCCCCGCTGAGGGATAAATGGATTTCATCATCATCATCAATGTTGAATTCTGCATTTAATACAATAATTCCATTAAAATTATAAATTTAAGTCTGGGTGTATGTTTTTTTAGGGTTCCGTACCTCAAAAAGTAAAAACTGAACCCTAATAGGATAACTTTGTTGTCCGTCCGTCTGTCAAGACCCTTTATCTCGGGAACTCGTAGACATATCGAGTTGAAATTAAAACCATATACAAGTCCCTTGAAGCTGTGAAAAAAATCAAACTTAGTTCTAAGTTAACGTAAAAAAAGATACTGCCGCTTATGCCGCAAAAAACGTATATTTCGACACTCTCAAGGGAATCAAAATTTATAGGGTATTTTTCGTTGAGCTAGAAGCAGAACTATGAAATTTGGCAAGTAATACCGTCTTATACTACAAGTAGTATAGGGAAAAATCTGAAACCTATAATTTTTTTAATTCAATCACAAAAAAACAGGGTATTTACACAAGGAATGGCGTTCCAATTCCTGGGGTGTGATTCTCTCAACAACGACGGACGGACGGACGAACGAGTGATTGTCCAAGCGGCGAGTTTAAGTATCCCGTCAGAGTGAACAAAACACATTTTAGCGCGTGTATTCAATTTGGCAGCATGACTTCTCGAGCGTATAAGGCTGCCTAATTGACAATGCACGCGCTAAAATGTGTTTTGCTCGCTCGAACGGGACTACTTAAACTCGCCGCTTTGATTCGCTCGTCCGTCCGACCGACGTCCGTTTTTTGAGAGGATAACACCCCTGAACTATTAATAATATTTTACTACAAATTTATACCGAACTTTTAGAGTTGTTGGCAATTCTGTAGCTCTGCCTACCCCAAACTGGGAATAAAGGCGTGAGTTTATGTATGTATGTATGTTATACCGAACTCTCGGTGGGCGAGTCCGACGCGTCCGGTTTTAATTTTAATCAAAAATGGGTTAGCATTTGACCTGTCTCACCTGATGTGAAGAGACAACGAGTTTGCGTGTCGAACACACCATACCCGACGACGACGTGCTAGCCTAGTTGGTAGTGACCCTGCCTACGAAACTAGCGGTCCTGGGTTCAAATCCCGGTAAGGGCAGATATTTGTGTGATGAGCACGAGTATTTGTTCCCGAGTCATGGATGTTTTCTATGTATTTAAGTATATATTTCTCTATATACGTATTTATATCGTTGTCTAGTACCCATAGTACAAGCCTAGAGCTTAGTTTGGGACTAGGTCAATTTGTGTGAGATCGTCCCTTGATATTTATTTATTTATTTATACCATTGGATAAAATTTGGAATAGATATAGCTTATACCCTGGCATCGTTATTCCCTCGGTAACTTCCAAATTTTCCGAGATGACAAGCCCTATGTGTTAATTCAGGGTTTGAGCTATCTCCATTTCAAATTTCATCGAAATCCGTCTAGCTGTTGCAGCGTGAAAGAGTAACAAACTAACATACACGCATTTATAATACTCGTTTATTGCTCTTCCCCGTGATGTATTTTTTCGGGATATAAAGAAGCCTTTGTTCTATTCCAGTCTATAATCTATCTCTGTGCCAAATTTCATCCAGAACCGTTCAGCCGTTCTGGCGTGATGAATTATTATAGTTATAGCTTTTGACGAAGAGACCTCGTCGTGTTGTTCTCATATCCATTATTTTTAGTTTAGGTTTATTGACCTTAAATTTGTAATAAATTTAATTTTGGTGGTTTTAAGAATTTATTATTTATTACTTTATTGCCTTATTATTACTTAATGTAATTTACTTTTAAGTATTGTTGATGTATGTTTTATGATTGAAAAAATGACCTTCTGCTTGAGTCTCTTGCGGCGCTTCTTCTCCGCAATGATGGTCTTGTCCGAAGCGCTGGTAGATTCACTCTATATTACCGACGTGTAAAAGAGCCCTCATGTGGCCTATTTGCTGAATAAATATTTAGAATATTGTTTTTTTTTGAATTGATAAACAAACATTCAAACTTTGCATTTCTGACAAGAAAAATAAAAAAAACCTCTAATGGGGTCGCGTTTTTATCTGTGCTTCGTGAATTGCAATAGACATGACAGTTCATATAAATTCCACAAAATGGCGAGGATTTTTATTTTTATTAGTAAGATTAGTTACCGATAGACCGTTTGGTCTTGATAAGCTGGTAATGACTGCAAAAAAAAAGTACAGAGGAAGCCACAGCTTCCGTAAAAAGTATTTTTTTGACAGAAACTTATTTCTACCTTCTATTACTGGAGGCCCTGCCAAGATGCACTACGCTAACTAGCGTTTCTATTCGTTTCGTTTTTAATCCAATCGCATCACTGGTAGATGACGTGATACGAAAGGTCACGTGATCTGCCAGTGACGCGATTGCTTTAAAAACGAAACGCATAGAAACGCTAGTGCATCTTGGCATGGCCTCCTGTAGATAATAAAGATGAAAACCTCCTTTCTTCATTCGAGCATACCGCCATCTTCAGCGACCGCCGGCGATGCCACCATTTATTACGTAAATCGAATATAAAACGGTCGCTAGGTGTCGCTATAGAGAATTACTCTAACTGTTGTAGTAACAGGTTTTTGGACGAATCACTACATACTATATAACTATATGAAAAGCAAGCTTTAAAAACCCGACTGCATTTTGCATACTGTCGTCGATATACCGACATATGTTAATAATTGTCATTTTGCCATTGTTGTTATTGCAATTTTAACAGTTTAGGTATCCTATGTCACCGGGGATGACGTAAGGATTCTAACGATACCTCACACATCTAAATCGGTCAAGGGATTTAGAAGTTATAGTGGAATAAAGAAACTCACATACATACATACATACAAACATGAACCCTGAAAACATTACACTCCTTTTTTGGGGGCAGTCGTGTAAAAACAAAGTCGCTTCCCGCTGTCTGTCTGTCCCTATGTATGCTTAGATCTTTAAAACTACGCAACGGATTTTGATGTCGTTTTTTTTAATAGATAGAGTGATTCAAGAGGAAGGATTTTAAGTATAATACGTTCTGGATTATGTATGGGTGTTACAGAAAATTGACATAAACCGGAGCGAAGCGAGGGCGGGTCACTAGTGTTAGATAAATAAAAAGCGGCCAAGTGCGAGTCGGACTCGCCCATGAAGGGTTTCGTGAAGGTAAATTGCGGTTTACGATTTATGAAGTATTAAAAAAACTACTTTCTAGATCTCATTAAAACCAATTTTCGGTGGAAGTTTGCACCGGATTGGTTCATATTAATTTTTTTTGTTTTATCATTCTCTTATTTTAGAAGTTACAGGGGGGGGAGGATACATTTTACCACTTTGGAAGTGTCTCTCGCGCAAACTATTCAGTTTAGAAAAGAATGATATTAGAAACCTCAATATCATTTTTGAAGACCTAACTATAGATACCCCACATGTATGGGTTTGATGAAAAGAAAAAAAATGAGTTTAGGGAACCCCCAAAATTTAATGGTTTTTTTTTATATTTTTGTGTGAAAATCTTAATGCGGTTCACAGAATACATCTACTTACCAAGTTTCAACAGTATAGTTCTTATAGTTTCGGAAAAAAGTGGCTGTGACATACGGACGGACAGACAGACATGACGAATCCATAAGGGTTCCGTTTTTTGCCAATTTGGCTACGGAACCCTAAAAACCCCCGATATAATCGTGATTATGGTGACTCGTTCTTTCAGAGCTGATATCTCTTAAAGGGCTAAACCAATTTTCATAAAATTTAGCTAAAAACTACCGCTGGAAAACCTGCTATCAAATAAAAAAAAACTAAATCCAAATCGGTTCACGCGTTTAAGAGCTACGTTGCCACAGACAGATACACACGTCAAACTTATAAAGTTGTAACACCCCCTCTTTTGCGTTGGAGGTTAAAAACGACCGCGTTTTTAGACGTTTTTTGCAAACATTCAAATTCTGAAGCTAACAATGGCCATACAAAATGCGATTACCTGAGGGCTCAGACAAGATGCACTACGCTAACTAACGTTTCTATTCGATTCGTTTTTAAACCAATCGCGTCACTGGAAGATGACGTGATACGAAAAGTACGTGGTCTACCAGTGACGCGATTGGTTTAAAAACGAATCGAATAGAAACGTTAGTTAGCGTAGTGCATCTTGTCTGAGCCCTCAGGTCTAAGATCCGAATAGGAGACGACCTTCATCTAGCTGTTTATTCGATAAAAAGTATTTTATATTAAATTTAACATATTATAATATATTTATAATAGGTTGACTAGAAAATTTCAGACCAGTCCTTATAAGATTAAAAAAAAAACTGAAAATGAACTTTTTTTAAATTGCTATTGCTTGTTTAATAGACCAATTACATACTAATCGAAAGCATGTAGCCTATAGAATATGCAAACGTTGAACTACAAAAGATTTGCTATTTTTATACGTTTTTTAACGGGTTGGTTTAGTACATTTTTTAAAAATCAAATTGGATCAAAAATTTAATAAAAAAATTCATGAGTCTAAAAATGGCACTTTTTTTTTAGTGCTACATCATTATGACATATGAGCTCCTCTATCAGCCCTTTTAGTTCAGCCGTTGGTTTTAGAGACACCCTGTATATGTATATTAACAAAATTTTATTTTAATATTTTAATAGTGAAAATGATAAGTATTCTCTATCGCCCAGCATCGTTTGAACGTCGACCGATGTTACATCACGGTGTTACACTCTGTTTATTAACATTATAACAAAACAAAACAACCCTTAAAAAAATAACACATATTACTAAACGGACGGACGGACGGACAATAAATGCTCAGTAGTAATAGGGTCTCGTAGAAAGTATGATCCAACTAACAAAAACGTGGACCCAACCGCGGAACCTCTATTTCTCAGGTGGGTTTCCTTTCTATCTTACTCATTAAGACAACACAATAGTAATTTACGTGACGGTTGCGTTATGACGGGCATTACAATACAACATGAGTATGGTTTCATAATAGATCAAACGAGTGTTGTAATGCTAATTACGCAGAGTCTCGTACAATACATTATCTACACACATATTATAAGTACTCTAAGATAGGTTCAGAAGCCGAAAGGCAAATGACCAGCATTACCTTACCTGTGGTTGTAGGTGACAGCGATGACAGCTGTAACGTAATTTTGAAATTACGTTATCGAATATTGTAAGGTAATGAGATCCAAATTTAGAACATCTTCCAAAATTAACAGCTGTCATCGCTGTCACCTACTACCACAGGGAATGCTGGTTATTGCCAACGGGTTTTGAACGCATAATAGAGGACTTATGATATGAGTGTAGATAAAATATACTGTTGTGTTGTGATGTGAACAAAACACTAACGTTATACGAGTAAAAGTAATCAATTTTATTATGAAATTTCAATTTCATCGCGGTCATAAAACCGAAGTATTTCGAGCAAAGTTTTCAAGAAACGACTCAGACAAGCTGTTTGTCACAGAACTTTATCATCATGCAAATATTTGAGTGCGAGTATCTGATCTTAGTGTTGGGCGCGGCCTGCGCGGGAGCAAAGCACGGACAGCTGCGCGTCTACCAAGGAAGCGAAGACCTGCTTAGCGAGTTCCCGTTCATCGTCGTGTTGGATCTCAAGCTAACCGTAAAATTTTGCACCGGGAGCCTTCTATCCGACTCGTGGGTTATAACAGCTGGACACTGTTTATCTCGTTTCTCTACTAAATTTACGAGTATTACTACGCGATATTCTGACTTCACGATGAGACCAAACGAAACTAAAGCCTACGTCAAAACGGTTAAAATACATTTACATCCGAGCTTCTCAGAGAATAAGATATTGGTAAGAAATGACATTGGGCTAATTTTCACTGAAAAGGTGCCTACCGAGTCGTTTGTAAAGCTGTCCGCTGTGGATTATAAGAGTCTTTTAGGGCTGCCGGTAAAGTATGCAGGATTTGGTGAGACGACCAAGAAAAGACAAAATTCAGCTGAGGTGCTGAAGAAAGATAAATTCAAACCTCTACAGGTGGGCGAGGGGATGGTGACCACATGTCCTCCTAGAATATCCTCAGGTTTTCTGCCAGCTATATGTGTGGCGCCCAAATGTTCTGCTAAGAAGCAAATGCCTTACGTCGGGGATTCAGGCGGCCCATTAGTTTTTAGCGGAAAATTAGTTGCGGTGGTGTCGGGCATGCGTGGAGACGAGGCGCCCATTACCATGTTTTCCCCAGTGAGCCCCTACTTACATTGGATACTCGATGTAACAAGTCTTAGTTGAAACGAAACAAACGACCTAACAGTTACCGAGTAGGTAACATAAATGAGGCATCAACAGAAAGAGCGCGCCTCGGTATACCAGCTTCCTGATGACACCAGACCTTTATAACGTTATGAATAATATCGTTATCATAACGTTATATTTCGTTAGTGCTAAAAATTTCGTTTAAATATGTCGATATTTTTTCATAACGTTACGCTGCACCGTAATAGAATAGAATAGAATAGAATCATTTATTTCGAGTAAATTTACACTCATATTATATTGTTAGTAGTTCCATAATCCTAATTGTTAGTAACTAATTAATAACACTAATTGTAAGGGGCATGTAGCCCACAACAATGACGCATGTGAGGGCAGTCTACCCTACTCCCTATCATGCTGAGGATGATGTTGGGGCTGGCCCGCACGCGGCGCACCAGGGACGCGGCCCGCTTGCGCATGGTAGTGTGAAAGCAGTCGACCCCGGCGGCCGCGAACATCCCTGACGCGCTACAGAAGCGAGGCAGCCCCACTATCAATCGGAACGCATTGTTGTACTGGACACGGAGGGCTCCATAGGCCCGTTGCGTGTATTGCATCCATAAGCTGCACGTGTACCGGGATGTACAGAAAGCTCTAAACAACGTAACTTTTACCTCCCTTGTACAGCGCGCAAACTTACGAGCTATCATATTAACCCTAACTGAAAGAGCCCTCCGTTCCCGCTCAACGTCCTTGTCGTCCTTGAGGTCAGACGTTACTAAATGCCCGAGGTATTTAAAGGCATTTACCCTATCAAGAGACACACCGATAAGTGTAATCGGAGATAATACAGCTGTTCGACTTCGTCCGACCTCAAACACCATGTATTGGCTTTTGACCACATTATATTTCAGGCCATGGGATTCGGTATAAGATTCACACACGCTTAGCAATTTTTGTACACCGCAAACTGACGCGCTCAGCAGAACCATGTCGTCAGCATAACTTATATTGTTGACACAAACGCCATCAATATGACAGCCGACACGCATTCTGCAGAGAATCTCGAGAAGCCCGTTTATATACAAATTGAAAAGCGTGGGTGAACTCAACCCCCCCTGCCTCACCCCACACTCCAACCTGTATGGATCTGACAGTGTGTCCGCCCACCTAACGCTATTGACCTGGCCTCCATACCAGTACCGGAAGATCTGTATAAATTCTGGAGGGAGCTTTATGGCTTCTAGTTTCTTCCATAAAACTTCATAGGAAACCAGGTCAAAAGCCTTAGACAAATCGAGGAAACAGGCAAAAACGGGTGATTTTCTATCAACGTAGTATTTGATAGTGTGCTTAAGACATAGTACAGCACTTTCCGTGGATAACCCCGGCCGAAAACCAAACTGGTTGTGACATAACTGCACGTACTTGTTTAACTGTGTGTTAAGCACACTATCGAACACTTTTGCTATGACAGTAGCAAGAGATATTGGCCTATAGTTATTTACGTCTGACAAGTCTCCCGTTTTATTCTTGACTATAGGCACAACTATTGTTCGCATGAGAGGATCAGGCAAGTAAGCATGCCGTACACATAGGGTAAAAAACATTGACAACACTCTTGACATGTGGGGGCCGGCATGTCGGATGCTCAAATCGTAATAACGTTACACTTAAATAATGTTATAATAAACGTTATGAAACTTATGAACTACCCGCTGTTGCCGCTCCTTAGGTAGGCATTTTGCGTGACTGGACGACGACGTACCAGAAGGGACGATTTTTTCATATATTCCGTCCTTTTTCTGTCCCTTTTCAAATAGCCATCACTTTGCTTTATCACAAAAAATGCATTTTAAAATGCACATTACAAACGCAGATAAAAAAATTACGTTACTCGAAAATAACGGTTATTAACGTTATTATAGCGCTTACTGAAGTATTGCTATACGTATAGCGTTTTGTTTGATAACGTTATAATGGATACCGCTACAGGTAAGGCGTCAAATAACGTTATTGTATAACGTTATCCATTCAAGATAACGTTATGAAAGGTAACGTTTCACGAAAATAACGGTTATTAAAGGTCTGGATGACACTTGTTTGATAACAACCAGTAAGGAAGTTAATGTTGCTGCGGCTGCGGCTCCACTGAGGCGGAGACAAGCGGAGCGGAGAGGAGACGTGTAGGGATCAACCTCTCATATTAGTTGAAATCCAAATCTCGTCTTCACTCCGCTTCAGTGGAAACAGTCAAGCGGAGACGAGCGGAGCGGAGAGGAGACGTAACTGCATTACTACATTGTAATCACTTACCTCTCTTCGCAGCTCTGATTCACTCAGCTCCGCTCGTCTCCGCCTCAGTGGAGCCGCAGCCTGAATGTCTGATGCAGAGCGAAATCGATGTTCTATGCAAATGGGCGCATGATGTTGGGCTATCTATTAACCACCAAAAAAAGTCATGCACATACATTCACCATATTTAAAAGCCAACATAACACCTAATATTCGGGGTCAACATAACACCTAATATTATGGAAGCCCTAATCGTCATTTGTCCTAATGCATCGTTTGTCCGAATTTTCATTTATCCTAACGCCATTTCTGCTTAAATTATAAAACTTTTTAGTATTTTTATAATACAACCCTAACCTAACCGAACCGCAGATATAATTGGAAAACTTAAAAACTTGCCTGACTCATCTGAAAACCAGTTTAGGGCAAATGAAAATTCGGACAAACGATGTGTTAGGACAAACGTTGTTAGGGATTGTGAGGGACACCCAATATTCGCCATTTCCCACGTCCAGTCAACCCGTAATCGGGCCGGTGCAGCAGCTGATCAGGCCCAAACACTCAAGCCCCTCAGTCGTTGGATATCATATTCGCAAAACATGATATTCTGAAAAATATCATAAAAGCAAAACATCATATTCGCAAAACATGATATTCGCAAAACATCATAATAGCAAAACATCACATTAGCAAAAAATAACTATTATTAAGACATGAATTAGACATTGTCGACGGAGCTCCGCTACCGCGGAGCTCCTATTTCTGGGTGGTTTGGCCCTCCGGGCCTGCTGTACATCTAACATAACCTAAACCTACCTACGATTTTATAACAAAACCGGACTATTTGTAAATATCATGTTTTGCGAATATCGTGTTTTGCTAGTATGATGTTATGCGTATATGATGTTTTGCGAATGTGATGCTATGCGTATATTATGTTTTGCTAGTATGATATTTTGCGAATATGATCTTCTTGGGTATAACGGTTTGCAACCTGTCACTAATACGCTGGGAAACATCTTAGCCTGATTGTGCAAATTGTGGTTATAGAATTATCAACAAGTTTTTAGAGATGTTTGTAATTCTGTAGCTCTGCCTACCCCACTCTGGGAACGAAGGCGTGAGATTATGTATATATGTATGTATTTATTATAATAGATTGTATAGTTGGCTCATAAAAGTCGCAATACTTAGACAAAATCATTTATTTGGATTTTTACCTATACCATAAAATTTATCAAATCAAATCAAATCAAATCAAAATATTTATTCAGTAAATTGGCCACATACAGGCTCTTTTACACGTCGGTAATATACAGTGAATCTACTAGCGCTTCGGACAAGACCATCATTGCGGAGAAGAAGCGCCGCAAGAAACTCCAGCAGAAGGTCATTTTTTCAAACATAAAATACAATAATACTTAAAAGTAAGTTACATTACAAGGTAATAAAGCAACAAATATAAATTATTAGAACTATCACATATAAAAAAAAATACAAATTCAAAATTAAAAACATTACAAATATATGTAAAAATTATCAAGATTACATGTCAAATACATGAAACTAAAAATAATGACTAGGAGAACAACACGACGAGGTCTCTACGTCAAAAGCCATCCTCCTTCGTTTCATGCCGAAAATCATATACTTACATAGTTATTTCACGGCCCAATAAATAGATACAAATTACAATATTGCAACGGAAAAAAGTACCTATCAATAAAAAATAACCTTTTCACAACACTGCTCGGAAATATGGCCATATGTGGTCTTGTTTGGGGTCACAAAACGTCACTTATAAGACCAAGAATGTTTTTGTCGGGGTGTTTGCTGATTGGTCGAGAACATTGTTGTCCAACTTTAAGAACCAATGAAAATCAATCAATCAATTTTTGTGTCATAGCTCCTTAACATGAAAAATAGAAATCGACCAATCAGAACACACCATTTTGTGTCGTAAAATATTAGGTGTATTTTTGCTACAAGATACACAGACTAAAAACTATGTAGCTGCTTTTTTTTTAAACCTGGCCCCTAATCTCGAACCACTAGAGATGAAATTACATGGGAGATATGGCGAAACAAATACAATTTTATATGGAGTTGACATCTTCATCTCGCATGTTAGTTTATTAATCTCGAGTACCACGAAAATAGGGGTCCAGATTAAAAAAAAGTTATATATGGTAAAATTGGCGGTGATGTCACATCGTCGTAAAATTTGAGTTTTGAATATGATTTTTTATTTTATTTCCTCTCATTAGTTGTGAAAAGCACTATGTCTGCCTCGGTAGAAAGTGCAATTTATGGACTCGTACACTAGAGGGCCTCAACTATGTTTCGGCCCTCTATATGACTCGTCCAAAAATCGCGTACTTTCTATCCTCTGCAAAAATGTACTATAATTAATCGACATTAAAACAATCTGTCGATACTAAACCAACAAAAACCAAGTATCAAGACTGAGAGCGCAGATGTAAGACGTGACGGATCGCACACAGACCAAGTATACTTGATACTTGTGTCATCGAAGGATGTTAGAGATCGCGTGGTCAATAGAGAAGGATTAGAAGGTATTTGGAGAAGCTTACAGACGTATATTAATCGTCAAAACCACCTATAACCTATTTAGTCCAAAACGAAGCTCTAGGCTTGTACTATGGGTAGGTACTAGACATCGATAAACACACTTATATGCAGACATAGAAGTTTTTGTGGCAAAAACGTCAATTAACTAGGGATTTCCTTCCGATATTCAATTTATCGATAACTGTTTCAAATACTTATTTCAACGTGACATTTCATAAAAGGTATTCAGTCACCGGAAATTAACGACCCTGATCACTACCCATCGATCGTCTCATCGATGTGTGTGTCGATATATAGATTTCATAGGCATACTTTTACAGATTTTAAAATTCAAATAAATATAAATTTCGATAACAAAAAAATTACGTGTATCTTACACAAAAAATATATATATTTTAATGCTATTTTATTTCCATACAAAGTAAACTCATATCAAGAGTGCCTTGCAACAAAGGGCTATTTAGGTAAATTTTATGACATTGTGTAGCACGACGATACGACGATACGACGCGCTAGCCTAGTTGGTAGTGACCTTCCTACGAAGGTAGCGGTCCTGGGTTCAAATCCCGGTAAGGGCAGATATTTGTGTGATGAGCAGGAGTATTTGTTTCTGAGTCTTGGATGTTTTTTATGTATTTAAGTATTTATTTCTCTATATATTTATTTATATCGTTGTCTAGTACCCATAGTACAAGCCTAGAGCTTAGTTTGGGACTAGGTCAATTTGTGTGAGATCGTCCCTTGATATGTATTTATTATTATTTATTTATTTATTATTATAATAATAGTATACTCTAATATAATAACTACCCAGTTTTCGGAAAATATATGGAAAAGATTCAAAAATAAAAAAAGGTAGATACTCATACTGTCCTAACAAAGTACAATTTATCGATAAATTAATATCGTCCGGAAGTCCCTAGGACAATTTTATTCGTGCCACAAAAACTTCTATGTCTGCTTATATGTGACGTTATATATGAAAAGGGACCTTATTAAAGATGCTCCGATATAAATCTCCCTGATCTCATGTTGCGGATGTCGATTTTTTCACATCCGCGGATGTGAATGCGGGTGCGGATTTTCGAAGGCTCACATCCGCGGATGCGGATGCGGATGTAGATATGTTTAAGATCTTATATAAATATAGTATATGAATGAAGAATTAAAACAATGATAAAGTACCTAATTATTAAAAAAAATACCAATGAAAATTAGTATTTTAAAGTATAATGCTCTTATGCGCTATATATATAAGTTGTTATTTTAGCCCGTTGCACATTGATGTGATCAGGCCTCCAAAAACTGTGTAAGTTCGTGCTAAAATGCATACAAAGTTAAAACTCATCTCCGGTATTAGATTTTCTCGGGGAACACAACGCCTCCGCCACTTAGAGTAGTAATAGCGCCATCTAGGGCGAGGTTTGGAACTAATTATTGCAAGAAACCGGGCAGCCTTCTAGTATTGGGTAGCGATCATTCTAATATACACCTTAAGCTTAAGTCTGTCGTTATATTATCATACAACAGCTTGCTGATGACTTATTCTAGGTTTACACGGGCTTAGTACCTATATTTGTCATTATGATATCGCACTGCCAGATCAAAACAGTAGTAACTCAAAATACAACTGTATTTTAAAATCAACTTTATTACAACTTCTATGATCTTGAAACAAAACAAGCAAGGATTTTGAGTTAATACTGTTTTGATCTAGCAGTGCGATATAGGTGTAATTTGTAAGCCATACGATAAATAAATATAAAAAAAAAACAATAAAGTTTAGTGAATATAATGAATCATTTCTGTGGATGTGGAGGGTTTCCTAGCTCAGGATACAGATCCTGAGCTAGGAAACCCTGTGTTACAGGACACAGGACGCAGGACATTCGGAATCACATTTAAAAAAAACACAACCTATTAAACAAGCAACATTTACATTCTTGCTATTTCATAATATGTATGAGCTATGTGTGTGTATGAGCTGTGTGTGTGTATGTGTGTGCGTGTGTGTGCAATTGCGTATGCATGTAGGGATGTATTAGACAAATTGTAGGCTAAATAAATACACACACAATACATACATACATAAATAATTGTAAATACAATACATACGATTCTACAGTCGTTTCTACATTAGTTGCCTATTTTGTCACGGCAAGAAGAGTCTCGTGGTAATCAAGCAAATAAATAAATAATTAGTGTAAGTGATTGATTATGGACGTATCCGCAGAGTGACAAGTGGCTAGTAGCCGTCTACACATGGGTGTTAGAGAATGGTATTAGTAGTTCACTTGAGTAATTAAACTTCACTTGACATGAATGTTTACAGCACTCGAAAAGTGACAGGTCCAATATGTTTACATACATGCGACAAGTATTAGTGACTAGTACTCAGCATTAGCTACTAAGCCCGTGTAAACCTAGCATAAATCTGTTTCAAGTTAGTTTTTCATTAAGGCATGTGAACGTAGCTTTAAATTGATTATTAAAACCGTATTTGTTAATGATACTTTCGTACCTTCAGTAATGTTGAATAATGTTATATTTTTTCAATATATAAAAATAAGTCGGGTTTTCCTTCCTGACGCTATAACTCCAGAACGCACGAACCGATTTCCACGGTTTTGCATTCGTTGGAAAGGTCTCGGGCTCCGTGAGGTTTATAGCAAAGAAAATTCTGGAAAAATTTGAAAAGAAAAGCGGGGAAGCCATCTGGTGGCGAAACGGAGTTCGCCGGGTTCGCTAGTTTCAATATATTATAGAAGGCTAGTTTCATAATAGCACACGAGTGTTTTAAGGCTTAGTTATGTACAGTTGCATACATTACTTTATCTACACACATATTCTGCCCTCCTTAGAAAAAAAAGGCGTATGTCTCATAGAACCGCGTATGTATTAACGACCTTATTTCTTAAGGCGGAAGGTTGAATTTACTTTGACTACAAAATTGCGCATGCGTCCTTTTTATTTAGGAGGGCAGTATTATTATAAGTAGGTACCCTAGATGGGTTCAGTAGCCGACGACATGATGACAAAAATGGCGGCAAAATAATTACACTGTTAATTTCTTCTAACTTTACTTCTAACTTCTAATCTTTACTTTTAAGATTGTATTAGGTAAGATTATACAATTAATAGTTATAATAAAATAACAGTAACTTTACTTAAATAATAGTAACTTTACTAAATGTGACTTTGGTATTGCATAAATATCTTTACGTAACACCTGGCCATAATGTGAGTTTTATCGCACGCTGCGCGCACGGTAAAACTCGCATTGTGGCCAGGTGAAGACGTAAAATTGTGTACTCATCACGGGCAGTAAAAAAGAAAGCCCTCTATCGCATATTTACAACCCTCGCCTACGGCTCGGGTCTCAAATACCTGCGATTTCGGGCTTTCTTTCTTTTACAGCCCTTGTTAAGTAATGTACTATTATCTACACTCATATCATAAGTCCTCTATTACGCGTTCAAAACCCGTAGGCAATGACCAGCATTACCTGTGGAAGTAGGTGACAGTGGATCTCATTACCTTACAATATTCGATAACGTAATTTCAAAATTACGTTACAGCTGTCATCGCTGTCACCTACTACCACAGGTAAGGTAATGCTGGTCATTTACCTTTCGGCTTCTGAACCCATCTTAGAGTACTTATAATATGTGTGTAGATAAAGTATTGTACGTGACTCTGCGTAATAAGCATTACGCAACCGTCACGTAAACTACTATTATCTTTCCAACCTCACATCATAGCTTTCTTTATAATACTTTTTTTTTTGGCTTATCCATAATTGACAACAACTCATATGTGCTAAGGTAGTAGATTAAAATACCGTTTGTAGATTTTACACTACTGATTACAGTAAAAATATTTTTGGATTTTTGTATGCAGTAGTTTTTTATATTTAGGAAAAACAGTAAAAAAAGTTGGATTGTGAATGTTAGGAATACACTTATAGTGCCCTTAGTCCATTTATTACCATAGGAATTGAAAAAAAAATACAACTGTCATGTCCATTTTTCATCTGTCTGACGGATTACTTGAGTCTAACGACACGCTTTCGATTCTCGTAATACTATTGTTTTGATATACGCTATTTAAAATGAAAGTGATTAACGGATTTGTAAAAGCGGATAGCGGCAATCTGCCCAAAGTTGACGAATTTATGTTGTTACAGTTGTTATGGTTGACAAGTGACGTGACATGACAGTCACTTCTGTTTCTGTTTAAATACACTTTTTTATTCTATATCATGCTAAGATCACGACATCAGTATTCCTAACTTTGTATACACGGTCTTTTTAATGACTATTTCTTTAATAAATTATTAACGACGAATTTAAGTTAAATAAAGAAAAACCGTGAAACACGGGTAGTCTAATTTTTAACCAGCTATTATAAACGCGAAAAAACTAAAATACTTCTTTTTTTGAAATGTTGTAAATTTTCTATATGACGTGTCTAGGCAAATCATTTAGTACAAAAGATAATTAGTTAGACCACTCTACAGCCGTATTGGTTTTTGCTTCGCGGGACGGTGAAACTTTTCTCGCTCGTCAAGCGTCGTAGGTTGGTAGGTCTCTTATATCTAGATAACTTTCCCAGCACGTCCGTATACTCTAAAATTACCGCCAGCTTAGCCTTATCAAATACATTCAAGATTCTACAGTATTGGAATAACTTATCATAATTTATAGAAATAGTTTATTTACATCCAACTAAGTACAGAATTCAACATTGATACAATTAAAAATTAAAAATAAACGTATTAAAATTAAAATTAAACAAAGATACTCAAATATTAAAGATATAAATAATAATCACCGCTATAAAAAGAACACCCCCTCTAGCAGGTCCGCTCGCGGCATGGTCCCCATGACACTGGCTGCATTACCTCTCTGGATAGCAGCACAATCCTTTGGGAGAGGTAAGCACCAGCTCTAGGATCTCCGGAGGATTCTATGAGCCAGGATGACAGGGCCTTAATAAAGCTGTTCATATCAGCTGACCAAGGTCCCATGGTTTCCACTGCAAGCGCCACCAATTGGTGATTATTTAATAATGACGAATATTTGCGGCGCTTGAGTCCGTTATACCCAAGAAGATCATATTCGCAAAATATCATACTAGCAAAACATAATATACGCATAGCATCACATTCGCAAAACATCATATACGCATAACATCATACTAGCAAAACACGATATTCGCAAAACATGATATTTACAAATAGTCCGGTTTTGTTATAAAATCGTAGGTAGGTTTAGGTTATGTTAGATGTACAGCAGGCCCGGAGGGCCAAACCACCCAGAAATAGGAGCTCCGCGGTAGCGGAGCTCCGTCGACAATGTCTAATTCATGTCTTAATAATAGTTATTTTTTGCTAATGTGATGTTTTGCTATTATGATGTTTTGCGAATATCATGTTTTGCGAATATGATGTTTTGCTTTTATGATATTTTTCAGAATATCATGTTTTGCGAATATGATATCCAACGACTGAGGGACATGGAGTGGCACTATTCTAACTCGGCAACCACACGAGGTTATAATAAATACTTTCTTATAATTCACTAGGTTTTTGTCGCGATTCTATGTGCAAGTTGTTTTTCGGTAATCCCTTAAGAAAAGCCGATTTTCCGGGATAAAAATTATCTAAGGGCCGTAAAATTATCTCTGTACTAAATTTTAAGTTAAATAGCCGTAAAATAATGTTCTAAAGGGAAATTTCCGCCTAAATTTCCGTGGACCTCAAGTGCCAATTAAAAAAGATATTTAATAACAATCATAATTAAATAATTCGACGATCATTGTCACGATAGTTTTCGGCGAAGAGTCTCGACGAACACCTTAAGACTTTAGTTAGGTGGCTGAATCAAGTGCCAATATAGAAAGCAGACCTCGACACGGCACGTATTGTGAGGAGGTTTCTCTCTCTGCAGCCCTAACCACCGGTAGTTTGAGTCCTGCCCCGCTGCCGGCGGCACCCATAGATTAGGTTTCTTATGTTTTTTTTTGGTATTAGTACCTATTGATATTTTACTTTATATTAGAATAGTTATTGTAAACAACCCAAACTATACAAAATTAAATAAATATCTACATTATAATTCAATGAACAAAAGTATTAAAACCAGTCGGTCGCAGTGTGTCAATAGCAACGATTATGCGCGTGATTAATTATATGCGCTGGCGCAGCGCGCGAGTAATGTGGCCTAATGTTGGGGGCCCGCGGGCAGTCCGCAAAACCATCTACACCTGGGACACCGTGTAGATGGTTCTTGACGTCTTGACGTAATTATTACAGCACGAAAAAGCCTGCTTAATTTATCGACGTGTAAAAGAGTCCTTTCGAGGCAATTAATTATTTTAAATGTTAATTATATAAAAAAGGCAAACGAGCAAGCAAACATCAGCAATGCGAAGTTGTTGCCTAGCAGTGAATACTCTTTTTAAGCCGCGTTTAAAGGAGGAAATATTTTAGAATCCATAGGATGTAGTATTCTGATTCTTTAGGAAAGATGATGCGACACCTGATATGGCACGACAGCTTCTTTTTGAACATTTTGGAGGGCAAATGAAGAAAAAACCGGCCAAGTGCGAGTCGGACTCGCGCACGTAGGGTTCCGTACAACTATACATCTAAATAAATGTTTTTCTTTATTCTTTATTATATTGGAGTTGATTGAATGAAAGGTAAAATGCGGTTTAGGATTTGTAACGTATTAAAAAAAAACTAATTATTAGATCTCGTTCAAACCAATTTTCGGTGGAAGTTTGCATGGTAATGTACATCATATATTATTTTTACATTTATCATTCCCTTATTTTAGAAGTTACGGGGGGGGGGACACACATTTTTCCACTTTGGAAGCGTCTCTCGCGCAAACTATTCAGTTTAGAAAAAAATTATAATAGAAACCTCAATATCATTTTTGAATACCTATCCATAGATACCCCACACGTATGAGTTTGATGAAAAAAAAATTTTTGAGTTTCAGTTCTAAGTATGGGGAACCCCAAAAATTTATTGTTTTTTTTCTATTTTTGTATGAAAATCTTAATGCGGTTCACCGAATACATCTACTTACCAAGTTTCCACAGTATAGCTCTTATAGTTACGGAATAAAGTGGCTGTGACATACGGACGGACAGACGGACAGACATGACGAATCTATAAGGGTTCCGTTTTTTGCCATTTGGCTACGGAACCCTAAAAAGGGGAAGAGGAAGACTTAGGCTTACTTATTTCAGCCAAATAAGACAGAATGTCGTGCCAATGTCGTGTCGTATCAGGAAGTAAAAAAGCTGGCAGACAACGAAGAAAAGTGTCAATTATTCCACTGACGAGACCCTAGCTCTTAAGTTAAACGATGATGAAGTGATAAAAAAATAAAACTATACAGAACCATATAAATTAACTGACGACTCGCTAGTACCAACCTACGCCGCTTAACGTTAAGAACAACTCCGGATTATTTCCATGGACACTGACGGATGTGTCCATTTAGTCTATGATGAATTTATTGTCTATGCGCGTTCCGGATTCAAAATAAACAGTTGGAAATTAAGCGTTATTGAAACTTTATTTGATTTGAGAACTTTTTTTTTAAACTTTATTTGTTTGTTGCATACCGTTTTTTTTTAGATGTTCTGATAAAAATCATGCAGAGGTTTGTCTCAAAAGCATAGGTTATTTTTTGATTGATATTTACTAAAAAGAAATGAATATGATCAGCGCCTCTATTCTAGGCGGTATAAACGATATCGTAGTTTGCCTGTTATGGTATTGTTATGACGTCAGCCGCCATTACTGTCAAGAAAATAAGTGCTATCAAAACGTTGACAATTCGATAACAGATCAAATACGATATTGTTTTTACCGTCTTTAATAGAGCCGCAGTCTGCTACGCCCGCATTGAACTGGTGGTCGGAATGACATCATTTTGTTTGCAACCGCGTTTTGTTTTTAGGGTTCCGTACCCAAAGTGTAAAAACGGGACCCTATTACTAAGACTCCACTGGCCGTCCGTCCGTCTGTCTGTCACCAGGCTTGATAGCTAGACAGTTGAACTTTTTACAGATGATGTATTTCTGTTGCCGCTATAACAAAAAATACTACAAACAAACAGACAAACTTCCTCTCACCCCAAACGCATATACCGTCTCCGTACCGTCGTGGGTAAAAAACAGAATAAAATAAATATTTAAGGGGGCTCGCATATAACAAACGTGATTTATTTGTTCCATATTAATAACGGCAACAGTAGAGCTTGAAATATTCACAGAATATTTAGTTGTATGTTCACTTTTAAAAATAGTTAAATTAAAATAAAATAAATATTTTACTTAATTCCCATACAAAAAACGTGATGTGAATGTGATAATGGTACGGAACCCTTTGTGCGCGAGTCACACTCGCACTTGGCCGGTTTTTTTAAATCTAATTAGCACTAGCTGTTACGTAGAAAAGTCCATTCTAGATTAAACCAGTTTAAACTAATGAAAATTGAAAATTAGGTCATCCATAAAATACCGGTAAACAAATATAGTTATTTAAAGAAACTAACGAAATAAAAATTAAAAAAGTGATTCAAATTCAAATCAAATATCCTTTATTTCTGATAATATAAATTCATTTTGACAATTATTATTATTAAATAATTTAATAACATTTGTACAGTCAACAGCATAAATAAGTGATCATTTATGTACCTTGTCGCTTTCAATCGTTTCACAATTTTGTATGACATTTCAAACACGACGTTAAAGTGACAAGGTACATAAATGATCACTTATTTATGCTGTTGACTATACATGCCATAATATCATTTCACAATACTATCATGCTACTAATTTAAATACATAAAAATCTTTCTATTTTATTAGATAAAGTTTTATACTTATTATCAGTGATCGGAAATAGGTGAGCTAATTTGCCTAAACTTGATGCATGTTCATTCAATAATGTATTCCCATCTCTCTCACGCATGAATGAATATGCGTCAAGTTTAGGCAAATTAGCTCTACCTATTCCGATCACTGCTTATTATACTTCAATTCCATTTTATTTATTCAAAATCCTTTCATAATTCTAAATAAGTACCTACTATATTATAATTATTATTTTACGATATTATCATGCTATTAATTAAAATTAAGTATTTATGATTATACGCTTTTTTTTTTGTATAATCATAAAAAAGAGATAGTTTTGTTTTAATTGAATCCCAATTATTTTATCAACAGATTTACTTCTTGAATCAGAACTAGTTTTCAACTTTCCCGAGCCTTCGTTTTCTAACTCGTACCAATTAGCCACATAATTTCTTTATAAGGAAGGCCTGTCATTCTGAGAGTAATCTACTTAGAACTAGTAGCATATTCTTTATTGGTCTAAGATCCGAACAGGAAACGACATTCACCGGGCTGTTTATTCGATAAAAAATATTTAATATGCTAAGTAATATAATGGCGAATATGTAGACTGGAAAAATTCAGTCCAGTGCTTATGTACATACATACATACATAATCTCACGCCTTCGTTCCCAGAGTGGGGTAGGCAGAGCTACAGAATTACAAACACCTCTAAAAACTTGTTGATAATTCTATAACCACAATTTGCACAATTAGGCTAAGATGTTTACCAGCGTATTAGTGACAGGTTGCAAGCCCATCGCCTAACAGTACTACAAGCCTTTATTCCCTTAGTCGTCTCTTACGACATCCACGGGAAGACATGGAGTGGCACTATTCTAACTCGGCAACCACACGAGGCTTATGATTTAAAAAAAAACTGAAAATGATGTTTTTTTAAATTGATATTGCTTGTTAAATAGACCAATTACATATAATCGAAAGCATGAAGCCTATACAATATGCAAACGTTAGGTTTAGTGCAAATTATTAGTACCGACTTACTTACCCAATAGTTATAACGGGAAAAAATAGTCAACCTAACGTTTGCATATTCTATAGGCTTCATATTGGTATATTATTGGTATATATCCCCTATTAGATCATGGTCCCATTTTATAACCGTTACAGTACAATAGGGAATATGCATGTATTTTTTAAATAGCATTTCATATATCAAATATGAAAATACCGTAAAAAAAATTGGTCAAGAAATACGGATGTAAACATTTTAAAAGCTGCTGATTACAGTAAAAATACTTTTGGATTTTTTTATGCAGTAGTTTTTTTTTATATTTGGCAAAAACAGTAAAAAAGTTGGATTGTGAATGTTAGGAATACACTTATAGTGCCCTTAGTCCATTTATTACCATAGGAATTGAAAAAAATATACAACTGTCATGTCCATTTCTCATCTGTCTGACGGATTACTTGATTCTAACGACACGCTTTCGATTCTCGTAATACTATTGTTTTGATATACGCTATTAAAAATGAAAGTGACTAACGGATTTGTAAAAGCGGATAGCCGCAATCTGCCCAAAGTCGACGAATTCATGTTGTTACAGTTGTTATGGTTGACAAGTGACATGACATGACAGTCAGTTCTGTTTCTGTTGAAAGTTACCTTTTTAATTTTATATCATGCTAAGATCACGACATCAGTAGGTATTCCTAACTTTGTATATACGGTCTTTTTAATGACTATTTCTTTAATAAATTATTAACGACGAATTTAAGTTAAATAAAGAAAAACCGATAAACACGGGTAGTCTAATTTTTAACCAGCTATAATAAACGAGAAAAAACCAAAATGCTTTTTTTTTTTAAATGTTGTCAATTAGACAGCAATTAGACAGAGGGATACCTACGATACGACCAAATAAAATCCACGTTTTGCTAGAAAGAGATAGGAACAAATCTTTATCAGATTATATCTTGGTTATTTTATACCTATAGCTACTCCAAAACCGGACAAGTGCGAGTCGGACTCGCCCACCGAGGGTTCCGCACATGACACGGTTAACTCGATTCACAATTTGGACCGCCGTTCCTTGCATAAAGACCCTGTTTTTTTGCGATTTAATGAAAAATGTATAGTTTTCAGATTTTTTACTATACTTGCAGTATAAGACGGTATTACTTGCTAAATTTCATAGATCTATGTCAACGGAAAATAACCTATAAATTTTGATTCCCTCGAGAGTGTCGAAATATACGTTTGTTGTGGCAAAAACGGCCGTATCTTTTTTTTACGTTAACTTAAAAGTTTGATTTTTTTACAACTTCAAGGGACTGTAGACTTGTTTATATAGTTTTAATTTCAACTCAATACCTACCCGTTTCCGAGATAAAGGGTCAATTCTACGCTACACAAAGGAGATTTTTTTATTTAAATTTTTTGAAATCTTTAATTACTGCATTTACAGATGTTTGGAAATTCGCCTGCCTTAACCGGGAATCGAACTGGGGTGTGATTCTCTCAACAACGACGGACGGACGGACGAACGAGTGATTGTCCAAGCGGCGAGTTTAAGTAGTCCCGTCAGAGTGAACAAAACACATTTTAGCGCGTGTGTTCAATTTGGCAGCATGACTTCTCGAACGTATAAGGCTGCTTAATTGACAATGCACGCGCTAAAATGTGTTTTGTTCGCTCGGACGGGACTACTTAAACTCGCCGCTTCGATTCGCTCGTTCGTCCGCCCCACCGCCGTTTTTTGAGAGAATAACACCCAATAATAAAGAAGGGTTTTATTACGGTGTTTATTTAATTTAAAGGTGTATGTGTTATAGACATTAATGATCACTATCAATAACCCTTTCGATCTGTATGTCCAGTGCAATTCCCGGTTGGAAGAGGATTTAAAAAAAAAACAAATAATGCAGTATTTTTTGTTTCTCGTTTGCGTAGAATTTGCTATTTCCAATATTTAAGATACTCGTAGTTGCCGTCCAAATGGCATTCGTTTTTTCCACCCTGTATAGCTGAATATAAAATATTATATTATAATATATTATTGCTTGTGACCGAAACTATTTGATTTTATAAATGAATTTGACTTGATTTGATTTGACTATTTTAAATACACTTATACAATAATTCATAATTTATAAATTAATCACTTATTTTTACTTGTTTAGTGTAATTGTTTTAGTACAATAAAGTGTTTACATACAAAGTTAGCTACGTAAGGACATACATATACCTACAAGATACATTTTTTTACTCACAATCTATGGATATCTAATTCGGTCCTTCCAAACCACTGTCATATCTAACACTATACCTACAATGCCCTTTATTAAAAAAAACAATAGACCTTTTTCCACTATTTAAAAGTAAGGCAGTAGGCTCAAAGCCGTCGATTCCATGGTTAAACAGTTTTCTTTTTAAAACGCGTCAAAATCCAATTCATATTTAACCTTTGCGCGAAACAGGCAACAAAAGATTTAAAAAAAAATGTGGATTAGCATTGACAATAGATTTCAATGCGTTCCAAATTCTATTCAAAAACCTTAAAATTACCAAGTTACTGTTACAGTTGTGCTTATTAATAAAACAACGATTTTGAACCCTGTTTTGAAAGTATTAAGAGTAATGTGATAGTTTCAGAATGTATTCAATAACATTGTAGAATTACTTAAATTTCTACCGTAATAAAAGGTGTTTTATTATACAAAAGACGGATTCGGAATTAAGTCTTTTCTTAAGAAATATCTGGCGACGCGTTCCAAATTCGAAATTTGAAACTGTCGGATTTGCTCCATTTTTAAAATGGAGGATGAGCCGTATGCTCGAATTGCGTTTTGTAAGCAGGGATTATTTTTTGTTTGTTTATGATTTTTTCTTCGAAAATATTTACATAAAAAAACCGGTGAATTCGATTTCGGATCGAATCAGCGTGGGCCCAACTCTCACTTTACCATTTTTAAGTATTTGTTGTTTTTATTCAGGGTTTGTACTATAATCAGACTTACCGGTTTTCTGTGTTTGTTTTACGATACAACAAAAATCAAATACAACAGAGGTAAATTGGTTTTCAAAAGAGGTAAATTGTATACATATTTAAACCATAGTTTATTAGTTAACTATAAGTGTTATTAAGAATATAATTGGTTAATAAGTTTTTCATTGGTTGTCTTGTCAAAGTTGATATAGTATTTTTCACAATCGTGTTATAATAGAGAGCTTTTTAGTAGAGTACTGTGTTCAGGCCAAAAAGCTTGCTGGACCTAAGGAAGGTACGAGATTAAAAAGCTTGATTACGACACTATTGTGAACAATACTTTTTGTACGAGTTCATTAAAATTAATAATTTAAGTCATTAATACGAGTATATAAGAAAACTTTCTACTATCCGACTTCTTTTCACAAGATGATTGAAATAGTTATTTCTTGAGGAGTTAAAGATGCGTCACTGTCACTACTCATTTTCTTAGTTTTTATTTTAACTTTTTAAGCTTAGCTTTGATAAGAAAAGTTATCACACCACCGGCGTCCGTAATGTTGCAGTACTGTGCTGTAAATACTAGCCAATCACAAAGCGCAGTTTTTTTTTTTATGCCCTGGATACAGCAGCAAGTTTAAGTAGACATTTGACAGATGACGCGACGCTGCTACGTTCCGAAACGCCATAGATTGGCAATTTTGTATCGGATCGAGTCTCCTTAAACAAGGACACATATTATTGAAATACGAAGTTCTAATTTCAATTTTTTTTCGGTTGTCTGGAGCGTATCGAAACAGTTATTTCGGTTGTTTCGGAAGTAACATAGACTATTCAACGATGAAAAGAGTGACGTTGCAGTATTCTCTATGAAATCTTAATACACAGATATTAATCGACGAGTACAAATAGTACATTACTGCACAGACCGGGAAATAGGCCGTTGCGGGACGAGTAGAGTTAGCGTGGCCGAGACGCAGTCGAGCCCGCGATGTATACGAGTCCAGCAACCGCCCTTCCCGGTCGAGGCTTGTATAGTGCTTTTCTCCAAGATGTGAGAAAATTTAACACAATTTTTAATAATATTTAAACACAGTCCCAACATTTCCTTGAGAAAAAGAACAGAAGCGTACGATTAAGTATACACTGAAATAAAGCATTAAATAAAATCACAAATTATTTAAACGTAATAAATTCAATTTGAATAAAATGTAGTTTAAACTATAAGATTTATTACGCGTTTATGTTATTTCCGCAATTTATTTTGTTTATGAACGTAATTTCTAGTAAAAAAAAGTCAAACTATTTGACACACTTTTAAATACGTTATGAATAGTGTTTGAAAAGGCTTAACTTTTTAGTCTATGACATTTAAAAAGTAAAATATACAAGGAAGAAATTCGATTGCACTAGTGTTTGGCTGTTTGGAGATAGCTACTTAGTCCAAACATGGTTTTAAAAAGTAAAACACCAGGTACGTAATGAAATTTCATACATTTTTCGCGGCCGCTGCTGTTGGTAAATAATAACTTTGTTTTTTTTTTACTTTGCCTGGGCCTGGAACTTAGAACTTCGCGGGCTGATTTGAAAACAGTGAAGTTAACATTTCCGAACATGTGGGAGAAAAAGTCATTTTCTCAAACATGCTCGGAAATAATGGATTTCCGATTGAAACACATGGACGGAAAATGCCTCTTTTTACTCCTAGGAGTAAAAAAACCATATGAAAACACTTTCCGTCCATGTCCATATTGTTTTTTCAAAAGTGCTCTCTATTGCGTCTAAAATCGAAAGGACCATGAAAAAAATCCCGTACACCCAACTTGTGGGGGCGCAGTGAGGGGCGGCGCGCGGCGGGGCTCTGCGGAGCGGCGGCGGCGGGCGGCGGCTCGTTGTGCGTGAAACTGACTTAACTAATAATCGTATGACGCAAACAAACATTCTCTCCGAATTTGTCAAAGGTTTTTAAAAATACTTATAATCATGTATTTGTATAATTTCCTCGCATTGTTTGAGAAAAGCATTATGTATGCCTCGGCGGAAACGAGGATTTCCTGACTCGTATTTTAGCAGGCCTCGCTATTGCTCGGCCTGCTAACCACCTCGTCAGAAAATCGCTTACTTTCCGGGCCTAGGCAACAATGTACTATTTTGTACGCCAATGTGTGGGAAATAAACAAGCGTCTCTAATTATGTAACAACCACTGCATACATATATTATTCTTATTAAATTTATGTAAAAAAGGAGGCAGACGAGCAAGCGTGTCACCCGGGGCCTGGTTTATAAAGCTACAAATTACAATTTACAGGTTACAAGTATTTGACACAGCCTCGACCAATGACGACCAGCCATTTGAGGGGCATGACAGAAGCGCGTGGCGCTAACCCCATGTGCTTCTGTTTAATCCATTAGAGAAAATACTCGTTTACCGAACAAAAATGTCGCCGCGAGTGATATCCATGGACTTATTTCTCTAATAAGTCCATGGAAGTGTCTATAAATAACTTGACATTAGCGAAATACACCTTAACAGGAGTGAAAGCTATTAATAAAAAATTAGAATTAGAAGCCATTTGAGCCGTGTTGCCAGTTTAGACCTGTAAAATTGTAACTTGTAGGTTTATAAAACGTGCCCCTGATGGTAAGATTGGTGAGTGATCATCGCGACCCATAACCCCCCCCAACAGGCCTTTAGTAGGCTTTAATAGGCTTGTTTTTTTAAAGGCCCCCAAGTCGTATTGGTTCGGAAACACAGACACCGAGAGCTGATTCTACAATCCACATACCTAGATAGAATAGTGCCACTCCATGTCTTCCCGTGGATGTCGTAGGCGACTAAGGGAAAAAAGGCTTGTAGTACTGTTAGGCGATGGGCTTGCAACCTGTCACTAATACACTGGTAAACATCTTAGCCTGATCGTGCAAACTGTGATAAAAAGATAAAAAGATAAAAGATGTTTATTCAGTAAGTAGGCCGCACGGGCACTTTTACACGTCAAAAATCTACCAGCGCTTCGCAAGAGACCACTGCTGAGAAGAAACGCCGCAAGAAACTCAACAGTCAGTCGTTTTTTTAAAAATTACTTATACAATTATAGAACTTAACCTAGCATTATATAAAACAATGAATTTAACATTGAAATATATATATCATGCGTAGTTGAGCAGGAAAATGTGTCAAAACTCAGTATGTTCAGATGAACTCTTAAATAGTAATAATAATAATTATATATATATATATATATATATATATATATATATATATATATAATATGCAACGACGGAGCAAAACAACCACATAGTTTTGATACATTCTCCTACAGAAACCGTGTCCCCTAGACAATAATTATGGTTCACTAATGTTTGACCAAAAAACGTTTCACCAAATGATTCATTTCACAAACATCGGTCATTCTCCAGAATTGTGTTCTCAGTCTAATTAACACCGCCCTTTTTTTCCACTTGGTTTTTGATAAAATTTATGCAAAATGTAGTAACATATCGACCATTCAAACTTTAATATTTATTGGGCACTTAATTATTATTAGCGGTTAATTAACTAGAAGGGTTTTAATATTTGCGTGACGCGCGAATTAGAAAAGCGATGCGTTAATTAGGTTTGCTTGCTTGCGAATCAAAAAAACTACGCGTTTATTAGATAAATGTTCATGCCAAATATATATATTTTTAGGAAATAAGACAAAAACTGTCAGACTGTCTATTAATTTTATCATATTTATTATATTGCAACGTTGAAACTATTAGGAACATAAAATATCCTTCACGATATACATACATAATAAGCTAACTAATATTTCACTGAAATAATCGTTCTATAATCAACAATGAAAACGATAAAAAAAAATCAGAATTAATAACTTTACTAACATAATAACTAAGGTATAAACCTTAGGTATTATGAACAAACGATAACAAATAAATTGCCGTATCTGCTTAAGAAAAAATAATACTTCTTCCTCCTACTTTTTACATTCCCTATCTATCTTTAAAAAAAGTAATTTAAAATTTAAAAACCCGATGAACTAAAAAGATATAAATAAACTAGTTAATTTTATTGAATCTAAGGACACCTCATAATTCATAATGCTAAAATCCGTCGAGCCGTTTAAGCTTTACATACATAAGTTATGTAACATAACATACAGACATTCAACTTTAAGTATGTAGTTTAATTATTGCGGGTAGTTTTAATACATAATTTATACAAATATGAAGAATGATGCCGGGTCCCTAGGATTTTCCTTACATGATTAGAATTACAGTTATCACTTTTTGTCAAAATGCAACTTTTTAATGCGGTCAGCAAAATTTTCATGTTTTCCAAGAGAAATATGCTAGGAAAAATAAAATGACCTCTAAAAAACATATTGTCCAAACACTTAAGCACACAGATACGATCATAAGGATGATTTTAAGGTTAGGGCCCCTCTAATAACATCAGTTTGACATAATATATGTCATTCTAATCATGCCATCATTCATCCGGGAATTACATTTTTGTAAAAAGATTATTCCTGTAAATTAATTTAAACTGGTTTAGCTTAAGCGAGCAATTAGAAATAAAATACTTTTATGTACCAAAAACCTTTTTTACTACTCTTAACTAATTAACGCGTTCATTTTTGACCCGTGAATTAGACGTGTGTATTAGGGATTCTTGATAAAAAAAATATAACTTCTTTTAGTTACATGTGATAAACTACATAATCCAGTAACTGTTAAATACTGAGGTTCTTAATGTATACAATAATTTACAGAGCTATAGAGTTATTGGCTGATTTTAAAAACGTGAACGTGTTAATTAGCATTTACGATAACCAAAACATGCGAATTAGATACTTACATTTGTAGTGTGCGATCCACATAACATTAACACGTCTTTCTCTCAAGAGGGTCTTGACATGAGTGTCTGCTCACGCAAAATGCATTACAGACATCTGTCTATTTCTTCAATGGCCTTGCACGGACAAGAATGAAAGCGGCGCGTGAATTAGTACACGTATCGGGACAAAGTTTCTTTATTTTATATCTTAGTGATATATTACTAAATAAATTTGGTATTTTTTTTGTAATTTGGATATCTTATCTTTCATTAAATAAAAATACTTTCATTCATCTTTCCTCTTGTATATGATCGGGGAAAATAGTTATATTAGTGATTTCGGAAGTGGGACGCGCGGTGTTAATTAGGAGAATGGGGTATTGATTTTTTTTTTCTCCTAGAAAGGTATTGAATATTTACTTGAAAATTCATGTACACCTCAATACGAGTACCTTCTACGAACAAAAAATATAAATTATACCAAATTCAATAGTTTTATATTTTTTAAGCCCGAGGACATACAGAAATGGCTGTCTGGAGAATGACCGATATCATTTGACAAACCGCTTTTTTTTCCGAAACTGTAAATATTTCAGGATTTTTAAAAATCAAACCTAACCTAACCTATAGGGTTCTACACGATGGTCCTGAAATAAATCCTGAAATATTTACAGCTTCGGAAATAATAGCGGTTTGTCAAATGATATGTTTGTCAAATGAATCATTTGGTGAAACGTTTTTTGGTCAACTGACAGGACCCCAATAATTATACCTACAATGTTTAGATATTTTCCTGACTAAGCTATTACTAAGTTATTTAGGTGTTTAATTTAGGCCAAGCATTTTTATCTGTTAGATAGTCCTCGGCCCTATAATAAGCTTTCGACATCAACGACTTTTTCAAGTAATTTTTAAGTGCTGGAAATGATAACTTTAAAGCTTCGTCAGGTAATTTATTATAGAAATTAATGCATTGACCAACAAATGATTTATATACCTTACGGCCACGAAATTTTTTAATAGCAATTTTATTTTTATTTCTTGTATTCAAATTATGTATATCACAATTCTTAACAAAAGCGTCTTGATTTTTAATGACATAAATAATATTCTCATAAATAAATTGTGACGCTACTGTCAAAATACTAATTTCTTTAAATAGTAATCTTAAGGAATCACGGGAGTTTAGGTTATATATGGAACGAATGGCTCTTTTTTGTAACATGAATATAGTCTGTATGTCAGCAGCTTTTCCCCAAACCAGAATACCGTACGACATAACACTATGAAAATAACTATAATAAACTAAGCGAGCTGTCTCAACATTGGTAAGTTGCCTGATTTTCCTAACAACATAAGCTGCCGAACTTAATTTACCTGCTAGTACTGTTATATGGGGACTCCATTGCAAGTTTTTGTCTATAGTTATCCCTAAGAAAAGCGCCTTGTCCACCATCTCCAAACACCCATCATTTAGAAATATACTAGATTCTACCGGCCTAACATTAGGCAAAACGAACCTAACACATTTCGTTTTCTTAGCGTTAAGTAGCAAATTGTTAATAGTAAACCAATTAAGTACTTTAACCAGCGTGGCGTTTATCCTACTGTAATCGACGGATTTTCGGTCCACTTTGAAAATTAATGAAGTATCATCAGCAAATAGCACAATATTACAAAGGTTATCTACCGTGGGTGGTAAGTCATTTATATAGACCAGAAATAAGAAAGGACCTAATATAGAGCCCTGAGGCACATCTAATTTAACAGTTGCTCCAATGGACTGTGTTTGGTTTACAACAACCGTTTGTGTTCTATTACTAAGATATGAAGACATAAGATTTAGAGAATTATTTGACAGACCATAATGTTCTAATTTTAATATAGATTCGCATGATCTACGCAATCGAAAGCTTTGGAAAGGTCACAAAAAATTCCTATTGCATCACAGGATTTCTCCCAAATATTGTATATATATTTAAGAGTACAGATGCTGCATCAGTTGTGGATCGTCCTCTGGTGAAGCCGAACTGATTACTGTTAAGCAGTTTATTTCTATTGAAGTGACCTAACATATCTTTTAACATTAACTTCTCAAAAACTTTACTTAAAACCGGTAGAATAGAAATGGGACGGAAATTCGTTAAATCACTCATGTCGCCCGATTTAAAAAGTGGTATGACTTTACTATATTTCATAAGATTTGGAAAAACCCCCTCTGAAATGCAATTATTGTAGATTAAAGCTAAGTGAGGTGCAATTATATCTATGACATGATGGATCACTTTAACTGACGCTCCCCATAAATCCTCAGTTTTTTTTTAAACTGAGCGATTTAAATACGTAACAATAGAAATTGAATCTACATGGCTAAAATCAAAGGTTACATTACATTTAGTAACATTAGCACAAAGTAGTTTTTGAGCTACAATCGCAGATGATTGAAGACATTTCGTTGTATTAATAGCTATAGTGGAGAAATAATCTTCGAACGCTAAGGCCACGTCTTTGTTTGACGTGATTTGTTTGTCACCCTTGTTTAGGGTGACTTGATTATCACGAGTTTTAGATTTACCCGTTTCTCTATTCATAATTTTCCATGCCGTTTTTATCTTATTATCAGAAGCTTTGAGTTTAAGACTTAAAAAGTTTGACTTAGCAGTTAAGCAAACTCGCTTGAAGGTCCTCGAATAATTCTTAACGTAAACTAAGAAGTCAGCATTCTTGTTCTCCTCCCTCTCTCTATATAGTTCATAAAGCCTATTTCTACTTCTATGGATGCCTACAGTAGCCCATTCACTAAACTTAGTTTTTGACCCAGAAACAGTTTTCATCTTAAAATTGTTGTTAAATTGATGAAGAATTACATCAAACAAATCTTTATAAATACTATTAGAATCATTATTTGAAAAGGATAACCCACAGAGATTGCTCTCAACTTTATTTTTGAATAATTCTAAACGATTGCTAGTTATGGGTCTGTATGTTATTGCCTGCGGTTCTTGATGAAAACCATTTAAAAAAGAAGCCTTCTGGCCACTATGATCAGAATTAAAGCAATTAAATATTTACTTATCCAAACACTCGCAATTACAATAAATATTGTCTAAACAGGTAGCACTTGAAACACCTATCCGTGTAGGTTCAAAGAACAAATTACCTAAGTTAAAAGATTTAAATAAACTTAAGATCTTAATAGTATTATTTGAAGATTCCAGTAAATTAACATTAAAATCTCCACAGACAATAACATGCTTTTGGGTTTTACATACTAATTTTAACAAATTTTCCATACTGGATTCAAATGTGCTAAAATCAGCCGACACGGTGGTCTGTAAACACAGATAATTATGTAATTTTCTAATTCTATGCATGAGATTTCTACAAGCCTCTCTATGGATAGCCTAACAATATCTTTCCTTTCTTTGGATTTAACGGTACTTTTAACAATTATTAACGAACCACCATGAATGGCGGATTTTCTGGAAAAAACGAATTTAAAATTAACGAAATCAAAAATTAATTGATCTGGTCTAAGCCAATGTTCAGTAATACACATAATGTGTACATTCTCAGTATCTAAAAATAATCCTACTTCTAATTCTTTGCTGGAAAACCCTTGAATATTTTGATGAACTATATTTATACTCAAAGGTGTTTCCTGTTTCTGGTTACAGAATTATCAACAAGTTTTTAGAGTTGTTGGTAATTCTGTAGCTCTGCCTACCCCTCTCTGGGAATGAAAGCGTGAGTTTATGTATGTGTATGTAGATATAGATTTAACGCAAAACCAAGCAATCCAGGTATCATATCTTTATTTGTCAAAAACAAAGGCTAATGAAGCCTACTTAAACAGAGCCTCTTCAAACAATGTGGTTATCGACTTTTTCTAATTGCTGCTTACCATAGACTAAGCAGAACCGGCCATAAACTAAATTTTAAAAAGTTACAGAATAGATTATGGTGGCAATAAAACAAAAAAGGGACCACCCGACACATATATGACAAATTGTAAAGGGTGTTGACGTTTGGTCTTGTTTTTTTATTTACTTTTCTTGTGAGAGCATACGATTTTTGCGACGAGAGCATATGGACCACAGGAACTTTAAAAAAAAAAGAAAAAAATATAGAGGTTTGATTCAAAAGCATTGAATGCTGAGTCTGCTTCAGAAAATCTTTTAGTCTATTTTTTCGCAACATATCCTTTTTTTTGCATATACCGACGTTTCGTCGAATGATTCAAATGTCGCAAATTGTTTGGTGCGAATTATTCTGCATACTATCTTTTGGTTTAAATTTTTTTTTAGTGTAAAATTTATTTGGAATACCGTAATTTTGTCGAATGTATTAATGGTATTACGTTATTATTCCGAATATTGTTAACACCAATTTTATTTTTTAATTTTCATGTCAGTATATGTTAATTACCTACATTTTACATATGTTATAGGTATCTGGAAAGCAAATATTCATATGAAATGAACCCTGATCCTGAGGCGAAGCTGAAGGAGCTCCGCTTAGCGGAGCTCCTATTTCGCCTAGTTATGGTGCTTCGCGCCTTGACATAGTCCTAGCCTAACCTTACCTATAGATTTAAATTCTAGGACATTGTATGTTAGGCTTAATAACAATTCGTCCTAACAATATTATGGATTTAGCCTCTTAGTAATTAAAATTTTAGACTATACAATTTTACACCAAAAGTGCTTTAAAACAAAAAATAAGTATGCAAAACAATCTTTATGCTAAAAAAGAAGTAAGTACGCCATTCAATATTATGCCAAACATTTATTTAGACCAAAAAAAATTAGAACATAAAATTTTAGACCATTCGAAGTGTTGTCCAACCCATGTTGTACTAATGTAACACATAAATGTAATAAATGATATGACTATGTATGACTATCATATCAACATGGCGGTTTCAAACACCCTGTACAAGCGAGAAGCGTGTCGACGCGACATTCGTCAACACACAGCGTCGACAAACACGCGGGATCACACGAGACGGCGCTAATGCCTTACGTCAATATGTTTGCTTGTCGACGCGACTCACGACATTTCGAGAGGGGTGTACGTAAAAAATATGAGATTCAAATTATATACATAGTTAAAATACGCTGCCTGTAGATAAATGAATAGAGAAACGTTTTACCGTGCGTTAGCTGGTACACTCCCTCTCATACACTCTTAAAGAGCGAGTGAGAGAGAAGTACAATCCTGAAGCACCTTCATGCTCACAGACTATTTTGCGTCTGATATCAATATAATAGGAAATATAAAATCATTTGCGAAATAGCTTTTATGCAACTGTTATATAATAAACGATCTGTTGTGGTACGAGTGGTTAATATAAGCCCTGCACGCACTTTCCATCTTGAAGGACAGCAGCGCCCGACCATCAAGCCAGATCCATCCATCATACTAGACGCGGACAAGCAAATACACTATGCATAATTTTAAGTTGATAGCTTCTGACTGACATGACTGTGACTTACATACAGATGGACAGACAGACACCGAAGCCAGACCATAAGGTTTTTTTACCTAGTAACTCAGAGGGTCGACTCGTGATCGTAAGATACCGAGTTCAAACCCCCGCGGTCACCATGTACGAATGAGTTTTTTCTAACTTAAATACATTAACCCGATGCTCTTACGGTTAAGGGAAAACATCGTGAGGAAACCTGCACACTCGAACCGCTAATTGCGTTGAGGGTAATTGCACAAAAGATCCGAAAGGGCCCATCTGTAACATACATAATTTTAAAAAAACTTACTAGTTACTAATTTCGTCAGTTTTTTCAAGTGGTCAATTTCATAAATTAAAGCTACCTAGTTAAGAAGTCCAAGAATTTTGTTCGCTCGGACGGGACAATTTAAATTTACTGGTTAATAATTGGTTTGTCGAGTTCAAAAGTTAGTCTACGATTAATAAAAAAGCTACAAACAGGATTTAAACTAAAGCAGGCACCCCTAACAAGTAAGAACAAACGTCAATATGCCATAACAATAAAGTACCTACTGTTTCTTAAAAAGCCACTGAAATCCTTCCTTGGAACTTTCTAGATGAATGTCTTACATGAAAGTACGAGTAAAGTAACCTCATTATTAAGTATTTCAAGTGAACAAATTTAACTTAATTTGTCGTGATTACGGACAATTACACCGTGTTTCCCCCAAACGAGTTGATACTCCGAACACAATTAGCGGGAAAGCGGAGCGGCCATTTGCAATTTTCCAAAATGGCCGCCAGAAAAAACGCGCCCATTTATAATCTTTAAAAATAAATACCGGACACGCGCAAACTATTTTCAACCTTCACTTATGGTGTTAAGGTTGATTTTGGTTTGTCGTGGTAAACGTCATCGAAATGTCGCCAGCCAGTGCAGTGCAATTAAAAAAATCCGGACAGCAAAAAGGTTAAATTACAAGAAACGCGAGCGAATGTACGAAATGTTTTAAGGTTGTATTTAGGAGCGGTTAACATATGTCAAATTGTATGATTTAAACGTGCGTGTGTGTTAATTGGTGGTGCGTATGTGTGTGACCAAAGAGTAGTTGGTTGTAGACACGTAGATAGGTATAGTAAAGATTTTAGGACATTTTTATGAAAATGAAATTAAATGAAATAGTTTTATTCCGGAAAACAGGTTCCATAGAATGCACAAAAAAATAAGAATACAATAATGGCACAATTTAAACTTAACTAAGAAACTAAACTAGGGAAAATAAACCACTGCTATATTATATGCGGCGCCACGGGTCACCCGGATCCCGCGATGACAGGCTTATGGTAGCCCCTCCAGTGCTCGTGAAACGGGCTCGCGTCCCACTCCCTTACCGCCGAAAGCAGAGTGTTGGAGGAGGTGTAGATGGCCCTTCTGGCGGCAGCGCTCCTCGCGCGCAGCAGCGCGGGCCAGCCTGGCGCGCGCCCCTCCGCGAACATGGCGCTTGGGCTGCACCAGCGCGGCAGCCGGAACATGGCGCGCCACGCGTCGTTGTGCACGCGCATATCCCTCACCGCAGCACAGGTGTAGTTTGACCACAAATCCACTGTGTAAACGCTAGTGCAGAAACTTATAAACAGTTGCCTCGCTGCACTGGCGAACCTTCTGGCTAGCATATTCGCCCGCACCGCAATAGCTCGTCTCTGTCTCTCTATGTCTTTATGGTATTTCAAACTCGACAGTAGAATTAGCCCGAGATACTTCACCTCGTGTACTTGACGCAACTGGTTATCATAAACCCTCTATGATGCGTTCAGAATCCGCAAATTATAACCAGCATAATAATCAACTCTGTTGTTATAACAATTTTTTTATCTGCGGCAGTAATCTTATGGATTCATAAGAACATCAATTCCGATGTTCTTATGACATTCAAATTTCAAACATCTCTGAAAAACAAAGAAATTTAATTTGACCTCTATTCTAATATAAGTCGAGATGACGTTTAGTTCGAAATGAATCGTCAATTTACATACAAATTTGACGAATGTCGCACGTAAGTAAGATATCGAACGATATGAAAGTTGGAGCCGACTCTAGTTTGTCTCTGAATTAAAAAAAACGATGACAGCTGCCAGAAAACTTTTCAAACTTTTCATTACCGCCATTACCGGTTAAAATTTAATATGCGGCTCCTGAATGCATCATGGAGGCTTATGATATGTGGGAAGATAAAGTAGTGTATGCAACTGTACATAATTAGGCATTAAAACACTTGTGTGATTTTATTATGTACAGTCACATAAACTACTATTATTCAACGTATTTTTATTTTTGGTGTATCTTAAAAACGGTACACAAGAGTCAAAATTGGCATGATTATTACAAAACCCTGAAGAAAACAACGAAGACTAAAAAATGCTCAAATGTGCCTTGGGCTCGCGCTGATTCGATTTGAAACCGAAATCAAATCGGAATGTATGGATGTATCGTAGTAATACTTACTGGGGTGTGTTTCTCTCACCAACGACAGGCGGGCGGACGAACGAGTGAAGGTCGCAGCGGCGAGTTTAAGTAGTCCCGTCCGAGCCAATGATATAATGTAAAAAGAGGTAGATATGTTACCTATACGGTATTCCGCGTGTAAAAATGGCCCGGCTTACGCACACATAATCAGTAAATATTGCAATTACACACTAATTCATAAATGACAAGTGAAAGCAGGATGGTATGCTAATTTCCGGGAGCGAAACAGAGACGAGTGTATGTTGCTCTGCAGACTAGTTCACGGTTCCGTTGACGGCGCAAGAACCAATTGTCTTGGTTTTAGGGTGCCACTATCGAAGTGTGTATAACATATCTACTTTTTACTATATTATATCATTGCGTCCGAGCGAACAAAACACATTTCAGCGCGTGCATTTTCAATTTGGCAGCATGCCTCGCTAAAATGTATTTGTTCACTCGGACGGGACTACTTAAACTCGCCGCTGCGATTCGCTCGTTCGTCCGACCGACCGCAGTTTTTGAGAAAATAACACCCCTGTGCGGCGCTACGGAATCCTCGGTACGCAAGTCAGACTCGCACTTGCCCGGTTTTTTATATGATATAATAGCAATATAGCAATATGGGCTAAAACATTGTGGGATACACACCGTGTCCTGTCTGGCACGTTCTGTGAACATCGCTGCGCGCGTCGCGACCGCCGCGACGGCGCAACGCTATCTCTTTTTCACAAGAATTTCGCCGCCTAAATTAACCCCCTAGTACTTATAAACCGTAAACTTTGATCAAATGCAAAGTTTACGTTTTTAGTTTACTAAATGGCCTGTTGTTTGATCAGTAGTTAACTCGACTAATTGACAACACCTCAAAAAAAAAAGCATTTTGGTTTTTTCGCGTTTATTATAGCTGGTTCAAAATTAGACTACACGTGTTTCTCGGTTTTTCTTTATTTAACTTGAATTCGTCGTTAATAATTTATTAAAGAAATAATTATTAAAAAGACCGTATATACAAAGTTAGGAATACTGATGTCGTGATCTTAGCATGATATAAAATTAAAAAGGTAACTTTCAACAGAAACAGAACTGACTGTCATGTCATGTCACTTGTCAACCATAACAACTGTAAAAACATGAATTCGTCGACTTTGGGCAGATTGCGGCTATCCGCTTTTACAAATCCGTTAGTCACTTTCATTTTTAATAGCGTATATCAAAACAATAGTATTACGAGAATCGAAAGCGTGTCGTTAGAATCAAGTAATCCGTCAGACAGATGAAAAATGGACATGACAGTTGTATATTTTTTTCAATTCCTATGGTAATAAATGGACTAAGGGCACTATAAGTGTATTCCTAACATTCACAATCCAACTTTTTTACTGTCTTTCCCAAATATAAAAAAAAAACTACTGCATAAAAAAAAACAAAAATACTTTTACTGTAATCAGCAGTATAAAATCTACAAACGGTATTTTATTTTACTACTTTAACAGATATGAATTGTTGTCAATTGTTAAAATTCGAAAAAGGAATCGAAAATTTGACACATTTCCTTGAGATTTTAACCATTAGTAACGTTCTTTGGCCATGAGTTAGTTTAACTACCGATCAAACAACAGCCCATTAGAGTTGGATGGTTGTTCCGAGCGTATAGAATAGGTATTCATCCGCAACTCCCCCTATTTCTTCCCGTTGGGGGTAAGTTTTCAGAAATTATTTTCTCAGTGGTAAATAATATTTTTAAGAAGCCGAATAATATTTTTTTCTGGGATTTTGCCAACTTTAGGAAGGATTGGGCTAGCTATCCAGAGAGGTAATGCAGCCAGTGTCATGGGGACCATGCCGCGAGCGGACCTGCTAGACGGGGTGTTCTTTTTATAGTGGTAATTATTATTTATATCTTTAATATTTGAGTAGCTTAGTTTAATTTAAATTTAAATACGTTTAGTTTTAATTTTTAATTGTATTAATGTTGAATTCTATACTTAGTTGGATGTAAATAAAGGTACTTTAGGTAAATATCTATCCGAATATCAGATCCCTGATTCACGACGTGCAAATAAACTTCAACCGTAGGGTGGTAGACCTTTATGGCCGACTGTACGGCACCCTCTAATTCTAATACTAATTAATGGCTTTCACTCCTGTTAAGGTGTATTTCACACGTCAAAGTTATTTATAGACACTCCCATGGACTTATTAAAGAAATAAGTCCATGGATATCACACGCGAAGACAATTGTTCGGTAAAAGAGTATTTTCTCTAATGGACTAAACAGAAGCACACGGGGTTAGCTCCACGCGCTTCTGTCAAGTCCTACGGCACCCTCAAAATAACGTTCGGACTAGTGCTGCCAGGTCAAGTCCTACGAAAATTGGGACTGGGCTAATAAAAAATCGGGACCCGGGTTTTAAAATCGGGACAGTACAAATAATACAGTTGAAAAATGGCGCGACTTACAACCGTCTTAGAACCACCAATGTGGCGCATCATTTTTGACCTGCAGGTGTTATCTTATTCGTGATCACTCTAAGAATGTGCTAAAATCGGGGCAATTGGCGTCCCGATCAAGGGTAAATCGGGACGTGTCGTGTCCATAGACCTCTGACAATCGGGACGTCCCGCGTAAATCGGGACGTCTGGCAACACTAGTTAGGACGGATGGAGAAACGTCAGCAAAGACTTAAAACAGGGTCCTGTTAGCACACTTGGGTACGGAACCCTAACGGCACTCGCTTATGAGGCAAAGGGAGAGTTTGATATAATTTTAGAAAGGGTACTACGCTATTTTTTTTATATTTTTGTTAGCATATTTTTTTAAAGCAGGCGGGGTAATGTTTTGTACTGAAAATATCCTTAAAAGTCCCCCGATTGTATAGAAAAAAACAAAAACCAACCACCTGAAGTCGGCGTCCAACAATATATATAAGCAGACTTCAGTTGGACTGAACTATTTACCTACCATTTTAAAGAAGTTACTTTTTTGCTTTTTGAGGCGGGTTATTTTTTTAATCTTTTTTTTTATTTCATATTTTTTAGTGAGCATAATTATTCTCGCACTTCTCAGTTAATAAGAAACAATAGAACATTTCAATCTCGCCGCAAGCAACGCCGTGGGAAAGTCATAGTCATATATTTAAACCTAAATATGCTTCGTCATGACTTATGACGTCAGCGACTGCTCAACTATCTTAATCGAAATATCTTGTCGCCACCCTCGAAATATATACCGTTTAGGAGTTCCGGTGGCCATCTGTGGTCTTCATCATCAGTTCCACTTCACCAAATAGTGCTTTCCAAGACCAAATACACGAGTTACAATGAAAAATACCAAAATCGCTATAGGTGTGCCTATAAATTTTGAAGAGTTCCGTCGATTCCTCATGGATTCCACCATCAGATCTTCATTTTGATAAGAATGGGACCAATCGGGAAGCACCAGCTTTCAAATAAAAAATCATCAAAATCGGTTCACCCAGTCGAAAGTTCTGAGGTAACAAACATTTAAAAAAAAAACAGACAAATTGAGAACCTCCTCCTTTTTTTGAAGTCGGTTAATAAAAAAAAAAGGCTTTGACTACGTCAAGTAGTCACCGAAGTAAATTGGTTTTTCAAAACTTTTTCCGCATTATTCGAAAAATAAAACTTATTTTTTACTTTTTAGTCTTTTTTAACGGCAGTGTTTTTTAATTTTTTAATTATTTATTTGAAGTTATATCATATCACATATTACATATTGATCATAATTGTCAAAAAAATAAAAAAAAACAACTAGGTATAGGACGGATGGACGAACGTCAGCGAAGGCTTAAAACAGGGTCCTGTTGGCACCAGTTGTACGGAACCCTGTAGCGGCAAGCTTGTAGCCTCGCCGACGGTAAGGTGGTTACGATGGTAAGTTTACCTTCGCGTGAATAGGCGGCGCAGACGCAGCTCCCGTGCGGACAATGTCATAATTACGGGCGATGTCGCTTTCTAGCGAGCGGGCGCAGGCTTACGAGGGAAAGGGACAGTTTTTTTGTAAGTCAAAAAAAAACACTATATTCAAACTAATCGTATCTCGAGTTTTGTGCAGTTTGCAAGTAAGTATTATTTTATTATTGTATCAAGGATATTTGTTCGTACCGTACGTGGTAGATTTTTGGCGCGTAAAAGTGCCCGTGCAGCCTACTTACTGAATACCCATCTTTTATCTTTTTTTCCACCATTTTTGTATGGCGATTTTCGTTTGATTTTTGTTGGGGTTTAATTTTTTTTTAATATACCTTAAAATGTTCGTTCTTTGCCCCACTTCATTTTTTATACTGTCGTCGATATAGATAGACGTACACCTACCTATTTTAATAATTAGCATTTTGCTATTTTTAATTTTAACACTTCAGGCATCCTATGTCACCCGGGATGGGGAAAGGATTCTAACGATACCACAAATCTACATCTAAATCGGTTCAGGCGTTTGGAAGAAATGGTGGAATAAATTCATAAACATTATGTACATGAACTCTGAAAACATTACACTCCTTTTTTACCCGACTGCCGAAGGAGGAGGGTAATTATGTGTTTCACAGCCTATATATGTATGTTTGTTCCTTTGTGGCACTATAAAAACTAAACCCGTTGTCCGATGTTGATGATTCTTATGTCAATCGATTTGTCTTAATCTGGTGAGTGTCACTGAAGATATGACAGTAATCAAAATTCAATATGGCGGCAACCAGACGCCATATTGCGCAAATTAAAAAAAAATAAGTCTACGAAGTATGACAAGTGGGGTATCATTGAATAAAGATTTAAAAATCATTTTTAGGTTTCTTTCATCATTTTCATTTTGAATGATCATTCAGGATTTATAATGATTTAAAGTTGGTTAGCAACTGAATAGTCGGGTTTTAAAAGCTTGCTTTTTTTTAAAGTTATTTGGGCAGTATTACACACTTTGTAATTTTTTTAAATGTTTACCTATTTGCCGAAGCCCGAGTGGACAGCTTTACGGGTGTTTTGAGAAAAAAGATTAATAATAATAAAATAGATATCAAGGGACGATCTCACACAAATTGCCCTAGTCCCAAACTAAGCTCTAGGCTTGTACTATGGGTACTAGACAACGGTATAAATACTTATATAGAGAAATATTTACTTAAATAGATAGAAAACATCCACGACTCGGGAACAATTATACTCGTGCTCATCACACAAATATCTGCCCTTACCGGGATTTGAACCCAGGACCGCTAGCTTCGTAGGCAGGGTCACTACCAACTAGGCTAGCATGTCGTCAATTGCTTCGCTACTGACCAGAGTACGTGGGAGCCCGAACAGTCTCCTGAGGACGATAGCCGCTAGCAATGAGTGCGCAATGATGCAACATTTAATTAAGAATACGTGGCGCTTGCAGTGGAAACCATGGGACCTTGGTCAGCTGATATGAAAAGCTTTGTTAAGGTGGTATGTATCTGCGCATCAATACCGCTCCCCACCATGATTAGTAATAAACCAGCTGTCCAGAGTATCGGTTGTTTCCTTTCGTATACGTATCAATGGCGGACGAGGATCGTGTTTAAATTACAGTTAACGGTTAATGTGTCATATTCATAATGTCGGCTACGAATATTTTTGGCAGTATTGGAGTGTTCGATCATAGATCACAGGACTGGGAGATTTATTACAGTCGCTTGGTTCAGTTCCTAAAACTGAATATTGCAATTAAGGAAGACCAAAAATGTGCTTTGTTGCTGACTCATTTAGCGGACGACACTTACCGGCTTGCAAATAATTTAGTGCACCCACGCAAATTGGATGAGATAACGTACGCCGAGCTGATTGCAGTGTTTGATGACCATTTCAAACAGAAGCGTTGCATTTTTGCCGATAGGGCAAAATTTTACGAGGCAAGAAGGTCGGCAGGAGAAAGCATCGAGGAGTGGGCGGCTCGTGTCAGGGGACTCGCGGTCCACTGTGTTTTCGAATCGTCACTCGAGAAGCTCATTACGGACAGATTTGTGCTGGGGTTGAGCGCAGGACCCGAAAAAGATCGTCTATTTGAGCAAGATGCGACGGCGCTGACATTTGCGAAAGCGGTTGAAATAGCGCAGCAGGCTGCTTGCGCGCGACAGGTGCGTGAGCAGCAAGTACAGATGAAGGAGGAGCCGATGTACCGTGTTGGCGCGATGCGGGGCGGTCACGATCCCGGCGCCAGCGCAGGGTTTTCTCAACGTCGTTGTGCTGTGTGCGGTTTAAAAAGTCATAGTGCGGCCCAGTGCAAATATAAAAAGTATAAGTGCCGTTCGTGCAGTGCAGTTGGTCACCTATCGAAAGTGTGCAAAAATAAAGGTTCGGCTCGATTACATAACATCGAAACGGTATCGGAGGTTCCGGCAGCCGGGACCGCTGGAAGCTCGCATGATTGTGAGGAATGTGAACTTTACAATTTAAGGTCAGTTAATTATGCTCCAATTATGATTACTGTTAAACTTAACGATATACAGTTAGAAATGGAAATCGATTCCGGCTCAGGTACTACAGTTATTTCTCAGAAATTATATGCAAAACATTTCTCGAACATAAAACTAAAAGAGGGTAATCTGAAAATGTGTTTGTATACCGGTCATAGAATATCGCCGCTCGGCTATTTTAGTTGTCAGATCACTTATTTAGATAAAACTAAACAAATTAACATTTATGTAGTTGAGAATGGAGGGCCGCCATTATTGGGGCGAGATTTTATGACCGATTTTGGTTTATATTTCACCACTGATAATAACAATATCAATTGTCAGAATCAAAGTTCGAATGAGGTACAGCAGCTAATAAATGAATATTCAAATCTTTTTCAGAACGAATTAGGGAAGTTTAATAAATTTCAAGTCGATTTACAGTTGAAAGAGGGGGCCCAGCCTAAACATTTTAAGCCACGTACTATACCGTTTGCAATTAAAACGAAAGTTGAAGACGAAATAGACAGGTTGGTCAGTTTAGGTATCCTAGTTCCGGTAGCACATTCAAAATACGGTACTCCGATTGTGCCCGTGTTGAAGGAAAATGGCAAAGTAAAAATTGCTGGCGATTTTTCCGTGACGTTGAATAGGGACCTAAAAGTTGACAAGTATCCACTTCCTCGTATAGAGGAAGTCTTTGCTAAAATAGGAGGGGGAGAGCACTACTCTAAATTAGACCTCAGTAATGCCTATAACCAGTTTGAATTATCAAAGTCTTCTCAGGAATTGACAACGATCTCCACCCATAAAGGCCTATTTCAATATACTCGCCTTGTTTATGGTTTGGCTAATGGGCCGGCCATTTTCCAGCGCGCTATGGAATCGTTACTGTTAGGTATAGAAGGAGTCAGCTGTTGGCTCGATGACGTATGCGTGACAGGGCCGACAAAAGATATACATCTGAGCAGGTTGCGTCAAGTTCTGTCTAGGCTTAGTAATGCAGGGTTAAGATTGCAGTGGGGAAAATGCGTATTTTTCCAAAATAAGGTAACATATTTGGGTTACGAAATAGACAAAAGTGGTTTGAAAACTTGTCCAAGTAAAATAGAAGCCATAATTAAAGCCCAAGCGCCAGCTAACGTCAATGAGGTCAAACGATTTATAGGGGTTGTAAACTATTATAGAAATTTTGTTCCCAATACATCTTCCATTCTAAAACCAATAAACGATTTATTAAAAAAGGGGGTTAAATTTGAATGGGGAGCTAGTCAACAGCGTGCTTTTGATAAAATGAAACAAGAGTTAGCGTCGGAGCGAGTACTGGCGCACTTTGACCCTCAGGCACAGCTGATCCTGGCCGTCGACGCCGGGCCGAGCGGGCTGGGCGCGGTGCTCTCGAAGCGCGGCGCCGACGGTGTCGAGCGACCATTGGCTTTTGCTTCGCGGTCGCTATCGGTCAGTGAAAAAAACTATAGCCAGATACAAAAAGAGGCGACGGCTATAGTTTTCGGAGTCAAGCGATTCCATATGTATCTATATGGCAGACAGGATCCTTTTATACTAAAAACTGACCACCGGCCTCTTTTGTCTATACTCGGAAATAAGGTAGGAATTTCGGTCACTGCGGCATCGCGGCTGCAACGGTATGCAATTTTGCTATCGGCATATAATTACACTGTGCAGTACATTAAAGGCGAGAATAATGTTGTCGCAGATTTTTTCTCACGTTCGCCGGTCGGCAGTAAAAGCGACGATGTAATAGAGAATGATCATTCAATTCTTAAATTCTTAGATGTTAGTTCAACAGTGGTCACGAATAAGGATATAATGGCGGCCACTGAAAAAGATCCGGTACTTCAAACCGTTATTAAATACATGGAAAATGGTTGGCCACGTAAGATAACATGCAAAACAATTCAACCCTATTTTTATTGCAAAGCGGATCTCGAAGTCAGTGATAGGTGCCTATATAGGGGCCTAAGAATAATTATTCCAGAAAAATACAGGAGGAAAATGTTAGAAGAACTGCATTCTACTCATTTGGGCATAGTAAAAACTAAATGTAATGCCAGAAGTAGAATGTGGTGGCCGGGAATCGATCGCGACATCGAGAGCTGGGTAGGCAGGTGCGGCGCGTGCGCAGCCACGAGCGCGGCGCCGCCGCGCGCGCCCCCCGCGCCCTGGCCGCGCCCCGCCGGCGCCTGGCGGCGGCTGCACATCGACTATATGACGATAGGTCAGCGCGATTACCTCATAGTTGTCGATGCTTATAGTAAATGGTTAGAATGCATCTTAATGGACCGCGGTACCTCCACTCGAGCGTTGATAGGAAAACTTAAATCTTTGTTTGCAGTTTTCGGATTACCGAATACAATTGTATCGGATAACGACCCTAAGATAAGCTCTTTTGAATTTAAGACTGTATGTGGATTTAATGGAATCCGTCTTATAAATAGTCCTATCTATCACCCATGTAGCAATGGACAAGCCGAAAATTCGGTCAAAAATTGCAAAAAAATGATAAAATGTTTAATTAAAGAAAATTATAATGTAAGTGAGATAACAGACAAGTTATTAGAATTTCTGTTCACCTATCGAAACACAGTCCATTGTACGACAGGAATTTCGCCAGCGGAATTAATGTTCGGTCGCAAATTGCGTGGTAGATTGGATATGGTATTACCGGAAACAAATGAAAAAACTACTTGTACAGATAGAAAATGTGAATTACCAAAAAGTAGACAATTTAAAACAGGCAACTATGTATGGCTAAAATGGTTTGTCGATAGAAAACATAAATGGGTTTTAGGGACAATTAAAAAAACCATTGGAAACCGAATGTTTGAAGTATTTGTAAATGATTACAACGACACTTGTGTAAGACATTTAGACCAGCTAAGAAAGTATTCAGGTGATGTTTTGCCCGCCCCGGGTTACTCGGGAGGGGAGACAGAGGGCGCAAGTTCGCCGCTCCCAGCCCCGGAGCCCTCAGCTCCGGCGGCCCCGGAGACGGAGGCGCACGCAGAGGAACCAAGCAACGAACAGTGGCTCGAAACCCAGACTGTTGCAGGTAACATGGCGCCAGAACCTGATTGTTCTTCTTCTGTTCCAATACAGCGAGCACTAAGACCTAGATTTAAGAAAATAAATTATAAGGTGTAAGTAATTAATGATTTATATTGTATTGTTTTAGGTTAACAAACTAAAAGGGGAGAGATGGTATGTATCTGCGCATCAATACCGCTCCCCACCATGATTAGTAATAAACCAGCTGTCCAGAGTATCGGTTGTTTCCTTTCGTATACGTATCATAAGGCCCTGTCCTCCCGGCTCATAGACTCCTCCGGAGATCCTAGAGCTGGTGCTTACCTCTCCCAAAGGATTGGGCTAGCTATCCAGAGAGGTAATGCAGCCAGTGTCATGGGGACCGTGCCGCGAGCGGACCTGCTAGAGGGGGTGTTCTTTTTATAGTGGTGATTATTATTTATATCTTTAATATTTGAGCAGCTTAGTTTAATTTTAATTTAAATACGTTTCGTTTTAATTTTTCATTGTATTAATGTAGAATACGTTGTCGCTAGCTAAATATATATACTAACTTAGTCATAAGAAAATACTAACAAAATGTGGATCTTGTTGTCTTAATAAAGAAATTATTACTATTATTATCATTATAACGGTTCATACTTACATAACAAGTACAGCAGGAATTAAAAAGTTAAGTATCCGCTTCACTCCAGTGTAAGCATGCGCCCGCGCACAATAAGGCGCAAATGAGCCGCCATCTTGGATCCGAATAAAACAAACTGTCACTTGCCGCTGTCATAATATTGTACAGTCATTGTGTCAAATGTGGTTTTAGTGGGCTCGGTCAACACGAGGTGGTGGGTTCAAAGCCGGATGAGGACGCGTAAGGATTCAAATTATATTTATTTAATTTTGGTTAGTAAATTAAAAGTTTCAACCAAAAAAAAACCTTAATTTCTACGTTATTTTTCTTCGCATTGATTTTGTTTTTTTTTTCTGTTTCGCCTGCTGGGGCCTGTTTTATAAAGCTACAAATTACAATTTACAGGTTACAAATTTCCATTTGACACAACCTCGACCAATGACGACCAGCCATTTGAGCAGTGTTGCCAGTTTAGACCTGTAAAATTGTAACTTGCAGCTTTTTAAAACGTGCACCTGGTTGACTGGCAGAAAATGCCACTGGGCATTAAGTCCATCATTTGTGCTTTGTTTTGTGCAAATAACTTTAAATAAATAAATAGGTTTTACATTTTATTTGGACAGTTTTTGACGTTTTTTCGTTATAACGATAAATCACTTCCACCCCTCCCGTCCTACCAACATACATTTACGCTTTTGTCATTTATTTATTTAATCGTGGTTATGTCGTATTAACATACACATTTCAAATACATACATATACAGAGTGTCCCATAAACCGACGTCAACCCGCCTAGGGCCGATAGAGCAGCTGAAAAGCTATCGATTTAACCCCTATGTATGTTCAGCGATTTTTACTAGTTTCGGAGATATTGATCATTTTAATCTGAATTATTGTAATTTTCCCTTATGTCCATGCTACAAACAATCATTAATTTCATGTTTTATTTCATAAGTTTTTCATTGGTATCTAAGATAATTAGAATCATTACGAACCAGCGAAGTTTTTAAACCTACTTGGCCGTTTTTTTTAAGTAATCTCATAAAGTTTGTTCCACCATATTAGGTGTCCCAGTGTTTGCTTTTCACTTAAAATGGAAAAAACTACTTTATACAAAAATTAAGATTAAAATGATCAATATCACCGAAACGGGTAGGGGTCTAGTCGCATACATATTTTTACGCAAAATGCGTAATGCATATTATGCGACAAGATAGGCCCCCCTCCAAAACTAGTAAAAATTGTTCACCCATAGGGGTTAAATCGATAGCTTTTTAGCTGCTCTATCAGCCCTAGGCGGGTTGACGACGGTTTCTGGGACACCCTGTATATAAAAAATTCGTGGCACGGTGCTTGTAGACAAACTACTCCGAAATGGCTCGACCGATTTTAATGAAATTTTTATTTATATTCGGTAGGTCATAAAGTATATTTCGGACCGTTAAAAATAATATGTATAAAGCAGAACAAAGCCGGGTCAGCTATAATCTGTTTCATCTAGGATGAGTCCCGTGACAGCCGTATTTCGTAATTTCAATCACTTACAATACTCACATGCGAGGTACTTAAAAATAGGCGATTCATTATTTATCTACACACTATAAGTCCTCTATTACGCTCCTCCTCTATTACGCGTTCAAAACCCGTAGGCAATGACCAGCATTACCTGTGGTAGTAGGTGACAGCGATGACAGCTGTTAATTTTGGAAGATGTTCCAAATTTGGATCTCATTACCTTACAATATTCGACAACGTAATTTCAAAATTACGTTACAGCTGTCATCGCTGTCACCTACTACCACAGGTAATGCTGGTCATTTGCCTTTCGGCTTCTGTACTCATCTTTAGAGTACTTATAATATGTGTGTAGATAAAGTATTGTACGCGACTCTGCGTAATTAGCATTACGCAACCGTCACGTAAAGTCCTAATTAATAAACTATGGATCCTACAAAATTATTAGGACCAATATGTAAAAGTGCTTTGTTTAAGAATAACTGTTATGTGATGTCCATGAAAATATTTAATCATCTTCCGGTACACATTAAACTATAATGAAATTTAGACGGACATTATATGCTTGGTTAATGGACAAAAAAATTTATACCCTTGGAGGGTGTCTTTAATTTATTATTTTATATACAATTGATTTCTGACTACATCTAATTAATTAACCTTAGTTCTTAATGAAGCTTCAATATATAAATTGTCCGACAAATTGAATTGTACGGCATTTTTATAAAATATGTTTAGATCTAAGTAGTCACCATTTTTGCATGCTGAAATACGGCTAAGTGTGCGATCTGATATTTTATTTATATTTACTCAGTATGAAAGACCAAACTGTAAACCACATTTAATGCAAATAAAGATTACTTACTTACTTACTGTTGCTAGGTGTGAAGGTATACCAATGTAATATTTATGTAAAGCGAAAGAAACAAGTGTAATACGTGTTTATATCAGCTGTCACAGGAATCATCTTGGATGAAACGGAGTATAGTACAATATAAGAACGAATATTCCCGTGGGAAGACAAACCTACAAGCCATACATCTAATATGAAAGATGAAGACATACGTCATGCGACTAAAAACTGACAAAGGCTAGAAAAGGACAAAAAATCCGCCATTTCCTATGGTGACAATGGAACCATATTGTTGGTTAAGTCTGGGGCACACGCGGCCTCGTCTAAATAGGGAATATGCATGGATTTTTTAAATCGCATTTCTCAACAAAATATGAAAATACCGTAAAAGAGATCACCAAAAGTGAAATTAAAATGAAAATCGGCCGAGAAATACGGAGGATACAAGCATTTAGAGGATAGGGATAGGGGACACCGTTGATGTAGGAAAACATATCAAAACTTTTATGTGGTCATCTTGGTACAAGGTCTTATATAAACATAACGTCGGTGAAACTGCAAAACCGCGTAAGTAACATTTGTAATGAGGAGCAAAATGCACCTTATCTCTAAGAATTTAAAGTTTATTTTGCTGTATAAAAAATTGGTTGGTTACGCGGTTTTGCAGTATCACCGACGATAAATAGATTTTTGGCATGTTTTCCTGCTGAACTACGCATGTTATTTTTATAAGTATAATAAGTAATTTAATATTTATTGCTTTATATAATGCTAGACTAAGTAATAACCATTGTAATATGTTTAAAAAATGACTGACTGCTGAGTTTCTTGCGGCGTTTCTTCTCAGCAGTGGTCTCCTCTTGGGAAGCGCTGATAGATTCTTGAGGTGTAAAAGTGCCCGTGCGGCCTACTTACTGAATAAATATCTTTATCTTTATTTTAAACTGCTAATTAGACAATCCTATATGCACTGTGACGTCATGAAACAGGTCGGCCATATAAACTCCATGTTAAATTCTGTTTTGCTAGAAAGAGAAAAGAACAAATCGTTGTTGAATTGAGCCCTTATTTTATGACAACCCATTTCCTGTAAATAGTCTTACATTCATTTTTTAAATCACCTATTTACGTCTCTTTTCCTGTACTATAAAAATATTTTCCTTTTTTTCAGGCAACCAAGTTATACATGTATCTATGCCAAATTTCAAACCGATAGGTTCTGTAGTTGCTTAGAACCAACTGCTGAGACATACAGACAGACTTTTTTCCATTTGGTACAAGTAATTTTGACCTAACTCCTTTACCACTTTTCGACTCTATTTGTATGAAGTTAAGGTTCAAAAGTGGTAATGGACTTCCTTGGTTGACTAAATATACACACAATGCTGTGCGGCACAGCTTTGTATGCAGTCTTTTTATATTTTTAGGATGAAAATTGCGAAAGATACATTTTGTTTATTTCGAAACTTTGTATCCTTCCTTTAACCTCGTAAGGCCCACCATACCACAAACAGGGAGTTTTTTGTGAATGGGACTTTGAATCTACCATCAACGCAATAAAGTTCAATTACGTTTGTTCGATAATGACATTTTCAGTTTATGAACATAGGAAAATAAACCTTATTCTCATTGCAACACAGTTCAAATTATATTGCCTTGATTATGTACATTATATTGCACACTGGGCCTTACGAGGATAAAATACATGTAATTAAAAAAAAAAAACAAATTAGAAATAGAAAATAGAAATAGAAAATAGAAATATAAATAGAGACATTTATTCGACGATCACAAGAATAAAAAACAAAATTGAACATAAAACAAACAATGGCAACACAGAAAACAAAATTAAACAAAGAAGAAAAGGAATAAAATACAATTGTAGCATAATGTTGCCATGGGTGATTCTGAGACGTCGAAATTGACGCCACTCAGCACTATGTCACGGCATGAACCGCGAATTAGAGGTTCGTCTGAAAAATACAATCATACACGTATAATACTTGTTTCATACTGTGTAATTATTATATTAACAATCAAAGGGAAATAATCTTGCTTATTAACACAAATTGAACAGTAATATACTTTATGTAATCGAATCAATGTCTCGGTTGGCACAAAATAAACAAAGTAAGTTTTCTTAGTAGTTTAAATTGGTTATTTAATACTAACGCAATTATGAAACATCTAGTCCTTTTCACTGTTGTAGGTACATTAGGCTATTTTTTATTTCAATCATTTCCCAATCGCTCAAAGGTTAACTGGAAGAGATCTCTTAAACGGATAAGTTCGCCTTTGTACATACCTTTTGTTTTTCTGTCAATTTTGTTGTTTGTTATTTTCCCGTTTGTACAATAAAGTATTTACATACATATTCTACAAGTCAATGTTACTGTCACTATCATAATTATAATAATGCGAAAAATACATCGTAAAATACACGTAAAAAACTTAAACTTGCGAAAGATTCAACCGAAGATCCGCAAGGAAAGATTCTGTGTATTGAAAAATACAGGGGAGTTTGAAAGATACTTGTATTTTACAAGTCATTTTCAACGCTAATTTTTAGGTAATTTCGGTAGCAACATTGAAACTCTCCAGTCAACAACTCACCAACGAGCTCGTCAGCGAAGACACAGCTCCCTGTGTCCCCGCGCATGATACTAAGATTTATCGCCGCCGACCCGGATGCGCGCGCCGCCTTCAGCGCGACGCGGGCGCCGCCAGTTGCCATGGCAACCATAGTTACCGGCGATTGACAACAGGATTTTTTTTAAAGGTGTTTAGAATTAAATCATGCTTAACACCCCGGCAACATGTCAAAGACATTGTGGTTTTAGAAGAAGAAGAAAACTGACAAAATGTATGTAATTGTCGTTGGCGCTCGACGCGACACGCGACCTGACAGCTTACGTCAATTCTATACATTTTCGATAACGAACACGATCTTGCAATGCGTCTGAGCATTTCTCAATTTTTTTGCCACTTTGAGTGACATCCCCAAATTTAAAAAAAAATTGGTAGGTAGGTAGAGAACAGCAAAATATGCAATAATTAAATAATATTCTAATGTGTCCCAAAATATTTGTATGGAAAGTTCCTTTTGTGTTACCGATATTTATAGGTTTTTGGTAACACAAAAGGAACTTTCCATAGAGCGGGCAAAATGCCACAAATAGGGTTACTATCCCTCCGGATTAGTCCGGACATGTTCGGGCTTTTAGACTAGTCCGGACTTTGTCCGGGTTTTATTAATTAGATGTAATATGAGTAATCAAACTACATATTAAGTTATATCAAATATGCCTACCATACCATACCACTGTAACTAAATGAGTAATGTTTCCATTTTGCTACTAAAAAGTCCGGACTTTTATCAAATGGCAGGCTTTTTGTCAGGACTTTTCAAATTCCTAAATGGTAACCCTAGCTACGGGCCCCCGGCCTGTGAGGGGCCCCCGGCCTGTGAGGGGCCCCAGGTCCGTAAGGAACACAGGGGTAACCTAATATTTAAGTACCTATTTAATTTTTACCCGACTGCGGCGGGGCCCTAAAGGAGGGTTAGGTTTTTCACCCTCATGTATGTAGGTATGTATGTGGCCTTGGGGGAAACCTATGTCTAGCAGTGGATGTCTTTCGGCTGACATGATGATCTTGATGATGATGTATGTATGTATGTCCAGTTCTATATTCCCCGCTACAGCAAAAACGGCTTGGACGATTTTGACAAATGAGGTATCATTGGATTCGTCTTCGCAGCGAGAGTGTCATAGGATACCTAAACTGTTAAAATTGCAATAACAACAATGGCCAAATGACAATTATTAACATATGTAGGTATATCGACGACAGTATAAAAAATGCAGTCGGGTTTTTAAAGCTTGCTTTTCATAGAGTTATTTATAAAAGTGAAAGGTAGAAAGAATTAGCCACAGGCCTCAGTTGGCATGGTTACGCGACTGTTACCACTGCTTATTCAAGTCTGCACTTCCTTTTAAGCAGGTAGGAGTCATCAATGAACTTCAAAGGTATACTTCTTTTGTATGGAGGCGACGGGATACGTAACTTAAATACAAATTGCGTAGGTATAAAAGGTGTTCCGACCGGATGCACCCACACAATCATTTTCGTACGCATTTTTTGTCCTTTCAATGGACTATGAGTTTAGTTTTGAAAAACGTGTTCAATTTCGAGTTCAACTCTATCACGTACTATTTGGAACCTTTTTTCCATGTGTCTAAGAACAGAGGCCCCTGCCAAGATGCACTACGCTAACTAACGTTTCTATTCGATTCGTTTTTAAAGCAATCGCGTCACTGGTAGACCACGTGACTCGTATCACGTCATCTTCCAGTGACGCGATTGGTTTAAAAACGAATCGAATAGAAACGTTAAGGGCGCCATAATACGGTACGATCCGTCGGTTCAGACTGAAATCGAACGACGGATTGTACGTGTGTGGCAATATCGCGTCCAAAATTCAATAGAAATACGAATCGTCACGATATCGTTTCAGATCGATCGTAACGACCGATCGTTCCGTATATGGGGGCCCTTAGTTAGCGTAGTGTATCTTGGCAGGGCCCTTAGCTATGCTACCGTAATAGGTACAGTCCAGTTCAAAAACATGTGTACCTAAACTTTAGTACCTTGTCTATTTAATGTCATGTTTAAACTGCCATATCGGTGAGAACGAAAGTGACCTAATACGAAAATCAAGCTTTTTTGGGAAATCAACCAAATGTGTTTACTAGAGATGGGCCGACTACGAATTTTGCCGACTGGCCAGTCGGCCGACTATTCGGTTTTCAATTTGCCGATTAATCGGCCGACTGGTCGGCAATGGCGATCGTAGGCTTTGCTAAGTTCGGGTGAACTCGGAAACGTTCGTTTGGCTTCGTCCGTCGGGCTTTGTTACCTACCCCTACCAGGTTCTGACCAGTTTTGTTTACGTTTTTTCTGCACGACAATAAAAACAATTATAACCCTAATTATAGTATAAAATCGAACTACCTAGTGCTTTTTATAACTATGTCGAAAAGAAAATCGCGTGTGCGGTCATTTTTGTCGATATTTCCTATAGGCAAAAAAGTGCCTAATATTCGGCATTTTGTGCCGACTAGGCGCCGACTAATTACCGACTAGAAATGATGCCGAATAGTCGGCTTTCCCGACTATCGTCGACTAGTCGGCCCATCTCTAGTGTTTACGTTTTAGGAAGTTTCACCTTAATTATATCATAATTTCTAAAAATAAAGAGCTTAAGAAAAAAAACAACTTCTTTGTGTTCCCTACGCATTCCTTAACCAATTCTATTTGTTTTTAATGTATTAAATATTAAATGTACTAAATTTAATATCTGCTCAGAAAACCTTCCAAAAATAAGTCACAGCAGGTTTAGGCACAGCTTAAAATGTAAAAATGACTCGACTAGTTTTAAATCAGACCGAACGACGCGCTGGCCTAGTTGGTAGTGACCCTGCCTACGAAGCTAGCGGTCCTGGGTTCAAATCCCGGTAAGGGCAGATATTTGTGTGATGAGCGCGAATATTTGTTCCCGAGTCATGGATGTTTTCTATTTAAGTAAATATTTCTCTATATAAGTATTTATATCGTTGTCTAGTACCCATAGTACACTCAAGGACTTTAATTGTTATGCCACTATGGAACCTTGTCATAATGACAGCGTCAAACCACATGACAGAAATTACGCTTAAATGAATGATTAACGTAATGCGACAGGGTTCCATAGTGGCACAACAATTAAAGTCTTTGACTGTACTATCGCGATCGTTAATTTGTGACCCATTTCAAGAAAAATAGGCTTGAAGTCGTCAATGTCATTAGAGATGCCAAATCATTTGTAACTTATAGGAGACTCAACCTTATTGTTGTAGAATGTCAGAATGACTTTGGACCTAAGGTGGGTCCCAAGTTAAAGTTCGTGACTGTACAAGCCTAGAGCTTAGTTTGGGACTAGGTCAATTAGTGTGACATTGTCCCCTGATGTTTATTTATTTATTTATAACAGCATCAATTTAAATCAGAGGTCCCCAAACTTTTTTGGCTCGTAGACCACTTGGCAATTTCTTCGGTTTTGGGTGGACCCCCTCCTTACCTAATATTTACGTTGTCACGTAAAAACTAAGCAAGAAATTGATGGAGAACTTTGGAGATCTAGTCGGCTAACATTGACAAAAGTTACAAAAATTTAGCGCGGCAAAATATTTTATACAAAACAAAAACTTACACGCAGAGATAATTAAAATATAATTTATATAGATAAAGACTTTATTTAGATCCAACTAAGTACAGAATTCAACATTAATACAATTAAAAATTAAAACTAAACGTATTTATATTAAAATTAAACTAAGCTACTCAAATATTAAAGATATAAATAATAATCACCACTATAAAAAGAAACCGCCTCTAGCAGGTCCGCTCGCGGCTTGGTCCCCATGCCACTGGCTGCATTACCTCTCTGGATTGCTAGCCCAATCCTTTGAGCACCAGCTCTAGGATATATTTATATAGATAGCTTTGTGTATATTTAATTATATTAATATAAAGTGTAGACAAATACCGCCGCCTGACCCTGGTCGGCGGGATCGCTGCACTCGGTGGTGATGAACACCTGTTCCTGGAGCCGTCACGGCGGGTTCGAAGCGCGAGCTTTGGCTCCGGGACTTTGATGAGTGATTGAAAATAAGAACACTGAAGTTATATGTAACTTAGTTTAATGCAAAAACTTAACTTCTACGCTAATACAAGATTTATTGTAATAAAGCCTGAGAAAGGCGTACTTCTCCTTGAAGAGAGCCGTGAATGATAGATATAACCAGTGATCGGGGAAAACTTTAACAAAACTTGTAAAGCTGACATAAAGGAGAACTTGCAACCAAGCAAAATAAGAATTATTATTAAAAAATAATAATATTATTGGCAGATTAGTGTTCAATTTAACTCTATATCAGAGTCTCGGATTTGGTATAAGGATATTAATAGTTTCATGGCTGTAATGTAAGTTTTGTTAAGATTTGTTGAAGTTTTGCATCGTTTTCCCCGATCACTGTATAATAAGCAATGACAGCTCTAGAGTCTACAAACTATGGTGATCTATCTCTATGGTTTTTAAATCGGTTTCACACGACACAACCTAGTGATAGGCACCATCATACAAAATAAATGAAAAGCATTCCAATTTCCATGAACAGAAAGCATTACGAAAATAAGTAGGTTTCTACCTACTATATGTGTATGAATATGGATTATTCCATTAATGGAAAGCCAAAATTAAAGTCACGACCGGAGGGCTCAGACAAGATGCACTACGCTAACGTTTCTATTCGATTCGTTTTTAAACCAATCGCGTCATTGGAAGATGACGTGATACGAAAAGTCACGTGGGCTACCAATGACGCGATTGGTTTAAAAATGAATCGAATAGAAGCGTTAGTTAGCGTAGTGCATCTTGTCTGAGCCCTCTGAAATGGGATCCACTATCGTGGACCCCCATTTTCCTCTCATGGACCCTCATTTATTTTTCCCACTCACACGGACCCATTGCAGGTCGTCGTCGACCCCAGGGGGTCGATATAGACCACTTCGGGGTTCTCCTATGGAAGCCCTAATCGTCATTTGTCCTAATGCATCGTTTGTCCGAATTTTCATTTATCCTAACGCCATTTCCACTTAAATTATAAAACTTTTTAGTGTTGTTATAATACAACCCTAACCTAACCGAACCGCAGATATAATTGGAAAACTTAAAAAGTTGCCTGACTCATCTGAAAACAAGATCAGGACAGCCTGGTAAGACAGCTGAAAGCCGCGACTTATAGGTATCTAGATAATGAATATACACTGAATTGTGCAAACTATCGGACGTAAGCCGTGGACGTAACCTTGAGCGTTCGGACGTCCGATAGATATCTGGCGCGCTGGATGTTTTTGTCAGCCGAAAACGTCCGCGGACGGTATATAACGTCCGCGGACGGTATGCACGGGGTGCGGGACGCGTCATAGACATATCTTATAAAGCTAGAAACAAATTATCGGACGCGGCTTACGGACGCAGCTGACAGCCGCGACTTATAGGTATCTAGATAATGAATATACACTGAATTGTGCAAACTATCGGACGTAAGCCGTAGACGTAACCTTGAGCGGTCGGACGTCCGATAGATATCTGGCGCGCTGGATGTTTTTCTCAGCCGAAAACGTCCGCGGACGGTATATAACGTCCGCGGACGGTATGCACGGGGTGCGGGACGCGTCATAGACATATCTTATAAGCGTCCGTCAGCCGCGTCCGATAATGTGTTTCCCGTTGTAACGCGTCCGCAAGCCACGTCCCGTTCGACTGTGCACACTTATCAGTCGCGTCCGTCAGCCGCGTCCGTAAGCCAAGTCCGATAATTTGTTTCTAGCTTAAGCGTCCGTCAGCCGCGTCTGTCAGCTGCGTCCGATAATGTGTTTCCCGTTGTTGCGCGTCCGCAAGCCACGTCCCGTTCGACTGTGCACACTTATCAGTCGCGTCCGTCAGCCGCGTCTGTCAGCTGCGTCCGATAATGTGTTTCCCGTTGTTGCGCGTCCGCAAGCCACGTCCCGTTCGACTGTGCACACTTATCAGTCGCGTCCGTCAGCCGCGTCTGTCAGCTGCGTCCGATAATGTGTTTCCCGTTGTTGCGCGTCCGCAAGCCACGTCCAGTCGCCATCAGATATATTGTAGCGGGCGAGGTACTCAAATATTTCGGAGCAGCATTACTTTTCAATAAATTCGTTACACTAGTTATGGTCAATAACACAGAACATGCAATTTGTCATAAATATAAGAGCAGCGACTTTTCAATAAATTCGGAACATATAACGAGGTAAAAATATCAGAAAGCACAGAACGTCAAAGGTATCTACGCACTCAGGGTGATCATAAAGATCTGAACATTTATGGAAAATATACGTTAAGTCTGTATCGCACAGTTTAAATTCGTTACTATAATTATTATGCATGTCGATCTTTGGCATGACGTATTTATGTTTTGTTTGGTGTACACGTCACGAGTAGATTCGACATGCATAATAATTATAGTAACGAATTTAAACTGTGTGATACAGACTTAAGGTATATTTTCCATAAATGTTCCGATCTTTATGATCACCCTGAGTGCGTAGATACCTTTGACGTTCTGTGCTTTCTGATATTTTTACCTCGTTATATGTTCCGAATTTATTGAAAAGTCGCTGCTCTTATATTTATGACAAATTGCATGTACTGGTGTTATTGACCATAACTAGTGCAACGAATTTATTGAAAAGTAATGCTGCTCCGAAATATTCGAGTACCTCGCCCGCTACAATATATCTGATGGCGACTGTCCCGTTCGACTGTGCACACTTATCAGTCGCGTCCGTCAGCCGCGTCCGTAAGCCACGTCCGATAATTTGTTTCTAGCTTAAATTCGTCATTATTGCAATGACGAGAGACGCGGCGCGACGCGCGGTAATGAAAGAAACACAAAGTCTACGTTTGTTTCTTTCCAGAACAAATTCGAAGCAAAAGAACATGCTTTTTATGTCTTTGTTTACAAAATTAGCGTTCCGTACAAAAATGGTAATTACGTCACATAAGCCATAAAAATTTGATTATAGTCTATTTGAATATTTATTTGGTTCGGTCATTTGGAAAGGATGGATGAAAGAAGATTGACGAAAGAGATATACAGAGCGAAAGTGAGTGGGAGGGTCGGAAGGGGCCGCCCTAGGCGTACTTTTTCGAATCAAATCGAGAAATACTGGAAAAGGGCCGAATCTTAAGTACCCGAAACCGACGTGCATGCATGACTCGATGTATGAATGTGGAAGAAGCGAAAGAGATTTGTCAGGATCGTAGCAGATGGAAAGAAGTGGTCTCTGCCCACCCCTCTGGGAGACAGGCGTGATTTTATGTATGTATGTATGAATATTTAGAAGATTAATGAAGTTTCTATACTTAGTGTGAGGTTTTATTATCTTTGTTTTTTCATTGTTGCGCGATGTTAGCGCAGGGGTCAGGCAAGCCTAGTTCGATGGCCTCTGCCGTGTAAGAGAGTTAGAGATGGCAATTAACCAGCCTTTTTAACTAGTAATGGGTCCCGGGCGGGTTTTATACGCGCAATAGCCGGTGGCTGCGAGCAGGCATCCGGTAGGGATGGGACGTTATCGATAAAATAATATCAGGGGCCAATCTTACACACATTGATGTAGTCCCAAACTAAGCTCTAGGCTTGTACCATGGGTAATAGACAATGATCATCATCATCATCATCATCATCACCATCATCATCATCATCATCATCATCATCATCATCATCATCATCATCATCATCATCATCATCATCATCATCACCATCATCATCGTCAGCATATATTAGTCCACTGCTGGACGTAGGCCTCTCCCATTGCACGCCACCGAGCACGATCTGCGGCCACTCTCATCCAGCTCGTGCCAGCAACCTTGCGAAGATCGTCAATAAACAATGACAATGATATATGTACTTAAATAGAGACATAAATACTATATAGAAAACATCCAAGATTCAGAAATAATAGGTACTTTTGTAACTTTGTGTGCTCGCATTAAACTACAGCTGAGATAATTAAGTAATGAATAAATAAGTATCACAGGCAAATCTCACACAAATTGGCCATGTCCCTCTAGCGAACACAAAATAAATAATAAAAGATTAAAGATGTTTATTCAGTAAGTAGCGCGGGCAAATTTACACGTCAAAAATGTACCAGGGCTTTCCTAGAGGAGAGAGCACTGCTGAGAAGAAACGCCACAGGAAACTATACTCGTACAGTCAGACATTTTTAAATATTGCTTATGGAAATAGGTACTAAATAATACTTTAACCCTTAAAAGCATGATTTATTTATTGTTGTTCCTTAAGGGTTCCGTTTCTACTAATAGAGTGCTGATTATAGGTAATATTTTTCTTTTTTTTACCTGCATAAAAAACCTTCCGTAAAAAAACATCTAACTGATGGTTAAAATCGAATAAAAATCCGTTTAGTAGTTTTTGAGACTATAGCAAACATACAGACAGATAGACACGGCGGGGCATTTGGTTTTATAATATGAAAGAAAGAAAGAATAAAAAAAAATGTAAAAAACAAAAACCCGCCTTCAAAAAGCAAAAAATAACTTCTTTAAAATGGTAAGTAAATAGGTCAGTCCAACTGAAGTCGGCGTCCAACAATATTTTAACCAAAAGCAGACTTCAGTTGGACTGACCGGGCGGGTTTTTGTTTTTTTAAACTTTTTTTTATTTTATACTTTTTAGTGATCATAATTATGCTGTTATTCTCCCACTTCTCAAGAAAGAATAGAACATTTCAATCTTGCCGCAAGCAACGCCGTGGGAAAGTCATAGTCATATATTTAAACCTAAATATGCTTCGTCATAGTCGCTCAACTATCTTAATCGAAATATCTTGTCGCCACCCTCGAAATGTATACCGTTTAGGAGTTCCGGTGGCCTTCTGTGGTCTTCATCATCAGTTCCACTTCACCAAATAGTGCTTTCCAAGACCAAATACACGAGTTACAATAAAAAATACCAAAATCGCTATAGGTGTGCCTATAAATTTTGAAGAGTTCCGTCGATTCCTCGTAGATTCCACCATCAGATCTTCATTTTGAAAAAAAGCACCAGCTTTCAAATAAAAAAAGAATCTTCAAAATCGGTTCACCCAGTCGAAAGTTCTGAGGTAACAAACATTAAAAAAAAAAACAGACGAATTGAGAACCTCCCCCTTTTTTTGAAGTCGGTTAAAAAACGTTTATTTGCTTACATCTAACACAATTACAGAAAAATAAATTAACAAACAAATACAAAAATACAAAACGTCTGAACCAGTGCCAGACGGAGCAATATGGTTCCTGCTCAGCGTGTTACTGGTTTTTAGGCCAGAGCTGGCCTTCCGCAGGAACCATCTGGTGACACCACGGCAGGTCACACAGCCAGCAAAACCAAAACCTAAAAACTAAAAACTAAACCAATATGCAGTGATATATAAATCACTGAACACTGTTACTGAACAGCGTGTGGGAACCCGCGAGGAAAGCGTTCTTTGATGTTCGCATAGTAAATGCCAACGCTTCCTCAAACAACAACCTCACCTGGCAAAAAACAGCTCAGAAACATAGCCGAGAGAAACATTTAAAATATGATCGAGCGGCTGAGGAGCTAAGAGCTTTCTTTACTCCTCTAGTCATCTCTTGTGATGGAGCCCTCGGGATTTAATAAACCGGTTTTTTTTTAAAAACAGCTTCGAAATTAAATGAAAAATGGCAAAAGCCATATTCACAAATAATGTATTGGCTTAAAGTAAAGGTAAAAATTCAGTCATAAGAGTTAGAGACTAATCATAATATTATTGCCTTAACTACACATTAGTCTCAAAATTAATTTTGTTTTTAATACACGTAATTGTTTTTGTTGTCGTTTACAAACAAATTCTATAGATGTTGTATATACTCGTACTATTGCCATATGTAATCTTTATTGAAACTTATTATTTTTAAATACTTTTTTTCTGTTACTTAACCTACTAAGTTAATCGATAAGATGGATGTATTAACATTTGAAATGTTATTTAATCATCGACAGAATATCGACACGAGCACATCACTAGCAGTTTTAATGCGCCTTTAATTCCTAGGTCATGCACTTTGAATGCGTTTTATGTGAAACTTAGCTTTTGTAGTTTCGATTGTTTCATCTGGTTCAATGGCTCAGTGGTTGCAGCCTGCCTGTGGGTGGGTCGTGGGTTTGGAGGGTCGATTGTCAGACTTTTTTTTTCTGTTAATGACCTAGTCCGTTCCTTTTTCAGATTTTTGTAAATTAAACATAGCCTAGCCTTACCTAAAACATATAGACATTTAAAAATACCTGACACGTCTACTATTCCTTCGATATAAAAAATCGGTCAAGGGCGAGTCGGACTCGCGCACCGAAAAAGAAAATACTCTTTTTGTTATGAACTTTATTTTCTTAGCCATAAGGTCCATTTTGACTAGCTTAAATTTTAATACATATTTTCATTATTTTTTTGTTATTTCTCAAAAACTGTAAATAATGAACACTTCATTTTATTTTTTCCATTAAATATAAGTACTTAAGTAACTATCTAACGTCATGATTTTATCAGATTTTTTGATTAATAAACTTCGGAGAACTTCTTTGTGCCCGTGTGGTTGCCGGCTTAGAATAGTGCCACTCCATGTCTTCCCGTGGACGTCGTAAGAGACGACTAAGGGAATAAAGGCTTGTAGTACTGTTAGGCGATGGGCTTGCAACCTGTCACTAATACGCTGGTAAACATCTTAGCCTGATTGTGCAAAATGTGGTTACAGAATTATCAACAAGTTTTTAGAGCTGTTGGTAATTCTGTAGCTCTGCCTACCCCACTCTGGGAACGAAGGCGTGAGTTTATGTATGTATGTATGTAAACTTCGGAGATAGGGTGGGGACGGTCATTTTTTGTACATTTTTGGCTATAAACAAAAAGTGCATCACAGTTTTTTTTTGATAGTTTGGAAATGTGCAGTGTAAGCCCATTCATATAACACCCTTTTTGCTATAATCAAACCACTTTCATTTTTCATCCTCCATTATAGACCCTTTTTCAACTATTAATAAAATTAAATTCTTTTTTTTTTTTACTAAAAACAGTAAAAACAGACGCGGGCAAGCAAGTTGTACAACTATGCGAAATTTCAAGTTGATAGCATTTGTAGTTGCTGTGACATACAGACAAGCGGACAATATAAATGACATTAATGCGATGTAAAAATTACACTGTGGCAGGTGATTTACATTACTGTTTTAGACTGTTAAGTGCGCACTATTATATTATGAATATGCAGCAATGTGTCTCGTGTCATTTGCACTTCCGATCTCTCCCGATGAACGTCGAGAATTGCCGAGTGTCAAAGTCCAATCAATCGTACCGTACGCACGTTTATCTACACTTATATCATAATTCATAAGTCCTCTATTATGCGTTCAAAACCCGTAGGCAATGACCAGCATTACCTGTGGTAGTAGGTGACAGCGATGACAGCTGCTAATTTTTGAAGATGTTCCAAATTTGGATCTCATTACCTTACAATATTCGATAACGTAATTTCAAAATTACGTTGCAGCTGTCATCGCTGTCACCTACTACCACAGGTAAGGTAATGCTGGTCATTCGCCTTTCGGCTTCTGCACCTATCTTAGAGTACTTATAATATGTGCGTAGATAAAGTATTGTACGAGACTCTGCGTAATTAGCATTACAACACTCGTGTGATCTATTATGAAACTCGCGTTGCGGCTCGTTTCATAAACCACACTCATGTTGTAATGCCTGTCATTACGCAACCGTCACGTAAACTACTATTATCTATAACCCCTCTACTTAAGTCAGGGGTTAATAAATAACTTTCCCAGGCAATCTTCCTTCCAGAATTAAACCATTTTAAATTAAATTTACCTGGTTAATTCGGTTCGGCGAAAGCAGGCGACAAAAACCGAGTCGGCGAAAGCGGTCGGCCAATGGCGGCGAGCGGCGGCAAAAAGTCAGTAATTAAAAATTCGAACAACAAAATGGCGGACGGGTTGCTTACGAGTTTGCTGGACACTTTACGTGACCTTGATAATATAAATAAAGAACGATGTTTATTCGTGACAGACAGACAAACAAAAAGGAACAAAATAATTATGTGTGTGTAACCTTCCGTGGTTTTACCTGATGGTTCCAACGGAAGATCAGCGCTGACTTATGCCAGCATTATGCTGCGGCTCCACTGAGGCGGAGATGAGCGGAGTGGAGCGGAGCTGTGCCAATATTAACCAATAGAATCTAGACTAACGTGCGCAAGGCGCGCTTGACGTGACCGCATGCGCCTTCTATTGGTTAATATTGGCTCAGCTCCTTACGCTGAGTGGCTATTTCGTGGCTACTGTCTTCTTGTGCGTATTAATCTGCTCTTTCTTATGTGCAGGAAGCGAAACTTTGGTGCCGATGACAGGCGTATGACGTCAAGCTATATACAGAGTGTTATTATCTAGATTTTACTTTATCACTAATATTTAACAACTTATTGGCCTCTTTAGTTTACCGATGTTGACACTTGAGTTGAGATAGCAAATGGTATTTATAAATAAGGTAATTAACTAGACAATAAAAGATTTATATTTAATTTTTTGTTAATGTTTACAGCAAAAGTAAGGAATTTAGAAAAACATTTGAAAACAACAAAGCACATGGGATTTTATGTTTGAATTTTAAGCGTTCTGCATACTTTGAAATCCAACGAAATTTCATTTAAGTAATGTTTTTCATTTACTTGAGGAAATAATATTTTTCGTTACAATTACATGACGTAACAAAGTATTTTATTCATATAGTCTTTGTCATTATTTTAATATTTACATTATTATTATAGCAATATTAAGAATCAGTGGGGTGTCGCAATATTGTTTATATAAAAGCATCCTATATGTGAATTTGCGTCATAATGACGTCACCGGCACCAAAGTTACGCTCCCTGTATGTGTGTTACGAATAAATGATTTTCTTTCTTTCTTTCTCCCAGGTACTGTTATAGACACAAGGCCTAAGGCTGCAGCTCCACTGAGGCGGAGACGAGCGGAGCGGAGCTGTGCCAATATTAACCAATAGAAGGCGTATGCAGTCACGTCGAGGGCGCCTAGCGTACGTTAGTTTAGATTCTATTGTTTAATATTAGCACAGGGGTGTTATTCTCTCAAAAAACGGCGGTCGGTCGGACGGACGAGCGAATCGAAGCGGCGAGTTTAAGTAGTCCGGTCCGAGCGAACAAAACACATTTTAGCGCGTGCATTGTCAATTAGGCAGCCTTATACGTTCGAGAAGTCATGCTGCCAAATTGAATACACGCGCTAAAATGTGTTTTGTTCGCTCTGACGGGACTACTTAAACTTGCCGCTTGGACAATCACTCGTTCGTCCGCCCGTCCGTCGTTGTTGAGAGAATCACACCCCAGCTCCTCTCCACTCCGCTCATCTCCGCCTCAGTGGAGCCACAGCCTAAGCCGAGGTTCTAGGCGATAAAAACCATAACCATAAACCATAACCTGTTATCGTATTGTCAACGTTTTGATAGCTCTCATTTACTTGACAGTAATGCCGGCCGAGTTTTTTTTTTCTGTCTGTCTGATCTGTTCATGGGTATGCGGGGGGATACATACATACATACATATAAGGAAATACCTAGTTAATGTAAATAAAATATACCTACGCTTTTTTCCAGAAAATTCAGTATTTATATTTAAATCAAAAACCACAAAAGCTTAACTATTGAAATATTTTTAAACACTACAATTTATTAATTTAATAATACTAATTAAAAATACAACTTTTGCAAGTACCTATATTATTTGTTTATTTTTAGTAAAATTAATATAAATACAATTTCTGCTTCAATTTATTAGCTGTGTGGTTGCCGGCTTAGAATAGTGCCACTCCATGTCTTCCCGTGGATGTCGTAAGAGTCGACTAAGGGAATAAAGGCTTGTAGTACTGTTAGGCGATGGGCTTGCAACCTGTCACTAATACGCTGGTAAACATCTTAGCCTGATTATGCAAAATGTGGTTACAGAATTATCAACAAGCTTTTAGAGTTGTTGGCAATTCTGTAGCTCTGCCTACCCCAAACTGGGAATAAAGGCGTGAGTTTATGTATGTATGTATGTACAATTTCTGCATTTATCAAAAAATTATATAATGATAATGTTGTAATTATTTGTACTCAAATTTCTGGATCAAATAATAATTATCAATGTAATATACCATACAACATCATTTTCATACATGGCATGCGCAAACGTTTCTGTTTTCTGTAATTTTTGTATGAAACAATAAAAGTCTCTCTCAGGAGGTTCTCAATTCGTCTGTATTTTTTTTTTAATGTTTGTTACCTCATAACTTTCGACTGGGTGAACCGATTTTGAAGATTCTTTTTTTATTTGAAAGCTGGTGCTTCCAGATTGGTCCCATTTTTTTCAAAATGAAGATCTGATGGTGGAATCCATGAGGAATCGACGGAACTCTTCAAAATTTATAGGCACACCTATAGCGATTTTGGTATTTTTCATTGTAACTCGTGTATTTGGTCTTGGAAAGCACTATTTGGTGAAGTGGAACTGATGATGAAGACCACAGATGGCCACCGGAACTCCTAAACGGTATATATTTCGAGGGTGGCGACAAGATATTTCGATTAAGATAGTTGAGCGACTATGACGAAGCATATTTAGGTTTAAATATATGACTATGACTTTCCCACGGCGTTGCTTGCGGCGAGATTGAAATGTTCTATTGTTTCTTGAGAAATGGGAGAATAACAGCATAATTATGATCACTAAAAAGTATAAAATAAAAAAAAGTTTAAAAAAACAAAAACCCGCCTTCAAAAAGCAAAAAATAACTTCTTATTTTTTGCTTTTTGAAGGCGGGTTTTTGTTTTTTTAAACTTTTATTTTTAATGGCGGCCGAGTTAATATGGCTGCGTTTATCACGTGACAAAGTGTGGATAAGGCATCCGTCACCTTCTGACACGTGAATAAGAACGAGAGTGACGAATGCTTTATCCACATTTGACGCGCGAAATAGACGCAGCTATATGCTCGCAGGTCAAGACGATATGTTTTTTCCCGCAAATAATTGAGGCCTTGTTGTCACAAAAATACACAACTTTATAGAACTAAAAAATAGGTACGATCCCCAGATATTGATCTCTATTTTTATAGCTCAGAATAACAATAAATAAATAAGATAATTCTCGATGTATAAAAAAGATAAAAGATGTTTATTCAGTAAGTAGGCCGCACGGGCACTTTTACACGTCAAAAATCTACCAGCGCTTCGCAAGAGACCACTGCTGAGAAGAAACGCCGCAAGAAACTCAACAGTCAGTCGTTTTTTAAAAATTACTTATACAATTATAGAACTTAACCTAGCATTATATAAAACAATGAATTTAACATTAAAATATATATATCATGCGTAGTTGAGCAGGAAAATGTGTCAAAACTCAGTATGTTCAGATGAACTCTTAAATAGTAATAATAATAATAATTAAATATATATATATATATATATACATATACTTACCCATGACGGTGCAAAACAACCACATAGTTTTGATACATTCTCCTACAGAAACCGTGTCCCCTAGACAATAATTATACCTACAATGTTTACATGTTTTTCTGACTAAGCTATTACTATGTTATTTAGGTGTTTATGTGTATGAATGTGAAAGAAGCGAAAGAGATTTGTTAGGATCGTAGCAGGTGGAAAGCAGGGGTCTCCTCTAGGGGTAGGCCTCTGGGGAACAGGCGTGATTTAATGTATCTCTCACCCCGCGAGTCGCTTGTCTTTTAAAAAATTGGTTTATTGCCACTTCCATCTCTTTATAGATACGAAACTTGTATGTTTGTTAGCAGAAATAAGGAACTGTTTAAAAAAGCTTGTGTCCTAAACCCACGTCTCCGCAGAGACCCCAACCTGCTTCCACTTGATGGTGTTCCAAAATTGTCAAAAATAAAAAAAAGCTGGAAATGTGTGGAATTTTACATTAATACAATGAAAAATTAAAACTAAACGTATTTAAATTAAAATTAATCTGTACTTAGTTGGATGTAAATAGAGGAATAAATGAGTATTTTACTCCCGAAAAAAAAACACTATGTGTGTAAGACTATATAACAGATTACCTGCTGACCTAAGAACATTAAACACTAAGTTATTTAGGAAAGAACTGTATAAATGGCTAAATTTTAATAGTTTTTATAACTTGCATGAACTGTTTAACCTGTAATATATAATGAGTATAAAAAATACCGGTTAATTTCTGTTAGCCTGATTAATAATAGCATAATAATATGTATAAATGCATGTTACAATAATATGTCATTTCGCATACCAGCCCCTGGTGGATGTAAGTGGAACTAAATCTATTTCATAACAACTTTTTTCTACTCGCGTACTATAAACCGCTAATACTGATATCGTTAATAGTATCAGAATACCACCTATAGCGTAACCGATGCGTGAAAACAATTCTATAATAAGCGTTGCCATGGTAATAACAGTTCTATAATAATTATTATAGTATTGTTATTACCATGGTTACGGTCATTCCGGATATCAGTCTTGGCGTTTAGTGAACATTTGACATCTTAATTTGTATAATAAACAAATTAAAATATTTTAATACCAACTGAAATTACGTGTTTCAAAAACAAAATTAGTTTTTGGACTAAGTATGTGTTTAAAATTACGTTTTTATTAAATTACTAAAAGTAGATGATTAATATCCATCGATTTGTTATTTGGTTACCATGGTTACGTTCAATATGGATGTCAACAAAATGGCGTTTCGTTTGGCATTCCAACTTGTATGATAAATTGTCAGAACTGTTTTAGTAACTATTAAAATTTGCATGACATTTGTAAATATTTAACATTAACATTCACACAATATTAACACCAATCGGAATAATGAAAATTACTTTGCCGACGAGTAATTTGTAAGCATAAAAATCGAGGAAAGTAAACAAGAAAAGTAAGCGATTGTTTATTTTTGTCATTATCATTTTAAGCTTGTATAATAAGTTATGTATGCAACGGTACATAATTAGCTCTTAAGGTACTCGTGCCTGTAATTAGAGCGCTCGCAAGCTCGCGCTCTAACCTCGGCGCTCGTACCTTAAGAACCTTCATTATGTACCAGTTACATAAATAACTATTGTACCTCATTCTTGGCGAAATAAATATTTATGATTTATGATTTTATGTATGTATGTAAATAAATAAACAGGAGCAAATTAAACTAGAGCCCCTGAAATGTCCGTTCTACTCTTGTCTCTGATGTTATGATGAACGGGTATTTTTTGACTGTCGCCGGGAGTCGAACTCACTAACGGGGATGCCCGACAAAACACTACGAATTAGCTGGGTACAACATAATACCACTTGTTATTGAAATGCTTAGCGCTTTTTATGTGGTGTTTCTTCCTTAGGAAAAATGTGTGAGTCTGTCAACGTTGACGACACAGCGTAGTTAGGGTCTGAGGGCTCAGACAAGATGCACTACGCTAACTAACGTTTCTATTCGAGTCGCTTTTAAACCAATCGCGTCACTGGAAGATGACGTGATACGAAAAGTCACGTGGTCTACCGTGACGCGATTGGTTTAAAAATGAATCGAATAGAAACGTTAGTTAGCGTAGTGCATCTTGTCTGAGCCCTCTGTTGTTTGATCAGTAACTAATTGTTAAAAATCGTTACTAATGGTTAAGTACCAATTTCACCATACGATGTTAAATTTAATCAATGTTTGTCGACTGTTAGTTAATACATTTTGACAGCTGTTAACGCTCTAATCGTCTGTTAAGTGGTTAACATCGTTTGGTGAAATTGGTACTAAATCTCAAGGAAATGTGTCAAATTTTTGATTCCTTTTTCGAATTTTAACAATTTGTTGAGTTAACTACTGATCAAACAACAGACCTTTAGTAGTGACCCTGCCACGACCCTGCCTACTAAGCCAGCGGTCCTGGGTTCAAATCCCGGTAAGGGCAGATATTTGTGTGATGAGCGCGGATATTTGTTCCCGAGTCATGGATGTTTTCTATGTATTTAAGTATATATTTCTCTATATAAGTATTTATATATTTCTCTATATAAGTATTTATATCGTTGTCTAGTACCCATAGTACAAGCCTAGAGCTTAGTTTGGGAGTAGGCCAATTGGTGTGAGATCGTCCCCTGATATTTATTTATTTATCTTACTAATATACTAGTCTACTAGTCTACACCACCTACTGTGTAAAATATTTTAATTTGACACCTTATCCCTACTAAGGTTGTCTGGAAGAGATCGCTAATCAGCGATAAGACCGCCTGTTGTTTCCCTGTGTTATTTTTTAATTGTACTGTTACTCTGTAATGTTTTTGTTTGGTGTACAATAAAGTGTTTTGTGTTGTATTGTTTTTCAAATTCAAATTCAAATAATTTATTGCGTGTCACATTACGTTACAACAGGTGGAACTATAACTACAGGTATACATGTGACGCCCTGCGAGGGCACAGCAACATGAGAGAGCTACTACCCGTTTAATTATCATTATTCTAAATTATATTTTATATTTAAATTATACATATTTAATATTGCACACTGTCTTGGCACAAATGAATACAAATTATGAAGCCACTTCTTACAATAATCTTTAAATAATATTCTACACGTATTCTTAATCTAGGGTCATCTAAGTAACTATGTCATTATTGGTGGGTCTCATTAAAAAAGTCGTTTAGGTTATAAAAGCATTTGTTAATTAAGAATATTTTTAATTGTTGTACAAATATATTTGGTCTATCTAGGTTTTTAATGTTATTGGGTAGGTGATTATATATTTTAATCATTTTCAGTCTAGAAAAGGGTAATTTTAATTTATTTAAATATCTATCATTTCTTCTTATATCTGTTATTGGCGTATAAAGATCCATGTGTTTTCTTATAAACTTACTAGATTTAAATATATACATTGAAGTTAAGGTGAGTAATTTTAATTTTATAAAATGTGGCCGGCAAGTTTGCATTTGATCTATATTTGCTAGTACTCTAATGCATTTCTTATGTAGAATAAAAAAATTGTCAGTATCGCAGCTGTCAGTATGACCCCACAATATGAGACCATATGACATTCTCGAGTACTTAAGCGTAAGCATAGTACGCACTCAGCGCCGCGGCGCCGGCGCCGTCTGTAAGTCAGTGCTGCGTTTGAGATGCTGAAGAGCGTATATAAAGGAAGAAAGTTTTTTCGAAAGCTTTTGGATGTGTGATTTCCAGTTTAGATTTGTGTCTAGATCTATGCCCAACAATGGAGCTGCGTTCACGGTTTCTAGTTTGGTATTATTATGGCTGAAAGATATTGGTAGTGGAGATTTTTGATATAGCTTGAATTGGATGACTTTAGTTTTACTTAGGTTGAGCTTTAAATTGTGAGTATCTAACCAATTTATAATAGTGTACATATTATACACTAGCAACTCGCCCTCGCTTCGGTTTATGTGAGTTTTCTGTAACACCTGTATATAAAACAAAAGTTATTATACACAAAAACCTTCCTCTTGAATCACTCCATCTACCGTTTACTGAAAACTGCATTAAAATCCGTTGAGTAGTATAAATTTATTTATGTAACTGGTACATAATGAAGCTGCTTAAGGTACGAGTGCCGAGGTTAGGTTAGGTTAGTACTCTAATTACAGGCACGAGTACCTTAAGAGCTAATTATGAATCGTTGCATACATAATTTTTTCTACAAGCTTAAAATGGTAATGACAAAAATAAACAATCGTTAACTTTTCTCGTATACTTTACTCGATTTTTCTGCTAGAACAAATTACTTGTCAGCAAAGTCGTTTTCATTATTCCGATTGGCGTTAATAATTTGTGAATTTTATTGTTAAGTAAATGTTAACAAATTTCATGCAAATTTTAATAATTACTAAAAACAGTTCAGAAAATTTATCACAAAAGTTGTAATGCCAAACGAAACGCCATTTTGTTGATATCTATGTTGAACGTAACTATGGAAACCAAATAACAAATCGATGAATATTCACCATCTATTTTTTGTAATAAAATAAATATTTTAAAAAACAAAAAACCGCCATCAAAAACGCAAAAAATAACTTCTTTAAAATTGTAGGCACCTAATAGGTTAGTACCTAGCACCTAACAAAAAGCCGACATCAGTTGGACTAACCTATTAGGTGCCTACAATTTTAAAGAAGTTATTTTTTGCGTTTTTGATGGCGGTTTTTTGTTTTTTAAAATATTTATTTTATTTTATACTTTTTAGTGATCATAATACGCTGTTACGTAGTTCCACTTCTTAGTTGAAATGAAACTTTAAGTTATTTCAAGCGCGCCGCAAGCAACGCCGCGGGAAAGTCATAGTCATATTTCAATAACCTCCTTTTTTTGAAGTCGGTTAACAAGTAAATATTCTTCATTGTAGTCGCTCAACTATCTTAATCGAGATATCTTATCGCCACCCTTTGAAATCGGTACCGTTAAGGAGTTCCGGTGGCCATCTGTGGTCTTCATCATCAGTTCCACTTCACCAAATGATACTTTCTGAATGCAAATGCTGTACTTGTTACTAAAAATACTAAAATCGCTATATGTTTGCCTACAATATTTGAGGAGTTCCGTCAATTCCTCACGGATCCTCTCATCAGATTCAGATTTGGTGACAATGGGACCACCTTGAAAGTATACTCTATGAAACCAAAAAAAAAAAATTGAAATCGGACGACAATTGACGGAGTAATCGGTGAACATACATAAAAAAAAAAATACATACAGTGGAACGTATAACCTCCTCCTTTTTTGAAGTCGGTTAAAAAGCTTCAGTTGGACTGACCTATTTACCTACCATTTTAAAGAAGTTATTTTTTGCTTTTTGAAGGCGGGTTTTTGTTTTTTTAAACATTTATTTTATTTTATACTTTTTAGTGATCCTATTTATGCTGTTACGTAGCTCCACTTCTAAATATTAATGAGAAACTATAGAACATTTCAAGCTTGCCGCAGACAACGCCGCGGGAATGTCATAGTCATATTTAAACCTAAATGTGCTTCGTCATAGTCGCTCAACTACCTTTATCGAAATATCTAGCTATAGGTTATTCTGATACCGTTAATGATATCAATGTTAGCGGTTTATAGTACGCGAGTAGAAAAAAAATCTAAGCGAACAGACAGCGGAAGCGACTTCATTTTATACTATTGCTTTTGTAAATCCGAATTCTACCAGTAACTACGTGACAAAACGAACCCGTAAACTATTAAAATACTCATTCACGCCACATTTCTCAACAGATGGAAGTTAAAGAAAGCAAATTACCTTTAAACCTTTTTTTCTGCCGACTACCTATCCCCATTGATCATGAAAATGCAAGCAATGGCGGCGATCGATCAATGTGTGTCACTGCGCATTGGACACGCCGACAGGTGTGGCTGGGAATCAAATATACAGCCGAATTTATTCGGTTGATAGTTCGTTATTTACAAGTGAAGTTAAAATAATTGTAACAAGTCTAAAAAACCAATCTTTAAAAACCCAACTGTTGCTTAGATTTCAGCCAGTATAGTTGGTAGTGACCCTGCCTACGAAGATCGTGGTCCTGGGTTCAAATCCCGGTAAGGGCGCATTTGTGTGATGAGCGCGAATGTTTGTTCCGGAGTCTTGGATGTTTTCTATGTATTTAAGTATGTATTTCTCTATATAAGTATTTATATCGTTGTCTAGTAGCCATAGTACAAGCCTAGAGCTTACTTTGGGTTTAGGTCAATTGGTGTGACATTGTCCCCTGATATTTAAATACCTGTTCAAAGATTTTTTTTTTTTTTTTTTTCTTTAGTACAGTACCTACGGTGTCTGGTTGCCGTCATATTGAATTTTGATTGCTGACAATCTGTCATATCTTAAGTGACACTTGCAAGATGAGGACAAATCGATTGACATAAGAATCATCAAAATCGGTCGACGCGTTTAGTTGCTATGGCGTCACAAAAGAACAAATTTGTGTATACAAATACATAATTCGCACCTTCAGAACAATAGTGACCTAATTGAAATTTTTTAAATTTAGAGTTAGGTCTCTATGATAATAAATTTATGACTCGAAGTTTGAAAGCACAAATTTTGAATTAGGTCATTATTGTTCTAAAGGTGCAATAGGCTGATAAACACATTACCCTCCTTTGCGTTGCGTAGTGGGGTAAAAAAATGTTACTTAACGTTTGGGATCCTTGGAATGCTCACAGAACCCTTGTAAGCCGATTCATTTGTTAATGATCCCATGAGTCATGTGATCATTAATCACAGCCCGACGGACCGTCTGCCGCGGGTACCCGCGTTCGATCCCCGCTGGGACACGTTACAAAAACCCTTTCTTGTCAAAGCTTTGTTTGACACTTGTAAAAAAACTGGTTAAGCATGTTTGTCTAAGTTTTTAAAATGCTTTTGACAGTTTGTTACGCTGTTACTTTAGACTAGCTTTTGCCAGCGACTTCGTCCGCGTAGAATTCGAATATCGCTATTCACTCGGGAACTTTTAAATTTTCCGGGATTAAAAGTAGCCTATTATAGTATTATATAGCGATCTAATGGTGAAGGAATGTTTGAAATCGGTTCAGTAGTTTATAAGTTTATTCGTTACAAACATACAAAAATACAAATCTTTCCTCTTTATAATATTCGTGTAGATATGTAGATAAAAACCACCGATATAATGGTGACCCTTTCTTTCACAGCTGATATCTCACGGACAATCCGTTTTTTTTTTATGGCAAGAAGGCACGCGAGTTCTCAGGCCACCTGATGGTAAGTGGGATCTGAGACCCATAGACATTTGAAACCTCAAGACTACAATCTCTAAACTGTAATCCTAAGACTTCAAATCCGTCGCCAACCCTGAGCACTAAGATGGAACGCCTCTACGCTAGTAATATCCCCGGTTGTGTTATCCCCACACCGGAACACAACGCGAATGCTGCTGGCGGTGGGTTAATGGATAAGATGGTGGTAGCAATCCGGACGGACTCTGCATAAGGTCCTAACACCACTAAATGATCATGAAACCTAGCTAAGAACCACCGCTAGAAAACCTGCTTTCAAATAAAAAAAGCCGCATCCAAATCGGTTCACACATTTAAGAGCTACGGTGCTACAAACAGATACACAGATACACACGTCAATCTAATGCTGCTCCTGAAGACCAAGATAATGCGTCTATGCTAGTAATTTCATCGATTTTCCTAACGTACCCTATGTCCGTCCTTGGTGTTCAAGTCATGTCCTTAGATTTACTTCCGCATTGACATACCTACATATGTATATTTGTATGAATTATTATTTTTAATACAAAAATAGCTATTCAATCTTTATTTTTATTCAACAAATTTAAGACCGCTATATAAACATAACATGAAACTGGTCTGTAGTGACATCTAGTGTCGAGTAGCAACATTAAAGTATGTTACATTGTGTCTACTCACTGCTAGATGTCGCTTTAATTTAATATGTATAACAAACATTTTCGTTTTAAATTCAAGTAGACAACAATGTAGGGTTTTTAAACATTAGTGTTTATAACTAATAATCGTCTGAAAGGAAAACACATTTTTTTTACTATATAAATGAAAATTAACTTCCAAAGTTTTTAAAAATAAGATTAATTTGACGAACTGGCGATTTCTTGTTAAGTTTAAACAACCCTAAAAAGTGTGAAAAATCGATGGTCATAAGTATTTATTTTAGTCGCTTTTGATTACTGGTTTAATACGTGCTTTATGTTATACTCAACAAATAGACAATGCATAAAACAGTTTGCAACGACATCTAGTGACAAGTAGCAATACAGCAGTTTACTTACCACACTTAACAGGGTGTCTACTTACCGCTAGATGTCGCCTCAAGTCAACTTCGTTGTAACATGTTTTAAATTTAATAAGCAAAAAATATTTTAAAAATGCATGTCTTAAACTGGTCTACAACGATTACTTCTTAATTTATATAAAAATTGCTTCCAAACTTTTTTCAATTAAAAAATAATGGTCGAACTGACAATTCCCTGTCAAGTTTAAACAAAAGTGAAAATTACAAAAAATCGATGGCCGTGCTACAAACCATGTGGTGTTTATAAAAAACTAATAAATGTAAAAAAAATATAAAAACGGACGAAAAACAAGTAAGTCTTCACTAGGACTTGATAGTCATAAAATTTTCAGTTTTTTATACCCAGTAGTATTCCTGTAGTTTGGCTTATTTTGACCCTTTCAGAGAACATGGAATTAAAATGGTCGTAATACTATTTTCCTTTCGTTTAGCGTGCTCTCCGTCACTCCAACTCCAAAATTCTTTCTTCTCTTTCAAGCTACTACTCATCTTGCTGGGAGTCGACGGTTTATAAGCGTTTTCCTGACTTTTAGTGCCTTAAACGCTTATGTGCGTTCTTACAGTATGCGAGCGTTAAGCTGGAGCCCCACAGCTGCGCACGCTACGCACGGACACGCTATACACGCCGCCCACGTCGGACCATTGGTCTGGATACGTGTGTCAACATTTTCACAGCAATCAATGCTCGCACACGTAAAACGAGTGGGCCACGTGGCTACGTTGGTCAGCTGCGTGTGTCAACATTCCCCACTGCGGGCCACGCACATGCACGCTTGCGCGGGATGTGCGTCGGCCTTGAAGCTACCTTTCCACTGCAACTCACGGGCAGCGTGGTGGGGACTTCGGAACAGACCACGCGTGTATCAGTGACGTCATTTCGTGTGCAGCGTGCTCGTGCACTACTGTGGAAGTATCTACCTTCATTTTCATACAAAGCGTTTTTGTACCCACGTGTGTAGCTTGACCGTGCGCAGCAGTGGGACTCCGGCTTCATACAAAACAAAAGATGCAGCACCTGTTAGATCGTACTCTATTCTCTACTGACTTAAGGCCGAGCCACACCGGTTGCGTGACGTGCACGTGCACGTGCGTGTTCGCTTTCCGCTGCGTTGTATAGTGACATGTCGTAATTAGAATTCATACTATACAACGCAGTGGAAAGCGAACGCCCACGCGCACGTGCACGTCACGCAAGCGGTGTGGCTGGGCCTTTAAGGCGATAGGTAGGCCAATCGTCTTTCAACTATCTTTGTGCAGGTTTTCTTTTTTTTATATTCATTCAGCATTCCATCTTGGTCCTCAGGGTTGACAACGCAATTGCGATCTTAGGATTGCAGTGTTTGTAGTCTTGACAATGCAAATGTCAATGGCTCAGGTCGCATTCGCTTTGTCCAAATGCCCATTTCGTCCACATTCTCATCTCGTCCACATTCTCATCTCGTCCACATTCCCAACTCGTCCACATACCAATCCCAAATTGTCCACTTCCTATCTCGTCCATATTCCCAACTCGTCCTCATTCCCAACCCGTCCACATACCAATCCCAAATTGTCCAATTCCTATCTCGGCCATATTCCCAACTCGTCCACATACCAATACCAAATTGTCCAATTCCTATCTCGTCCATATTCCCAACTAGTCCTCATACCAATCCCAAATTGTCCAATTCCTATCTCGGCCATATTCCCAACTCGTCCTCATACCAATCCCAAATTGTCCAATTCCTATCTCGGCCATATTCCCAACTCGTCCTCATACCAATCCCAAATTGTCCAATTCCTATCTCGGCCATATTCCCAACTTGTCCTCATACCAATCCCAAATTGTCCAATTCCTATCTCGGCCATATTCCCAACTCGTCCTCATACCAATCCCAAATTGTCCAATTCCTATCTCGGCCATATTCCCAACTCGTCCTCATATCAATCCCAAATTGTCCAATTCCTATCTCGTCCATATTCCCAACTCGTCCTCATACCAATCCCAAATTGTCCAATTCCTATCTCGGCCATATTCCCAACTCGTCCTCATACCAATCCCAAATTGTCCAATTCCTATCTCGGCCATATTCCCAACTTGTCCTCATACCAATCCCAAATTGTCCAATTCCTATCTCGGCCATATTCCCAACTCGTCCTCATACCAATCCCAAATTGTCCAATTCCTATCTCGGCCATATTCCCAACTCGTCCTCATATCAATCCCAAATTGTCCAATTCCTATCTCGTCCATATTCCCAACTCGTCCTCATACCAATCCCAAATTGTCCAATTCCTATCTCGGCCATATTCCCAACTCGTCCTCATACCAATCCCAAATTGTCCAATTCCTATCTCGGCCATATTCCCAACTCGTCCTCATACCAATCCCAAATTGTCCAATTCCTATCTCGGCCATATTCCCAACTTGTCCTCATACCAATCCCAAATTGTCCAATTCCTATCTCGGCCATATTCCCAACTCGTCCTCATACCAATCCCAAATTGTCCAATTCCTATCTCGGCCATATTCCCAACTCGTCCTCATACCAATCCCAAATTGTCCAATTCCTATCTCGTCCATATTCCCAACTCGTCCTCATACCAATCCCAAATTGTCCAATTCCTATCTCGGCCATATTCCCAACTCGTCCACATCCCAATCCCAAATTGTCCACTTCCTATCTCGGCCATATTCCCAAATCGTCCTCATACCAATCCCAAATTGTCCAATTCCTATCTCGGCCATATTCCCAACTCGTCCTCATACCAATCCCAAATTGTCCAATTCCTATCTCGTCCATATTCCCAACTCGTCCTCATACCAATCCCAAATTGTCCAATTCCTATCTCGTCCATATTCCCAACTCGTCCTCATACCAATCCCAAATTGTCCACTTCCTATCTCGTCCATATTCCCAACTCGTCCTCATTCCCAACTCGTCCTCATTCCTAACTCGTCTGCAACCTAACTTAGGACTGTAGAGCTGTTCAATATCAATTCGATCACTCGGTTGTTCACTAGTTGTTGGGAATGTGACCGAAATGGGAATGTGGACGAGATAAGAATGTGGACGAGATGGGAATGTGGACGAGATGGGAATGTGGACAAGATGGGAATCTCGCCGAGATGAGAATGTCGCAGAGATGAGAATATGGACGAAATGGGAATATGGACAAAGTGAACGCTCAGGTTCACTTTTCTCACTTTAAAGTTAGAGTAAGACAACCGTCAACTTCTGCAATTGTTATTGCTCGTGTACACCTCGCTTTAGTTTAGATATAAGTTATTGTGTGCTATTGATTACTTATTTATTTACTAAAAGTTTTTGTTTTAGAACTTCAAGTTCAATTTCAAAAAGTCTACATGCCGAGATAGTAGTCCGCCAAGTAACAGGTTCCAAGTAGGGTTGGTTTAATCCTCGAAGAATCATGGCTGAGAAAAGGAGGTAAGTATTTACTTATTTATTTAAACTATGGCTTAATGCCGTCATGACGAATATGGGTTAAGTTACTCAATTCACAAAAATCTGTTTTTCACGATTATCTATACTCGAAACTGTAATTTAAGACCAAAAAAACTACAATAGATACGTCACTGTCATAAGTGTCAAAGTCGCTTATGTCAGTGTCAATGGAACATTTCAGAGTTAGCCAACCTTTTTGCATTGATAATCAAATTGTTGTAAATATTTGTAGATAATTCTAACATTTTCAATATCAAAAGTTGTATTTAACAATAGGGAATATGCATTCAATGTTTTTTCTACCCGATATTCAAAACATTAAAATATCCCAAAACAAATATTTTCTCATATAGTGTGTTAAGTAATTAAAGGGCGGGTGTGTGTGTTCAATGGCGATTTTTTTTATCAGCTAAAACAAAATGACAAGCTAAATTCGGATGCCTTACACTTATGCTTGATTTAAACTTGACAGTTACCCATGGACCCCATGGTGTCATGGCTGGTAAAATGCCTTATAATTGTCATTATAAAGTGAGCTACACACTTTTGGCCTGTTATTTTGTCGAATAGCTAAACGTATGTAATATTTAAATTGCATGTAACGTTGTTTACAACTATTGTTTATTTATCGTACCAAATGTTATTAATACCTGAAGTATTACAAGTGCAATAACAGTTTTGCTACCAAAAATCTTCTATCGTTAAATATTTAATAGGCCATCTTGTATTTGTGTAAGTAACTTGAATTAACTTGTTTATTAAAATTGAAGGTTTAAAACTACCTACAAATAAATATTCATAGTGCGGTCTTTTAAAAAGTGGAAATATACTAAGGCAAATATTTGTTTAATTAGTGGCAACCAACGTTGGTCTTTAATTACAGTTTCGAGTTTTTTTTATAATGCTATAGCTCCAATGATATTATTATTATAAACATCTATTACAAAATTATTGGTCATTAAATTCGCGACAAATTTTGTTCCAATCATTTTTTCATGCGCTGTGAAACCTACTTCTGACTTTTGACAGGGCTATAAACATGTTGGGTTGCAATTGATCACTTTCACAATCTACTATTGTTGAATTTTGATGTAAATATTAGTTCTGTTTCTATTTTCTGACAAACTATATCACGTGGCTTTGCTAACGTAACAAATCTAACATTTTTTCAGATCATTGTCAACAGATATTCCTCCAGAGGGCAAGGAGGGTAAAAAAGGAAAGAAAGACGACAAGGAGAAAGAAAAAAAGAAAGGCGACAAAGATAAACAGAAAGACGAGAAGACTAAGGAAAAGAAAGCTGAAAGCAAAGATGAAAAACATAAGATAGATAAACCGAAACCATCAAAGAGCAAGGTGAAGGGCCATGATGGATCGGATATTGATGAAGCGGACGCCTCGCCGTCGCAGATAATTAGACAGTAGGTGGTTTTTTTTTTGGCAATAAGAGCTCATGACAATACTTCCAAAAAGTAGGAGGTTCTCATAGGTAAAAAAAAAAAATGTCGTCGCGCTGGCCTAGTCGGGAGTGACTCTGCCTACGAAGCTAGCGGTTCTGGATTCGAATCCCGGTAAGGGCAGATATTTGTGTGATGATCGCAAATATTTGTTTCTGAGTCATGGATGTTTTCTATGTATTTAAGTATATATATTTCTCTATATAAGTATTAATATCGTTGTCTAGTACCCATAGTACAAGCCTAGAGCTTAGTTTGGGACTAGGTCAATTGGTGTGACATTGTCCCCTGATATAGTTATGTCGGAAAAAACATTGTGACGAAATAACTTTTTTTTTTTGGTAATCGCCTGAAGGGCCAAAGACAAAAGTCCTTGCTTTTGTTTGCTTTTTGCTTTAATTACTTTAAGAAAAAAGGGCAGAGGTGAAAATCCCTTCCGGAGACCTGGGAATGGAGGGCCCTGGTGCTGCCGGGCTCGCACCGGCTAAAAACACCAATGCCCCTATTACCAACTAGAATTTAGACTCCCGCGGATACTACCCCAGCCAGTGCTGAAAGGCCGGAGGAGAAAGTCCTTCCTCCGTTTACATATCCGCGGGGTTTTTCCAAAAAGGGGGGGATAGGAATGGGGGTTGGGATGGGGGGAGACTTATAGCTATGTGAGTCGCGGAGTGGGAATCCTGACGCATGCATGCTTACAGACTACGGGCTTCCTTTCTTTTGCCCGACGATGGAAGGGTTGGGTCGGAAATCTTTTTGGACCACACTTGTGTGTGTGGCTGTGGATACCATCTTTATGGGTGGGGCTACCCTTTTTGAGGCTTTCTCTTTTGCTTGAAGATAATAACTTTATATGATTATAGTATTCAATCAGCAGCAAAAGTAGATGGACAGTCAAAGAGCTCAAAATGATCTATACGTTGGGCAAAATTTATCTTTACGAATAACGGATAAGATATTTAAATCATTCGTTATTTGAACTAACCAAATAATCAGTCATTTGTTATTTTGAATTAATCTAGATGATGTTATCCAAAGACGGAGGGCTCGTCTTCTCTACTGAAGGCACCCTGGAACGCAACCTTTGTTCAAACCAGAAATGGACATTATTCGAATAATCATTCGAATAAAAAATTATTCGTAATATTTTCATACGCGAATAATTTATTTCCGAATGATTTATTCGCGAATAGTTTATCCACGAATGAATCATTCGACTACTTTTCGAATAACGAATAATTTATTAATTTATTAGGGAAGATGGAGCAGGTAGAATAAGTAGTACATAATAATTTTTCGTGGCAATTCATTCAACGAATAAATTATTCGACGAATAATTTATTCGAATAAGAATAATAATTTGAGAATTTCATTCGTTATTCGCGAATAATTTGGTTATTTTTATTCGTTATTCGTCATTCGAATAAATTTTGCCCATCTCTGGTATATAGTTTGAACTATACCTAGATATTTTTCTAGCAGGAACAACATGTGGTTAGTGCTTGACATAATTAAAATACCGACAAACCTGTTATCGATAATCACTACTTCAACGTGGTAGAGAAAATCCTCGTACATTATTATATACATAGTTAAGCGAATATTGACAATGTCCTGGAACTCATTGAAGTATAGTCAACCACTATGGACTGTGTTAATGTGACGTTGACAACCAAAACGTCAGAGACTTCCTATGATTTGGTTTACAAACGTCATATGTTGACAACGTCCATAGTGGCCTAGGAATCAAATTGTTTGACTGTACCTAAGGTCTGTTCATGCTTACTTGTCTTATATAGTAAACAACTTTCTAACCTCAAAATGAACTTTTTTTGGCTAAAACAGCTATTTTAAACAAAATAAAGCAATCACAGACAATACATTGGCCCAGTGATGTCCAAAATGTTAACTCGGTTTACTTTATTTACGATAAAAGAGCTGTTTTAGCCAAAAAAGGTTCATTTTGAGGTTAGAAAGTTGTTTACTATATAAGACAAGTAAGGATGAACAGACCTTAGTAAGAAAAGAGCGAAATCATTTCATAAAAAAATGACAATCATGTCACATGATTCATATAAGAATGTGGGGTGTTATAAAATGAAAATTGGAGAGGACTAAAAATGTACGGATTATGTCCATTTCTACATGATGGGTGGCACGCGAAGTGGATGTGTTTGCGGCATCTACCAATATAGTTTTGTGGTTTTCCTCAATGAGGTCGTATTTATCGATAACAGGATTGTCGATGTTTTTATTATGTCAAGCACTAATAACACGTCGTTCATGCTGACTGCCAATGACTATAACAAGTATACCTGACTGTAATTGTCTTTAGATAGAGGATGAAATAGTAATGAGAATAATGTTACCTCTAATTAGAAAATGAAAAAGGTTGAATATATATATTCATCATCATTAGGGTTAGGATTTTGGTGGCATATCGTGGTTCCAGAATCCATGGAGTCGCTATTTCCTAATTATTATAATACATGACACTTTGATCTTGACCTTCAGTATGGTCATATGTCAAAATGAACTAAAAATAATTTTAGTTCGGTTATTCCATACCGACTATTATTTTGTTGTTTGTAACGCTTCCACAACAAGAATATCCTCCACACCAAAATTCATATAAATTGGTTTAGCGGTTTAATAAATAAATGAATTTTGAAATATTAAAATACCGAAGGTCAAAACCAGTGATATGTATTATAATAAATAGGAAACAGCGACTCCATGGATTCTAGAACCACGATTTGCCACCAAAAGGCCTAACTCTAAGGCCGGAGCCCCACTGCTGCGCACGGTCAAGCTACACACGTGGGTACAAAAACGCTTTGTATGAAAATGTAGGTAGATACTTCCACAGTAGTCCACGAACACGCTGCGCACGAAATGACGTCACTGATACACGCGTGGTCTGTTCCGAAGTGCCTGCCACGCGCGCTAGCGACCCACGCTGCCCGTGTGTTGCAGTGGAAAGGTGGCTTCAAGGGCGTCGCACCCCCCGCGCGCGCGTGGATGTGCGTGGCCCGCAGTGGGGAATGTAGACACACGCAGCTGACCAACGTAGCCACGTGGCCCACTCGTTTTACGTGTGCGAGCATTGGTTGCTGTGAAAATGTTGACACACGTATCCAGACCAATGGACCCACGTGGGCGATGTGTATAGCGTGTCCGTGCGTAGCGTGCGCAGTAGTGAGGCTCCAGCTTTAATCATCATCATCGTATTATATGCTGGGTGCGACAGAGATGAAAACCTCTCTTATCTAATTAATCAATCAAATCTATCAAAACATCACTACATTTTCATGTCAAATATATTTCGAAAAATAAATTGTATTTGACAAGCATCAGTCAGTTTCATTGTATTTTCACAGAAAGTCCTTTTCATCAAAAAATACAAGATTAAATAGAGAATATATACTACATCAAAATAAATATGAAGACACTGACTAAATTGATGAAGTGTATAAATAAATAATGTGACCATGCTGATCCTTCAAAAGTACGCGAATATAGAGTAGTGATGGTAAATTGGGCTTCGGCTGACAATGTACAACACACAAAATGCTAACTGCACGCATAATGTGCAAACAGTCAAAATGTACATACGCATAATCTACATCATGACAAATGTACAATACGCAAAATATACAAACAATTAAATGTGCATATGATAATTGTACAATACGCAAAATGTACATCATGATAATTGTACAATACGCAAAATGTACATCATGATAATTGTACAATACGCAGAATGTACATCATGATAATTGTACAATACGCAAAATGTACATCATGATAATTGTACAATACGCAAAATGTACATGATGATAATTGTACAATACGCAAAATGTACATCATGATAATTGTACAATACGCAAAATGTACATCATGATAATTGTACAATACGCAAAATGTACATCATGATAATTGTACAATACGCAAAATGTACATGATGATAATTGTACAATACGCAAAATGTACATCATGATAATTGTACAATACGCAAAATGTACATCATGATAATTGTACAATACGCAAAATGTACATCATGATAATTGTACAATACGCAGAATGTACATCATGATAATTGTACAATACGCAAAATGTACATCATGATAATTGTACAATACGCAAAATGTACATCATGATAATTGTACAATACGCAAAATGTACATCATGATAATTGTACAATACGCAAAATGTACATCATGATAATTGTACAATACGCAAAATGTACATCATGATAATTGTACAATACGCAAAATGTACATCATGATAATTGTACAATACGCAAAATGTACATCATGATAATTGTACAATACGCAAAATGTACATCATGATAATTGTACAATACGCAAAATGTACATGATGATAATTGTACAATACGCAAAATGTACATCATGATAATTGTACAATACGCAAAATGTACATCATGATAATTGTACAATACGCAAAATGTACATCATGATAATTGTACAATACGCAGAATGTACATCATGATAATTGTACAATACGCAAAATGTACATCATGATAATTGTACAATACGCAAAATGTACATCATGATAATTGTACAATACGCAAAATGTACATGATGATAATTGTACAATACGCAAAATGTACATCATGATAATTGTACAATACGCAAAATGTACATCATGATAATTGTACAATACGCAAAATGTACATCATGATAATTGTACAATACGCAGAATGTACATCATGATAATTGTACAATACGCAAAATGTACATCATGATAATTGTACAATACGCAAAATGTACATCATGATAATTGTACAATACGCAAAATGTACATCATGATAATTGTACAATACGCAAAATGTACATCATGATAATTGTACAATACGCAAAATGTACATCATGATAATTGTACAATACGCAAAATGTACATCACGATAATTGTACAATACGCAAAATGTACATCATGATAATTGTACAATACGCAAAATGTACTCCACGCCATACTGGCAAAATGTGCAAAGTTAGAATGAAAAACACGCAAAATGTACAATACTAAAAAATAACAATACGCAAAATGTACAATACTTAAGGTCTGTTCATCCTGACTTGTCTTATATAGTAAACAACTTTCTAACCTCAAAATGAACCTTTTTTGCCTAAAACAGTTATTTTAAACAAAATAAAGCAATCACAGACAATTGAACAAGTCATGTCCAAAATGTTAACTCGGTTTACTTTATTTGCGATAAAAGAGCTGTTTTAGCCAAAAAAGGTTCATTTTGAGGTTAGAAAGTTGTTTACTATATAAGACAAGTAAGAATGAACAGACCATTACAATAATTACATAGTGCCAAGTACTTACCGGCTCATTTAGGTAAGTGATAATGATAAGGAAAGAGTTCTTATAACAGGTGTATAACAAAGGCGTTTACATGGCGTTTTCGAAAATAATAAGAATCCTAACATTATCTATAATTTGTACATTTTACGTTTTGTACGTTTGGCGATTGAGCATGTCGCTTTTGTACGTAATATTTTGCGGATTACGCATTTTACGTTGAACAATTAGCGAAATGTGTATTTTTCTTTATACACATATTGCGTTATGTGCTTTCAGCGTTAGTACATTTTGCGTACTGTATATTTCGCGTACCTAGTGTACATTTATCATGATTTAGATTTTGCGTCATATATTCATGTCGACACTGCCGCAGTGCCTGAAAAGCCGGGTGTTTAACCAAAGCGTCCTACCAGTTTTAACCTACGGAGCCGAAACGTGGAACATGACAGTCAAGTTGGCCCACCGACTGCACGTCACTCAGCGTGCTATGGAAAGGTCTATGTTGGGGATCTCGTTAAGGGATAAGATCCGGAACGAGGTCATACGACATAAGACTAAGGTGACTGATATTGTCCAAAAATGTAGCAAGCTGAAGTGGCAGTGGGCTGGCCGTGTCTGTCGCAGAACCGACGAGAGGTGGAGCAGGAAGGTTCTCGAATGGAGACCACGCTTAGGCAAACGTAGCGTAGGACGCCCCCCGGCTAGATGGACCGATGACCTGAAGAAGGCAGCTGGCAGTGACTGCATGTAAAGGGCGGGAGATCGCGCGGTGTGGCGCTCCTTGGTTGAGGCCTATGTCCAGCAGTGGACTGCAACAGGCTGATATGATGATATTTTGCATATGTAGATTTTGACAGTTTGAACATTGTGCGTGCAGTTAGCATTTGCGTGTTGTACATTATCAGCCGAAGCCGTAAATTGATTTGTTTATGTGAGTGACGGAATGAAAAGGTGTCGACTATAGGTAATTTATAACTAGGGCCCGGAATTTTGGGGGCGGCTTTTGACAAGTTGTAGGGAGAGAACACCGAAAAATCGATAGTTTATTTATTTATTTATGTCTTTATTAAATAAAACCTCAATTTTTTAGATGATACGTACTCTTTCCGGCGGTCGATGATAAAAAAATTGAAATATCGTAAAGTTTAATCCGTTTAAATTGTTTTATTGAAATCAGAGTAATTACGAAAACCCTTATATTTTATAACTTGATAATAGATCCCTCTGAGACCACTTACCTAACGTTAGGTGGCTTGTTTACCTACCCTTTGATTTAATAAAACAGAAAATATTATTTTATAACTTTCAGATATTTCGAACTTTTTTCATCATCGACCGCTAAAAAGAGTACGTATCATCGGGAAGTTTGAGGTGTTATTTAATAAATACATAAATAAGGTCTGTTGATTCTTACTGGTCTTATATAGTAAACAACTTTCTAACCTCAAAATTAACCTATTTTGGCTAAAACAGCTCTTTTGTCGTAAATAAAGTAAACTGAATAAACATATTCGACATCATTTGGCCAATGTTTGTCTGTGATTGTTTTGTTTAAAATAGCGGTTTTAGCCTAAATAGGTTCATTTTGAGGTTAGAAAGTTGTTTACTATATAAGACAAGTAAGAATGAACAGACCTTACTATAAAACCATATTAATTGTAACAATGTACCTTATTATGATATAATTATGTTGTGATGTATTTCATTTCATTGTTTTTCCAAAAATATAACTTTAAAAATATAAATTAAAACAATTGAAATTTTTGTATTTACCTAATGTTTAATTTGAGAGCAAGGATTTAATGTATGCCGTTGTTCAATTTATATATTTACTGGCGTATGATGTGGTTTCCTATAATAGGGTAAGCATCGATTTAGATGTTTAAAATAGATATAAGCATAAGTCGGATGTATTATCTGTTGGAAATCCTCAATAAATAAATAAACACAACCCTACCTACAGTAGCGGCAACGAGTGATGGCACTATTGATAGCTGACAAATAGTGTTGAGAAACACTCCATTTTATTATGGTAAAGAATTCAGTCAAGTGCGAGAAGTATATTTTTAAAATGTTTATTAAATAAATAACACAAAAATAAAAGGCCATACATTGTAGATCAAACTCTCGAAATAAACTGTTCGAAATAAACAGCTGTATTGTATTTCCTTCGCAGTGGAGCGGCTTACCGCGCCATGCAACGGAAACAGCGGTTTAAGCGAATTTGGCCGGAAGTGACTAAAGTGAAGATAAACACGAGGCCTTGGACTCCCCCCCCGCCCCCGCAACGATTGCCGCCCGTTGTAAGTATCATATCATTTATTTGGGTTCCCCTATGGAATCCCTAATCGTCATTTATCCTAATGCATATTTGCTCGAATTTTCGTTTATCCTAAAGCCATTTGCGCTTGAATTTTAAAACTTTTTGGCGTTGTTATAATACAACCCTAACCTAACCGAACCGGAGATATAATTGGAAAACTTAAAAAGTTGCCTGACTTATCTGAAAACCAGTTTAGGGCAAATGAAAATTCGGATAAACGACGTGTTAGGACAAACGTTGTTAGGGATTCTGATTTATTTGGTATCGTGCCTTTTGGCCGAAAATCATTTGGCAAAATGTATCGTTTCCCAACCGATTCATTTGCCAACCCTTTTTTTCTGTAACTGTAAATATTTCAGGAGTTATTTCAGTACCATCGTGTAGAACCCTATATTTTAGGGTAGGTTAGGTTAGTCCTCAGAAAAAAATTGAAATATTTACAGTTACAGATAAAATAAGTTTAAGTCAATTTCTTTTTTGTGACAAGGTTTTTTGGGGGAACACCCTATAATCTCGAATTATTTAATTCCGAATTCGAAAATACCGAAGAAGTTTTATAAAACGTGCCCCTGGGGTACATGTTATAAAGCTACAAGTTACAATTTTACAGGTCTAAACTGGCAGCACTGCTTAAATGGCTGGTCGTCATTGGTCGAGGTTGTGTCAAATGGAAACTTGTAACCTGTTAATTGTAATTTGTAGCTTTATAAGGGTGCGGCTCCACTGAGGCGGAGACGAGCGGAGCGGGGCGGAGCTGTGCCAATATTAACCAATAGAATATAAACTAACGTGCGCAAGGTGCGCTCGGCGTGACCGCATGCGCCTTCTATTGGTTAATATTGGCACAGCTCCGCTCCGCTCCTCTCATCTCCGCCTCAGTGGAGCCGTACCCTTAAACAGGCCCCTGAAGTGGGACCCATATAGTCCTGGACACGGCTACAGTCTTGTAGGTACGTTCGCGTATAGTTTATTTTCAGGAATATTTAGTACACCTACTAGGTGTCCTAGTATATAAGTATTTTAGACTTGGGTGGACTTCCGCCACCTGGTACATTGTCAAGCTATGATGACATCTTTTTTTATTCAATTCGGTTATTCGACCAGTTCGATTCCCGGTTAAGGTAGACGAAATCACATTTTTACGCTGGGAAAATACTTTTACGCTGGGTTATATTATGGTACTTACCAACCGAGAGTGGTAGGAAAACTCACTAAAAATCCACCGATTCTCCCCGCCGTTGCTGGCGAGAGCCGCAGGTTCTGCCTAACCCTTTTTTTTTTGGCATGGTGGAAAATGATCTATGCATTCCGCTCACCATGGGAGTGGTGAGGGGGGGATATGTGGGACTCACCCATCCGCCCCCTCTCCGAACGAGAGGGGGCAAGAGAGCCAAAAACCCAACCAAACCCACCCAACCCACTAAAACCCACCCTGGCGTACCCACCTGCCGGTTTGGCAAGACGCCGTGGAACCGCAAGCATTGGCCACGACGCCTTCTGGCAGTCCCAGCTGGTGTCAAGGGCTACCTGCGCCGATGGAGAGAGGGACCGAGCACGCGTGGCTCCTCTCCCAGACCGCCCAGTCCCACCTGCAGCCACTAAGGGTTAAGGCGAGCAGCAAACTGCCATCTGCGCCGGAGGGGATGCGCGAGAGGAGAGTCCTCGCGCTCCCGCTCCACGGCCTCCTTATGCGAGATAACCAACTCGTAAAAGGAAGCCACAGCCTCCCAGGACCTGTCGCTGCACAGCATTGCAGAGACAACGCTGTGCAGGGAGAGGTCCCACTGCCCTATGACCAGTGCCATGGTGCTGCGCTCTGAACTCCAACGGCTGCACACCTCGACCGCTGCCTAACCTAACCTAACCTTTTTTTCTCTCGCTGGGGAAATGCATTTACGCATACCACGCAGGTCCAAGGGGACCTGGGATGGTTATGTGGGACTCACCAGCCGAGAGCGGCCGGAATACCCACTAAAAACCATCTGCGTCCTTCGGGGAGGTGCCACGCGACTACGAACGAGCGCATTTGGCGGTGGCAGCTCGACGCCATCGACTCCTGGACTTCCGGTGCGCCCCGTTGGACGAAGAGGTCCCCTGACCCCTTCGGCCAGCGCACTGTTACGGTGGGGCATAGCGCCGCCTTGCCCTTCCCCTTCGTCGTCTGCGGAGCGGGTCAGCGAGGGCGCTGGTCTCTCTGGTCCGCTCTGCTTCGTCCTTCTGCAAGATGACTGCTTCGCAGAAGAAGGTTACCGCCCTCCACCCTCTTCGGCTGCCGAGTATGGTGTTGATTAGGCTCGGCAGCGAGAAGTCCCCGCCCACGGTGTTAGTGAGCAGGAACCTCTGAGGTCTCAATGCGGAGCACTCCTCCACGGTGTGGCGCACATCATCGACCAGTGCGCCACACTCGTGGCAGGTACTTTCGGAAGCAGCCATGCCCGGTCAGCAGCTGCACCAGCCTGAAGGAGAGCACACCGTGCCGTAACCTAACCTAACAATGTTTTTTTTTTCAGACTGTTGAGAAGCCTGAGCTTACAACCAGAAAGTGGGTGCCGCCGTACAGGAGGAGGAAGCACAAGCGCCCCCCCCTCCCCCGCATCGCCGCCGAGGAGATGACCAGGCAATTGTATGAATATGCAAAGCTAAAGAAGGTACGTCCATATCGTCCCTTAACTTTCTTAACCTCGTATCTGATCGAATAGTTTGATAGGAAAAGCACTCATGTTCCCTAAAGTATAAAGACCACTTTCCTATCTAACTACTCGATCAGATTCGAGGTTGACAAAGTAAAGGGACGATATCCTACCTTTACTTTCTCAACCTCGTATCTGATCGAATAGTTAGATAGAAAAAACACTCATGTTCCAAGGTCCATAAAAACTACTTTCCTATCAAAATATTTAGTACGTAGTTATGGCTTGGTGACCTTACTTGCCCGTGTGTCACCCTAAGTACGCGAACTTCTAAAGGTAAACTCTGGCGGAAAAGGTCGTCGAGCGCGCAGGTACGCGTAGGTACTTACGCTCCTGTCTATCTAGGACTTAAAGCCCATCACAAACGGACTAGTATATGTATATTAATATACCGGAATATATGACATTATAGCAAATAACCACACATTACTAAAATGTGAAAATATATATCCATCCCATTCATTATAATGGCGAGGGAAAGAGATAAATATATGTTATAGCAAGGTCTCTTAAGGTATTTTAATTATACCTTGCTATAATATACATATAATTATTATAGCTACGTGTGTGGACTCTGTCAAATAGTACGGAAAATATATCGTAAGATGCATTGCTATAATATATATTTTGGCATATTAACACTTAACCAGGCTAAGGGTTTCATGTTTCCCACATTAAATCTACTCAATAGTAACTTGTATGATAGTACCTAAGGCTGAAACTCCATTGTGACGTGTGATCTGTCAGCCTGGTTTAGGGTTAATATATATTCCGTTTGTAACACCCCTGACTTACTAGGCACCTCAGGTGTCACCAGGCGGTAGGTATCTAAAGCTGGGTCCCCATTTGTATCATTTTGACGATCAAGATCACGCGTATCGTATCCAGCTCGCGTATCCTAAGTATGGATGCTCACTTTGGGCACACCGTCGCACTACCATCGTCGCGTAAACGAACGTAGCGTAGCAACGTTTCGTATCATAACGCCGTATGATTAAGTGTGGACGCTCGGAAACTTGTCAAGTGCGTATCCGTATCCCCTTTGATGATCGTGGAAAAACCGCCTCGAGAGCGACCACGGCGTATCGCGTATCAAATCATAACTTCTTATCGAGATACAGTATCAAAACACGTCCACTTACCGATCTGGATACGCGTGTGCGATCGCGAGTGTGCGGGGTATAAAATAAACGCGTGTCAACATCGATCATACGGCGCGCCGCATAATCGCGCTGTTGTTGCGTCCACACTAGCGATATTGATACGCGTCGGTGCAACGCGACGGAGATACGATACGACGAAATGATACAAATGTGGACGCAGCTTAACGCGCCGAGTGCGCGTCGGGAGCCGGGAGTTTCGCTTCTACGTAGTTATTATTTATTCCTATGCTATTTTGCAGTATGAAAGATCAGAGGGTCCTGCCAAGATGCACTACGCTAACCTAAGAATAAAGACTAAAGGCATAGAAACCGTACTAAATAAGCAGAAAATACATTATGATTCACTTCTTTTTACGTATGGTTTTCATAGTGAGTTGGAAAGAGATGAATCTATAGCTGTTATTTCGTTATTTGGTACATCGTCACAAGTAAGGCGTGATTCGGACCTATAAGAACCTATAGTATTTGGACCTATAGACAAGGAAAGACAAATCCTTCCAAAAAAGGAAGGACAAAGAAGTCCCTTTGTAAAACCTTGTGACAATGACAGTTAAAGAAGAAAAAACAGCCTACTTTTTGTTTAATTTTTTCTCATGTAATACGTAATCTAAAAAGTAGAGAAAGATAGCTGACGCAAAGTACGTCTTAGAGTCCGGTTTCTATGCTATATGTTCTTATTCTGTGACGCTAACTAACGTTTCTATTCGATTCGTTTTTAAACCATTCGTGTCACTGGGAGATGACGTGATACGAAAAGTCACGTGGTCTACCAGTGACGCGATAGGTTTAAAAACGAATCGAATAGAAACGCTAGTTAGCGTAGTGCATCTTGCCAGGGCCCTCTGTTGTGTTTTGTTTCTTAATTGGTCTTCTGTCGTTTCGTTAGATATACGTTTTTTTTCTTATTCATATCATAATACTTTCTCATCAGATTTGGAACAACTTCATGCAAGTGGCCAAGAATAAGATGTTGCTGCAGGGCACCATCGGCTGCAACTCGAAACGGTACTCCGCTTCATATGGCGGTGAGTAAAAATCCTATATTTGGCGCGTCCTACCTGTCATGACATACGGAGCCGAAACGTGGACACTTACGATAGGGCTGGTTCACAAATTTAAAGTCGCTCAGCGAGCTATGGAGAGGGCTATGTTGGGAGTTTCTCTGAAGGATCGAATCCGGAATGAGGTGATCCGACAGAGAACTAAAGTTATCGACATAGCGTCGGTGAAACTGCAAAACCGCGTAAGTAAATTTTTAATGAGAAGCAAACTGCACCTTTTTTCTAAGATGTTAAGGTTTATTTTGCTCTATAGTAAATTTGTTGGTTACGTGGTTTTGCAGTTTCACCGACGATAGCCCATCGAATTAGCAGCTTGAAGTGGCAGTGGGCCGGTCATTTGTGCCGCAGAACCGATAATCGCTGGAGTTATCGTATTCTTGAGTGGAGGCCGCGAATCGGCAAACGTAGTGTAGGACGCCCTCAGACTAGGTGGAGCGACGATCTTCGCAAGGTGGCTGGCAAGAGCTGGATGAGAGTGCCCACGAATCGTGCTCGTTGGCGTGCAATCGGAGAGGCCTATGTCCAGCAGTGGACTAATATAGGCTGATGATGATGATGATGATGATGATGATGATGATGACGATGACGATGACGATGACGATGACGATGACGATGACGATGACGATGACGATGACGATGACGATGACGATGACGATGACGATGACGATGACGATGACGATGACGATGACGATGACGATGACGATGACGATGACTATGACGATGACGATGACGATGACGATGTGTTGTCAACTTAACGGAAAAATGTGGCCACTTCTTTTCGTTAAGTGTCTCACGCATGTCATACTGGTATACTTAAGCACTATTTCCACCAAACGGCCCGCAACGGATTGGATCGGAAAGTATTTTATGGTCTTTAAACGATACGGAATCATATAGTGTACGTGAACGTCACCGAAAGTATGCTGCGACACGCGTACGGCTCCGTTCGCTTGCGATCGGCTCCTTTCGCTTGTCGTCGTGTGCGATCGGAACCTTTCGGCCGTGACCGGGCGAGCCCCTTCCCTTCCCTTGGTAGGAACGAAACCCTTTCCGATCCGTTCCGATGCGATGCGAGCCGTTTGGTGGAAATCATCCTTTACCCTTTCAATTATGTATTCATTTACACAACATAAAACCTTCCTTCGATTTCAAAACAAAAGTAATGAGGGTACCACTGGACACGCGCCAGTCTTAAGGATTTGTGTGGCTGAACACCACTCTCTATTTTCGTATCTTTTTTCTACAAAAACCGTATTCTTTCCAGGAGCCCAAACTGCCTGCATTGCGGTGGTCATGAAGACCCTTCTGGAGGAGAAACCGACCTCGGAGCTGACCAGGCACGACGTGGATGACGTCATCGAGGGCGGTGACAGATACTACCGCCAGTGCATGCTGGCACTTAAGTGCTATAAAGGTATAAATACACATAGATAACGCAAATGCATCTACTTCGCGTGTCCGAGTCCAACAATGATATAATATAGTAAAAAGAGGTAGAAATGTTATACGCACTTCGATAGTGGCACCCTAAAACCAAGCCAATTGGTACACCTTTACTTAGTCTTGCGCCGTCAACGGAACCGTAAACTAGTCTGCAGAGCACCATACACTCGTCTCTGTTTCGCTCCCGGGAATTAGCATACCATCCTGCTTTCACTTGTCATTTATGAATTAGTGTGTAATTGCAATATTTACTGATTATGTGTGCGTAAGCCGGGACATTTTTACACGCGGATTACGGTATAGGTAACATATCTATCTCTTTTTATATTATATCATTGGAGTCCGACTTAAGCCCCGTCGTAGCCGTCGCTACTGACGTCCCGCGCGCCTGTTGTTGCAGCCGGTCGGCCGTGAACATTAAGAAAATGCCTCGTTGCGTGATAATAAACTGCAATAGCCCAAGAAAGCGACGACTTTGAATCGATTTTGCGCGGAAAACGGAAAATTCTCTTCTCTTGGTGTGTCCCAGTTGGTAGCAAAGGTGTAGGTATTATCTGTGGTTAAATTCAATATTCAAAATACTTTTGAAGTAAATTGGCTAACTTTTATGAATGGAGTCGCTATTTCCTATTTATTGTAATTCATACCACTTTGATTTTGACCTTCAGTATTTGAATATTTCAAAATTCATTTTTTCATTAATCCGCTAAACCAATTTAAATGAATTTTGGCATGTAGGATATTGTGATGTGAAAGCGGTACAAACAAGCAAGTATTAGTAGGTATGTAATAACCGAACTAAAAATATTTTTAGTTCATTTTGACATATATTGAAGGTCAAAATCAAAGTGTCATGTATTATAATAATTAGGAAATAGCGACTCCACGGATTCTCGAACCACGATATGCCACCAAAATGCTAACCCTAGTTATTTAAACCGGTGAAGCCGTGTAAGAGTTATCCCCTCTGTAAGCAAGGTTCGCCACTATATGAAAAAGCGGCCAAGTGCGAGTCGGACTCACGCACAAAGGGTTCCGTACCATTATGTATGTATAATGTATATAGGCGAACTTATACCATTTGGGATCTCTTCCAGTTAACCTTGGAGTAGAATAAGCCAGGATAATGCAAGGATAGGCAAATTTACTAAATAAAATATAAAAAATAGTTTGTCGCACTTACCCCGCTGACGTTCTTACCCCACCTGACAGGGCAAGGGCGTCTACGGGGCAAGTCCGTCTAACCAACAATATCTCTTAGGCCACTTGCACCAAAAATTTAACACTGGGTTAAGAGGATTGTGAAGCGCCGCTAAAATCGCGTAGCTGTCAAAAAAACTCCATACAAGTTTAGCTCCGGGCGAAAACGTTTCTCATCTCCTAAATCAAGTCCGATTTCCACGATTTTTGAATATGTTCTAGTTATTAAAGAACTAGGTCTGTACGTTTCTGTTTTTTGTTTTTTCAATTTGTTTCATTAAGAAATATTTTCGTGTAAAGGAAAACGTACAGACATAGTTTTTCATGATATCTACAACATATTCAAAAATCGTAAAAATCGGACTAGGTTTAAGGGGAGAAAAACGTTTTCGCATTTTGTATGGAAGTTTTTAGCTTCACAATCCTCTTAAGACACTAAATCGAGTTAGTAAACTGCAGATTCATTCAAAAACTGTAATTTTAAAATGTATGGTTTGTCGCTCTTACCCCGTTGACGCTCTTACCCCACCTGATCTTACCTTTGTTGAACAGGAAAGCCCCAACTCGAGTTGAAGCAGCTCCTTGTCTCCTACTTCTTCCACGACGCAAAGTACACCATGAAAATACGAGAGTTAGAGCAAGGGGTGCTGGTAAAGAATCCCGCAGACAGTGACAAAAAGCTACAAGACCTTATGATGTAAGTGATTTTATCTCTCATATCATAAGTCCTCTATTATGCGTTCAAAACCCGTAGGTAACGACCAGCATTGACAACGATGACAGCTGTTAATTTTGGAAAATGTTCCAAAGTTTGATCTCATTACCTTACAATAATTGATAACGTAATTTCAAAATTACGTTACAGCTGTCATCGCTTCGCCCTTTCGGCTTTTGAACCCATCTTAGAGTACTTATAATATGTGTGTAGATAAAGTATTTTACGAGACTGTGCGTAATTAGCATTACAACTCTCGGGTGATCTATTATGAAACGAGCCGCAAGACGAGTTTCATAAACCACACTCATGTTGTAATGCCTGTCATTACGCAACCGTCACGTAAACTACTATTATCTATACATCCATATCATAACTTCCCTACAATATGTTCAGAAACAAATAATCTATAAGAATCCTGGGTTTCTCTATCGTTTGCCCGAATTTCTATTGCCGTCTATCATTTGCCATAATATTCATTTGCCATAAATGCATTTATTCTAAAACCGTGAACTATTCAGAATTGTTATAAAACTAACCTAACATAACCTATTGGGCTCTATACGATGGCATGTAAAAATTACCTGAAAGGTATACGGATTCAGAAAAAATGTCTTTATGGCAAAGGAATATTATGGCAAGTGATACAATTATGGCAATTGAAATTCGGGCAAACGAAGTGATACGAGAAACCTATTGCATTTCATTAAAGTAATGTATGCGAATGTACACATAATAAGGCATTAAAACACTCGTTTGATCTTATTATGAAACTCTCCTTTCGGGTCGTTTCATAAAGCTACACCCATGTATTTATGTCTCTCATTATCAAGGATCGGAAAAACTACCGTCATTTTGAAAACATAACCCTGTTCCGTATAGCAGAGACTTCCTTGATATTAATTAAAAATATTATTAGGTATTTTATAGATTTATTATACAATAATTTATATGTACTTAGCGACAATTTTATTAATGAATGACACCGAAATGTTAATTAGAAAACACAAACACACATACAAACCGTAAACCATTTTTTCGACTCATAAATAGGTCCTAAATTCACGTCGTTATGGAATAACAGGCGAAAATAAAAAAAAAAGACATTCTTTTTGATTGGCGAAAGTGTTTTTTTCCCATAACCATTATGGTTTTATTCATTAATAATATTGTTGCTGAATACATATAAATAATGGTATAATAAATGTAAAATACCTAATAATATTTTTAATTAACATCAGAAGGAAGTCTCTCCTGTACGGAACAGGGTTATGTTTTCAAAACGACGGGCGTTTTTCCGATCCTTGCTCATTATGCACTAGTCACAAACTACTATTGCCCACAGGATGATGGAGAGACGCATCGGGCAGGAGTACTGCATGATCCTGTCTGTTGGTGACAAGTATTTCTTGATTTGGGGCGGCCCCCCCCCTGCGGGCTCCGGCAGCTCGTGCCGTACCGTGTGCTACATTTTCGACCCTCACACGTTGACTGAGTTAGGAGTGCCGCACAGACTGTAAGTCATTCATTCGTTCATTTGTTCATTCATTAAGCTGGACATTCACGACCGCTCCAACAAGCCGCATAGAGCAGCGCCGCGCCAAAATCAATCCCTGAATGTCTAAACAGTAGCGTTTAAAAGTACTTGGCGCGGTCTGTTGGATTTCCAAATGGACGGAAAGCCAGCGCGACGCGCCAACGCGCAATCCGAAAGGAACTATCGTGAATGCCGAAATTCAAGGTTGGAACACGCCACGCCACGGCCTCAAGCCAAGGCGTCGTCGTGGATGCGTTCTCTGGCTGCCATTTTCTAATCAGTCTGCTCCGTGATGTCGCACCGTTGAGGCGTGGCGTGGCGCGGACGTGATTGTGGTCAAAATAATACGCCCATCCAGTTGTAACCAATCCATCTGTCGCCGAGACAAACGGCACGTCCGTGAATGCCCAGCTTTAGGTTTCGCTCATTCCCAAAATACCAGAATTTCGAAATACCAAATAACTCTTTTTTAACAGGATCTCAAAAACCAGTTCGAAATATTGCGTGGAGATAGTAAAAAATTACCCTAATTAGAATGTTATATTGAATTTGGATTTTAAATTAATACATTAAGTATATTACAATAACTGACAATTAAAGCAAATATTAAATAAGACTAAGGGCCTGTTTCACAATCGACAAGTAAATTAATGCAATAAATGAATTATGAATTATGAATTATGAAATTTATCTGTCATTTAAAGTTAGCTCTCTGCTTGTCTATTTTCAAGTGTAAGACAGAGAAAGGGCTAAATTGATTTGTCAAATATGCTTTACTTGGCGATTGTGAAACAGACGGTAAATCTAAGATTAAAGATATAAAATAAAGTAAAGCATTAAATCTAAGAACGGCCCCTCTGCCCTACTACGCTAATAAGTAGTATCCCAAATTTAATAATCAAAGCAGTTTTAGTTCTATTCTGTTTGTAATAAGGTTGATATTGCTACAGATCTAGTGAATAATCCTTTCACATCGTGAAAACTTGGAACTCCCGTCTACTTCCGAATGATGCCGACGTGTCTATGAAATATTGAATTATTAAGTGACATGTTTGTATTAAATAAATAGAGTACTTTAGTTATCAATGTCAAATGTCAAACCACGAGTTTGAAGTATATCACACTGAGACGTTAAAACCACCACGATCAAATATATATAAATTAGGTGTAGGTAAACAAGAAGAAATATAAATAAATATTGAAAATAATTTCACAGGCTTGTCGATCTAAACGTTTCCCAGGTCTTAATGCTTTCGGCATGACTATTAAAAATAACTGAAAACAAACTTAATCTTAATTAACAAAAAAATACTCTGTTATTAACCTCTCTATATCGATTATCACTCTCGCGATGCGACGTTCCCCCACGTTGTCTTGGTGGGTACTGAGTCAGACTGAAGTAGCATGACAAATACGAACATTTTCGAGAAAATACGATGTGAAAGGATATTTCACTACATCTGTACAGGAGTTTTATCTGAGATACTACGTATTGGGTTTTTTTTTTGTGGTAATCGCCTGAAGGGCCAAAGACAAAAGTCCTTGCTTTTGTTTGCTTTTTGCTTTAATTACTTTAAGAAAAAAGGGCAGAGGTGAAAATCCCTTCCGGAGACCTGGGAATGGAGGGCCCTGGTGCTGCCGGGCTCGCACCGGCTAAAAACACCAATGCCCCTATTACCAACTAGAATTTAGACTCCCGCGGATACTACCCCAGCCAGTGCTGAAAGGCCGGAGGAGAAAGTCCTTCCTCCGTTTACATATCCGCGGGGTTTTTCCAAAAAGGAGGATAGGAATGGGGGTGGGATGGGGGGGAGACTTATAGCTATGTGAGTCGCGGAGTGGGAATCCTGACGCATGCATGCTTACAGACTACGGGCTTCCTTTCTTTTGCCCGACAATGGAAGGGTTGGGTCGGAGATCTTTTTGGACCACTTGTGTGGCTGTGGATACCATCTTTATGGGTGGGGCTATTGGATTAGCAGGGCAGCCCTGCAGCATGGTACTAAAGATGCTGGCAGCATTTCCTCGTTGACTGGCTAAACTAATTCGTTGAGGGAGGACACTGCCAGCTCTTCGGTCTCTAGTGACGTCAATGAGCCTCTTTGACAGTTCCTTAAAAAGGCTTTGAGCGCTAGGACGCCATGGACCGAGGGTCTGGACACCGAATGGAATAAAATTATATTCTGGGCCGAGACCACTATTTTTTTAAAATTAAAATGTGTTTGATAACTTTCATATTTGCCATCTTGATGTTTTCAGCCGCTTCGGCCGCTGCCATGATTTTGTTACGTTTTTTTTTTTACTTATTTCCTTCTCAGTACTAACTTTATTCAATTGTTTTTTTAGCTCATCGGTTGACTGGTAGAGAATGGCTTAAAAGTCCGCCATTTGTACCTAATTTGTGTATTATGCAATAAAGTTTAAATATTTTTTTTTTTTTTTTATTTTTATTTTTTTTAGTTTTGGGATTCCGATATATTAAAAATCTGGTATTTCTGGAACGAGCGGTATATTTGAGTAGGTTTTATAACGGCCCGATTTCATAATGCCTTGGTCTTTAATTGGATTGAATCTTAAATTGACATATTGCCATGTCATAATTAGGGTTAGTATTTTGATGGCAAAACGTGGTTCTAGAATCCATGTAGTCGCTATTTCCTAATTATTATAACACATACAGGGCGATTCACAAGAGCTGGCACGAATGGATTGAATGAGTGAACGAAGGTATACAAGTGTGTAAAATAATAACAGAGGGGCCTGCCAAGATGCATTGCGCTAACTAGCGTTTCTGTTCGATTCGTTTTTAAACCAATCGCGTCACTGGTAGTTGACGTGATACGAAAAGTCACGTGATCTACCAGTGACGCGATTGGTTTAAAAACGAAACGAATATAAACGTTAGCGCAACGCATCTTGGCAGGGCCCTCAGGTTTTTGGTTTGAAATTCGAACTTCGGTCCAAAGGACGGCGCTCACACAGTGATAGGTGACATTACTTTTGTTCATTCCATTCGTGCCAGCTTTAGTGAATGTACCTATACTTTGATTTTTGCCTTTAGTTTTGTCATATTTCTTAATAAACAAACGTTTAGTTACCCATACCCACTAATATTTGTTTTTTACGCTTTCACAGCGGAGATAATTATCCGCTGTACCAAAATTAATTAAAACTCGCTTAGCGATTTAATGAAAGATTGAATTTTGAAATATTAAAATACAGAATCAAAGTGTTATGTATTATGATCAGTGATCATATCTAGGATGCAATTTTCCGGGGTTTAAGTCAGATATTTTAACATGGATATGAATATGACTTCCAATCCAGCGAGTCTTTTTGTTACCTACTTTACTTTATAAAAGGTAAATAACTTTTAATTTTAAGTAGTTTACAATATACAACTAACAACAACTATTTTCCTCGTGTGGTTGCCGAGTTAGAATAGTGCCACTCCATGTCTTCCCGTGGATGTCGTAAGAGACGACTAAGGGAATAAAGGCTTGTAGTACTGTTAGGCGATGGGCTTGCGACCTGTCACTAATACGCTGGTGAACATCTTAGCCTAATTGTGCAAATTGTGGTTATAGAATTATCAACAAGTTTTTAGAGATGTTTGTAATTCTGTAGCTCTGCCTACCCCACTCTGGGAACGAAGGCGTGAGATTATGTATGTATGTAACAACTAATATGTAATAACAACAAAAAAACTGTACTGCATAGAAGAACTGAACGTAACTTGCACGTCTTATTTTTTATTACTATTATCCGTTTATTAGTTTAACCCTCGACAAAAGTTATTAATTATTAACAATAGCCCATTTCCCAAAATCCCGGGAAATCCTGAGTCGCATCCTTGTTAAGCATAACGTTTGAGGTCGTTCACTCCAAATTGCATCTTAGAGCCGATCACTGGTTATGATATAGGAAATAGCAACTCCGTGGATTCTAGAACGACGATTTGCCACCAAAAGTCCTGACTCTAGTAATTATCCATCCATTTATATTTTTTTACCGTTCTTTAGGAGCCACGCTCAACCTCACGACAATCAGCAAATCTGCTGTAATCCTAAGTAAGTACCTACAATAAACAGAGCTCGGAATTTTGAGCTGTCAAAGGGACTTCCCGTCTATCGACTTCCGATATACGTATTTTACCGATACATTATAGAATGCAATGTATTAAAGAAGTTTAAAAGTAGAGGTAAACAACGGGCGGTCTTATCGCTAAAGAGCGATGTCTTTCAGATAACTTTTGAGTACTTGAAAATATGAAATAGAGATTTGCAATGAAAACTTATCGACAGCAATTCTTGTTTCAATTTCTATCGAAAAATGTTTAAAAGGCATAGGAAATCCATTTTTTATTTTATTTATAATTCCTATTTATAATTTCCGAAATTTGGCATTTAAAGGTTATCTCGAAGAGATCGCTCATTCGCGATAAGAGTGCCTGTTGTTTATGTCTTCTCGTAATCATATTTTCAATATTGTATTCTGTTTTTATCGATATACATATTGTATATCAGAAGTCGATAGACGAGCGAGATGAAGTCCCTATGACAGCTCAAAAGTGCTGCGAAAATTACGAGCTTTGACAATAAAACACCTAATTACTGCTCTCTAAAATACCAGCGCGTACACATAGCGATCCGTTTTACAGGTCCGTTACTTGATGGCGTATGTAGTTGTCTGAGCGAGTTTACACTCAAAACAGTATTCTGGATCCAGTAAAAAAGAACATAACAAGGTGAAAAGATCCGTTAATAACTTTAACAAAAAGCAAGCTTTCAAAACCCGACTGTTGCTAACCAAATTTAAATCGTTATAAATCCTAAATGATCATTCAAAATGAAAAATCATGAGAGAAACCTAAAGATGATTTTTAAATCCCTATTCAATGATACCACACTTGTCATACTTGGTCGACTTTTATTTTTTTAATTTGCGCAATATGGCGTCTGGTTGCCGCCATATTGAATTTTGATTACTGTCATATCTTCAGTGACACTAACCAGATTAAGACAAATCGATTGACATAAGAATCATCAAAATCGGACAACGGGTTTAGTTTTTATAGTGAGTATAGTGACACAAAGGAACAAACATACATATATAGGCTGTGAAACACATTACCCTCCTCCTTCGGCAGTTGGGTAAAAAGGATCCTGTAAAAACGGACGTTCTATGTGTACGCGCCCCAACTGGCACCTAGTGATTGTTAAATTTTCCCCTCCGTCCACTAGAGTGGGGTTTAATGTACACTTAAATCCGATTGGAGTGGGACACTTTTTAATGCGCTGGGATCCACCAATGGATTTAAATATACTCTATGAAGGCTACAAAGATCCATGAATGGAATCTATTGAACTTTTTATATACCGGGATCCATCAATGGATTTTAGTATACTACAATGTCCACGAGTATCTATCAATTTATGGATTCAAGTGGATTTAAGTTTTAATAAAATCCATAGTCATATACATAGTAGTGTACTAAGATCCATTGATGGATCGAAGTGTAATTAAGAGTGCAAAAGAATCCATTGATATATCCCAGCGTATTCAAAAGTGTAAACGACTAACGTATAAAGTATACATTAAAACCCAACCGACTCCATTAATGGATGTGAATGTACAAAAAGTCCACTTGAACCCTTTAATGAATCCTTGTGGACGGAGGGGAATTATCGCCTCTATTACCTTATGTTGTTCATGGAGCCAATAACTGCCGCTAGCTATCGATAAAACCTAGTCGATTTTTAATTGATCACTAGCACTGGTACATTTTTGCTCGCGTCAATCCGGGGTTTGATCATGATTCATGATACGCGACGGAGATACGATACAGCAAAATGATACAGTATGTGGATCCTCGGGTTACTATCAAAATTCCCTTTTCGCCAAATGACAATATAGCTCAAACGTCTGGATTGTGTAATGTCTTTGTTGCTATATAGACATGAGCGCTAAATGTTTCTTTAGCAAAACGTCTGGATCTTAGAATGTTACAATTTAAAATGCACTAGTAGCGAAACGTCTTTATCTTAGAACGTATTTATTACTTAATAGACATAAAAGCTAAATGGCCCGGTAGCGGAACGTTTGTATCTCAAAATGTCTTAATTACTAAATAGACATGACCGCTAAATGGCCGGTTAGCAAAACGTCTGGATCTGTAAATTGCGTATTAATAAGACACTTAATAATTAAAATCAACAAATTTTACTTTCGACGAATTAGGTATTGCTACTAACTCGTTCTGTGGTCATGACAATTAACTAATTTTACTTTCGGCTAATTAGGTACCTATTGTAATTTTACGGACTATTTTAATTTCCAGACGTTTTGCTACAAAGTCGTTCTGTGTTCATATCAATGAACTAATTTTACTTTCGGCTAATTAGATATTCTAATCATACGGACTATTTATATTTCCAAACGTTTGGCTACTTGCTCATTTTAATTCTGAGCCGTCCTGCTTAGTTGACACTTTGCTGACTGAGTATTCTACTTTCATGTCGTCCAGCTGAATTGACTCTTTGCCGACTGTGTATTTTACTTTTATGTCATCTAGCTGAAATGGTCGTTTGGCGATAAAGACAATTCGATAGTAACCCGGATCCTCGTCCTAGGTGAGCGAATTCCACGCGAATGCGATGCAAAGCGACGCGGCGCGAAAGCAACAAACAGTCGACAGCTAGTGAAGTCGCCTACGTGACCAATACAGGCGCGGGGTGCGGGCGGCGCGGCGCTAAACGAAGCGAACGCGATCAGTTTGTTTGATATTTTTCGCGCGAAGCGACGCGGCGTCGGTTGTCAGAGTGTAAAGTCGCAGGACAGGACAAGGCCGCCGCGTTGCTCCGCTTCGCATTGAAGTCGCGTGTCACCGCATCGGATCGTTTCGCAATTCTGTTCGCTTTGAATCGCCCACGTAGGACGTAGCCTAACATTGAATACACGTGAAACTAAAAAAAAACGTGCAATAAAATTACACAGGTTCGGTGCAGGCGCATTTATTCGCTACGCCGGTGTGACGTCATTCGTTCTCGATTTCCTCTCCAACTATGGACCCCAGTTCCCAGGGAAACAGCCCATTGCCATCACTGAGATAGATGTGAGCTGGTCAATCGATCAATCAATCAATCAATCACTCAACTAGACCTAAACGCAGCCACAAGCGCACTATGATGCTGCCTGCACCTTCACGGATATAGAGGTAATCTGGTCAATCAGTCAATCAGTTAATCAATCAATTGATCCATCGGTCAAGTATGGAGACATGAACGCAGTCGCAAGCTCACTACGAATCTGGCCGTTACCTTCACTGAGATAGAGGTGAGCTAGCCAATCGGTCGGTCAATCAATCAATTGCCCAATCGATCAACTATGGAGACTAGAACGTCACTGCAAACACTACGAAGCCGCAAGTATACTATGAAGCAGCCCATAACCTTCACGGAGATAGCGGTGAGTGGGTCAATCAATCAATCAACCAACCAATCAATCAATTGCCTATAGAGACTTGGACGTAGCCAGCAAGCACGATCATCACAAAATAGAGGTTAGCTAGTCAATCAATCAATCAATCAATCGATGGACCAATCAATCTACTACTGAAACCTTAACGTGGCCAGCAAACACTACCATCACAGAAATAAGAGCTCGTTCCCACTATGTCGTATGTCGGATTCCGATTTCAATCGGGTGTCGGCGCCTCTGTTCCCACTATGTCCGATGTCGGATTCCGATTTTAATCGGGTGTCGCCGCCTCTGTGCACACTATTCGGCGCCTCTGTGCACACTAGTTGCCTGTCGGCCACTATGGCAGCCACGCGCGGGCGGAACAAGGGGTGCGGGCGGGGCGGGGTCGACCCCGACATCCGACTAATGTGAACAGCGTCATACTTACTCAAAGGCGAGCGAGTTCCGACACGATTTTTATCCGGACGAGGGCTGGCAAAACACACGATATTCTTTGTCGACACAAAATCGTTGTCAGACGAATGTGAATAGGTTCATATAAAACGTCCTGCCACTGGAACGACCGATTAAAATCCGGACCGACATACCACATAGTGGGAACTACCTCTAAGTCATTATCATTAATCAATCAGTTAACCGGTTAAACAATCTATAAACCAATTAGCCACGGTGACTTGAACGTGGCCAGCAAGCAGAACCTTTGCACAGACAGAGGTAAGTTGTTACTGAATCGGCTTGTTCCGTCTAGCCCTACTGGCTATCCCAACCAGGGGCCTGTTTTATAAAGCTATAAATTACAATTTACAGTTACAAGTTTCCATTTGACACAACCTCGAGCAATGACGACCAGCCATTTGAACAGGGTTGCCAGTTTAGACCTGTAAAATTGTTACTTGTAGCTTTATAAAACGTGCCCCAGTTGGGATACAAGTATTTTTTTTCCACTCTTCCCAACATAGTTACAGTACAGGTTCGCAGAAAAACATTTTTCATTAATGCACGTTTTTTATTAAACATCAAGTTTACTAATAATAAAGAAACTAAATATTTTTATAGCGTCTTCTGCGTAACAAAATAAAACTCTCAGATAACATTAGTATCAGTTTTTGTGGCTTGTTTCGTCTATCCCAACTGATCAAAATTTCCTAAAAAGAATTAGATTATTCTCTCAATAACTGTACAAGTTTTTCACAAGTTGGGAAGAGTGGAAAAAAAAACAAGTATCCCAACTGGCTATCCCAACCAGTTGGGATACTTGTAGACGGAACAACCCACTGCCTCCGTCCACTAGGATCCATTGATAGAATCCATTAATGGGGTCTAGTGAACTTTTTGTACATTCAAATCCATTAATGGAGTACAGTGGGCTTTAGTGTATCCATTTGGAGTCGTTTACACTTTTTAATACTCTGGAATGCATCAATGGATTCTGTTGCACTCTTATGGCCTGTTGTTTGATTGGTAGTTAAAAATGGTCATAAAACGTTACTAATGGTTAAAATCTCAAGGAAATTTTAACAATTAGTTAGTTTAACTACTAATCAAACAACAGGGCCTTAATTACACTTCGACCCATCAATGGATTTTACTAAACTTTTAATACACTTGATTCCATCAATTGATGTATACTCGTGGACATTTAGTATCCATTGATGGATCCCGGTGCATAAAAAGTTCAATATAATCCATTAATGGATCTTTGTAGAGTCCATAGTATATTTAAATCCATAGATGGATCCCAGCGTCGTAAAAAGTGTAAATGACTCCAAACGGATTTAAGTGTACATTAAAGACCACTCGACTCCATTAATGGATTTGAATGTACAAAAAGGCCACTTGACCCCAATAATGGATCCTGTCAATGGATCCTAGTGGACGGGGGAACCCACTGAATCAATCAGTCAACCGCTACCAATAGGAAATAGCGTCTCCATGGATTCTAGAACCACGATATGTCACCAAAAGTCCCAACCCTACAGTAGCGGCATCGAGTGATGGCACTTTTGTTAGCTGACAAATAGTGTTGTGAAACACTCCATTTTACTATCGTAAAAAATTCAGTCAAGTTTGAAAAGTATATTTTTAAAAAGTTTATTAAAGAAATAACGCATAAAAATAAAGGTCCATAAATTGTAGAACAAACTCTCGAAATAAACTGTGTGGCTAGAAGAAGACGACATAGTCAGAAATTTTAAATATTGTGTCAAAATATACAAAATGTGAAATTATTGATAAATGAGTGAATAAATAATCATTAAACCACGTTAACTCAGAGCCAGGACGCGAGTTTGCCAGCGGCGGTGACGTGAAAGTGCAATGACTTTATTGTCATACGTTGTTGTACCAGTCAGCGGTCCTTTGTTATCATCACGCGAATTGTTTTTTGAGATGTTTTTTGTTAGTTATGATTAAAACGATGAACGCTAGAGTGCGAGCAAATAAAAACAACCTCAAGATGAAGCTAGTTACGAAATGCGTTTCGGTAAATTACAGCGCCAGCAGTACATCACTATTCCGGTACCTGCAACAATGAAGTTTAACATCTGTTCCTTTATACTAGCTGTCAATATTTAGGGAACTTCATGAGCGAGCAAACTTCAAAAGTGCCATCACTCGATGCCGCTACTGTAATAATGACTTTGCAAAAAAGTACAGTCGGTGAAAAAAGCTTGTCCCGATTTTTATTATCTTACTATTTCCTCCGCAGATCATCGGGCGTGAGCCACTCGAACGTGAAGCCAAGTACGAGTTTGAGTTCAAGGCGCTCAAGGCTCATTGTGACTCGGAGTGGCAAAGCCTTTACAAGAACACCCTCTACGAGAGAAAGAATAAGGTACGATTCAATAAATATCACCATCATTAGAAAGAAAAAAAAAAAAAAAAAAAAAAAAATATCCCGACGAATTGAGAACCTCCTCCTTTTTTTGAAGTCGGTTAAAAAAGGCATTAAATCAAATTCCGAGCTGCGGGCAGCTTCACCGAACACGGCGCTCTACGTGTCTCGCCTGCACCACTCCGCAACGGTAGACGACGTGGTGGAGTACGTCCGTCAGAAGGTTGGATGCAGCCTGACGGTGTTTCAGCTGCGGTCGCTTCGCTACGTGCACTTCGGTTCGTTTGTAGCGCGCGTGCCGCGGTTTATGCTGGGGACCGTCGAGTGTCCTGACTTCTGGCCGAAAGGTGTCGTGTTCCGGCGGTTTCAGGGCAACCTACCGGCAGCGACCATCACGCCAATTTTGGCAAAACAGATAACCGCTGTTCTGTCACCTCGGTGTTAGTTTTAAGTTTTATATTGTTATGTATGTTAAGCGGGCTACATACCATCAGTTTTAACTGCACAGTTTCAACTGTACAGTTTTATCTAATGAAATTTCGATTAGATATTTCTTAGATCGTCAGTTTAACTGCACAGTTCACAGTGCCTACACACATACGTTTTAACTGAACAGTTCGACTGTGCAGTTGAAACTGTGCAGATAAAACTGATGGTATGTAGCCCGCTTTAGTCTATAAGGTATTTGTAACTATGGGCCTAGTTGCCTGAAATAAAATTTATTATTATTATTATTCTAGATATTTATTTAATTTTCTGTACATTAACCTAATGTATATATTAGGATATATATTTTATAACAAATATTCAAATATAAAAGTAAAATAACAACACTAATACAAAAAATAGACATTATTAAAATCCTAACCTACGAGTGCCGCCGGCAGCGGGGCAGGGCTCAAGCTACCGGTGGTTAGGGCTGCAGAGAGAGGAACCTCCTCACAATACGTGCCGTGTCGAGGAGTACTGCCTTCTGTATCTGGCCTTTGATCCAGCCATCTAGCGAGAGTCTCTTGAGGTGTTGGTCGAGACTCTTCGCTATAAGACCGTTTGCCGAAACAACTATCGGGACAATGATCGTTGAGTCAACATCCCACATGGCGGTCACCTCGTGAGCCAAGTCAAGGTACTTGCTGAATTTGTCCTTCTCGGCCTTCACAAGGTTCTCGTCATGCGGGATGGTGATGTCGACGAGCACTGCCCGGCGTTGAGATCGATCTGTCAACACGATATCAGGCTTATTGGCAACAATAGTCCTGTCCGTGATGACAGATCGATCCCAATAGAGCGTAGCACGACCATTTTCGAGAACTGGCGCCGGTGCGTACTTATAGTACGGCACTTCAGACTCTACAAGACCATATTGAAGAGCAAGTTGCTGATGGATGATCCTGGCTACGAGGTTATGTCTGTGCAAGTACTCGCCGTTGGCCAAATGCGAACAACCGGAAATTATATGTCTGAGGGACTCGCCGGGGCAACGGCATGCTCGACAAATGTCAACCGTGCCATCCCTCAGAATATATTTCCGGTAATTGATCGTCATTATGACCTCGTCAGCAATTGCAAAGACAAAACCTTCGGTTTCCCCAAAGAGGTCACCAAATCGTAGCCAGTTCACAGACGCTAAAAAGTCTACGTCGTTATTATTATTATTATTAACTACACAGAAGACACATAAAGATGAAAGAAAGACATTCACAACACAAAAGACGCGTTTAACAAAGATAAGAAAGAAAGGCATTAAGTACACAGAAGATACACATAAAGGCAAGAAAGAAAGACATTTAAAACACAGAAGACTCACATAAAGCCAAGAAAGAAAGAAAGACAATCACAACACAGAAGACACAATAACAATGCTACGAAATATGAAATACATTGAATATAAAGAAGACACGTAACAATGCTACGAAACTATGACATTCACAACACAGATATCACACATAACAAAGCCGAGAAGGAAAGAAAAGCCCTCTACGCACTATCCTTCTTGACGTACAGCAGCGCGCAACCGTCAGGCATGATGGTGCTGTACGCACTATCGTGCAAAGTATCCATAATGCTGTTACAGATCACGGAATCTTACTTCGCTCATTTCGTTTCGTTCAGAAATTGTGGCTCCTACACTCGCTTCAAGAACCTTATGTGTATAATATTTTGTTTTATTACACAAGCGAAATTATAAAATCCCGTAGAATTTTTGGGAAAAATAGAGCAGTAGACACACCACAAAACCAGTAGCTCTCCTGTAAAAACAGGAGATCTGGCAACACTGCAAGATTTGACGGACGTCGACTGAAGGACCTAGCATCCACGGTCAAGAAAAATTATTTAAAAACAATATTGACGGACGTCAAGTCTACGCATTACCAAGCACGCACTATGCACGATTGAACTGACGTACGTCAGGGCTACGCACCATCCAGCCGCACGTCGTGCAAGAAGTGGTGTCTATCACGGTAATAATAATTATTATTGACGTCCAGTGGCCCGTTTCACGAAGCTGCAAGTTACAAATCACAAGCGGAACCCTCTTTCTAGCAAAAGGAGTTAGAAAAAGACTTCCGTTTGCAATTTGTAACTTGTAGCTTCGTGAAACGGGCCTCAGCAAGCCTACGCACTATCGTTTTGCGTCGTGCATCGTGCCCGGAGGGACAGCACGGAAGGATAATGCGTAGAGGGCTAAAGACATTCATCAGTAGACACACAAGATACCCTATGAATGAACTGTCGTGCTCTGTACGCCACAGAACAAACCGTCTAGTAGATAAATAGGAACTTTAGATTCCATCGCAGAAGGTTTTATTTCGAATATTGGTCATGTATAGATGACGTTGGCGTGTGAGCCTTGTCATTGGCTGTCACGACTAGATGACTGTGGCGGTCAAGAGGTTAAAGATGCTCTAATGTCTCCATTTATTGCCTTCCTTCCGGCCTCTGTAAGCAATGTACATTTAGGACCGTAAATAACAATGCCAGTGGCCTGTTTTATAAAGCTACAAATTACAATTTACAGGTTACAAGTTTCCATTTGACACAACCTCGACCAATGACGACCAGCCATTTGAGCAGTGTTGCCAGTTTAGACCTGTAAAATTGTAACTTGAAGCTTTATAAAACGTGCCCCAGGTCTCCATAGAAGCTTTGGCTTAAGAAAAAATTGTGACGGATAATTATAGAATTGGGTTTATTTGATGTAGAAAAATATTTAAAACAATGCTGCGGTGTTAGTTTTTCTGAAGAACTTGTCTAAAAATATATTTAGAAATAATCGTAACAACACGTTACTTCCGAGATGTCTTATTTACAAAGTATCTTAATAGATGGCTCTATTTTTCGTATAAGTTCCCTAAATGTGAAAGTAAATCTGATATAAAACAGGTTATATCAACATCCTTCGTACCCGCGGGCTTTTTTTAAAAAGGGTTTTAAGCTAAGATCTGGCATTGTTCTTTAGGACCATTTGAAAAAAATGTGCTTGACGGGTCAATGTCATTTGTAACTTAAAGGAAACTCACCCTTATTGCTGTAGTATTTTAGATTGACTTTAGACTTAAGGGTTACAAATTTAATCTTTGACTGTATCTACTATAGTATAATTCTAAGTGTGTTATTCTAAGTTTTTTTCGTCCGAATTACCGCAGTGTCTGAAGTCGTCTTTGACCAGTGTGTGTTGCCAGTGATGACTTACGGATCTGAGACGTGGGCGCTAACAATGGGCCTTATAAGGAAGCTCAAAGTCACTCAGAGGGCTATGGAGAGGGCTATGCTCGGGGTTTCTCTGCGTGATAGAATCAGAAATGATGATATCCGCAGAAGAACTAAGGTTACCGACATAGCCCGAAGAATAGCCAAACTTAAGTGGCAGTGGGCGGGGCACATTGCACGCACGACTGATGGCCGATGGGGTCAGAAGGTTCTTGAGTGGCGTCCGCGGACCGGGAGACGAGCTGTAGGTAGGCCTCCAACAAGATGGAGTGCCGACCTTGTAAAGATCGCGGGAACGCGGTGGATGCGAAAAGCACAAGACCGGTCTGAGTGGAGAGCCTTGGGGGAGGCCTATGTCCAGCAGTGGACGTCTTTCGGCTGACATGATGATGATGATGATAATAATTCTAAGGCGTTCGTTTGTTTGTTTGTAGGGAGAGTTCCCCATGACATGTTTGAGTGAGCTCTCTGTCGTCACCTCCCACTCTCGCAAAAAGGGAAAGGACGTGTTTCAGACTGGAAAAGAGGTGAGTGAAAAAGTATTTACGTAACTTTTTTTTTTTCATTTATTTATTTATTTATTGCATTTTTCACAAAAGCAGTGTTGCCACAAGTTTGTAATTTTCACATCAAAAGAATGACTTAATTGTCATTTTCTCAAAAATGCCATGTAAAATGACTACGAAAGTAAAGTAAAAGTGATTTTAAATTTGAAGTCAATAGTCACGCCATATTCCATAAATTCATTTGTACTAATTTCATTTGCCATAATGGTCACTGGCTATAATCTTCATTTGCCCTAATATAATTTTTGAGTGCCATAATACTCAAGTGTCATAATGTTCAACCTTCCTAATATTAGATACCATAATAACACTTTCTATAATATTTAATTTCTATAATTTTCATAATCCCTAATATGTTATGTCATAACAATCATTTGCCACATTTAAGGAAAAAGCGAATCCAGACTGTTTCAGCGTGTTCAGTGGGTATAATCTGGAATACGTACTATTATTACAATAACCTACCTATTAACTTTAGGAAGGTCTCCTTTAGGTACGACGACGAGCGAAGCGAGGAGGAGTGTTAGGTAGGTGTGCGACCTTACGACGCCGCCAGAACCGTTGTATAATACCATAGTTACGACAAAACAAGAGTGTCTTATGGCAAAAAAATGTTATGGCGTTTGAATTTTCAGGCATACGATTTTAGTAGGTACATTGATGACAAGTTATGGAACTTAAAATTAAGGCAAATGATCATTATGGCATATACGAATCGTTATGGAATATAAAATTATGGCAAATGATTGGCATTCGTGCAAATGAGATTATTGCATATGGAGATCGGGTAAATGGCAGAAAACCCGATAAGGGTCCAGTGTAAGTACCAAGTATTGAAATTCCATTACATACCATATTATTTGACTTTGGAACCTCCTTTTGGACTGCCTGTGATGACCTTTAAAAATCCTAAAGAGAACATGAAAATTAAAATTAAAAAAATCATATGAACACAATTTTTTAAACGAGCAGCATTTTTGCAGAAACATAAACTCATAAACCACACTCATGTTGTAATGCCTGTCATTACGCAACCGTGAGTCTTTAAGCCTCGAGCTTTAAAGCCTCCTAAGCGTTAAAGGTTTAAGTCTATAAGGTTTGAAGCATTATAAGTCTTAAAAGCTTTTAACAAATTAGATCAATCTATGCCATATTAGATACAGGGTAATCCTGAGGTAAAAAACATTGTATAAAATTTTGTGTAAAAGGGAAAAATGGAAAAAATAATTCGGACTTTATCGCATTTTTGTTTGTAAAATATCAATTATTGGATAAACAATACCTCTAAACGTAAAAATACTATTTTTTTTAAATTATATTTTTCGTCGTTGATCAATTTTATGAGTGACTTTTTAATCTTTAAATATTGTCAGGAATACTCGCTTAAAACTTCTCGCAATCCTCGCAGGCACATTGTATATATATGACATTGCATTATTTTTCAGATATCATTAACAATATATCAAATAATGTCATATATTTTCAATATAACTTTCTTTAATGTGCTATTTCCACTCGACAGTCACGTTATGAACGTATGTGAGGTATCTCAATGTTTAAAAAACAACATTTCATTGTAATTTAATAATATGAATTTACGGCTAAGTTGTTACTATTTGAACCAAATTTGAGTTAGCCGGGGAATAAACTGGTTAATGGTGTAGGTATTAACTTTTATTTCTAAAGAATAGTAATAACATTCTTAGGCGGACTTGCGCGGACCAGAGTTAACCCTTAACCCAGAGTTAAGCGTCTACTTTTGTACGTGGTTTGCCGCCTAACCTCGGGTTAAGACGCTAACTCCGGTCCGCGCAAGTGGGCGTTAAATAAATACACACACAATAATACTTTCTGCCTAGAACGCTCATTATTTGAGCTCTTAACGCTTGACTCAGGCCTTCGAGGTTTGGAGGCTAGGGCTTTCAATAGGCCCGAGTTTTTAAAGCTTGAGCTCTCTATGAAGCCCGAGTCTTAAGAGCTCGTAAAAAGCTTGAGTCGTTAGAGTTCGGAACCGTTTTTGAGCTCAAACCTTCAACGCTTAAGGCTTCAAAGTTTGAACCTGTGCGAGTCTTCAAGGTTTGAAAGTCTTCAAGACTAGTCTTTTAACAACACCAGTTCAGAAGCCGAAAGGCAAATGACTACCATCTGTGGTAGTAGGTGACAGCGATGACAGCTGTAACGTAATTTTGAAATTACGTTATCGAATATTGTAAGGTAATAAGATCCAAATTTGGAACATCTTCCAAAATTAACAGCTGTCATCGCTGACACCTACTCCCACAGGTAATGCTGGTCATTTCCTACGGGTTTTGAACGCATAGAGGAATTATGATATGTGTGTAGATAAAGATTTATTCAAGTAATTTTGTCTTACAGCCAGAAGTGAGACTGCCTATGGCTCCGGAGAAAGGACCCCCAAACCCCGGTTTGGACACCCTGTTGCAAAATAAGGGAGAAGACTTTTTCCTCAACTGCACAAGACTTGATGGACACACGTTTGGGAGGTGTGTATAGGTTGCCATGGTTACCTGGTCGCCATGGTAACCACTGGGCATCTGGGCCGCTATCCTACTTGGGTAATACCACAATAAGAACTAGCGTAGAAGGACTTATAAAATAAAAACCATAAAACAATAGCTGTCATTTTTACTCTAAAAGAAAATTGAGTATGCTGAATATAACCCTATGTCTAAAAAATTAGGGTAGTACACGGTTTTCTTTTGTTGTTGGAGGAAAATTGTCATTGTCGTCAAAAGTTTACATTGCGTAAACATGGGACTGGTCAAAAATATCAATATCGACAGTTTACTCGATTGCTACAGGGTTATAAATATTTGGTAGTTCTGCCGTTTTTTTAATATTCGCCATTTAAGTCTTAACGTACAAAATAGGAGTTCTGTTCCAATTTGTTTTAATACATTTTAGGTGTATCTAAATCGTAGTCGCATTGTTGACGCTATCGCTATAGTAGCTCTTACTGTTAAGTGAATAAGATTTATCATTAACAATATCATTAGTAAATTGAAGCAATTTGGAATAGATGATGATGATGTCAGTTTATGATTGACGTGTAATTATAAAATTGACTGAACCTACTTAAAAAAACTGGTTTAGTACCGTTTGGTAACTAAAATTTCGTAACCAGGTACAGAATTACATTAAATTTAAAGGTGGTTACGAAATTTTGGTTACCAAACGGTACTAAACCTTAATGAAGCTGAAAACTCGAAATTAACAAGTTTGATACCAATAAAGTAAGATCGTTTTACAATATTTACATTTAACTTTATTGTTAATTACATTGAAAATCAGTTCAACTTATATTACCTATACTAATATTATAAAGAGGTAAAGTTTGTGACGTTGTAAGGGTAATCTCTGGATTTACTGAACCGATTTTGAAAATTATTTTACCAATAGAAAGCCACGTTATTTGTGAGTGTCATAGACTATAAATTAACAAAAAAACAAGTTTATTGTCCAACGAAGTAGGCACGGGAACAGCTACTACACAATAAAGTGAAATTACATAAGGCCACATAGGTCTATAAAGCACGAGGTGTTGTGGAAACTATTCGGTTTTGAACTGCCCATTTTTCTCATAAAATTCTATCCTCTGGAAATCTAAAATAAAAGATAAAAGTTATTAGGGCACCAAGTCAGATTTAGGTCCATCTCCACTAAGATGGATCGCTAAATATAAAGCTTTGAGTATAACTACACGTAGAAGCGAAACTCCCGCGCGCTCGGCGCGTTAAGTACCTACCGCCTGGCGACACCTGAGGTGTCTAGTCAGTCAGGGGCGTCACAGACGGAATATATATCGCACCTTCAGAACAATAGTGACCTAATTCAGAAATTTTAAATTTCGAGTTAGGTCTCTATAATAATAAACCTATGACTTGAAGTTTGAAAGCTGAAATTTTGAATTAGGTCACTATTGTTCTGAAGGTGCGATATGTATTAACCAAGATATTGTTATTGTGCCTTGAATTGGTTTTCGTATTTATGTTGATTTCAGTGTTTATGGTTGAACTAAGATAGTGTTTTAAAAAGTGAACGACTATTTACGGCAAAATATTTAGAAATAGGTAATTGATCGAATGAAGGAGTTTTATTTGTTAAATAGTACATCCACTAGATGTGATGATAAAAAAACGGAAACATTAAAAACTAATTAATAGATAAGAATAGTATTTTGTAATAAAGCTTTTTAAGTGAATAAAAATTGAAATTAATGGTCCGGATAGGAACGTTGAAAGATCCCAGACTATGCTTAAAACTTATCGAGCTTAAAAGGTTGTTTATTTATAGACTCGTTTCTGTGTTATATAGATGATTAATAGCCGCATAAGCCATTAAATTTTCTGGAGATGATCTTAATATCATCGAAATATTATTACCTAATTTAACGTAAATGTAAAAAACTCATTTTGCAACAATGTTTCCACGTTGAAGGAAAACAAATAACATTTCGTGACTAAACTTGTATAACACATCCATAAACCGATTAAAATACTTCACAAGTGACAGCCCTGACTTTGGGCGCGGAAGACAGAGGCGCGTAGCGGGGTGAGGGGCGTAGCGGGGTGAAGGGGGAAGTAGGTATTAAAAGCGCGGCATTCGGGGCCTGGGTAAAGGAGATTCGCTTCTACGTGTAGTTATTGTTTATTCTTATGCTTTAAGTAATTATGTATAGAGCAAAGGCCCCAGTGGTCAGCCAGGACCCTGTAGTCAGCCTTTTGCTTCTTTTTTTTGCTTTAAATAGCGCTCTAACTCAAACTAGTGGATGACCTGTAAATTTATGGACGCTTTGATTACTTATTGGTCAAATCCTCACAAGATTGGTGCGGTGGGAGGTCAGGGGGGTTATAAACACTCGTTAAAACCCGTTACTATACAGGTTTTCAAATTCGCACAACATTATACTAGTAAAACATCATATACGCATAACACCATACTAGCAAAACATCATATACGCATAACATCATACTAGCAAAACACGAGATTCGCAACACATGATATTTACAAACAGTCGGGTTTGGTTATAGAATCGTAGGTAGGTATAGATTATGTTAGATTTATAGTAGGCTCGGAGGGCCAAACTACACAGAAACAGGAGCTCCGCGGTAGCGGAGCTCCGTCGACACTGTCTAATTCATGCCTTACTAATAATGATGTTTTGCTTATGTGATGTTTTACTACTATGATGATTTGGGAATGTCATGTTTTGCGAATATGGTGTTTTGCGAAAATGATATCTAACGACGGAGGGGCTAAAGCAAGTGCTGTCAGTTGACCTGTAACGTTGTACCATGTCCGCCATTTTTTTGTTTACTCACGGTGCTTTCTTCTCAGGTAAGAAATGCTTGGTTTAAATATTTGAAGATACATTGTTGAATCATATTTGTGTTATTTATACATGTATCTGATATTATCCACCTTGATACTAAGAAAAATCTATTAATTTGCTTCGCTGGCCTAGTTGGTAGTAACCCTGCCTAAGAAGCAAGCGGTCCTGGGTTCAAATCCCGGTAAGGGCACGAATGCACGAATATATGTTCCTGAGTCATAGATGTTTTCTATGTATTTAAGTTTTATATTTCTCTATGTAAGTATTTATATCGTTGTCTAGTACCCATAGTACAAGCCTAGAGCTTAGTTTGGGACTAGGTCAATTTAGTGTGACATTGTCCCCTGTTTTTTTTTGGGATTTGAGATTTTGCCGCCCCTAACCATATCATACCTTACAGAGACGACCTGGTCCCCCTGGCCAAGTCAGAGACGTTGCTGCATAGCCCCGTGGACCTCGCCAAGATGAGTAACCGGTCCAACTACCATACCTTTGGCGGGAAGGGCATACTGAGAGGCACGAGACATATGGCCAGCTACAGGTAAGAGTTCAAGGGCTGTATTCTGCTGTGTAAAACCATAATGCTCTTCACATATTATCGTATTTCTAACGCTATCAGAGGGCTCAGACAAGATGCACTACGCTAACTAACGTTTCTATTCGATTCGTTTTTAAACCAATCGCGTCACTGGTAGACCACGTGACTTTTCGTATCACGTCATCTTCCAGTGACGTGATTGGTTTAAAAACGAATCGAATAGAAACGTTAGTTAGCGTAGTGCATCTTGTCTGAGCCTTCTGAGCTGGGAAAGCGTGAACTATTTTTATGACATTAATGTCATGTGCAAGGGGCGGAATTTTCATAGCAAAAATCAAACGTCAAGAGGGATTGACCATTATGTTTTATCGAGTATTCCAGTTATCGATTATATCGAATTTTTTCGCATGTTATCGACTTTTAACATTATTCTGTAACATTTGACCACTTTGATAAGCGACTTACATCTTCTTATTTAAATAATTTACGTCAACGTCACATATAACATTGATGTAGATTGAGTTTTCTTAAGTTGGTTATTATTAAGTTCCCGGGTTATTGAAATGGTTAAAACTAAAAGAAAAACGATTAAAAAACGGAGAAAGAAATATCTTTTTTTTTTGTAATTAAAATTACAAAGAAGATTCTTCCACGATTTTTCCTTCTCTAAGTGTGAAGTTCATTTAAAGCAGCTTAAGAAAAATTGCGTTGCAAACTCACTTAGCGGGTAAAACTTATGAATCACAATCCTCAAGAAGAACCGGTGACACGTTTTATCTAGATTTAATAATATTTCTAGTACCTTGCAATATCCCATGGAAAAAAATAATCAGCCACAGTTTTTTTGTAATTTTTATCGAGAAATGTTTGTTGTTGCTGTATGTCAAAAACACTTCCAATTATTCATCGATAGTCGATAAAACACAATGATCAATCCCTTTTGACGTTTGATTTTTGCTATTAAAATTCCGCTCCTTGGTCATGTGTAGATATTAACAGGGATCGTAAAATGCGAGCAAAATTCATTGAAGTGCTAGGGTTGTCACTTATAATATAATCGAATAAATTAAATATGTATGGAGGAATGTGTTTATACTTATGAAAGCACTTGTTATCATTATGGTCATAAATTGCCCCTATCAGTGTTCATGGTTTATCTATAATGTTAAACTAAAACTTATTAAAATTGATAAGCACATTGTCTATAGATTTACGAGTATTATCTTGTCATGATTGTCAATCTGATGGTATTATTTGCATTGTCTCGCCATCTTACTTGCAAAAATTATTACTTACTATCCCAAGAGTAAAATTGGGAATTATTTGATATGAAATTGTAAATATAATAAAAAAATATACCAGCCAGTAAACTGAGTTTCGGATTGTGTTCAATTTCATCAGTAAAAAAAATATGTAATTGTATTATTTTAGTATCCAATATTTTACATAAATTTAGAACCATCGCCAACCCTAACTGGTTGTCATATGTCATTTCAATGAATTTTGCTCGCATTTTCCGATCCCTGGATATTAATATGGATACACCCTGAAATTAAACTGCTAATAACCTCGCAAGGCCCACCATACTACAAACAGGGAGTTTTTTGTGAGTGGGACTTTGAATCTACCGTCACTGCAATAAAGTTCAATTACGTTTGTTCGATTATACCATTTTCCGTTTACGAAGATAGGAAACTACACCTTATTCCCATTGCAACACAGTTCAAATTAAATTGTCTTGATTATCTACATCCTATTGCACGCTGGGCCTTACGAGGATAATACTGCTTTTAATTCGTAATCGTAATGATTTCTACTAAAATTCATGTCATATTATTTGCGATACTGAAATAACGTGATCAACAAAAAAAAAAAAACAATAAACCTAATTGTTTTGTAGATACGATAAAAACAGCGATAAACAGTAACACTAAACAGTACAAACTACTTAAAACAAACTCAAGCGCGCTATAACACTCCTAGCGCCATCTGTTACTCCACTTTAACACAATAGCGCGCTATAACATGCTGACGCCATCTGTTGCTCCGCTTGTAAACCACTCCACTTTAACACACGATAGCGCGCTATAACACCCCTAGCGCCATCTATCGGCCCGATTATAAACCACGCCACATTAACACACGATAGCGCGCTATAATACGCTGGTGCTATCTGTTGCTCCGCTTGTTCATCACTCCACTTTAACACAATAGCGGGCTACATCACCCCTAGAGCCATCTATCGCGCCGCTTGTTAACCACTCCACGTTAACACGTTCCCTGTCCGGGTGCCTCCAATGTGGGGTCATGAACCTTTTTTTCGGGAGCCGTGCTTCCACTATGGGGTTACATCCCCATACTGAATGCACAGTTGGACTCGTGACATTGTCAGATCGTTTTGTATGGGGACAGTGAACGTGAATAGCGCGCCATAATACCTCAAGCGCCATCTATCGGGCCGCTGATAAACCACTCTACATAGCGCGCTATAACACGCTGGCGCCATCTGTTGCCCCGCTTTAACTACGATGTCCAATCGTCCGCAGATACCAAACGTTCAAGATATACACGGCCATCCCGTGCTGTGTGGCAGCCCTCGCTATGCTGCAGCGACTGCGCGCGCGCGCGTGGAACGAGGATACCGTCGACGAAACGCTGGATCTTGGCTACAATTTGTACAGAGTAAGTGGAGTACAGCAAAGGACTCTAAGGCTGCGTTTCCACACAGCTGTGCGAGGCAGCTAAGCGGTGTTGCGGGGAAAAATCCACCAATAGGATAGTGAAGCTATTAAAACAAAATAATCGCATTGGTGGATTTTTCCTCGCAACACCGCTTAGCTGCCTCGCACAGCTCTGGTGGAAACGCAGCCTAAGACGTACCTTTTTCGCTCTTGTCACAATGTGAATAAGAAATAATAAGGTAAAAGGCGTACAGTTTCCCGTACTGCACACAGTCATCCACACATTATGTATTTCTTTTTCTATGCAAGTAGGTATTTTTACCGTAGTCTAGCACAGATGTCTTGTCGTCTATTCCTTGATATCTACAAAATAAGTTTCTGTCAAAAAATTCGTTTTTGAGACAAGCTTTTGTTGCCAATTTTTTTTTGTAAAGGCTTTGTCTGATATGAGGACCAAATTAATGCGTCCCAACGCGGTGGGCCTACGTAAAGTATAGCCGAGATCCTGTCGCCGCTTTCCGACTCCATCATCAGATCAGCTCTTAGATACTATTATTGCATTGTCATCGGGTTTACATATGTGGTCCAAAGGATAATGCCAGAGGCCTGTTTTCTAAAGCTACAAATTACAATTTACGGGTTACAAGTTTCCATTTCACACAACCTTGACCAATGACGTCCAGCCATTTGAGCAGTGCTGGCGGTTTAGACCTGTAAAATTGTTACTTGTAGCTTTATAAAACGTGCCCCAGGTCTCCATTGAAGCTTTGGCTTAAGAAAAAATTGTGACGGATAATTATGGAATTGGGTTTATTTTATGTAGAAAAATATTTAAAACAATGCTGTGGTGTTAGTTTTTCTGAAGAACTTGTCTTATTTTACTTTACATGACATACATTACTCGCAAGATGTCTTATTTACAAAGAACCTTAATAGATGGCTCTATTTTCCGTATAAGTTCCCTAAATGTGTAAGTAATAAAATACTGAATTTAAATCTCATACAAAACAAATCATATCAACATCCTTCGTATCCGCGAGCCTTTTTTTAAAAGTGTTTTAAGCCAAGATCTGTCATTGTTCTTTGAGCCCATTCCATTAACGGAGCTGTTTCAAAATAGTCATGCAAAATTACACACGGACAGAGCAAGTTAATAAAAGCTTGTAATACACACTGCATCAAAACCCTAGACATAATTAGCAGACGCGGACCAGAAATGTATGAAGTCATTTTTTTCCAGGAGTCCTTGATGGCGCAGGGCGGCCCCATCCGCAGGCTGGTGCTGGGCGAGATGAAGGAATCCCTCAGGATCAGAGACAAGGAATACTTCCATAAGGTACCTCAAGCATATTTTTCTGCAATCTGCCATATCATCATCATTGCTTTGAAAAAACCTCGTATCTCATATTTCGTGACGTACGATTTCAAACTTTAACGTGATTAGAATTAAGTTCAAACTCAAACATCTCGAAATATCAGATACGAGTTTTTTCTAGAATAGTAAAGATATTTTTTGCGAGCTATGTGCCCCCGTCCAATAGCACTTCGCGCGGATTCGACCAAACGAGAGTACATTTTATTCTCAGAATTAATCGCCAGTTAATCGAGAGAAAATCTGGTTTTCGTTTTACCTACGATAATAGTTACTATACCACCGTTAACAGAGTTATTACAAGAATAATTTAATGGCGTCCACATCTTGTTTTGTGCGCTGTCATACAACTTGACACACATTTTCTAATGACAGTTATTTTCCAGTCCTATGACATGACTGAAGTTTTGACATCGTACCGTTGTATAGCACTATTTTTTAGTTATTCCAAACATAAGGTCTGTTCATCCTTACTTGTCTTATATAGTAAACAACTTTCTAACCTCAAAATGAACCTTTTTTGGCTAAAACTGCTCTTTTATCGAAAATAAAGTAAACCGAGTTAACATTTTGGACATCACTTTGCTAATGTATCGTCTGTGATTGCTTTATTTTGTTTAAAATAGCTGTTTTAGCCAAAAAAGGTTCATTTTGAGGTTAGAAATTTGTTTACTATATAAGACAAGTAAGAATGAACAGACCTTAGCTGTGCCTTAGATTGCGTGTAAAAACGAACACTGGTTTACTCGAGCATAAAATTGTGGAATAGATATTTCCCTAGGGTAAGTAATTATTCGCTTATTAATTCAAGTTAAGGGTCGATTTCACCGACGCGCGACGTAATATAAGGGCGGTTCCGCACTACGTCCGATCCGAATCTGATCCGAACCCGTGAAAATATGGTCCGTAGTAACCCTAGAACTATTTCTATGGTAATTTACGCACTAGATCCGATCTCCGTCATCCGATTTCTTTCCGTCATTCTAGAATCTCCATTCCGGAGAAGATTTTTGACGGACCGAAGTAGCCATAGTATTTTTTGTATGAATGCTCACGCACAGCGTCCGTGTTAAAGCCGAGCACGTACGAGCAGAAAGGCAGCGGGGCGGGCGGGGTATGCGGCTGGGTGACGTGAAGCGGCAGGCATCCAGTGTATTAGTTCAATATGGCAGCGAGCGCATGCACACGTTGTTATTTGCATTATGTTTCCCTACGATGTTTTTACTTTAATTGCCAGAAGTTGAAGTCGATTGAAAGGACTCATGATCAACGACGTGAACACTCTGCTATGGCTCCGCGTAAAATGACGTAAGTAATTGAGTTTTCTAGACCCAAATTTTCACGGGTTCGGATCGGATTCGGATCGGACGTAGTGCGGAACCGCTCTAAGTCTTATTCCATGGATAAATCGTGAATAACCTGCGAGTAAGCCGATTTAGGTTGCATTCAACCAAACTCGAATAAGGGGTTATACTCGTACCTAGATTAAACGCCGAATGCAACCTTAGAATAGGCTAGTGTCATGAAAAAAACTAATCAGTCCGTCGTCAGTCGTCGTCCCTTATCGAAAAATATTGAACAAATATTTTTAATTTTGTCAATTAAATAAAAAATTACGAAGCTAAAGTTTGTTGAAGTTTCGCGTGACGTCACGCCGTGGCACACTTTATACCACGGTATGACCATCCCAAAATTGAATTAATTCCGCCGTTGTCCCACTGTGCGGTGTTACGTCACGAGCCCCCGCTCCCGAACTTTGATGCGCGTTATACTTGACAATTTTGATTGATTTTATAAAGCAAAAAATACGTGTTCAATATTTTTTGTTAATCTTACTGACGGACGAATTAGTTTTTTTTACCCGACTGCCGAAGGAGGAGGGTAATGTGTTTCACAGCCTATATATGTATGTTTGTTCCTTTGTGTCACTATACTCACTATAAAAACTAAACCCGTTGTCCGATTTTGATGATTCTTATGTCAATCGATTTGTCGAAATCTGGTGAGTGTCACTGAAGATATGACACTAATCAAAATTCAATATGGCGGCAACCTAACGCCATATTGTACAAATTTAAAAAAAAAATCGGCCGATTATGACAAGTGGGGTATCATTGAATAGGGATTTAAAAATCATCTTTAGGTTTCTTTCATCATTTTTAATTTTGAATGATCATTTAGGATTTATAACGATTTAAAGTTGGTTAGCAACAGTCGGGTTTTGAAAGCTTGCTTTTTGTTAAAGTTATTTTACCCAGGATACACCCCTAATTGTAGGTGCCCAGTTATTAATTTTCTTTATTTCGTTTCCCAGGACAGAGGCATCGCCGTCTGGGGCAGGCTCGTCTCGCGGACCCCCAAGGTGTTCGATATCAAAAGAGGATTGGACCAGTTCTTCAAGGAATCTGACTCAGGGATCCTGCAGGTTTGTCCAACAAGTGTAAGCTTTGATAAAAAGACCACATCAGGACTGAAGAGGATCAGACACCTACAACCTTTATTCCTCCTTTGGATTTGTTAGATGGCTTTCTCAAACGCAATTTTTCTTTGAATACAATTTTCTTTTCGCATTTTTCCCGAACATGACGGCATTTTATTTTCACAGTCGTGGTTTTTGTACATTACCGTCTTGTCCACGTTCCCATCTAGGCCACATTCCCAACTAGTCCACATACCAATCCCAAATTATCCACTTCCTATCTAGTCCATATTCCCGACTCTTCCTCATTCCCAACTCGTCCACATTCCCAACGCATCCTCATTCCTAACTCGTCTGCAACCTAACCTAGGACTGTAGGGCTGTTTGATATCCCTACAGTCACTATCACTCGGTTGATCACTAGTTGTTGGGAATGTGGACGAGATAGGAATGTGGACGAGATGGGAATGTGGATGAGATGTGAATGTGGACAAAATGGGAATGTGGACGAAATTGAAATGTGGACGAGATGAAAATGTAGACAAGATGGTAATATGGACAAAGTGAATCTGAGCGCAATATTGGTAGCTAAAAACAAATATTGTGAGAATTAAACGTATGTTTTCAGATCCCTGGTGAATTTGAAACGGCAGTGTTCAATGAGGGAGGCAAGTACTACTTGTACCATCCTTGGCCTGCTGATAGAGTCGGAAAGAGGGTAATTATTTCCTTGTTACTTAAGACCATATTCCGTTAGGCAAGTGCCAAGTGCAAGTTGCATGATACATGACATCACACTTTTGTACAAGTTATTTGCATTGGAAATATGTTTTACGGTTGAAGTTCATTTGCATGTCATTATCAAGGTGCGGAATTTTCATAGCAAAATCTAACGTCAAGAGGGATTGATCATTGTGTTTTATCGACTATCGATGATTAATTGGAAGTGTTTTTGACATACAGGAACAACACACATTTCTCGGTAAAAATTACAAAAAAACTCTGGCAGGTTGTTTTTCCATGGGATATTGCAAGGTACTAGAAATATTATTAAATCTAGATAAAATGTGTCACTGGTTCTTCTTGAGGATTGTGATTCATAAGTTTTACTCGCTAAGTGAGTCTGCAGCGCAATTTTTCTGAAGCTGCTTTAAATGAACTTCACACTTAGAGAAGGAAAAATCGTGGAAGAATCTTCTTTGTAATTAAAAGAAAGATATTTCTTTCTCCATTTGTTAATCGTTTTTCTTATAGGTTTAACCATTTCAATAACCCGGGAACTTAATAATAACTTAAGAAAAATCAAGCGACATCAATGTTATATGTGACGTTGACGTAATTTATTTAAATAAGAAGATGCAAGTCGCTTATCAAACTGGTCAAATGTTACAGAATAATGTTAAAATTCGATAACATGCGAAGAGATTCGATAAAATCGATAACTGGAATACGATACGTTTGATTTTTGCTATGAAAATTCCGCCCCTTGGTCATTATACAACAAGTTCGATTTTCCCTTGCAAGAGCCGATAATATTATGCAAGTGACCAGTCAAATTGTCAACCTTAGCGATAATTAGATCTCACAGAAACTGGTACACCACTTTCTTGGCCGACCGTACTATTTGTTATTTTGTTTTGTTTTGTAAATTTGCCTATACTCTTGCATTGTCCTTGCTTATTCTACTACAAGGTTAACTGGAAGAGGTCCCATATGGGATAAGTTCACCTATGCACATTATCTACAGTGATGCAAACATGTTTTGTAATTGTTTATTGTGCAATACCGAGTTTACATAAGGTCTGTTCATCCTTACTTGTCTTGTATAGTAAACAACTTTCTAACCTCAAAATTAACCTTTTTTTACTAAAACAGTTTTTTTTTATCGTAAATAAAGTAAACTGAATAAACATTATGGATATCACTTGGCTAATGTATTGTCTGTGATTGCTTTATTTTGTTTAAAATAGCTGTTTAAGCCAAAAGGCTCAGGGCGACTTTGTCCACAGTCCTATTTCGTCACCTTCTTAACTCGTCCACAATAGCATGTCGTCAGCATGTAATTCCTAAATCGTCACCTTCGTAACTCGTCCACTTTCTGATATCGTCAATACCCCATTTTGTCTACATTCCTATTTTGATCACAGTGCCAACTCGTCCACTTTCTTTTATCGACCTCAGTACTCCTTGGTCAGCAGTGCCAACTCGTCCGCTTTCCTGTATCGACCTCAGTATCAACTCGTCCGCATATTTGTACTCGAGTCTGGGTGTTCAATATTTTTACTATATAGTTGACGAGTTGCCACTGTGGTCTAAATAAGAATGCTGACGAGTTTGTAGACTAATTAGGGATGTTGACGAATTGGCGCTGTAGTCTAATTACGAATGTAAACGAGTTGGTACAGTGGCCCACGTAAGAAAGCGGACGAGATAGGGAAGTGAAGATATAGGAATGCTGGCGAATCGAAACAGTAGACCATATGCGAATGAGACCGACTTAAGAAGGTGAGGAAATGGAACTATGGCCGAAGTCATCCTGAGCCAGCCAAAAAAGGTTCATTTTGAGGTTAGAAAGTTGTTTACTATATAAGACAAGTAAAGGTCACAGCACGCATATCAACTCGGAAAGGGATCGTCACCGGATCAACTCAAAGTGAAACATTGAAAAGGGAACTTTGACCTGTGTTAATACGATACATTTTTCAGTGGACGACTGCTAGCTCGTGCCGAGGTGAGGCGTTGCCGTTCCGATGCCGATAAGTGTGCGTTGCAGTAGGGAGTTTCATACAAATGATACTGAACGGCTCGAGTTGATAGGGTGTCGATCCCTTTCCGAGTTGATATGTGTGCTGTGACCTTAAGAATGAACACACCTTACATGATGATGATGATGATGATGAGTGGGGACGCCGCCGAGGCAGGCGGGCGGTCGAGTGGCTCTCCATTCATTCCGCCCTGTTCCCCTTGATCCAGTCTCAGGTTACTGGCTCTGCGGCGCTCCCATCCAGCACTGATCCCATCTTCTTGTTTTCCTACAGAACAATAGTGCGTCCTGAAGGTTAATGCTTTTAAGTGTCTCTGCTGTCAGTGCGTCCTCCCCGAATGTGCGATATCTCAGTGACGAGTACATCACACACTCGGCCAGAACGTGTTGACTAGTTTCCTCTTTGCCACAATGTGGGCATCGAGGATCCTGTTTGGCTCCTATTACCGTCAAATGTCTGTTGAGTGGACAGTGTCCAGTCAAGATCCCTGTCAGTATACTTAGATTGTACTTACCAAGGTTTAGTAGATACACACCTTACATACATACTAATAATAAAAGTTCGACCCCTGCTGATTATTACTAACTTTTCCCTGATCAGGTGGACATCCGCGCAGGCGGTAAGGCCTGCATCCTCTGCTTCCCTGACACGGCCCACCTGGCTGACTTCTTCCTGGATGTGGTCGTGGACCTGAAGAGGAAGCCGTTCAGCATCAGCGACGTGTACGTTGACGTGAGACCGGACATGCCAGATCCTGTCAACGAGCTGCAACGTGAGCATTATGATTAAAGATAGGCTGACGGCAATATGGAGACGAAAGCATAAGTACTAACTGTAGATCCATGGGTCGCTGGTTCAGATCCGGCTCGAAGGACCACTTTGTAACTGGTGGATTATGCGGGAGATAAAAAGCACAGAGTTTAAATAGGTAATATGCCAAAATATGAGCGAAAGAGGTACAGATCTAGTGAATAATCCTTTCACATCGTGAAAACTCGGAACTCACGTCTACTTCCGAATGATGCCGACGTGCCTATCAATTATTGAAATATTAAGTGACATGTTTGGATTAAATAAATAGAGTACTTTAGTTATCAGTGTCAAATGTCAAACCAAGAGTTTGAAGTACATCCCACCGAGATGTTAAAACCACCACGATCAAATATATGTATATAAATTAGGTGTAGGTAAACAAGAAGAAATATAAATAAATAAACTTTCAAAATTCGTGTACGCTCTATGCGCTATAAAAATAAATACAGATATAAACAGCGCATTGTCGGCATACTACGCGTACGTATACTCGTGGCTGCGATATGGCGTAGCGCTGTGGGGCGCCAGCACCGGTTTGCACGACCTGTTCGTCATGCAGAAGAAGTGCGTGCGCATCCTGGCCAAAATACGCGTGCCGAACACCTGTCGTCCCCAGTTTATAAAATTCAAGATCCTTATACTACCTTGTCTTTATATTTTAGAAATTGCACTGTTCGTCCGTTAACACATGAACCTATTCAAAACGAATAAAGATACATTTAATTTTAACACACGATCAAACTTTCGGCTAGCCCTGCCGCGATCCAAATTAGCCATGCACAGAGACGGTCCATACTTCAGAGCAATAAAAGTATACAATAAGCTGCCTAAGAATTTAGTCAAAGAAGAAAATGAGAATAAATTTAAACGACTACTCAAAAATATTTTAATTGACAAATGTTACTATAGTATAGAAGATTTTTTCAAAGATAATAGTTTAAATAACATATGATACTTAATAAGATTGACCATGAGTAATTATAAATATTATAGATTATAAGTAACCAAATTAACAAGGTACTACCTTAAGTATAAGAAAATATCGAAAAAGCAATCTTATACCCTTACAGGGTGCCATGTACCTGCCTACACATTGCAACCTCAACATCTTGTAATACTGTATTGTACATGAAATAATGAAAAAAAAACAAAAAAATGTTGAAAATAATTTCAGAGGCATGTCGATCTAAACGTTTCCCAGGTCTTAATGCTTTCAGCATTACTATTAAAAAGAACTGAAAACAAACTTCTTATTCTTATCTTCATTAACAAAAAAATACTCTGGTATAAACCACTCTATATCGATTATCACTCTCGCGATGCGACGTTCCCCCACGTTGTCTTGATGGGTACTGAGTCAGACTGAAGTAGCATGACAAATACGATCATTTCCGAGAAAATACGAAGTGAAAGGATATTTCACTACATCTGTACGAATGTTCGCTGTCAAGGTGTAATGGCGTCTATCCGCAATCCAGCCACACATGCATACCCTTTTTAACCGACTTCAAAAAAAGGAGGAGGTTCTCAATTCGTGTTTTTTTTTTAATGTTTGTTACCTCAGAACTTTCGACTGGGTGAACCGATTTTGAAGATTATTTTTTTATTTGAAAGCTGGTGCTTCCAGATTGGTCCCATTTTTTTCAAAATGAAGATCTGATGGTGGTATCCATGAGGAATCGACGGAACTCTTCAAAATTTATAGGCACACCTATAGCGATTTTGGTATTTTTCATTGTAACTCGTGTATTTGGTCTTGGAAACCACTATTTGGTGAAGTGGAACTGATGATGAAGACCACAGATGGCCACCGGAACTCCTAAACGGTATATATTTCGAGGGTGGCGACAAGATATTTCGATTAAGATAGTTGAGCGACTATGACGAAGCATATTTAGGTTTAAATATATGACAATAACTTTCCCACGGCGTTGCTTGCGGCGAGATTAAAATGTTCTATTGTTTCTTGAGAAATGGGAGAATAACAGCATAATGATAACAGAAAATGTGTATATTTATTTTAAACTTATTTATTGTGTTTTAATTTAAGTCAATATGTAGTTCTGATTTTAATTGTAAATTTAGTGTTTAATGTAATTGCCTACCTGACATTTATGTAATATTTTATGGACTTGAAGTGTCTGAAATAAAGAATTATTATTATTATTATTATTATTATAATTATGATCACTAAAAAGTATAAAATAAAAAAAAGTTAAAAAAAACAAAAACCCGCCTTCAAAAAGCAAAAAATAACTTCTTTAAAATGGTAGGTAAATAGGTCAGTCCAACTGAAGTCGGCGTCCAACAATATTTTAACCAAAAGCAGACTTCAGTTGGACTGACCTATTTACCTACCATTTTAAAGAAGTTGTTTCGCTTTTTGAAGGCGGGTTTTTGTTTTTTTAAACTTTTTTTTATCTCCCATATTAACTAGCTTTAATAAAAACAGTTAACAATAGCCCTTACTTAAACGCCTCTTTTGTTCCAGCGGTAGCCCCGAACCGTTGGGTCGTCCGCGGCACGTTCCACGAGGGCGACGCGCGGTTCCCCGAGGAGCACCGCAACAAGCAGGCCACGCCCTGCTCGATCGCCGCCATTGCACTCTCCCACGTCATTAAGGCATCCGACTGGACGAAGAAGGAAGTCGATGACGTATGTTTAAAGTTAAACCCCGTAAGGCCCACGTCAAATTTCGTTAGTTCGAAAAAGAATCTTGTGTCGTTCAACTAGAGTCAAAAGTCACTTTGACAAATGTCCTAAATTTACGACGTTGGGCCTTACGAGGTTATGCCAGATACTCACTAGCGAGCTAACTGTTACTATTGTACGTAGATTCGTGTGTCCCTTCATTTTCAAAAATTTCATTTGTACAGTCGCCTACAAAGATATGTATCCAATTTTGGAACTTACTATGCTTTTCTATTATTTATTAATCTTTTGTTTAATTATTATTTATTTATATATTTATTTAATTTTGAACTAGCGACCTGCCCTTGCCTTGCTTTTCTCCGGTTTATGTGAGTTTTCTGTAACACTCTTACAAATAAAATGTGAAAGAGGATAAACAGACCTAGGAATATACGGGGCAAAATTAAATAACAGCTAGGGATTGCCCACATAGATAAACTCAATTATCGATGCTTTTCCCATAAACTAGTGATCGTTCCTAGTTTTGTTTGTAAAAATAAAATTTTATTGAAAGTATGCAAATGAAAACAAAATAGCAACATAATTCTTGTTATTCTTTATTTTAAAATGACTTTTGAACCTTCACTCATCATCATTTTTTTTTCCTTATTTTGTATTTCAGAATGACTGTCCCATTTACTAATGTTAAAATAATCTATCAGAATTTGTTAGGGGTAAAAAAAACATGATGCAGAGTAAAGGTTAAAAAATCCTTTTAAAATAAAGAATAACCAGAATTATGTTGCTATTTTGTTTCATTTGCATACTTTTAATAAAATTTTATTTTGACAAAGAAAAACTTAGAGTGATCACTAGTATATGGGAAAAGCATCGATAATTGAGTTAATCGATACAGGCAATCCCTAGCTGTCATTTAATTTTGCCCGCTATATTCCTAGGTCTGGTGATAAAACACAAATCTATCCAGAGCAATATTCAAGAAACCCTTGAAATGAGCCTAATAACGGAACGTGAATTAGTTCGAAGGCTGGACCATACTCGACGAATGGAACATGAAAAATTCCCCCCGAGCCACCCCTTGGCACCAGCAGCTCGCGCCAAGACCCTTTCCAAGCGCCATCTAGTGCTGCGTATATGGCGCTTACGATGGCGCCATCTGGTACTGCGTAGATGGCGCTTACGTTTTGTTTTTCGTCCGTATTCAGACCAGCTTCGACACGGCCGTCCTACAGTACACACATCCTCGTGTGTCAATCTGTAAAACAGTTCCCACTGTATCACAAAACAAAACATGGTCACAAAACAATAAATGAATTCCTAAAAAATGTTTTTTTTTCTTAATCTTGTCTTTTTCAATATATTTGAGGGCGACTAGGACTGTATTGAGGGTATTTACAAAGCCGATCAAGAGTGAGTGCGTAAGCACCAAGGGTTCGGTGCCATGACACAATATAAATGATATATAAATAGTGCAGAAGATACAATAGCGATACTGGGAATCTGTACAAATATGTCCAAGCAACAAGTCAAGCAAACGTAAGGGGAGACTAAAACACGGTAGGATTACTCGTCGACGACACATTAGCCTAGTTGGTAATGATAGTGACTAACTGCCGCACTCAGAGACTTCAATTAAATTTAATGCTTGATTTAAGTTACTGCTGTCACTTTCTTTGCTATAGTAATAGAATAAGACACACGTCAATAAACAAGCATTAAATTTAATTGACGTCACTGAGTGCAACAGTATGCTTACGAAGTTGGCGGTCTCGGGTTCAAATCCCAGTAAGGGCAGACATTTGTGTAATGAGCACGAGTATTTATGGCATTCATAATGAGTTAGATAAAGATGTGCTAATAGGTATTCTTTCGTTATTTGGTAAGGTTTAAAAAGATCTTTCTTTGTCTGATCTGCGTGTGTAAGATCCCAATAGCGAGCCCATTCTTAGAGCGGTTCCGCACTACGTCCGATCCGAATCCGATCCGAACCCGTGAAAATACGGATCTATAGAGAAATCGGATGATGGATGGCAGTGATCGAATTGATATCGAACAGCCCTACAGTCCTAAGTTAGGTTGCAGGCGAGTTGAGAATATGCACGAGATAGGAAGCGGACAATTTGCGATGTGGACGATTTGGGAATGTGGCTGAGATGAGAATGTGGATGAAATGGGAATATGGACAACGTGAGCGATGTTCTTGAGTGGAGACTGCGTCTCGGCAAACGTCGTGTAGGACGCCCTGGAGCGAACATATGCGCAGGTGGGTCGGTGTAGGTTGGATGCGAGAAGCTGAAGATCGGGATCGTGCATTGGGAGAGGTGTTAGTCCAGAAGTGGTCTAATACGGGCTGATAATGATGAGGATTATGTGTTATGAATAACAAATGCGATACCTAGTTTAAAAAGTGTTATCTTTACAGATTCTGGTCGTCGGCGATGCGCTGTACCAGACCACCATGGAATACTTGGAGAAGATGGGGATCAATCTAGATACCACTTCCAAGGCAAGTTCAATGATAACTTCATCGATATATAGCTTGTGTCAATTGAAATTGCCAAAGATGTAAACAAATACAGTATTCCCAGCTTCTTAGCTTTCGGCTGGCTATCGCTATCACGCTTGCACTCGCAACCGACAGTATATTTGTCACTCGTGTGTCATAGAAAAACGAAGATTGCCGATCGCTATTAAGAAAATGGTTACACTGTAAGTACTGTTTGACATATAACCTCAAATATTCAGTAAGCGTGTTTTCATTTTAAAATATCGTGTAATTAATAGTTATTTATCTACACACATATCATAAGTCCTCTATCATGCGTTCAAAACCCGTAGGCAATGACCAGCATTACCTGTGGTGGTAGGTGACAGCGATGACAGCTGTTAATTTTGGAAGATGTTCCAAATTTGGATCTCATTACCTTACAATATTCGATAACGTAATTTCAAAATTACGTTCCAGCTGTCATCGCTGTCACCTACTACCACAGGTGAGGTAATGCTGGTCATTTGCCTTTCGGCTTCTGAACCAATCTTAAAGTACTTATAATATGTACGAGACTCTGCGTAATTAGCATTACAACACTCGTGTGATATATTATGAAACTCGCCTTGCGGCTCGTTCATAAACCAAACTCATGTTGTAATGCCTGTCATTACGCAACCGTCACGTAAACTACTATTAATCTTAAACTTAGTGTGAAAGTACAGATCAAGTGTATAAGTCATGGTCATGGTCATTGCTAAGACCTCACTTGATCTTTAAAAGAATGTGATCATCGAGGAATAATGTTAAATTGGTTCGTTTTGTTGTGTTTACATCTTTGCCAAATTCAATTGGTACAGACTATAAATACCATCATCATCAGAGATCTGACAAATGGGCGTCATTACTCGCATAATGTGGACATGACTCCAAAGATTTTAATCAAACAAATTAAATAACATTAATTGATTTCTTACCTGAACTTTAATCTTGATCCTTTGCAGGACAGTAAAAAATAAATAATACAAAGACGTGAGGAATGGCCATTAATATTATATTAATCTACTTAAGTTTGCTCCGTTAACATCCGTGGATTGCGAAAGGAGCTTTTCACATCATAAGTTTATTTAGCCGTGAAAAGGAATAAACTAATCACGCAAAAATTATAAAAAAAACTGTTTATTTGCTTTAATTTAATCTACAAAATGTCTTTGTATTATTTATTTATTACTGCCTTGCAAAGGATCAGAATTATTTTTAGGGTAAGTAATCAAGTAATGTATTTTAAGTAGTTTAATTAGTTTAATTTAAAATCTTTGTAGTCATGTCCACATTATTGCGAGTAATGACGCCAATTTGTCAGATCTCTGATCATCATATTCATCATCAGAGCCCGGATTTTTCGCGGCAATTTTGGGCTGACGTTGTGACTTCTCATTTATTGACTGTCAATTTACAGTCAAGAACTTTAATTGTTGTGCCACCATGGAACCCTGTCATAATGACAGCGTCAAACGACATGACAGAAATTACGCTTAAATATGATCTACATTATGCGACAGGGTTCCATAGTGGCCTAACAATTAAAGTCCTTGACTGTACCTACATATCGATGTACTAAACTTCTAAATAGATAGGAGATATTTTACATACTTCTGCGAAAATAACTTTAAAGGGGCTTCTAAACGGGCCATATTTTCACTGCAATATGTGGTCGGCAACTATTGGTGTCTTTCTCCAACACACGAGTAAGAGAGGGACACCAATAGTTGCCGGCCACATATTGCAGTGAAAATATGGCCCGTTTAGAAGCCCCTTTAGACATTGAATTGGTACCTACACCTTTCGATAACAGTTTTGTCGATGTTTTTATTATGGCAAGCACTAACAACACGTCGTTCGTGCTAGCAAAATCTCTACGTATACTAATTTCATAGAAATAGTATATCATAGTAGTTAGCTGTGTGGTTGCCGGCTTAGAATAGTGTCACCCCATGCCTTCCCGTGGATGTCGTAAGAGACGACTAAGGGAATAAAGGCTTGTAGTACTGTTAGGCGATGGGCTTGCAACCTGTCACTAATACGCTGGTAAACATCTTAGCCTAATTGTGCAAATTGTGGTTATAGAATTATCAACAAGTTTTTAGAGATGTTTGTAATTCTGTAGCTCTGCCTACCCCACTCTGGGAACGAAGGCGTGAGATTATGTATGTATGTATGTATGTATGTACTTCACCGAATTACAACTTATAACTAGGGATCGGAAATTCGGATGCTTTTATTGTTTTGTTTTTGTTGTTGTATTAATGTTATGTATTATGGAGGCGGACTCAATTTAATTTTGCTAGTAAATTTCCCGGGATTTTCTGGAATACCGGAAACTAGGATACATATACACATACGTATTTAAAGTATTTAAATAACATATTTTAGTTGTTTCTTTTTACAAAATATGTGGTTTTTTTAACTAACAGTACTATACTATTCTTTAACATCAAACTAAATTAAATTTGTTAAGTTACATTTATTCTTATGAAAACGAATGGTACTAACGTTAGTATTTTTGTTAAATCACCAAATTAAAACTAATATACATAGTCATACAAAACGTGTTAACAGAATTGCTGACAATAGTCATAAACTAAATATTTTGACAGTTATCACTATTTCCTGATGTTTTATACAATCCCGGAATCCCGGAACTTAAATAATTAAAATAATATTTTTAAGAAGCCGACTCCATAGTTGCCGAGCTTTTTCCTGAAATTTGCTCATTGTAGGTATAAAAGCATCCGAATTTCCGATCCCTACTTATAACTTTACAATTAAAGCCGGAGGAGGTGAATCCTGAAGAGGAGGAGGTGGACGAGGTGCCCAGCGGCATCCTGGCGGCTGCAGACGTGATGAACCGGTTCAAGGTCACTGAGTACGACTGCATTGAGACTGAGGTTCTGGACAGCACTTATAGCGGTGAGTGTATACTTATGCTGCCTTACCCTTCCGGTTACCTATCTGAAACACTAAAAAACGTTTGCCAGCTGTTTCATTTGCCATAATTTTCATTTGTCCGAAAGTAATTTTTCTCTGAAACCGTTTAACTTTCCTGAATTGTTATAAAATAAAGCTAACCTAACCTACAGGTTCTGTAAGTATATGTCATTAACAAGGATCGGAAAAACGACCGTCATTTTGAAAACATAACCCTGTTCCGTATAGCAGAGACTTCCTTGATATTAATTAAAAATATTATTAGGTATTTTATAGATTTATTATACAATAATTTATATGTACTTAACGACAATTTTATTAATGAATGACACCGAAATGTTAATTAGAAAACACAAACACACATACAAACGTCAACCAATGTCAACGATTGCCCCAATGTCCTCCGTAAACTGTGAACAAACTTTTTTGACTCATAAATAGGTCCTAAATTCACGTCGTTATGGAATAACAGGCGAAAATATTAAAAAAAAGGCTTTTGATTGGCGAAAGTGTTTTTTTCCCATAACCATTATGGTTTTATTCATTTATAATATTGTTGCTGAATGCATATAAATAATGGTATAATAACTGTAAAATACCTAATAATATTTTTAATTAACATCAGAAGGAAGTCTCTACTGTACGGAACAGGGTTATGTTTTCAAAATGACGGGCGTTTTTCCGATCCTTGGTCATTAAACATTTTGAAAAGTTATTGGGTTCAGAATAAAATGAAAATTATGGCAAATGAAACAGCTGGCAAACGTTTTTAGTGTTTGCGATAGGATACCCATCCTTCCTCGTCCTTCCTCATCCATCCTTATCCTTCCTTATGCATTTCTTTATAAATAATAATTACAAAATCAAACGTGTGTTTGTTTGTTGTTTCCTTCTTCAACAAGTGATTATTCACGTTTTTTTTTTAAGTTTGTCTCCCTTAAGTGATATATAGGGTGTCCCTAACCAACGTTAAAATGAAAAGGGGTGATAGAGCAGCTCATAAGCTATCGATTTAACCGCTATGTATGTTCAGCGATTTTTACTAGTTTCGGAGATATTGATCATTTGAATCAAATTTTTTGTAATTTTCCCTTATGTCCACGTCTCGAAAAATCATTAATTTCATGTTTTATTTCATAAGTTTTTCAGAGGTATCTTACAAATCAGCATTTTTCTTCAGTATTTTTTTAAAGTAATTGCCTAAAGTTGTTTTTTCCATACAAAGTGAAAAGGAAACACTGGGACATCTAGTATAGAGAAATACACTTTGTGATTACTCAAAAAAAAAACTAAAAAAAAAACGGGCGAATAGGTTTAAAAACTTCGCTGATTCGTAATGATTCTAATTATGTAAGGTACAGTCGAGTTCATAAATATGTATACACTTTAGTACCTTGTTACTTTAATCGCTGTGACAATTCATATATGGCAGTTTAAACATGATATTAAATAGACAAGGTACTAAAGTGTATACATATTTATGAACTCGACTGTACCACTGAAAATTAATGATTTTTCGTGACATGGACATAAGAAAAAATTACAAAAATTTAGATTAAAATGATCAATATCTCCGAAACTAGCAAAAATCGCTGAACATACATAGGGGTTAAATCGATAGCCTATGAGCTGCTCTATCACCCCTTTTCATTTTAACGTTGGTTTTAGGTAGCGTTGAAAAAGTCCGGAAAAAATCCCGCTTTTTTTCCTAGCAACTCGTTTTTTTCGGATTTATATGGAAAAATACAATGAAATTTTCTGATCTTATTTTAATCTATATTCGGTCTTATTTTCACGTAAAAAAGGGCGACATCGACGACATGGAGGCTGAAGCAATTGAAATAGGTGGCGAGAGTGACACTAGTGAGAGTGATTGACTATGAATAAATTGTCATATTCTTTTGTTATTTTTCCTAAAAAACCCGAGAAATACGGAAAAAAACGAAAATTTCATAAACTTCTGAAAAAAAACATTTGATTTTTTCCGCAATTTTCAACGCTAGTTTTAGCGACACCCTGTATGTTTTTTTCAGTTTAAAAACAATGTTCGGTGTTTGACCCGTTTATATTACACTCCCTAGGCTCCCTAAGCCCTGAGATGCAGAAAGGCGTGTCGAATCTCAAGTCCAGCCTCAAGACCCTGTTTAAAGAGTTCAACCACGCGGTAGTCACCGCCAGGGGCAAGTCCATGGCCATCTGGAGGCAGGACCAGACCCTGTACCTCTTCGATCCTCACGCGTGCGATGAGCATGGTTAGTAGACATTTGAGTTGAGGGGATCTACTGAATTGACAACATTTAAAAAAAAAAGCGTTGTTGTTTTTTCGCGTTTATAATAGCTGGTTAAAAATTAAATAGTCATTAAAAAGACCGTATATACAAAGTTAGGAATACTGATGTCGTGATCTTAGCATGTTATAAAATAAAAAAAGTAACTTTAAACAGAAACAGGACTGTCATGACACTTGTCAACAATAACAACTGTAACAACATAAATTCGTCGACTTTGGGCAGATTGCGGCTATCCGCTTTTACAAATCCGTTAGTCACTTTTAAAATAGCGTATATCAAAGCAATAGTATTACGAGAATCGAAAGCGTGTCGTTATTATTATTTATTTATTTTAATGGCGTCTACAAGTTATGTAATTTTGCCAATGTCAAGTATGTATAAGCAATTGTACGGCGAATCGTCGTTGTCGTGGGCGTCTTCCAGTCCCAGTCGGCACACCATTGAAGATGGCGGGCATCCGCTTCAATGGCTTATTGGCTTGGAGTGTTCTTGACCGCTTGCTCATTCAGAATCAACTTTTCACTGATATTTTATTTGATGCATATTCTGTGTCAGTGTTGGAGGTTACTTCACAAAGTTGCCCTGGATTTGCGAACCAAAATCAACAATAAAGTAATTTACAAAAAATTAAATAAATAGACAGATGTTTTCAAAATGACAGCTAGACAAGAACCAAGCGTGTCGTTAGAATCAAGTAATCCGTCAGACAGATGAAAAATTGACATGACAATTGTATATTTTTTTCAATTCCTATGGTAATAAATGGACTAAGGGCACCTATAAGTCTATTCCTAACATTCACAATCAAACTTTTTTTACTGTTTTTCCTAAATATAAAAAAAACGACAGAATAAAAAAATCCAAAAATATTTTTACTGTAATCAGCAGTGTAAAATCTACAAACGGTATTTTAATTTACTACCTTAGCACATATGAATTGTTGTCAATTGTTTGCATTACATTGAATTTATGATTAAGTTTGTAAGAAAAAAAAAGGAGTTTTGATTTTAATTATCACACATAGGAATCCAGGGGGCAACATTTTATGACAGGTAGGGAGTTCCTATATCGATAAACTCGATTATCGATGCTGTTCTATATAATACTGATCACTCTAAGCTTGATTGTAAAAATATTTTCTTATTAAAAGTGTAAAAAATAAACGAAATAATAACGTAGTCTAACTGCAGTGAACTAGTCTGCAGAGCAACATACACTCGTTTTGTTTCGCTCCCGGAAATTAGCATACCATCCTGCTTTCACTTGTCATTTATGAATTAGTGTGTAATTGCAATATTTACTGATTATGTGTGCGTAAGCCGGGCCATTTTTACACGCGGAATACCGTATAGGTAACATATCTACCTCTTTTTATATTATATCATTGGTATAAGCACATTGAATCTTGAAATTTTCTTTAGATGAATAGTTTGTTTTTCGCTTTTCGTTTATATTTTTATTACAGACGGGTTTATTTTGTTGATTAATTTAGTTTATTGATGTGTGTATACCGTGTTTATTCTTACTTTTGTAATAATTATAGTAAACCACTTTCTCGTGAAAATTAACCTTTTTTGGCTAAACACCTCTTTTTATCGTAAATAAAGTAAACTTAGTAAACATTCTGGACATCACTTGGCCTGTATTGGTTGTGATTGCTTTGGTTTAAACCCTTTCCAAAACCCCTTGAAGGGATTACCGGACCGGTCCCTGCCTGGAAGACCGAGCGTCGCTCGGGTTGAAAACGAAATTTCCCGAAAATGACAACTTGACAGATCGATTTTTCGCCCCCGTAAACCCTATATTTCAAATTTCATCGAAATCGTTGGAGCCGTTTCCGAGATTCAGATTATATATCGTCGCTTTACTTTCTCAACCTCGTATATGCTCGAATGGTTAGATAGGATAAGCACTCTTGTTCTCTAAAGAATAAAGACTACTTTCCTATCTAACTATTCGATCAGATACGAGGTTGAGAAAGTAAAGCGACGATATATATATACAAGAATTTGTCAGGATCGTAGCAGGTGGAAAGAAGTGGTCTCTGCCTACCGCTCTGGGAAACAGGCGTGATTTAATGTATGTATGTATGTAAGAATTTGCTCGTTTAAAGGTATTAGATATCTGTTTTTACCTAAAAGCAAAAGATAATTTTGGGGTTAGAAAGTTGTTTACACAGTGTAAGTAACAATGAACATGGTTCCGTGTGCCACTGTCGGTACTGGCTGAAAATCAGCGCTGTAGATGTCTGACACCTCAGCATTTTGCTGAGCCAGTGTCCGTTTCACCGCCGCGACGACACATGCGCGTGCATGAGCGTGCTATCCCCTGTTACCTTCATTGTTGTCATTATTCATTTGTATATTTGTGCCTCTTATGGTTGGTGAATATATTTCTTCCCCTCCGTCCACTAGGATCCATTGACAGGATCCATTAATGGGGTCAAGTGGACTTTTTGTACATTCAAATCCATTAATGGAGTCGAGTGGGCTTTAATGTACACTTAAATCCATTTGGAGTTATTTACACTTTTTAAGACGATGGGATCCATCAATGGATTTAAATATACTATGAAGTCTACAAAGATCCATTAATGGATTCTATTGAACTTTCTATATACCGGGATCCGTCAATGGATACTAAATGTCCTCGAGTATCCATCAATTGATGGAATCAAGTGTATTAAAAGTTTAATAAAATCCATTGTTGGATGGATCGAAGTGTAATTAAGAGTGCAACAGAATCAATTGATGTATTCCAGAGTAGGTATTAAAAAGTGTAAACGAATCCAAATGGATTTAAGTGCACAATAAAGCCCACTCGACTCCATTAATGGATTTGAATGTACAAAAAGTCCACCTGACCCCATTAATGTATCCTATCAAAGGATCCTAGTCGACAGAGGGATTTCTTCTTTTTCTTATATAGCTGCTTGTTGTAAAACTAAAATCGCTCTGGGTTTAAAATGTCATGTTTTAAGGCTTCCCTTCGAATGAGCCGCGCACGGCGGCCTGTTTGGTCCGCGTGGCTGGCACTACGGATGACCTGGCGGCTGTCATCGAGGGGAACCTGCCCCCAGGTGCTGATGACAGCTTCAACATCTCCCCGGTGCTGGTCACCAGCACCAAGCTGAATCTGGAGATTGGAGCGCCGGAGACTAACCTTGAGGTGAGTTTGTTGTCGGGTCGTCAAAGACTCCCCTTGGAAAAGCTTATTAGCAAACATTATCGCGGGAGCATAAACAAATCTATTAAAGAACATATATTATAACAGAATGTCTGTTTAGTATAAACGGAATATTCTGCCTATACATTCTAAGCCTCTAAGAAGTTATTCATATCTAGCACGAAGCTTTCGCTGGAAAATATCAATCAAACTTGTCTTACCAGTAAACGCTTACCTATAAGTCAACGTGTCAAATTGAATTAAAAAAAGCGGTCAAGTGCGAGTCGGACTCGCCCATGAAGGGTTCCGTGAAAGGTAAATTGCGGTTTACGATTTATAACGTATAAAAAAAAACTACTTACTAGATCTCGTTCAAACCAATTTTCGGTGGAAGTTTGCATTACCATGCAAATCATATATATTTTTTTTAGTTTTATCATTCTCTTATTTTAGAAGTTACAGGGGGGGGACACATTTTACCACTTTGGAAATGTCTCTCGCGCAAACTATTCAGTTTAGAAAAAAATTCTATTAGAAACCTCAATATCATTTTTGAAGACCTCTCCATAGATACATAAGCCACACGTATGGGGTTGATGAAAAAAAAAAAACGAGTTTCAGTTCTAAGTATGGGGATCCCCGAAAATTTATTGTTTTTTTTCTATTTTTGTGTGAAAATCTTAATGCGGTTCACAGAATACATCTACTTACCAAGTTTCAACAGTATAGTTCTTATAGTTTCGGAAAAAGTGGCTGTGACATACGGACGGACAGACAGACGAATCCATAAAGGTTCCGTTTTTTTCCATTTAGCTACGGAACCATAAAATATGAGAAACAATTTTATGCGTTTAAATGTCTGATTGTTTCAGAGCAAAGCGTTTGAATGGATCCGGAAAGGCACCGCTGCCATCATGATGGGCCCGCGCGGCGAGCACAGCGCCGTCGGGAAGGCAGCTGTGAAGTCTGGCGTCGGGGTAAAGCCGTCTCTATACTTTACTCTACGACATAGCCACTCACGTGCTTTCGTCGATGAAACTGCAACACCGCGTAACCAACAATTGCTAATGCCGCGTAACTGACTTGTGGCAAATTTTACAGGAGAGCATTAAAATTGCATATCTTTGTGTTTATTGAGGTTAGACTTACCCAAACGCTATAGTACATTATTGCCTAGGCATGGAAGTAGGCAATTGCGGGCCGAGTATTGGATTAAACGGACGAGCTTGCGAGTCCGTTTAAAAATACGAAGCCCGCAATTGCTGTTCCTGCCGAGGCAAATATAGTGCTTTTCTCAAAAATCACAAGAAAAAAATTGTGTTGGAGTCAAATCTTCATCGCATGAACTCATTTTTTGAATTGCATACAAACAGAAACTTCATGTGAAAAAACCATCACTCCTTACCGCCTTTTTGTTTATGACAAGGAGAAAAGCAATTGTTGTTTTAAAAAAAACATAAGCTATTCCAGGCACAAATAAAAAAGTTATGTTTCGAGTAAAATTTGGATGTATAAGACTTGTGCCCTCATTTTATTATGGCACTTTTCACTTTTAAAAAAGTTACAAGCTAGATAGTAATGGAATTTGTATGCAACATTGCGGGCTTGTGTAGCGAGCACGCAATGTTTTCTTTTTTTTTAATTTGAGAACTGTCAATAAACTATTTACTTCGCGTCTCAATATGTAAATAGGAATGTCAACATTTCCGGACATTTTTGAGAAAAATAACTTTGTTAACCCCATAATGTAGCTGTTTATTATATTAAGCATCCAAATTTACCAGTATGTATTTATATAAAGCACTTACGCGGTATTACACAATTGAATAATACGTCATCTCTGTACTTGTATGCACATTCGCGGAATTGTAAAAACGACATGCTCTCTCGCGGTATCGACATGACGTGACTTTGGAGCTTTCTGATTGGTTATCGACACAGCTGTCAATGCCGTCTGGAGCCTATCACAGTGCTCTACCTACAGCCGCGAAAACTCAAATTTGACACATTTGTTAGTTACGCGGCATTAGCCGTTGTTGGTTACGCGGTATTGCAGTTTCATTGACGCTTTATGTATCCAGAGTTGCCAGTGATAGCCCTTATTTGCTTATAAATAAGGTCGATCAAATTTGCACGAGCAATCAAGTGGATAGGGTCGTTTTCACCAACTTGTATCTCTCTACAAGGCTCAGGTCCGACCAAGCATGGTGTTCTGCAGTCACCTCTGGGATGGTTCAGCTAAATACCAACTATCCACACTTGACTGGGTGGAACGCAGAGCTAAGAGCCTCATCGGCCGCGATTACGCTCTGCTGCGTACGGATAGCGCGTACCCTGCTACGCGTAGTCGGCTACGCGTGTGCTTAGCAGGGTACGGGCTATCCGTACGCGGCTTACCAGAACGACGGCGTCCTCTTAAGCCAGTTCGGGCCGCACGCGTGCTCCAAAAGTGTACGCGTAGCTGCAGGTACCGATAGAGCGTTCCAGGACACGCGTAACTGACTACGCGTAGCAGGGTACGGACTATCCGTACGCGGCTTAAGGCGCTTTACACACTGCGACTTTTAGTAGCGATGCAGTCGCGCGTTTCGTATTGCTGTCACTTTCACACATTAGAGAGCAAAAGTGACAGCAATACGAAACGCGCGACTGCATCGCTACTAAAAGTCGCAGTGTGTAAAGCGCCTAAAAGCTAAGCTTCACAGCCTAGCTCGCCGCCGTAAAGTTGCCTGCACAGATATAAATACACATAGATAACGTAAACACCTCAATCTGTATGAAAACCAACCGTGCCAGTTTTTGCTACCAACTGGGACACACCAAGAAAAGATTTTTCCGTTTTCCACGCAAAAGTCGTCGCTTTTTTTGGCTATTACAGTTTATTATCACGCAACGAGGCATTTTCTTAATTTTCACGGCCGACCGGCTGCAACAACAGGCGCGCGGAACGTCAGTAGCGACGGCCAACCCCGACGCTTGGTCGGGTTTATGTCCGGATTCGGACACGCGAAGTAGATGCATTTGCGTTATGTGTATTTATGTCTGTGGTTGCCTGCTTGTCGGTATTCTACTGTACTTCGGGGAGTGCGCACAAGAGCTCGACAAGCTAATACCGCCGTCTCCTTTGTACCATCAGACTTCGAGACGCATCCGTACTTGGTCGGAATTCCGTCTCTTCGAACGAAGCGCTTTGCATTTTATTTTACTGCAAAAGAGTGTAATACGAACCAATCATACAATCTGAACCTATTTAAAGCTAGAGTGAATAGGTTTTTTGTGGGTGAACTCTCTTCACTGACAAAATCTTCGGCCTCCAATGGCTAGAGTTAGGCCGAAGCCCCACTGCTGCGCACGGTCATGCTACGCACGTGGGTACAAAAACGCTTTGTATGAAAATATAGGTAGATACTTCCACTGTAGTCCACGAGCACGCTGCGCACGAAATGACGTCACTGACACACGCGTGGTCTGTTCCAAAGTGCCTGCAATGCACACGCTAGCGCGCGTGGCAGGCAAAGCCACACCGCGACCCACGCTGCCCGTGAGTTGCAGTGGAAAGGTGGCGTCAAGGGCGTCGCACCCCCCGCGCGCGCGTGGATGTGCGTGGCCCGCAATGGGGAATGTAGACACACGCAGCTAACCAACGTAGCCACGTGGCCCACACGTTTTACGTGTGCGTGCATTGGTTGCTGTGAAAATGTTGACACACGTATCCAGACCAATGGACCCACGTGGGCGACGTGTATAGCGTGTCCGTGCGCAGCGTGCGCAGCAGTGGGGCTCCGGCTTTAGTAAAAGGATATTGACTATAACCAGAGGCCGGAATTCTCGTAGCACTTTTGAGCTGCCATAGGCTATTTATCGACATCCGATATACATATTTTATCGATACATTATCGAACACAATATATTAAAATTTAAGGAGATTAAAAGTAGCGGTATACAACACGCGGTCTTATCGCTAAAGAGCGATCTCTTTCAGATAACTTTTGAGTAGTTGAAGATCTATGTGAAATAGAGATTTGCAATGAAAGCAATCGATAGCAATTCTTGTTGCAATTTCTTTCGAAAAATGTTTAAAAGGCATAAGAGATCCACAAATTATTTATAAGAAACAATAAAATATTATAATTTTTTATTCCTGTTTAGAATTTCCAAAAAGTTGGTATCCAAAGGTTATCTCGAAGAGGTCGCTTATTCGCGATAAGACTGCCTGTTGTTTACTTCTACCCGTAATCATATTTTAAGTGTTGTATTCTCTATTTATCGATATACATATGTATATCGGAAGTCGATAAACGAGAAGTCTCTATGACAGCTCAAAAGTGCTACGAGAATTCCTGCCTCTGACTACAACTTAGCAACTTATTGCCAAAATGGCGGTTTAAACAGGATGAAGATAAGGCCGGACGCTTCATCGCGTTGCCGGCCGCGGCCGTGTTCTGCGTCGCCACCGAGTCGGTCCCGCCGCCCCACATGCACCAGGACCATATGTTCAACTTTATAGGTGAGTAACTTTGACAAACAAAATATAAATCATATTTTAAAGTTTTATTTACCCTTAAGCTGAGCTGTGTGGTTGCCGGCTTAGAATAGTACCACTCCATGCCTTCCTGTGGATGTCGTAAGAGTCGACTAAGGGAATAAAGGCTTGTAGTACTGTTAGGCGATGGGCTTGCAACCTGTCACTAATACACTGGTAAACATCTTAGCCTGATTATGCAAAATGTGGTTACAGAATTATCAAACAAGCTTTTAGAGTTGTTGGCAATTCTGTAGCTCTGCCTAGCCCAAACTGGGCTTAAATGCATAATGATGTAAATTTACATCGTATATTTTGATGGCCCTGGCTCAATCTGCAGGTATCCAAAATGACATTTATTGCTTTAATAAATGTGACATTTACATGTAATGCCGGCACCACACTTCGCTATTCGCTATTCGTTATTCGGCTTATGCGCCTACATTCGACGAAGTGTGGAGGGTTTATTCGTCTATGTTTTCTTTATTCGCACGCATAACGCATGAGCGCGATAACAAATATTTTAACAAATACGGCGCAGCCGCATAACGAATAGCGAATAGCGAAGTGTGGTGCCGGCATTAGATTCTGAACGCGTTCACAAACTTTTGACAGTTTTTTTGTAGTGTCATAATTTCAATCTTCGGCGCGTAAGTCCCTACACCGGTCGCCGCGAATTTTACAAAAAATCATTAAGTGAAAGGTTAAGTTTTGACATTAAGTGAAAATTCAAATTTAAACTAACTAATAGTTTTCTTGCCGCTTGAAGGGTTAAAAAACTTGATGCTCAAAAATAATATTCAGAACCAAATCCATAAATATTTTTATCTACATCCATATCATAACTTCCCTACAATATGTTTAGAAGCGATAAGCAAATCGCCTATATTAAGAAACCTGTATCTGTGATTGCATCTTAATGTTTACGTTAAAGTATAGTGCATCGTAACGTTTACATTAAAGTGTCGGTACCTAAACATTAAAGTATCGGTAATACTGTACCACTAACTTGAAAATGCAAGCCATATCTGTACATTATAAATAAAGTTTTTTTTTTAATATGCAAACTTATGATATGCATGTAGATAAAGTTATGTATGCGGCTATACATAATTAGGCACCAACCACATAACCTACTATTATAACCCTCGGTAATAAGTTCTGGATCATGAGTCTGGCCTTTACCGATGGCAGAAAATTGATGTTTTCATACCCTCGGTAATGGAAGCTAAATTCGCGATAATAGAATCACAGCCTGCCCATTGCCACGGTAATAGAAAGGCTTGGGTATTCTTAATTAATAAAAAAAAAAATTTTTGGTCGTTTAGGAGCTTCGCAAACTTTTTTTTTATATATACGACCAGAGGCCCGTTTCACGAAGCTACAAGTTACAAATTATAAGCGGAAGTATCTTTCTAACTCCTTTTGCTAGAAAGAGAGTTCCTCTTGTAATTTGTAACTTGTAGCTTCGTGAAACGGGCCACAGGGGCACGTTTTATAAAGCTACAAGTTACAATTTTACAGGTCTAAACTGGCAACACTGCTCAAATGGCTGGTCGTCGTTGGTCGAGGTTGTGTCAAATAAATGGAAACTTGTAACCTGTAAATTGTAATTTGTAGCTTTATAAAACAGGCCACAGATCGCCTTGTGACTACATCGATTTGTGCATAGATTGGAATTATGACCAGAACGCTTTACGACTACGTCTCAAAAAGTAATGTTTTTTACATCTTATGTCTGTCTTAGCAATGTCGACTGAGCCCCGCATGGCGGGGCTCCTATTCCCGGGCAGTTTGCCCTAATAATAATTCCTTATTTAGATTACGGCGCCAAATACTACCGAAATTTCAACAAGAAAACGGGACGCAATGAAATGCAGCCCGAGGATCTGACGGAGAAGTTTGAAATGGGAGCCAACACGTTCACTATTGAGCTTGGGGAGCCGAAAAGGCTGCCGCTGAGGCTACCCGACCCGCCGCCAGCGGTAAGTCTTAGCACTGGGCAGCCTGCCTCTCCCTCTCTCACTAGGCAGCCAAATAACTTACCGTCGCAGCTAACTGACTGACTAACAGCGCAGCGTTAAGTTTTAGCACTATGCAGCATCCCCCTCCCTCTCTCACTAGGGAGCCAATTAACTTGCCGTCGCAGCTAACTTACTTACTAACAGCGCAGCGGTAAGTCGTAGCTCTAGTCAGCTCGCTACGCAGCTGCTTGACTCACAAACAGTGGTAAGTAAAAATTCAAAGAAGATCGGTAGATCGGCTGGCAGTAAGAGACTAGACAAGGAAAGCTGAAGAGCTGCTTAAGACGGAGGTGACTAGAGAAAGTAGAAGAAAGAGGTATGCTGGAATAAGCTGATAATACTTCCTTCTTCGTCGTTTTCACTCTTGACAGAGTGGTCGTGATTATCATATCAGGCGCTGGTGGCAAGCTTCACAACTCGCCGCCACTCCTCTCTGACAGCTGCCTTCCTCGTACATTGGTGTAACGAGCTATCTACAGCAGCTTTAGTGATTATCAAATAAGTAGTAGTTCAAGATGGGAGCCAACACGTTCTCTATACGGAGGCTGCCAGGCTACCGCTGAGGCTGTTCGACCCGCCGCCAGTGGTAAGACAGCAATGGGCAGTCGCCTGATGGTAAGTGGGATCTGAGACCCATATTTGCATTCTAAAAACTGCAGCCCTAATGCGTTACCAACCCAGAGGACTAAGATGGAATGCCTCTACGATAGTAATTTCATCGATTGTTATCCCCACACCGAAACAACAATGCATGCCGCTTGACGGCAGGCTAAAGGGTAAGATGTTTTTAGTGATCCTCAGGGAGCGTACATTTCATGCCGATGAGACAGGCGTATGACGTCAAGCTACATACAGGTGGAAAAAACTAATTGTTGGTTTTCATGACTATCTCTTCATTTAATTATGCGTGTTATTTAGAAATAAATAAATTAGTTATAATTTATAACTAACGTAATAGTTTCTGAAATATAAAATATAAGTATTTAATGATTTGGAAACAAAATGCTTCATTGTGTAATATGACATTAAGTACTATCACTCAGTTTCGTCTTCTCCGTAGTCAACAAGTTTGAAAAGAGCAACGGAATAACGAACGTTTATTTATCCGTACCTAATAATGGAAAATATGATTAATCATTAATCATTGTTATCTAATCAACCTTTTCCGTTTAAGTAGATATATATTGACACTTGAGACGGACATTGAAAGAACACTAACATTTGAATTGAACCAATTTTGCGTTGTTTACCCCAACTTGTTGACTACAGAGAAGACGAAACTGAGTGATAGTACTTAATATCATATTACACAATAAAGCATTTTGTTTCCAACCCATATACTAACGGGTCGGCTTAAAGTAATGAGAATTACAATTTTGTTTTATTGTTTTATTAAATCACTTGTTAGGGTTATATAGCTTTTTATTATATCAAAATAAACTAAATTCAGTATGATAATCAATCATTACAATATAGCGAAAGGTCCCCCATCTTCAATTTTTCGTAGCTTTCTTCTTACCGTTTTCATCATACGTTGGACAACATATATTTTTTCATATCTTAGTTAATTAGTTGTTTTTGTACCCTGCGCTTCAACCAAGTCTGTGATTTCGCTTCCCGCCCCACACTGTAAACTAGTCTACTGAGAATTACCAAAAAATCCTCCATTGGATGAACTATAGGGACGTTCGGAGGGTTTGAATCCTTTGGTATGAAGTGAACGTCACGCTCTTTTAGTCAATTCTGGGTGCTCCCTGCATAGTGATACTTTCTTCGCAACTTCCTGCACTTCTTTGGAATTTCTTCAAGCTGTTTGTCGGAATATTTGGGTCCTTTTTGACGCTTTAAGTGTTGAACATTGTATTTCTTTAAAATATTCCTTACTCAGCCAAGGGAAACATCATATTTTACAACTAACTTATCTGGGACTCACCCACTTTGTTTTGTGCAAACTTTGCCACTTTCCTCCGGCCTCGATCATTAAGAATGGGTGGTCTTCCCGTTTTTGGTAAATCTTTATTCCTGATTTCAAGTTCCACCGCTAGAGCAGACATTAAATTGCAAATGGAGGTACATTTTCAGCTTTGAAGTGAGAGACCACTTCAGATATTTCACGCTGTCCAAACCGGCGCTAGACACGTTTACGTAATAACTTCCTCGCGGTTTTTTTTTTATTAAACCAGCTAATCTTTTTTTTCCTTTTTAACAATATTGACATATTTTCTATTTATTATAGCTGTCAAAATTCTTTTTGTATTTTTTTATTGCCTTCTTTTGTCAATTGAATACCTTCTCATTACTTTAAGCCAACCCGTTATTACCCAATACTTATTTTTTATATTTCAGAAACTATTATGTTAGTTATAATCTAACGGTGATAGACTATCTCTGTCACTAAGTTTTTTGAAACATCCTGTGTATTTATATGAATACGTCATTATGACGAAACCGGCATGAAATGTACGCTCCCTGGACTGATCCTGCACCACTTAAAAACAAAATGCTGGAAAATGTTTTTGGTTTTTAGGAAGGTGAAGGGGGAGACGAAGAGAAAGAGGCGCTGGGGGAGGGTGAAACGCCCCCGGAGACGATAAAGGGTAACTCGGTCAACTTTAATTATAATTAGAAAGACTAAATACAACGAAGAACCAAATCCCGTCTGGCTTGGGTACGGAATCCTAGAAGTAAAAACCGGCGTAATGCGAGTCTGACAGTACGGAACTGAGTTTTGGAGTGTTCTACTTCCCGCTTTGGAACAAGGGAAGCGTGGAGACTATTTTTACAAGTTTTTATTTAACTTGCAATGTATTTATGTATGTATGTATGTATGTATGTATGTACGAGTCAAATCTTGCAAGTTAAATCTTACCCACTTCCCGTTAACGGAATGGGCTGAAATTTGGACCATACATGTAAACCCGATGACAATGCAATATCATGGTATCTAATAGGTAATCTGATGATGGAGTCGGAAGGTGGCGACAGGATCTCCGCTACTCTTAACGTGGACCCACCGTATTATGACTCAATAATTTTGGTCTTGATAAGCAGGTAACGATTTAGCAAAAATAAGTACAGTCGGCAACAAAGCTTGTCCCAATTTCTAAAATATTTTCTTCTCTGATGCAAACTTTCGTTTTGCATTTCCCCGTCCGTCATTTGTCTGAAGGTTGCGACAAAATCTCTGGAGGGCTAGTCAAGATGCGTAAACGTTAAGTAATAGTCCGATAAAATCGATAATATCGATAAAAAGCTGTACTCTCTCCCTACAATCAATAGCCGTACGCAAAAATCCTGGCCCTAATGACGACTGTCCGAAAAAACGTGCAGTTGCTTTTTCGAAAATTTTGTCAATTTTCTCCTCAACAGAGATGAAAGCCCTGCTGTTTAAGATGTGGTACGACACGACGAAGTCGACGCAAGTGGCGCTGCTGGTGGGAGACTACCACCAGATCGGAGTGTGGATGAGTGCCGGGGGGCCGGTGGTGGCGTTCGACCCCGCGCCGACCCTAGCGCGAGGGGTGCTTACCACCCATAGGATACAGAAGGGTAAGGATATGTGATCGGGGAAAAGCATCAATAAGTGAGTTTATCGATATAAGAACTCCCTGTCATTCAATTATGCTACCAAAAGTCCTGTCTGATGATGATGAAGATTGTGATGGTGTTTATTGCAATAAATATAGTGGTAAATGATATAATTATGATAAATATGATGACACTTTTAATGATGAATGTGGACTTGTTCGTGGTAAAGGACTGACACCGGATATAAACTGATAATTGTCGCTATAAAAGTGATGGTGAATGTCATAGGATACAGAAGTGTAAGGATATTGTGATAGTGGCGATGATGATGAAGCTTGTGATGGTGTTTATGGCAACAATACAATACAGTGTGTATGTAATATAATAATGATAATGCTTTTAATGATGATGAATATGGATTCGTTAATGGTAAGGGACTAGCACAAGGTAGAAACTGATCATTATTACGATATAAATGCCTCCGGTTAATGGATTGTCCCGGATAGTGTCCGAATATCTGCTGAATGAGAACAGCTTTATGTCAAATATCTTCATTTTCGAGATATCACAACCAAATTGATGATGATGATGATGATGATGATGATGAGGATGATGACGATGATGATGATGATGACGATGACGATGATGATGATGATGATGATGATGATGGTGATGGTGAAGGTGACGGTGACGGTGACGGTGACGGTGACGGTGACGGTGACGGTGACGGTGACGGTGACGGTGACGGTGACGGTGACGGTGACGGTGACGGTGACGGTGACGGTGACGGTGACGGTGACGGTGACGGTGACGGTGACGGTGACGGTGACGGTGACGGTGACGGTGACGGTGACGGTGACGGTGACGGTGACGGTGACGGTGACGGTGACGGTGACGGTGACGACGACGACGACGACGACGACGACGACGACGACGACGACGACGACGACGACGACGACGACGACGACGACGACGACGACGACGACATGATGATGATATGATGACGATATGATGATGATATGATGATGATATGATGATGATATGATGATGATGATGATGGTGATATGATGATGATGATGATGATGATGAGGATGATGATTTAATAGGTGATGAGCTCCGTCTAAAGCGTATCAAGGATGAGATGGCTGGCGAAGGAGGCGGCGGGGACGACGATGAAGAAGAAGCCGAAGGCGGTACGTTGAACGTTGTTACACAGTATAACCTCGTAAAGCTCACCATAGTACAAACAGGAAGTTTCTTGTCAGTGAGAATTTGAATCTACCATCAAGACAATAAAGTTCAATTACGTTTGTTCAATAATGCCATTTTCAGTTTAGGAAGATAGGAAAATAAATCTTATTCCTATTGCGATACAGTTCAAATTGAATTGATATACATTCTATTGCACACTGGGCCTTACGAGTATAGGCAAACAGTAGATTTTTTTTAAAGTAATATCGCGCGGCTTGCATGTGTGCGTGCTAGACAATGCAAATAACTGGTTATAACCGGTTCTAACCCGTTACTTTCATACAAAAACGGTTGATAACCGATTAAATTGCATTCCCTAGGCGTGCGTATGCGCCGCAAGCCACCACAAGGGCTTATTCCATTATGCTCCCACTCTCATGATCCCAGTGCTCATACAGAGCTTAATGAACTGTATGATCCCACTGGGATCTTGAGAGTGGGAGCATAATGGACACCACAAGTAAACAGGCCGGACCAAGACGGTAGGTTGGCGTAGACATAACCGCTCGCCACCGGATCAGCTCAAAGTGAGACATTTAAAATTGAGCGTTGATTTGTGTTAGTACTAAACATTTCTCAGTGGACGACGCCCGGCTGTTTTCACTTTAACTTTTAAAAATGTATCTTACTTACACAAAACAAAGCTCACATTCCAATGTCTTACTTTGAGCCGGTTCCGTCGCCGCGTTTGGTTGATTTGTTCCTGATTCGTCACATTCCTAATTGGTCATATTCCTAACTCGTCATATTCCTGATTCGTCATATTCCTAAGTTGTCATTGTACAGTCAAATAAAATCGCATACATGTGCTTACAGGATTAATAACTTTAGGACAGATTTTACTAATGAGTATGTGACAAGATGTAAATAATAAAGAATGACATTATCTTCATGATAGACACGTAACACACATCTATTAATTATCTAAGGAGGTTCTTATCATTTACCACAGACGACTCTATAATAAGATTTCGCAGGCAAATGTACATGGTATGACGAGTTAGGAATATGACGAATCAGGAATATGAGAAGTTAGGAAATATGACCAATTAGGAATATGACGAATCAGGAACAAATCGTTTGGTTGTATACGTGTGTGGAATCGAGCGACGCGTATCAACGCAACCCTAGCGTCCGAGCGGCAAGAGGTATCAGAAACTCCTAAAGGGCTGGAGATGAACTTTTTTTTTTTTGGTTGTTGCCTGATGACGAAGTAATTGACGACGCCATTAGCCTATAGTTCAGGGGTCGGTAACCTGCAGCTCGCGAGCCACATGCCGCTCTTTGGATGTGAAGCTGCGGCTCTTTAGTTCCATACTTTAGTAGTAAGTACTATTTATTGTTGGCAAGAAAAAAAAAAAAACTTTGAAATGTTGTATAGTACATTGTTGCAGAGGTTAAAAAGCTAGTAATAGATTGTCGAGTTAGCTCGAAAGTACGAGTCCATCTATTGCACTTTCGGCCGAGGCTTAACACAGTGCTTTTCACGACTACTGCGAGGAAATAAAAATCAATTCTTATAATAAATTTACAACACACAAAAAAATTTACACTCTCTAGTTAATTCTTAATTTTTTTTTAACGGCTCCGTTCTTAGTGGCCAGTCATTCAAAGGCGTTTTTTAAACTGACGACTCTGACCGTGCCAGAACTATATTTCAGATAATTAAAAACAGACATATATGGCTGTATGGAATCTGATTCCTTTGCCTATCCGTGAGGGGATGAATATTATTAAAAAATAAAACGACTTCTCACTGGCCAATTTAATTTCATATGCAGCACAAGTCGTTTTCTGATTGGTTGAATCAGTGATCAGCGGACCGATGTGATTGGTCGACTTGCTCAATGGAACAGACCAACAATGTTAAGATTTTTGTTCAGTTTAAATTCATAGTTGGCCTGCTCATTCAATGTACAACTATTTATTGTTTTGGAGACCAAGAACAGACCATCTTTCGCCACATTTCCGAGCAGTAGCGTGAAAATGTAATTTTCACTTCTCATGCTCCAAAAGTCCGTCTTTATGTCGTGCATAGGCGACATAAAGTCGACTTTTATGCTCTAGTGCATAAAGTAAAATCTTCGTCGAAGGCCAAGGCAATCGGTCCAACAGCCACACGCACAACTTTAACTTCATAGAATAACCTCTTTATTTTATTTCGTTTCGTTACAATTCTAAGACCAAGGCAAGGATACCAACAGCCACGGTACACAATAAAACTTCATGAAATAAACTTATAATTTTTATTTTGTCGCATTTATTATTATTATTATTATTATATTTGAGTAAATCAATATATTTAAAGCATGAAAATAAGTTAACATAGATGTAAAAAACAAAATGTTTTTATAACTGAGCGGTATGTAACGACCTAAGTCAGATGTCACGTACCTAACGAAAAAAATGAAAAAAAAAGTTAATTGGCGGGAACCATACTTATTTTTTCATTGTCAATATTTGTGTTATAATAATTTACATGTTGCTAATTCATTTCCTCGCAATCGAAGTGAAAATCAGAGTGTACAACTCGTCCATAAAACCCATTTAACACTCGACTTTATATCCATCCTCGCTCGCAAGCTCGCTTGGGTGGATAAACGTCTCGCGTAAAATGGTGCGTTTTATGCACTTGTTGTACAATCTACTATTTTGACTTTTGCGACTCTAAAGGTTGCCCACCCCTGGCCTACTTGGTAGTGGCCCTGGCTACGAAGCTATACTACATTTACTTTAACGACATAGTTTAGGCTTCCCTCACTCGCACAGTGTCATACAAATGACAAGGTCAAAAGATAGCCACCTTATTAACAAGACCTTGGGTCTCGCAGAGGGTGAGGAGAAACCGGAACCGGAACCAGAGCCCGTCCCGAGGGAGGCCTCACCAGTTCTGATGATCTTCGCCAGCCCTGGCGAGCTGATCGATAAACTTGGTAAGCCTTCAACCGTCTTCTTCTCTATGTAAAAAAACGGCCAAGTGCGAGTCGGACTCGCGCACAAAGGGTTCCGTAGCCCCCTTTTTTTCTAAAAGTGAATATACAACTAATGTTTTGAATCTGATCAAACGCTGTATGTGCGTCTAAGCCGTCCCCTATCGACATCTCCACTCATTCCTGCTCGCCATACCTATTAGCTGTCATAGGGTTTGACCAAAGTGTTTTATCGACTATCGATAAATAAATGTCACGTAATGAGTCATTAACATGACATCGGTGATCGATCATTTTCCACTCATAAATGGATCTTCAATAAATCAAGAAACCGATTTACTCCGAAAAACTAGGAACAAGTGGCCATAGTCCATTCATTTTATAACATGGATACGCACGACTCAACTCAAGACAGTGACGAGGACCTCGAACACTTAATTCCAGTCACCAATAATTGAAGGCATTTTAAATATAATATATACACACTCTTTTGAGTAAGTTGTGTAACTGGCAATTAAGTGCACAAATGTGAAAAAATAGGAACCAAATATATAACGATCGGTTGACGTATCCAGAAGTCTCGTTTACATCTTAAAAATGGGTGGAAATCATTTTAGTAACACGGCACGGAAATTACGTATGACAATCAAACGACGTAAATGACATATGTGACGTGGGCACGATTTATTTTAATATGGAAATGCAGGTTGCTTATCAAAGAGGTCAAATGTTACAGAATAATCGTATAAGTCGATATGCGATAATATTCCTTAACATCGATAAGTGGAATTGTCGATAAAACCATTTGGTCAAACCTTATAACAGTTTGATTTTTGCTATGAAGAATTCCGGTCCTTGCCTATTAGTTATTAACAAAAACTTTCTTTTTTAGTGTTCCAAGGAGGCCTGGACAAGAAGCAAGCCATAGCCCCGTACAAGCTGTACACTGTCAAGGTGATCAACGACCTGACCACGGACCTGAAGAATAAGAAGCACCCGGTGCCGAAAGCAGAGGGTGATGAGCCAGCCGTTGATGCTGAAGAAGGTGGGTGAACGGTGTAGTGTGGTATGACAAGGAGGTGACAAGGAGTAGGTGAGAAGGAGTAGGTTTCAAGGAGTACCTAGGTGACAAGGAGTAGGTGATAAGGAGTAGATGACAAGGAGTAGGTGACAAGGAGTAGGTAACAAGAAGTAGGTGACAAGGAGTACGCGAAAAGGGGTAGACGACCAGGAGTAGGCGACAAGGAGTAGGTGACAAGGGGTAGGTGTCAATAAGTTGTCGACAATGATTAGGTGACTGTATGTATGTATGTATGTAATGTACGGGTCAAATCTGGCAAGTTAAATTTGACCCTCTTCCCGCTAACGGAATGAGGTGAAATTTGAACCACATATGTAAATTTGAACCACATTATGGATTAGGACTCAATAGTTTGGTCTTGACAAGCAGATTTTTTTTTTTTAAAGGGCGGAATTTTCATCGCAAAAATCAAATGTCAATAGAGTTGGAATGTTACATTTTATCGACTTTTTCAGCTATCGATATATTTACCTATTTGATTAGCGAGTTGAACATTTGACATCTTTGACTAGCGAGTTGCACGGCCATTGAAAGTAAATCGCATGGCAGTTAACTGGAATTTCTGCCACTAGTCTTTTGGTCACTAATTCAAGTATGTGAAAAATGGTTAACCCGACACGAAAAACAATAAACTAATGGATAAAGAAATAAATTTATTTTATTTGAAAATTTTGTTTTCTTACAGTACATCGTATTATTATTAATATTTCGCTTAAATGTGGATTTGAGGTCATTTTGTTAATTAATAAATAAAGCTAGGGTTCGAAAAATATAAATTGTCGATAATCGATAAAATTCAACGTTCCAACTCTATTGGCGTTTGATTTTTGCCATGAAAATTCCGCCCTCTGCTTATTATTTATCTAATAAACTATTTATTTATCATCATTAAATTGTCATCAGAAGAGGAAGAGCCTCTGGTGGACCCACTGGAAGACGCGGCGCTTGGCAAGTACATGCAGCGCATCGGACGCACAACGGCGTCGGTGCGCGGGCGGCTCGCGCAGCACGAACCATACTTCTTGGATTCGGCTCGGGGCCACCAGGTACCATCAATCAATCAATATATACGTTCATCTACCATCAATTTTATCAATCAGTCAGTCAATCATTTATTTCTTCGTTCATTCTTTAAACGATCAAATAATCAATTTTAACATCAATATCTTGATCAATCAGTCAACCAATCAATAACTAAACTCTTAATCTCTCTATCAACCAACCAATCAATCAATCAGTCAGTCAAATTTCAACAGAAGGCCCATTTCGGATACACTTCGATCCCTTCAGGATCTTTTGTCCCATTACCCTCTTACACATCGGCTGTTCGAATGTGCAGGTTTTCTCACGATGTTTTTCCTTCACCGTAAGAGCATCCGGTAATGTACTTAAGTTAGAAAAACTCATCGGTACATGGATGGTGACCGCGGGGGTTTGAACTCTGTACCTTAGGATCACGAGTCTACCTCCCAAGCCACTAGACCACCGAAGCTTCCACATCGCCGTGTTAAATGTTGATATATATTAACACCTTACATCTATTCTATAATATACAACGTTTAAGATAACGACTAATAGAGAAGTACGGAAGAAAAGTACATGCGCCGCCGACCCCAAATAAGTTGGGATAAGGGCAGGAGAATGATGATGATGATGAATGTTTAAGAAAGTACCTAATTCAAACTCTTTTCTTTTGTGTTAATGTTAATGTAAGTATATTAAAAATTACAGATGTATACTATAGAAAGAGTTTGCTTTTATGTTTTATATTTTGTAGGTAGCTCTTTAGTTTAATTAATAGCTTTGTTATATCTAGGTTAATGTCCTTTAGTTTTAATATTGCCATACCCTAGTAGGGTCCATGTTTAGCTCTATACTACAATGTAAGACCACTGTAAATACCATGGATGCAATAAATGAATATGAATATGAATATTTCAGGATGGTGCAACTTCTGTGATGGCGATAGTGGTGGAGCATATCGAGCCGTACCTCTTCTGGAAGCCGGTGCTGATCGACGCCATCGTCAAGTATGGCGACCGGCTGTACACGATGTCGCTGAGGTCGGCGTCGCACCCGCCAAGGGTCAGGCCGGGCGAGGTCCAGAAAGAGTTCCATCTCACCAGTTTCAACGTAAGTACCGAGAGGGGGAGATACACTCAAAGACACAAGGACACTTAGATACAGACACATTCAGCATTTTTAAATATGGCAATTGACTGTACACGATGTCGCTGAGGTCGGCGTCGCACCCGCCAAGGGTCAGGCCGGGCGAGGTCCAGAAAGAGTTCCATCTCACCAGTTTCAACGTAAGTACCGAGAGGAGGAGAGACACACACGCTGCTCAAATAAACTGATCAACTGATTAAATACATAGAGACACATAAACCAAAGCAGAACAGGTACGAACAGATACGCAAGAGAGGATCATACAGACACTGAGACAGGCATAGGAACAGAGACACTCATGGATTCTCGGAGGAGATACACTCAAAGACACTTGGAGACACGCAGAGGCACATGGAGACACAAGGTGACTTAGATACAGACACATTCAGCATTTTGAAATATGGCAATTGACTGTACACGATGTCGTTGAGGTCGACGTCGCACCCGCTAAAGGTCAGGCAGAGCGAGGTCCAGAAAGAGTTCCATCTTACCAGTTTCAACGTAAGTACCGAGAGGAGGAGAGACATACGCGCTGCGAAAATAAACTGATCAACTGATTAAATTTTATAAAATAAATGTGAAGTAGGTTTGGGTTATGTTAAGAATTTGAGCTATAATTTGATTTTGATATAGATATCATTGGTCAGTTTTGCATGCTAGTTGGTCGGTGGATAAGAATTCAAGACACTTGGAGACACGTAGAGACACATGGAGACACATAAAGAGACACATGAAGACACTTAGAGATACGAACAGACACCCAAGAGAGGATCATACAGACACTGAGACAGGCAGAGGTACATAGACATTCATGGAGACATGGAGGCACATAGATAAATAGGTATAGATAGGTATCTTAGTGTCAATATCCATAAAGCATGTAACTATAATAATGTCTTTAATCGAAGCATAAAAAGCAATGTATAATATAAGTTGTTTTTATTACTTATATAAAAAAAATGTGGAATGTCATAAATTATTGAAGATGAGTATGAGTATAGGGCGAGTTTTAATATGAATGTCGACTTCATACCTTTCTTTAGTCTTACTGTGCTATGACAACTCCAAACCCTGCAGCCAAGTATGGCTCCGTTTATAGTGTGACAAAATTTGGATAAAGCATCCGTCACTCTCGTACATATACGTGTCAAAAAGTGACGGATGTTTTCAGGCCCCGCGTACAAAAATTTGTACATAATACAGCCATTGGAATAAAGATCCATTGCACAGGAAATACAATAGGTTTTCCTTTGTTTCTATGACTAACAATCGAATTAGAAAATTGACTCTATGGTATTCACAATAGGTTCGTATTCCATTGACAAATTTTGTTGTATCGTGAGCTAGGGTGAGGTTAAGGGAACTTTTTGTACATTCAAATCCATTAATGGAGTCGAGTGGGCTTTAGTGTGGGACGTTAAGGGATGACGAGGATCTCGAGAGGCAAAGACGCTCGATAGCCGCTAAGAGCAACATGCTGGCTAGGCGCTTTACGCGCTGTACAATAACGCTTTTCGAGCCATGTTGGGCCTTCCTTGGCGGTGCAGCGCGTCGGGCATGTTCGCCGAGAACAGGGTGGACGACTTCTTTGCGGTGCTCAGGAAAAGAAGGGCTTATTTTATGGAGCGGGTTAGACCGACAGACAATGGAATATTAAGGGCTGTATATGAAGGCTGTAAGTACTCCATATGCGGCCTTTAATATTCCAGCTACATGTATATACAGGGTGAAATCTAAATCGTGATCACAATGATCAACTCTGTGTTCTGCCCGGGGATATGAACAACTTTCACTATGGGACCAACTCTGAAATCAAGAAAAAAAAAACAGCTGCTTCATACATTTTGGTCGAGTAAGTATTGAACTTTTCTATGAAACAGCTGATTATTTTTTCGGGATTTCAGAGTTGGTCCCATAGTGAAAGTTGTTCATATTCGTGGGTACAACACAGAGGTGATCATTGTGATCATGACTTAGATTCCACCCTGTATACAGGAATGTTAATTGATTTAATTTAACTTATTTAAATTGCATAACAAAATTATCTATGTTAATATAATTTATAAGTTATATGTTTTGTGTAATCAATGTGTGGGTGGGGTCAATGTTTTTTCTTTTTAATGTACACTTAGAAAAGAAAGAAAGGAAATAATTTTATTTCTGCAAAATGATACATTTTTGCTTATAGCTTACAGTCTGTACCTAAAGCTAATTTTGGTAGAACACTTAAAACTTAAGCTTAAGATGACTTGGCAAATAAGCATACAGGATTTTAATTTGTGTTATAATTTAACAAATTGCAAAAAGTGAACTCGCTCAGCATGGTGTCGCGGCACTCAGCGGTATCACGACGCTGATCTTCCGTGGATCCAGCATTGTGATACACTTAAATCCATTTGGAGTCGTCGTCGCTAGATCCATCAATGGATATTTAATTATACTATCAAGTCTACAAAGATCCATTAATGGATTCTATTGAACTTTTTTTATATACCGAGATCCATCAATAGATTTTAGTATACTACAATGTCCACGAGTATCCATCAATTGATGGATCCAACTGTATTAAAAGTTTAATAAAATCCATTGTTGGATTGATCGAAGTGTATAGATGAATTACCGAGAGCGTGGAATTGCATATTATGTAGTGATGTAGTCCTCAACTTCTCATACCATCAGCATAAAAAGAGTATTGTTGTACCTATATTAAATAAGTAAGTACAAAAATAATGTAAGCGTCAAATTCTAAATAACTTTTACAATGCACTAAAATATACGTCTTATTTTATTGTAGCAATTTTCAGAATTATTTTGACTGGGCACGTACGACTGTAAGTTTCACAGTTTGCAAAAATTATGGTAGAAAGTAGCAGTAATTTTGGTCCGATTGAGAGTCAAAGTAAACAAATAATTTTAACTGTACTTTGAACTCGAACTAATGAAATTTTTAATTCACCTTACACTGCTGCCCAATTAGTTGAAAAACCTACGGGTGTTTCTCTCTCGACTATTTATAAAATTATAAATGAGAGTAAGAGTGACAAATTCAAAGCAACCAAAAAATTCCCCTCTCCGAGTAAGAAAAACTTACGTACCTACTCGTCCGTCGGCAGTAGATGTTTTTGATCAAGAAGTCATAAGAACTATACCTATTTATATAATTTTCATCTGTCCCATACCTAAGCAATTTCTAGCCTTAAAGATGAAAATTTAAATGAATGAACTAAAATGCGACTAAAAGCAAAAAAAGGACATACTTATTCCACTCGTTTAGGGTAATCTCATTAAAATTAGAATAAAACTTAAATGGTTTTCCTTTTCATGCGAACGGTACAACCACTACACATGCAATTCCACGCTCTCGCTAATTCATCTATAATTAAGAGTGTAACAGAATCCATTGATAGATCCCAGCGATATTAAAAAGTGTAAACCACTCCAAACGGATTGAAGTGCACATTAAAGCCCACTCGACTCCATTAATGGATTTGAATGTACAAAAAGTCCACTTGAGCCCTTTAATGGATGCTATCAATGGATCCTAGTGGACGGAGGGCCTAACTTACTTAAACTTAAAACGGATTATGACTAAATATTGTTATGACAGACTATTATTGGGTCAGGCGCGGCTCACTCCGCGATTTACGTTCATCGCTACAAGTACACGCCGGTTACCCATCTGATCGGTACTATGCAGGGGCAGCCACCAATTTTATATGAGTGCGATAAAGACGGGTAGCTAATTTTCCGCCATGATAGATAGGCACGCCGCGTCATTCGGGTACGCAATTTGAAACAACTATATATCTCTTTCTTACAATAGCGTTCTCTACGGATTGCCGGCTTTATCTGTAGAAATATGGTAACGTAGCAACTGTCAGTAATTGGTACTTAATAGATTTATTATTTTAGAGATAAATAATGAAATAATGTAAGTATATGATGTATGAAGAATATACATTTATTGCTTTCTATATTGAATGCAAGAAATACGAGGGGTGCCTTTTAAGTTCTGTCGTTTGAAAAAAATAAGACAATTTGAGTGTTACGAGTAAATGGTATTTATTGTTTTTCAAAGTAATCACCGTGATATGTAATACACTTTTTCATTCGATCGAACCAGCTTTCGAAACACTTATTCCATTCCGAAGTCAGGGTCTCCAAAATGGCCGTTTTGTATGCCTCAACCGCTTCTTCAAGCGTCCGGTACCGTTGACCACGAAGTCGTTGCTTGATTTTTGGAAAAGTGAAGAAGTCATTAGGGCTTAAGTCTGGACTGTACGGCGGGTGATCCAAATTTTCGAAGTTTTGTTCTTTTAAAAACGCAATTGTCTGCCGGGCGGTGTGCGAGCTAGCATTATCGTGGTGCAGTACTATACGACGTCTTGGGTTATTTTTTCGGAACTCGCCGATAACTTCTGGTAAACAAACAGTGGTATACCAGTCAGCATTAACTGTTTTACGATCTTCGAGCACGATGGTCGCAACGTGGCCACTTTTCGCTACAAACGTGGCGACCATTTTTTTCGAAGTGCTCCGTGAGCGTATTACTTTGGTCGGTTTTGGCTCATCTTGAAACACCCAAACAGTCGACTGCTGTTTAGAATCCGGATCGTAGGCATATATCCAAGATTCGTCACCACTGATAATGTCATAAACGTGTTTAGAGTCTCCTCGGTTGAATTGCCGCAGAGTTCTGCGGCACCATCTAACGCGAGCCGTTTTTTGGTCTTCACTAAGTAAAGGTGGTATCCAGCGTGAGATCAATTTTTTTACACCTACGTGATCATGCAATATATTTTGAACACTGGTCCCTGAAATGCTTAATGAAGCTTCTATCTCGCGGTATGTCGCATGGCGATCTTCGACGATCAGTTGCCGTACAGCATCAATGTTTTCCTGGGTTACAGCTGTTTTTGGTAGGCCTTCACGATGCCTATCACTAAGACTAGAGCAACCACGTTGAAATTCCAAATAACAACGTTCCACAGTCCGGATGCATGGTGCTTCATTTTTAAAAACCGTAGTCAGCTCTACAAAGCACTGAAGACGCGTTAAACCCCTTTTAAAGTTGTAAAATATTATCGCACGTAAATTTTCCTTCGAAATTTCCATTTTTAACCGACTTCAAAAAAGGAGGAGGTTATACGTTCCACTGTATGTATTTTTTTTTTATGTATGTTCACCGATTACTCCGTCAATTGTCGACCGATTTCAAAAATTTTTTTTTGGTTTGATAGAGTATACTTTCGAGGTGGTCCCATTGTCACCAAATCTGAATCTGATGAGAGGATCCGTGAGGAATTGAGGGAACTCCTCAAATATTGTAGGCAAACATATAGCGATTTTAGTATTTTTAGTAACAAGTTCAGCATTTGCATTCAGAAAATATCATTTGGTGAAGTGGAACTGATGATGAAGACCACAGATGGCCACCGGAACTCCTTAACGGTACCGATTTCAAGGGTGGCGATAAGATATCTCGATTAAGATAGTTGAGCGACTACAACGAAGAATATTTACTTGTTAACCGACTTCAAAAAAGGAGGTTATTGAAATATGACTATGACTTTCCCGCGGCGTTGCTTGCGGCGCGCTTGAAATAAGTTAAAGTTTCATTAGTGGGACTACGTAACAGCGTATTATGATCACTAAAAAGTATAAAATAAAATAAATGTTTTAAAAAACAAAAAACCGCCTTCAAAAACGCAAAAAATAACTTCATTAAAATTGTAGGCACCTAATAGGTTAGTCCAACTGAAGTCGGCGACCACAACATTTTCAACAAAAAGCCGACATCAGTTGGACTAACCTATTAGGTGCCTACAATTTTAAAGAAGTTATTTTTTGCGTTTTTGAAGGCGGTTTTTTGTTTTTTAAAACATTTTTACAACCGACTTGTCAACTTTGAACCGACGCTGTACTAAAACGAATCGGCCGATCTCGAGACATTCTTTTGTTAGTTAGTAGACAATATTTTAAGATGATACTAGTTTTTTTTTTTATAATCACGGGAGTTTTGCAAACGACAGAACTTAAAAGGCAGCCCTCGTAAATGGGCAACACATTATTTTATTTTTAGTCGTTGACAGCCCTCACTATCGGTGACGCGGCGAGTGAGCCAATTCATTTTCACCGTTCGTACACAGCCTTACTGTTCCGTTTGGCTTGCGCTGGAGGCGACGACGTCAGAGGGCCATAAATCATAATGTTTTGGCTAAGAAAAAAGCGGCTTTTGTAAAGATCAAGGGAGTGAGCCTTGTGTACTTGTACTATTATCTATTTATGACAGGGTGTAATAGTCGCCTGGCTACACTTAACGATTACACTCTGTATAGAACCATTGTTTTATCCTTCCACAGATTAAGCTGGACCTGGTGCCAGATACGGTTCGAGGAGATATCAAAGCCGAAAACAAAGGCACGGTCCGCAACATCAAACGAGGCCTCGTCGAGTTCTTCAATGATGTAAGTTTGTCCTAACACCACCGGTTGTGTTTGTTGTTTAAAGTCATCATCATCATCATCATGTCATCTGTGTCGTCATGTCGGTGGCTGGGCTTGGGATCGGATCTAAAAATACCGGTTAGTTATGGTTCTTAACCCTTAAATGATCTCTCTACGTTTCAGAGGTTGTATTTTTTAAAACTATAACTACAGTAAGAAATTAAAAATAAACAAAAAACCCGACTGCAATAAAAAAAGCAACTGAAAAGCGAAAAACAAGCTATATAATCTATAGAAGATTGTAAGAGCATGTACTTATTGATATTTATAACAATTTAAATTTAACTTAAATATTGGTAAAGGTGTTCCAGGGGGGACAAGCTAGTCCAAATGTTTTTTTTTTTCAAGTAATAGGTTTTGAAATTCATTGCTTGTCCCCGCCTGCAATACCTTTTCCAATATTCAAGTTAAATTTAAATTGTTATAAATATCAATAAGTACACGCTCTTACAATCTTCTATAGATTATAGAGCTTGTTTTTCGCTTTTCAGTTGTTTTTTTATTACAGTCGGGTTTTTTGTTTATTTTTAATAATTTTATTTATTTAACTCTTATTCGTTTTTATTAATAAATTAGTGGTTTAATTCATTATTACTAAGCAATATATGAGCTCTGGAGCTTAAATTTTTAATGTCGCGAAGCTACAAGTGATTTCGCTTGTAATTTGAAGCGAAACTCTTTCTAGCGAAAGGAGTTTATTACTTAACATTTACTTATTTTTTGACTTTCCTGTCAAAATAGTAGCATAAAAGTGTTATAATGTATATATATATTTGGAATGGGCTATTTAATAGCTTTCATTTGATACCCATATTGTTATAATAATAATAAAAAAAAATCCCCCTCCATATTTCTTTCCGCGGACGCCATATTGAAATATTATATACCCTATGTCACTTCGGCCATTAAGACGAATCGAATGACATCCGTATGTTAAAATCCGTCAAGCCGTTTAGGCTGCAGAGCGTGCCCAGAAATAGACATACATACATACATACATACATACATACATATATACGCTCGAAAAACATAACCCTCCTGACGCAGTCGGGTAATTAAGGTTAGAAAAGAAAAATATCATGTAAATTTTCAAGTGATTAAATTGTTTTTGTTTTTATTTGCTCGTGTCTTGTTATCGTCTCGTGCAAAGTCGTTCTTAATGCATAAGTGGGATAGAGATAAACTAATTAATGTCACTTGGTACTGAACCTATGCGACAGTTCGTTGAAATTAGAAGGGTGAGCATTTAATTGATGTGTCCTTTAAAACGGACAAAATCCGTTTAAGGGGCAGGTTTTCACAATACCTTAAATTAATATGAGACTTATGCCACAAAAAATCAATACGATACAAGATTTTTTTTCTAAAGTTAAAAAAACCACCAGCTAACCTCGAACGCGGATATCGTCCCTTTACTTTCTCAACCTCGTATCTGATCGAATAGTTAGATAGGAAAGTAGTCCTTATTCTTTAGGGAACATGAGTGCTTTTCCTGTCTAACTATTCCATCAGATACGAGCTTGAGAAAAGAAAGTGACGATGACGATATTGTTGATAACCGAAAGTTTTCCCTGTTTTCAGCACAAGTACGGCGTCCTATGCGCAAAGGAGTACTGCGTGGCTGTGTGGCGAGCAATGGACGACAAGTCTTACGTGATGTTCGACCCGCACGCGATCGGGCCCGCGGGGCGGTCGTCCCCGGGCGGGGGCGCGGGGGTGGTGCTGTACAGCACCATTGAGGAACTGGCTGATGTCATTCTCTCCAACATCGAGAACCTGAACCGGCCGGGGCACAACAAGTAACTACCACATTATAGTTATCAGAGTGAGAGTTGAGGTGAATGATCACTAGACCCCGAACTTATGTCACAATGACGTCACAATAGGGTCTTCCTTATTACCATACCTGGGATAACTCGGGGCAAGTTCTAGGGATTTGATATCGATAAAAAAGATGTCGATATAATTAAATTAATACATGTGCACATTGAACATTCTCGATTACTATAAAGAGATTCGATGTCATATCTGATATCGAGGCCTCTTTAAGATAATAAAAGTATGCGGATGTCATTTCAATCAAAATGACAATTTACTGTCAGTACCATTCATATCTTAGAGTAAGAATAATATACGAGGTAATATGTGAACCACCATGAAAAAAGTAAACAGTCTTATAAAAGGTGAGGAAATTTCAATAACCAACATGAATGAGAAATTGGCTTTGAGACATTATAAATATTTTAAGAATGCCCCGTTGACCACTGTGGACGTTGAGAGAACGTTTAGCAGTTTAAAGTGGATATTTTCATCTAGACGGCAATCATTAATACCGACGAATATGGTTTTAATTCGTTTATTTTTTTATTTAAAAATGAGGAGAAAATAAGTAATATTTATCTATATCAAATAACTTTTAGATGTTGGCAGTAACATCGATATATATTTTTCGTCGATAAAATATTTTGCTACATCACTTTCGTATAGATGCCCCGAGTTATCCCAGGTATGCTTATTACTTATAAAATGAAAATACATAAAGTTCATTTACTATAATGGTTCATAATCTATAATGGGTTTTTTTGCTGACACCGTACTGTTTTCAGAATTGTTATAAAACAAACCTAACCAAATCGGTTCTAAAACATGGCATTTTAAAAAATCCTGAAAAGTTTACTGTTTCAGAAAAAAAAACCATTATAGATTATGAACCATTATAGTCAGACCTAGGAATATACGAGGCAAAATTAAATGACAGCTAGGGATTGTCGGTCTACATCGATAAACTCAACTATCGATGCTTTTCCCATAATACTAGGGATCGCTCCAAGTGTTGTTTGTGAAAATAAAATTTTATTGAAAGTATGCAAATGAAACAAAATAGCAACATAATTCTATTTTTTTTTTTTAAAGTAGTTCTTAACCTTCACTGATCATCACCATATTTTTTTCTTATTCTGTATTTCCTATACCTATACTTACTTATGAATTGACTATTATTAAAATAAACGATCAGAATTTGTTAGGAGTAAAAAAAATATGATAACCACAAAATAGACAGGTACAGAAGTCAATCTACATACAAAGTGCGCTCGAGCAACGCTCACATAGACACTGCTCACGGACACGATATCTCGGACCGGCTGGGACCAGTACGAGCGCGAGTGCCGTCCGCTTGAGACACGCATCTATGAACTTTTTTGTGCAATAATAGATCAACAAAAAAAGAGTTATTATTACTGTTCAGTACATGGTTGTTTAAATGCAACATTAATTTTTTTAAGCTACCTGTGGTTTCAGATAGGCAAGTAGGTATCTGCTTGTAGGTATTTCGATGATTCGTTTTAACGTTACACAGAACAGTTAGGTAGGTTGGTAAAGTCGAGTTCCTAAATATGTATACACTTTAGTACCCTTTCTAATTAATGTCATGTTCAAACTACCATACAAATTATCACATCGATTAAAGTGACAAGGTACTAAAGTGTATACATATTTATGAACTCGAATGTAAGCTCGACCGCCCCGGCCCCCGAAGAATATATCTAAGATCGATTTATATCATAGTTTCCTATTTTGAATCAGAATAAACGAAGTACGTAGGTACTTAACTAAATTATTGTAAGGTAAATTCACGCCACCTTACGTAAGTTGAAAATGGAAATTGTGTAACTAGGGTAATCCTTTAGAAGTTATTAGGGATTTTCGATAGTGAAAATTGATAAACGTAAAATTTTGTAATAATGTTTCTGCTCTGTAAACTTTTTGTATTGTAATAGTAGGTAGGTTTATTGTTTTGTTACAACAAGATACTAGTGCCACTACCACGATAGTGTTTTGTGCATAAGCCATAGTTGACAACCCTAGAGCGACCGCCGAGCGTAGGTATGAAAAGTGAAGTACATACATGTGATTTACTTCTGTACCTATCTGTTTTGTGTGATAACGATGCGTGAAGGTTAAAAAATCCTTTTAAAATAAAGCATAACCAGAATTATGTTGCTATTTTGTTTCATTTGCATACTTTCAATAAAAAATTATTTTGATAAACAAAACTTGGAGCAATCACTAGTATATGGGAAAAGCATTGATAATTGAGTTTATCGATAAAGGCAATCCCTAGCTGTCATTTAATTTTGCCCGTATATTCCTAGGTCTGATTATAGCAAATGACCCATTATGTATTTTCATTTTATAGGAAATAAGCGTCCACCGTCACAATAGGGTAGTTTGAAATAGAAATAGAAATAGAAATAGAAATAGAAACATTTATTCGACGATCACAAGAAAAAAAAAACTAAATAAATTGAACATAAAACAAACAATGGCAACACAGAAAACAAAACTAAACAATGAAGAAAAGGAATAAAATACAATTGTAACATAATGGGGAGTAAATGGAAAGATTAATACGAAAATCTAACCGATTGTAACCGAATAAATTCTAATAAAGAGTTTTATTAGCATTTACTCGGTTATTCGGTAGGCATTCACGATAAAAATTAGCTACCTAGTCAATTGATCAACATTATCTTACGGTATATTACTGCAAACCATACATTTGTAAAAAAAAAAAATGTATATTAAACTGGCATTGGTCTTTTTGCCGCTCACTTTTGTTCGTTATAAGCCAGTTTTACGTACAAATATATGGTTTGAAGTAATATACCGAAAGATGAAGAATGCCTACCGAATAACCGTTAGTTGTTAGCCTATTAAGTAGGTAGTTTATTTTGTTTTAATGTGCTCTTATGTATTAACAAGTAGTTTATAAGAATTTGTCTATTTACTAACAAATATGAATCTGACATTCGAAATAAATAAATTGAAATTGAAATTTACTCCACAAACTACCCTATTGTGACGTCATTGCTAAAAAAGGCCGGGGTCTAATGATTATACACGCAGCTACATAAATAGGGTACAACTGGCAAAAGAGGTAGAGAATTGGGATATAAAATGATAATTAATAATATTGTGAGATTAAACAAAATGACATAACGTCGGCCTAAAGTGCAAACCGGCTACATAAATGTTTATCTACACTCATATCATAAGTCCTCTATTATGCGTTCAAAACCCGTAGGCAATGACCAGCATTACCTGTGGTAGTAGGTGACAGCGATGACAGCTGTTAATTTTGGAAGATGTTCTAAATTTGGATCTCATTACCTTACAATATTCGATAACGTAATTTCAAAATTACGTTACAGCTGTCATCGCTATCACCTACTACCACAAGTAAGGTAATCTTTCGGCTTCTGAACCCATCTTATTATTATTATTATGAGCCCATAATGTCCCACTCCTGGGCAAAGGCCTCTCTCCCCCTCTTCCACTCTGTCCGATCTTGAGCGGTTTCCCTCCAGTTCTTGTCCCATTATCTCAACTGATCACTCCATCTCTTCCTGGGACGGCCACGCTTTCTCTTAGCATTTTCCGGGAGCCAGTCTGTGGCTCTCCTGGCCCAACAATTACGGTGCATTCGAGCAACGTGGCCGGCCCAGTCCCACTTTAGTTGGACAGCCTTCTGAGCTACATCTATTATTTTTGTCTGGGAACGCAGCTCAGTATCCCGAATCTGGTCTAAATCATGTTGTAATGCCTGTCATTACGCTACCGTCACTTAAACTACTATTAGGATTTAGCAGTTTTGCATTATAAATAGATGAAATAAAGTGCAATTTAGGCCGACTATGAATAAAAACCTTGTCATTTTTTTAGAGCTTTTAAAGCTTCTGAGGTAATACTGCCGATAGGAAGAGTCTGGGAGTATTGACGACTTAATAAAATAAAAAAATATCTATATTCTCCAAATCCTATTCCAGATTCTCGATCTGCGAGGTGAAGCCGACCTGGGAATTCGCTAAGTTGTCAGGCGACGTGGCGCATGGGGGGGGCTTGCCGGATGAGGGCTACGAGTGCAAGGTGCTCACGGCCTACGTGGAGATTGGCAGAGGCAGGACCATATTGCGAGGCAGCAGGCCTATCGATTTTGCAAAGTTAGTAATTTAGCTAAAAAAAGTTTAAAAAAAACAAAACTCCGCCTTCAAAAAGCAAAAAATAACTTCTGTAAAATGGTAGGTAATTGATCAGACCAACTGAAGTCTGCTTTTGGTTAAAACATTGTAGGACGCCGACTTCAGTTGGTCTGACCTAACATTTTAAAGAAGTTATTTTTTGTTTTTTGAAGGCGGGGTTTTTGTTTTTCAAAACTTTTTTTTTATTCTATACTTTTAAGTGATCATAATTATGCTGTTATTCTTCCACTTCTCATTTAATAAACAATATTACATTTCAATCTCGTCTCAAGCAATGCCGTGGGAAAGTCATAGTCATATATTTAAACCTAAATAATGCTTCGTCATAGTCGCTCAACTATCTTAATCGAAATATCTGGTCGCCACCCTTGAAATAAATATATACCGTTTAGGAATTCCGGAGGCCATCTGTGGTCTTCATCATCAGTTCCACTTCACCAAATAGTGCTTTCCAAGAGCAAATACACGAGTTACAGTGAAAAATACCAAAATCGCTATAGGTTTGCCTATAAATTTCGAAGAGTTCCGTCGATTCCTCATGGACTCCATCATCAGATCTTCATTTTGATAAAAATGGGACCAAACGGAAAGCTTTCAAATAAAAAAAGAATCATCAAAATCGGTTCACCCAGTCGAAAGTTCTGAGGAAACAATAAACATTAAAAATAAAATACAGACGAATTGAGAACCTCCTCCTTTTTTTGAAGTCGGTTAACCTCGTAAGGCCCACCATACTACAAACCGCCAGTTTTTATCAGTGGGACTTTGAAACTACCAACAAGGCAATAAAGTTCAATTACGTTTGTTCGATAATGCCATATTCGATTTATAAAGAAAGAAAAATCAACTTTATTCCTATTGCAATACAGTTGAAATTAAATTGCCTTGGTAATGTACATCCTACCGCACACTGGGCCTTACGAGGTTAATTATCATTATCAATCACTCCCGACCCGCGATACAATCGCTATACATACATAAAATCACGCCTGTCTCCCAGAGGGGTCGGCAGAGACACTTCTTTCCACCTGCTACGATCCTGACAAATCTCTTTCGCTTCTTCCACATTCATACATCGAGTCATGCATGCACGTCGGTTTCGGATACTTAAGATTCGGCCCTTTTCCAGTATTTCTCCGATTTGATTACAACCGCTATGTTCAATTGAATTCTGAATATCAAAGGACAATGCCAGATATTGGCATAAAGACTTTAAAAAAATTTAAAAAATCCGGGCAAGAGCATGTCGGATCATGCTCAGTGTAGGGTTCCGAAGCCGTTACTACAAACAAGTTAGACCTCGCGAGAAACTTCACTTTGTCGTTGAAAACTGTTATCCCATACATCGACATAGGTCGCGGTCAGTTTACCAACACCGCAAATAAGTTTTCGATAGGTATAAACATTTAAACCGTTTGTAACTCAAGAACCAAGGAAGTCTACTTAGTCGTGATAGTTTCTTATTAAATTCATTATTATGTGCTAATCATTTAAGAGTATTATTGCTGTAGGGGGGGGGGAACAGCGCTTTAAAGCTTAAACAAGCATAAACGGATACCTTAATTGAAAAATTCTTAACAGAAACCCGCAAGTTTATAGTTTATTTTTGAAAGTCCTATCCAAAGACACCCCACACTATGGGGTAGACGAGAAAAAACAAATACATCCCCACGTAACATGTAGGGGAGGTACGCTAAACATTTTTTTTTTCGAGATTTTGTTTTACCACTTCGTTGGCTTGACTAATATGTATATTCATGCCAAATTACAGCTTTCTAGTACTAAAGAGTCTCTGAGCTAGGCTGCGGACGGACAGACAGAGAGACAGACGGACGGACGGACATGGCGAAACTATAAGGGTTCCTAGTTTGACTACGGAACCCTAAAAAGGCCACGGATACGTACGAAGGATGTTGATATGACCTGATTTGTATGAGATTTAAATTCAGTATTTTATTACTTACACATTTAGGGAGCTTATACGAAAAATAGAGTCATCTATTCTGCCCTCCTAAGCAAAAATGCAATAACTAAATACAATAGCCAAAGCAGATTCAACTCTCTTCTGTTTGTAACTAGGTTGCAATTTCTACAGATGTTTTGTCTGAGATATCGCCATTATGCTTAGAAGGGCGGTATTAAGATACTTCGTAAATAAGACATCTTGCGAGTAACGTGTTGTTATGATTATGATTATTTCTAAATTATTTTTTTCGACAAGTTCTTCAGAAAAGCTAACACCACAGCATTGTTTTAAATATTTTTCTACATCATAACATAATCTCACGCCTTCGTTCCCAGAGTGGGGTAGGCAGAGCTACAGAATTACAAACATCTGTAAAAACTTGTTGATAATTGACAACATTTCAAAAATAAAAACATTTTTGTTTTGTCGCGTTTATAATAGCTGGTTAAAAATTAGACTACCCGTATTTCTCGGTTTTTCTTTATTTAACTTAAATTCGTTGTTAATAATTTATTAAAGAAATAGTCATTAAAAAGACCGTATATACAAAGTTAGGAATACTGATGTCGTGATCTTAGCATGATATAAAATAAAAAGAAAGTAACTTTAAACCGAAACAGAACTGATTGTCATGTCATGTCACTTGCCAACAATAACAACTGTAACAACATAAATTCGTCGACTTTGGGCAGATTGCGGCTATCCGCTTTTACAAATCCGTTAGTCACTTTCATTTTAAATAGCTTATACCAAAACAATAGTATTACGAGAATCGAAAGCGTGTCGTTAGAATCAAGTAATCCGTCAGACACATAAAAAATTGACATGACAGTTGTATATTTTTTTCAATTCCTATGGTAATAAATGGACTAGGGGCACTATAAGTGTATTCCTAACATTCACAATCCAACTTTTTAACTGTTTTTCCTAAATATAAAAAAACTACTGCATAAAAAAAATATTTAAATTGTAAATATTTTTACTGTAATCAGCAGTGTAAAATCTTACAAACGATATTTTAATTTACTACCTTAGCACATATGAATTGTTGTCAATTCTATAACCACAATTTGCACAATCAGGCTAAGATGTTTACCAGTGTATTAGTGACAGGTTGCAAGCCCATCGTCTAACAGTACTACAAGCCTTTATTCCCTTAGTCGTCTCTTACGACATTCACGGGAAAACATGGAGTGGCACTATTCTAACTGGGCAACCACACGAGGCCGGCAACCACACGAGGCTACACTTTTTCTACATCAAATAAACCCAATTCTATAATCACATTTATTTCTTAGGCCAAAGCTTCTATCTATGGAGACCTAGCATTGTTCTTTAACAGAGTCGATGTTTGAGTGTTTTGGCCCTTCGGGCTAGCTGAAGTTCCGCCATTATCCAAACCTACCTCATAATTAGATGATAATGACAGTAATGACGATCACGCATTGTTTCAGGTTCGCACGCGACGCCCAACTCCAGACGTCGTGCGGCGCGATTGTCGCATGCTGCATGTCGCACGTGCGGCAGCCGCATCTCTGGACGCGGAAGACCGTGGACCAGGTTACACCACTATTGCTAAGACTTACGTATCTCTGACAAAAGTCCTGTAGCAAATTCTACCTTATTACTTACGGGAGAGGGTTGAATATGCTTTGGCAATCGAATTTGAGATACTGCCTATTGGTTTATCATTGGTTTCTAAAGTGGGCAACGGTATCCGGGGGACGGTAAGACTCAAAAATAGGGAGTGCTGAAATTGTTGAGGGGCGCTACCCGTACTGATGAAACATAATACAAAATAAAAATTATAAAATAGAGTACAAACAGCAAAATCTTTATAAAAATCGAAATTCCATTGAGATACAATTGATTTAGCAAACAATTTTATTGCTTTCAGGCGGGGCAAGCAATGAATTACACACACAACAAAATTCTAGAAAAATTTAACATTTGCACTGTTAGTTTGTCCCCGCATAAAACACCTTTTCCCAATTCAAGTTTAGGTAATAAAGTTTATTTTCCTATCTTCATGAATTGTGAATGGCATTATAGAACAAACGTAATTGACCTTTATTCCCTTGTTGGTAGATTCAAAGTCCCACTCACAAAAAACTACCTGTTTGGGCCTTACTAGGGTATACAAGCACCATTAAACAAATTCTTATTTCGTTGACAGATTATGTGCGTGGGTTGCTCGCTATTTCAGGCATCATTGGGTTCTCTAGGATACGAATTCAGACCTGGAGAGGACCTGCTTCTTCCACTGCAGGTTAGTACAGTAAAACTACAAATGAGTTGATAATTGTCCTAGAAACCAATAACAATAAGCACTATATCATCGGATATCCTTTTTAATTAGGGTTCGGTACCAAAATCATTGACGTATCTAGAGATATTTTCCAGGGGGGGCCTGGCACCAGCCTTGTTGAGATACATTGGGGTAGACTTGGGGTTGGTACCAGACCATTCTGGGGTGGGCACCAGCCTTCGGCTTCGGGCTTCTAACAGACTCTCGTTTGTAATTCTGTCTTTACCACCCTTAATACACAATGTACTATTACGTACATAGTATTTTTTATTATATTGGTTTTTAATGTTTACACCACGAACCGAAACAAAGAACAGCACTGGTTCTTAAAAGCTGGCCACATTATTTTAACGTTTGACATTTTATAGCTGACATTTTAGTCTACGGAATCAAAAAATAGTTCGAGACTAGGTCAATATACCATACGTTGCAATATCATGTAAAGTCAGACATTAGATACAGAATTTTTGGGCTCGAAACCCTCGCTTACTAAAGTTTCATTACTACCTGAGGCTTGTTTTATAAAGCTACAAATTACAATTTACAGGTTACAAGTTTCCATTTGACACAACCTCGACCAATGACGACGAGCCATTTGAGCAGTGTTGCCAGTTAGACCTGTAATATTGTAACTTGGAGCTTTATAAAACGTGCCCCTGGGGCCCGTTCTAGAAAGCCACTCTGCAACTCTGCATCTCTGCACTTTGCAAATCCACGATAATGCAAAGTGTAGAGTAAACTTGTTCCAGAAAACACTCTGCGTAATTTGCAAACTCTGCAAAGATTCTGTTCCTAAAAGCTACTTTACAAATCCACAAATGTACATTTTGTATTTAACTCTGCCTCTTCAACTTTGCAATTGTCGTCTTGTGGAACAAAATTATTTTGTAAATCCACAAATCCACACTCTGCATTTGACTCTGCCTCTTCGACTCTGCAATAGCTTTGTGGAACAGAAATACGTTTGAAGAATGGGATTTGTGGAGTGCAGAGTTGCAGAGTGCCTTTCTGGAACGGGCCCCTGATCTGATCAATGGTTAAGGAACGCATAGAGGAAAAACATACAAAACTTTATTTTAATTATTATAGGTAAATTTCGTTCGTTCCATTAATCGCAGCTTTGGTAAAACAATACTGTGACGACGTTCTGTTTGGTGTGTTCACTTGCCTAACGTTTGGTACATCGCAGGTGTTGAAGCGGTTCGTTCTCGGTGTGAACTACGTGAGATACGAGCTGGTGGCTGCGTACAGCGGGAGACTGGAGACCAGCCATCCCAAAGTGATGGGTGTGAAGTAAGTCATTGAAAAAGCAAACTTTCAAAACCCGACTGTTGCTAACCAACTTTAAATCGTTATAAATCCTAAATGATCATTCAAAATGAAAAATGATGAAAGAAACCTAAAGATGATTTTTAAATCGCTATTCAATGATACCCCATTTGTCATACTTGGTCGACTTTTTTTTTTGCACAATTTGGGTTCTGGTTGCCGCCATATTGAATTTTGATTACTGTCATATCTTCAGTGACACTCACCAGATTCAGACAAATCGAATGTCATAAGAATCAACTAAATCGGACGGCGGGTTTAGTTTTTATAGTGACACTAAGGAACAAACATACATATATAGGCTGTGAAACACATTACCCTTTTCCTTCGGCAGTCCGGTAAAAATTGGAAGCCATTTTAGAGTAGCAAATATCGAAAAACGGAACCATTTTAAGATGACTTTGTTGTCCGTCCGTTGTCTATCTGTCAAGAGCCCTTTTTTCTCTGAAACGGCTAAAGCTACCGGACTAGTAATATTTGGAATAAGTTCGTATATATCTTGCTTTTCCAGTTGGATTATGACGGGTACTGAAGCTAATTGAGAAAGCAAGGTACATACGAACCTATCCGACAAAAACGACGGGAAAGGATTGTTCACTACATCTGTACACAGATACACGGAAAAAAAAAGGCACAGACACACAGATACTCAGACTCACAGATATTCAGACACAAATACACAGCTACAGCAGGTACAGACACATGGATACATAGACACACGTATACATAGATGCACAACGTACACAGATAATACACGTCATTCACAGATGCACGACATACACAGATACACGACATATACAGATACACAGATACATACATACACAGACACACAGACGCAGGTACAGACACATGGATACATAGACACACGTATACATAGATGCACAACGTACACAGATAATACACGACATTCACAGATACACGGCATTCACAGATACACGACATACACAGATACACGACATACACAGATACACGACATACACAGATACACAGATACATACATACACAGACACACAGACGCAGGTACAGACGCATGGATACATAGACACACGTATACATAGATGCACAACGTACACAGATAATACACGATATTCACAGATACACGACATACACAAATACACGACATACACAGATACACAGATTCATACATAGACAGACACACGGACGCAGGTACAGACACATGGATACACAGACACACGTATACACAGATACACAGCATACACAGATAATACACGACATACACAGATACACAACATACACAGATACACGACATACACAGATACACGACATACACAGATACACGACATACACAGATACACAGATAAAATCAAAATCAAAATCAAAATATTTATTCAGTAAATTGGCCACATACAGGCTCTTTTACACGTCGGTAATATACAGTGAATCTACTAGCGCTTCGGACAAGACCATCATTGCGGAGAAGAAGCGCCGCAAGAAACTCCAGCAGAAGGTCATTTTTTCAAACATAAAATACAATAATACTTAAAAGTAAGTTACATTACAAGGTAATAAAGCAACAAATATAAATTATTAGAACTATCACATATAAAAAAAATACAAATTCAAAATTAAAAACATTACAAATAAATGTAAAAATTAACAAGATTACATGTCAAATACATGAAACTAAAAATAATGACTAGGAGAACAACACGACGAGGTCTCTACGTTAAAAGCCATAACTGGTATCATTAACTGAGCAACAAGTCCTTGCAGACGTGAACAGACCGGACCCCACAAACAGCACCCGTTCACGAGTATGACGCATATCTCAGCCATCGCCTCCCTCAACCATGTGTTCGGGAAGGTGGCGACCCGATCAACGACGCCGCCGTAAGCAAAGACCTTTGAGCGAGCATGACGTGCTCATGCTGCCGGACAACATAAAAGTAATATTGTGTGATATAGCTGTCCGGCGAGAAACATCATAGTGTGCTCTCATTTAAAAGCGTCTTGTACACACAAGAACTAATAAAGATAAAGTACAAAAGTAAACATACAATTTCGTGTTTGAATACACAGTTTGCTTAAAGGCATTTTTATCAAGATAGAAGTATCAGAAATAACCTAGACATAAGAAATTACCTTAAATAAGTAATAGCCTAGACACTACTTAAATACATCTTGGTCAACAGGTCAGATACACAGGTACACACACATACAAAGACACAGGTACAGACACATGGATACATAGACACACGTATACATAGATGCACAACTTACACAGATAATACACGACATTCACAGATACACGACATACACAGATACACGACATACACAGATACACAGATACATACATACACAGACACACAGACACACAGACGCAGGTACAGACACATGGATACATAGACACACGTATACACAGATACACAGCATACACAGATAATGCACGACATTCACAGATACACGACAAACACAGATACACGACATACACAGATATTCAGCCACACAAATACACAGATACATACATACACAGACACACAGACGCAGGTACAGACACATGGATACATAGACACACGTATACACAGATACACAACATACACAGATACACTACATACATAGATACACGACATACACAGATATACAGACACAGATACACAGGCACACACACATACACGGACACACAGACGCAGATACAGAGACATGGATACATAGACACACGTATGCACAGATACACAACATACACAGATACACGACATACACAGATATACAGACACAGATACACAGGCACACACACATACACGGACACACAGACGCAGATACAGAGACATGGATACATAGACACACGTATGCACAGATACACAGACATACAGATATTCAGACACACAAATCACAGATACATACATGCACAGACACACAGACGCAGATACAGTCACATGGATACATGGACACACGTATACACAGATACACAACATACACAGATACACAGACACACAGATAGACAAACACACGGATACACAGATACACAACATACACAGATAATACACGACATTCACAGATACACGACATACACAGATACACAGACACACGGATACAAAGGCACAGAAATACACAAATATACAGACACACAGATAGACAAACACACGGATACACAGATACACATGCACACACACATACACACACATTGACACAGACGCAGATACAGACACATGGATACATAGACACACGTATACACAGATACACAACATATGAACATACACAGATAATACACGACATTCACAGATACACGACATACACAGGTACACAGACACACGGATACAAAGGCACAGAAATACACAGATATACAGACGCCCTTTGTTTCCCATCATTTTATTGGTCACTAGCTGACCCGGCAAACGTTGTTTTGCCATATAAATAATTTAGGGGTGGACTACCCCTAACATTTAGGGGGATGAAAAATAGATTTTGGCCGATTCTCATAGATACCGGATAAGCACAAAAAATTTCATCAAAATCGGTCAAGCCGTTTCGGAGGAGTATGGCAACGAAAACTGTGACACGAGAATTTTATATATTAGATAATGTAATTGTTGACATAATTTTTGATAGTCATAATTTTTTATATCGCTGAAACTGTAAACTTTTCAGAAGTTCTGACATATTAACGTGAAGACAAGGCTAGGTTAGGTTAGGTTTGAATTATAAAAATCCTGAAAAAGTAAGACTTTCTTTAAAAAACACGTTATGGCTTGCGATGATTATGACCTAAAGCACATTATGACTAAAAATAATTATGGCAGTCAATATAGATCCTACACAGACTCATGGATACATAGACACACAAATATTCAGACACACAGACGCAGATACACAGACACATAGATACACGACGTACACAGATACAGGTTTTTATCCCAAAACCGTTTGGTGTGTTCAACAGGGGCGCTGTGGAACGTTTCTTCGAGGCGCACACGCACGGCATCCTGTGGTGCGCGCCGCACGCGGTGGCGGTGTGGCGGGTCGCCGGCGCGCCCTCGTATTACATGATGGAGCCGCACTCTTGCCACCTCAGCGGGTTGCGGGCGGAACCAGGGGTAACGTATAGAGCTGATTTAATTACTTTATCATACGTATCGTTAATTCGTTGTTTTTTTTTTTTAGTTTTGAAGTAGGTCAATTTTTGTGAGACTGTCTACTGATATTTATTTATATTTTCAGGACGAAGGCGCCGCCTGTGTGATGACATTCACGTCTCCGAAGTTATTGAGTTTTGCGTGAGTATCCTTAGCTTCTTCATCATCATCATCATCATCAGCATCACTGAGTCAAAATAATCCGTTTTTAGTGGTGGTAGGACCTTGTGCGGGGTCCGTCCGGGTCGCTACCACCATCTTATCCATTAACCCACCGCCAGCAGCATTCGCATTGTGTTCCGGTGTGGGGATAACACAACCGGGGACATTACTAGCGTAGAGGCGTTCCATCCTGGTCCTTAGGGTTGGCAACGCATTTGCGGTCATGGGATTTTAGTCTTGAGATTGCAGTCTTGAGATTGCAGTCTTGAGAGTGCAGTCTTGAGATTGCAGTCTTGCGATTGTAGTCTTGAGATTGCAGTCTTGAGATGCCGTCTTGAGATTGCAGTCTTGCGAGTGCACCCTTGAGAGTGCAGTCTTGAGATTGCAATCTTGAGATTGCAGTCTTGCCTTTGTAGTCTTGAGATGACAGTCTTGAGATTGCAGTCTTGAGATTGCAGTCTTGAGATTGTAGTCTTGAGATTGCAAATCTGTATAGACTTCAGAGTCCGCTTACCCTCAGGTGGCCTGTGTGCTCGTTTGCCTTCTCCAGGAGGCTCAGACAAGATGCACTACGCTAACTGATATACTGCTAGACCTTGATTCGGAAGACACACCCTGCCATACCATTGATAGCCCTGAGTTATGCGAGGTTATTATAAACAAAAACTTTGACATCAAAATTCTTACTTTCAATATTAGAAGCTTACAAAAAAACTTCGATAATTTTTTGATGGCACTAATGAGATTTAATATAACGTTTGACGTGATTATCTTAACAGAATGCTGGCTTCACGAAGGTTCTATCGTACCCCAAGTAGATGGTTTCCAGTCCTTCAGGACACATAAATGTACAAATAAAGCTGGTGGTGTTGTCATCTACGTAAATAACATATGGTTGCCCCAGGTTTCAGAGCCAGAGTTCGATGAAGCCGACTGCTTACATGTGGTGGTCAAAAACCATTTTAACGTTTTGGGTTTGTATCGTTCTCCTTCTTTTTCTGACATTACTACTTTCTCTAGTTCGCTCATGTCCATGGTTTTATCTATTAGGGACTCTCCCTGCGTGATTGTAGCAGGAGATGTTAATATAAACACACTTTCAGAGAGCAGCTCGTACCTACGCATATCTGAAAGTTACCTTTGTATGCTTGCTGAACTGAACCTAAAGCAAACAGTGACTAAACCCACGCGAGGTGATTCTTGCCTCGATCATGTACATGTGTCTTCAAGATTACAGGCTACCTCGATTGTTTGCAAATCGGACATTACAGACCACGACATGATTGCAACGGGAGTGAGCATTAAGACGGCAAAGAAGGCTCAAAAGGAGCGTCTGGTTAAGAAGATTGACACCAAAGCTGTAGAGGAGGACCTTGGTAAGCTGGACTGGAGTAGCGTTACAAGCTCAGGCACAGTTGAGGAGGCACTTAAGGCTTTTAACCAGTTGTTCTTTGAAACTACAGCGAGTCACACTGCCTATGTTCCAGTCAGTCGGGCTAAGTTTACGCTTAAGCCCTGGATGACCCCTGGTCTTATTCGTTGCTCAAGACATAGAGATCGTCTCCATGCGAAATGCCGCAAAAATCCTAATGACGAAGTTCTTCAACAGACTTACACCCGCTACAAAAACTTTCATAATGATCTGCTACGTAAACTGAAGAATAAACACGAGTCAGCTGAACTGGAACAAAATAAGAACAATCCAAAAAAACTTTGGAATTCAATTAGAAGTATTACATATACGAAGAAAAACGTAGAGAGGCCGATAGAACTTACCCAATCAAAGGGATCTGTCACGGAGTCACTTGATTATTGTAACCAGTTCTTTGCGAATGTTGGTTCGACTCTCGCTAATAAAATACTGGCAACTGACAATAAAACCCAGGAGGATCTGGCGCGTGAAGTGTCCTCAAATGTATCACCTTTGCAATCTCTTTTCTTTTCTCCGACCAACGAATTTGAAGTCGAGTCTCTAATAGATAGTTTAAAGCTTGATAGCGCGCCTGGTCTTGACGAAGTCACAAACCGGTTACTGAAGGCAACTAAGAGACACATTATTGTACCACTTACACACATATATAACCTTAGTCTGTCCGAAGGAACTTTCCCAGTTTCATGGAAGGTGGCTGCCGTCATACCGATACACAAGGCCGGAGATAAATCTATTCCCAATAACTTCAGACCAATTTCTTTGCTTGGGGCTTTTTCTAAAATTCTAGAGAAACTGGTTTGTAGGCGGTTGGTCAACTTCCTGGATATTAATAACACCATTTCGGAACGCCAGTTTGGCTTCCGCGCAAAAAAGTCGACGGAGGATGCTGTAGTGCTTATGACTGGGCTCATTTCGGATTACTTGGATAATAATAAGTCCTGCCTTGGTATTTTCTTGGACCTCGCCAAGGCGTTTGACACCGTGTCCATTCCTATTCTACTAAAAAAGCTGGAGCTCGTTGGTGTCAGAGGAACCTCCCTAAACTGGTTCACCAGTTACCTGACAGGCCGTACGCAGTGTGTAAAAATAGATCAGGACTTGAGCAATCTCAATGATATCACTTTCGGAGTCCCACAGGGCAGTGTCTTGGGTCCAACTTTGTTTATAATTTACATCAATGACATTCCCTCCACTCAAATTGTAAACGCTGACGTTGTTTGTTATGCTGATGACACAGCAGTACTTTTCCATGCAGATACCTGGAACCAAGTGGCCAAGTCTGCAGAACAAGGTATGAGTGTCATTGCTGGCCTTCTGAAGAGTAACTTGTTGACACTTAATGTCTCTAAGACCAAATTCTTGTGCTTCCATAAGACCATAGTCTCTGCTCCCAACGTATTACCTAGGATAACAATTCACACCTGTAAACAAAGTGAGCTATCGATGTCATCTTGTCATTGCGAGGGCGTTTGTAGAGCGTCTTCCATTAAATATCTCGGAGTTGTTATCGATGAAAAACTTGATTTCAGGGAGCATTTAATGGCTACAGCAAAGCGAGTACGCAAGCTAATTTATGTTTTTAAAAATCTACGTAACTCGGCCGATAGAAAGCTTCTTAAGACTGTGTACATAAGCATTTGCCAATCAGTCTTATCGTACTGTATTACTGCTTGGGGCGGGGCACCCAAATCTAATTTGGTCCTGCTCGAAAAAGCACAACGAGCTGTCCTCAAGGTTATACTCAGGAAACCTATTAGATACCCAACCAAGCTTGTGTACAAGGATATGGACGTTCTCAGCGTTCGTAAAATATTTGTCACACGCGCTGTTTTAAAGACGCATGAAGAAGTGGTAAGGTTACCAAATTATAAGGCAATGTTAATGAAACGCACTTTTAGGGTCCCTGTGCCTTTGACTAGCTCAGTCTTTGCCAAAAGATTTGCTAATTTTCTGCGCCCATTCGTTTATAACAAAGTAAATGCTAAATTTCCCTTAGCAAATATCTCAATTAGAGAGCTTAATCATAAACTGCCCGCATGGCTCATTACCCTCTCGTATGAAGATGTAGAAGAATTTGTCAAAGTTTTGAATTAAACACTGCATTTAACCTAAGTAACGCAATTACGGGCAATTTCTTTCCTGTCATTCAAAGAGACTCTTACATACATTTACAATCTTAAAACACCCACATTACACACGCACACACTCACTCATACACGCACACGCACACACTCACACACACGCACACACACACTCCAGCTTGTGCATTTGTAATTTAGTTCTAGTTTTACTTAGTATAAAATTTATATCTTAAATTAGACTTCATTCCTTTGTGTTGTGTATTTTATTAGCTTTTCGCAACTTTCTGCAAACTCATTTCTGTATTGGTTACCTATAGGACAGGCTACGCCTAGTGTAGGGACCAGTGTAAATCTCTTATGACAATGTTTTAAGTGCATGAGTATCATCTACATAGTTCTTATTGTATGAAAATAATCAATATTCCATATGTATCTTTGTCAACTGAACTTGATGTGTATTTATGTGCAATAAAATTTTATTATTATTATTATTATTATTATTAACTAACGTTTCTATTCGATTCGTTTTAAACCAATCGCGTCACTGGTAGACCACGTGACTTTTCGTATCACGTCATCTTCCAGTGACGCGATTGGTTTAAAACGAATCGAATAGAAACGTTAGTTAGCGTAGTGCATCTTGTCTGAGCCCTCAGGACATAACAAAATTACATTCTTTTTTATATGCGTATAGTTTAGTACCATGTCACTTTAATCGCTGTGACAATTCATATATGGCAGTTTAAACATGACATTAAATATACAAGGTACTAAAGTAGGTATACACATATTTATCAACTCGAATGTAGAAGGCGAACGAGCACACAGGCAACCTGCCCCCTATTTCATGATCATGACAATGACATGTGACAGGTGACATTTCAATGTACACGGCGCAGCCTATATGAAACCCAGTGATGTATCAGCGTGTTAACTTTGCAATGTATACCGAATTGTCACCTGTCACATGTCATAGTCAAGATGGTGAAATAGAGGCCTGATGGTAAGTGGGATATTTTCACTCTCGAGACTACAATCCTAAGACCACAAATGCGTTGCCAACCCTGAGGACTAAGATGGAATCAAATTAGGTTAATGTAGAATATTGTTAGGCATATCGGCAGATATATCCGTAACGTAATTCATATCGTGTGTAGAGGTGAACAACACGTTATCGACAAGTAACGTCCCCCGCCCCCCGCGCGGGCCGTTGGGAGTGTCACCAACGAAATTGCTAAGCTATAGTATGCCATGATTTAAAAAAAACTTTGCAGATGGCTTCAAAACTACCCGAGGGCGGAGCGGCCGAAGGTCTTCTTCAATCTATACGTCATGTCAGTGGTGGTGACCCCCATCAAGACTATGAAGGTGGAACCGCCCATGGTGCTGGGACCGCCCAGCGTGAAAGGGGGGCCTAGAGCGAAAGTGGTGCCAGCTACAAGCAAGGTGGGTTAAATTTGAAAATGAAAATAGTAACCGGTTCGGTTTTCTTACAAACCGGTCGTTGCGTAATAAACCGATTCGGTTTTCCGATTAGACGGTTTCATTAACCAGGGGCGAAATGTTTAATTAACCGGTAAACCGGTTTTATTAACCGGTAAAACCGTAAACCGGTTTTTATCAGACAGAGGGTAATTTATACAATTCTTACATACAAAATCGGTCGGTTAAAATTGTCCGTTTCTATGTTACATGAAAGAAAAGGATAGAGCTAAAATTAAGTTGTCAGATTCTGATACCTTAAGGTGGATAAATCATTCCGAAACCAGTTTTTTACCGAACCGTTTATGAAAAGGGGTATTTTAATGCTGTAAAATATTATCTAAATACCTAAATAAAAATTAAATGGTGTTCGTTGCGCTTCGCTTGAGATCGAAGACAACTTACTAACTGCCGCACTCAGACGTCAATTAAATTTAATGCTTGATTAAAGTTGCGTCTGTCACTTTTTTGCTATAGCAATAAAATAAGACAACACGTCACTAAACAAGCATTAAATTTAATTGACGTCTCTGAGTGGGGCAGTTAGAGAATAATTAATTATGTCAAATGTTTTGTACAAAAAGTACATTATATCGAGTTATAATGACCAATAATATGAGTATATTATTTGTTATATGGATCGATACGCACCCGTTCAAGAATAGGATTTTCCGATCATTTTGGGACTACTACATATGTCTATATATATATATATATATATATATATATATATACCCCAATGTCAGGGAAAACAAATAGTCTGGGGCCTGTTTTATAAAGCTACAAATTACAATATACTGATTACAAAGATTCTATTTGACACAATCTCGACCAATGACGACCAGCCATTTGAGCAGTGTTGCCAGTTTAGACCTGTAAAATTGTTACTTGTAGCTTTATAAAACGTGCCCCTGGTCTATACATAAACGGCGGCTCACGCCTTCCAACGTGGAGTATTTTAAAACTGAATTTACCGAAGTAGCCTGGGAAGACATCTTATCATTCTTATCAACAAGAATTCAAATGAAAATTATTCTGTTTTTGCTGAAACTCTATCGAATATCTTAGATAAATTTATACACAAAACATTCAACCCTAGAAAAAAGCGAAGTCAGTGCGACGTCTGTGAGCACTTAGGTGCTTCGGGTATGTACTTCTCTCTCACTCGCTCTTAATAAGAGTACATGAGAGCCAGTGAGAGACAAGTACAAACCCGAAGTACCTTCTCAGAGCTATCGCACTGTGTACAGATGTAGTGAAATATCCTTTCACATCGTATTTTCTCGGAAATGTTCGTATTTGTCATGCTACTTAAGTCTGACTCAGTACCTATCAAGACAACTTGGGGGAACGTCGCATCGCGAGGATGATAATCGATATAGCGTGGTTAATACCAGAGTATTTTTTTGTTCATAAAAAGATCAAGTTTGTTTTCAGTTCTTTTTAATAGTCAAGCCAAAAGAATTAAGGTCTGGGAAACGTTTAGATCGACAAGCCTGTGAAATTATTTTCAACACTTATTTATATTTCTTCTTGTTTGACTACACCTAATTTCTATATTTGATCGTGGTGGTTTTAACATCTCAGTGTGGTATACTTCAATCTCGTGGTTTGACATTTGGCACTGATAACTAAAGTACTCTATTTATGGAATTCAAACATGTCACTTAATAATTCAATAATTCACAGACACGTCGGCATCATTCGGAAATAGACGTGAGTTCCGAGTTTTCACGATGTGAAAGGATTATTCACTAGATCTGTATACTATATTCATCTCCTTATCTCACTTCAGGTGGGCATGGACGGGGGCAAGCGCAGGGCTGATGAGGCGGACCGCAAGCACCCGCCCGGCGGACCGACGTGTACGGACGCGCAGCGGGTCGCCGACATTAGGGATAGGGAAGAGGCTACGCTCAAAGGTGAGATTATCCATCCATTCACTCATTCATTCAATGGTTCGTTCATTCATCCACTCATTCGCTCATTGATCCACTAATTCTTTCATTCATTAATTTATGCATTCATAATTTATTCATTCATTCACCGATTAATTCATTCATTCACTCATTCAGTCATCATTTAAATCTGCTTTTGAGTCAGGGTTAGAGGAATTCCGGTTCCCAATAGGACTCTTACTCTGGTTTGAATTTGGGTCCGTGTTTGTGTCCGGATCTGGGTCCGGGACTGTGTTCTGATCTAAATTGTGGTCTGGGTCGCTGTCTAAAACGGAGTCCGGATTTGAGTCCAATAAGTCCGGAACCACAAACACCCGCCCGGCGGGTGACGTGTAAGGATGCGCAGCGGGTCGTCAACATTAGGGATAAGGAAGAGGCCCAGCTCATAGGTGAGACTATCCATTCATTCACTCATTCATTCATTTACTCATTCTTTCATTTACTCATTCATTTATTCACTTATTTAAATCTGCTTCTAAGTGAGTCCGATTCTAAGTAAGTCCGGATCTGAGTATGACTCTTGCTCTGTTTTTGGATTTGGGTCCGGGTTTGTGTTCGGAATTATATCTGGATAAGGAAGAGACCAAGCTCAAATTTATCTCGTTTGAATTCCGGTTCATGGCCTGGTTAGAAGACCGGGTCTGGGTTTGTATCCGGCTTAATCGCTTTTACAAATTTTGATCTCATATCAGGCAGCAGCTATCAATGATGATTAATCTGCTACAATATTCTCAAGCACTGTCACAAGCAGTTTTTATGTAAAAATCGGATCATGTTGCCAATGTCACTCCGAACTATGCCCTCATTTTTTCTAAGCTATAACTATTTCGTTCTATCTAGAAACATCTCTCGCTAGAATATTTAATATTTAGTTTTTAATAGGTAGCTAGTTAATTGTAATTATTATGACATGTTTGAATTGAATTGCGTAACTGAATTAATTAATAACGTAGTTTTATTGATTCGATTACAGCGCCCTCACAGGGTTTATGTTTGGACTAAATATATTTTTATGATTGTATACTCGTAATGCAATAAATAAATGAGTATGAGTATGAGACCAAGTGTGGTAACACCGTGAAATCTATACAAATTCACGACCTAAAGCGCGAATTCGACAAAAAATCGATTTCTGTCTTACTTTAACTTCAATTCTAAAGCAACAAGCACATTTTTCTGTCTTTTTCTAACTTGAAAGAGTAATACAGCAATCTTTTTCTGAAATTATTAATACTGTAAACCTCGTTTAAGAAAAGGTTTTTTGACTGTAAAACCAAGAACTGGCCGCAGCATAAAATGATAGATATCAGAGCTGTCATTTGAAAATAATGGCGTCCAAAATTTTAAGTTTATTATTAAAATAAAAAAGATGTCTGGAAAAGCAGGACCCAGTAGTTGGTCGGATGATAAATATAGAGAAAGAAATGGTGGTACATCGTCAGCCGTAACGACTTTAGGAGGTAGGTACATTTTTACAAGCTATTCATTAACTTGTAATTACCTAACGTATGTATGTCCGGGTCAAATCTTGCAATCTTGCAAAGATTTTGAACCATTTCCTGGGGACCGATTGAGCTGAAATTTGGTATTTCTACGTAAATTTGTCAATACAATAATATGGCACCATCGAGTTGGTCTGATGGAGTCGGAAGGTGGCGACAGGATCTCCGCTATACTTAACTTAGACTCACCGTGTTGGGACTCATTCGATTGATCTTCATAAGCAGATAATGTCTGCAAAAATACTACAGTCGGCAACAAGAGCTTAAGAACTTATTGAATAGGTACCAAGTTAACCCTTAAAGGCACGGCTAAAGTAAAAATACTAGACCAAAATGAAATACAGTCATGGAATCACAAGTCTCTAAAGAGTACAGATGTAGTGAAATATCCTTTCAAATCGTATTTTCTCGGAAATGTTCGTATTTGTCATGCTACTTCAGTCTGACTCAGTACCCATCAAGACAACGTGGGGGAACGTCGCATTGCGAGAGTGATAATCGATATAGAGTGGTTAATACCAGAGTATTTCTTTGTTAATTAAGATTTAGGTTGTTTTCAGTTCTTTTTAATAGTCATGCCGAAAGCATTAAGACCTGGGAAACGTTTAGGTCGACAAGCCTGTGAAATTATTTTCAACATTTATTTATGTTTCTTCTTATTTACCTACACCTAATTTCTATATATTTGATCGTGGTGGTTTTAACGTCTCGGTGTGATATACTTCAAACTCGTGGTTTGACATTTGACACTGATAACTAAAGTACTCTATTTATTTCATACAAACATGCCACTTAATAATTCAATAATTCATAGACACGTCGGCATCATTCGGAAGTAGACGTGAGTACCGAGTTTTCACGAATTGAAAGGATTATTCACTAGATCTGTAATAATAGATGATGTTATATTTTTAACCGACTTCAAAAAAAGGAGGAGGTTCTCAATTCGTCGGGTTTTTTTTTTTAAATGTATGTTCCCCGATTACTCGAAGACCACTGGACCGAATTGAAAAATTGTTTCGTTGTTCGAATGGTTATACTTTCTAGTTGGTCCCATTGTCACCACGTCGGGATCTGATGATGGGATCATGGAGAAATCAAGAGAACTCCTCAAATATTATAGGCACACCTATAGCGATTTTGGTATTTTTCACTGTAACTCATGCATTTGCTTTTGAAAAGTACTATATGGTGAAGTGGAACTGATGATGAAGACCACAGATGGCCACCGGAACTCCTTAACGGTACCTATTTCAAGGGTGGCGATAAGATATTTCGATAAAGGTAGTTGAGCGACTATGACGAAGCACATTTAGAAAGGTTTAAATATGACTATGACATTCCCGCGGCGTTGTCTGCGGCGAGCTTGAAATGTTCTATAGTTTCTCATTAATATTTAGAAGTGGAGCTAAGTAACAGCATAAATAGGATCACTAAAAAGTATAAAATAAAATAAATGTTTATAAAAACAAAAACCCGCCTTCAAAAAGCAAAAAATAACTTCTTTAAAATGGTAGGTAAATAGGTCAGTCCAACTGAAGGCGGCGTCCAACAATATTTTAACCAAAAGCAGACTTCAGTTGGACTGATCTATTTACCTACCATTTTAAAGAAGTTATTTTTTGCTTTCTGAAGGCGGGTTTTAGGAAAATACAATTAAAACAGTGTAATAATGTAAATCAGCCCTTAGACCTCTTGTAGAAAATAGTGAATAAAATGCATCCTAGTGGACGGGGGAACCCACTGAACCAATCAGTCAACCCCTACCAATAGGAAATAGCGTCTCCATGGATTCTGAACCACGATATGTCACCAAAAGTCCCAACCCTACAGTAGCGGCATCGAGTGATGGCACTTTTGTTAGCTGACAAATAGTGTTGCGAAACACTCCATTTTATCATCGTAAAAAATACAGTCAAGCGCGGGAATAATAGTTTTAAAAAGTTTATTAAAGAAATAACGGATTAAAATAAAAGGCCATATATTGTAGATCAAACTCTCGAAATAAACTGTGTGGCTAGAAGAAGACGACATTGTCAGAAATTTGAAATATTGTGTCAAAATATACAAAATGTGAAATTATTGATAAATGAGTGAATAAATAATCATTAAATCACGTTAACTCAGAGCTAGGACGCGAATTTGCCAGCGGCGGTGACATGAAAGTAGAGTGACTTCATTGTCATTCGTTGTTGTACCAGTCAGCGGTCCTTTGTTATCATCACGCGAAGTGTTTTATTGAGATGTTTTTTGTTAGTTATGATTAAAACGATGAATGCTAGAGTGCGAGCAAATAAAAACAAACTCAAGATGAAGCTAGTTACGAAATGCGTTTCGGTAAATTACAGCGTCAGCAGTACATCACTATTCCGGTACCTGCAACAATTACATTTATTTGTAATGTTTTTAATTTTGAATTTGTATTTTTTTTATATGTGATAGTTCTAATAATTTATATTTGTTGCTTTATTATCTTGTAATGTAACTTACTTTTAAGTATTCTTGTATTTTATGTTTGAAAAAATGACCTTCCGCTGGAGTTTCTTGCGGCGCTTCTTCTCCGCAATGATGGTCTTGTCCGAAGCGCTGGTAGATTCACTGTATATTACCGACGTGTAAAAGAGCCCGTATGTGGCCAATTTACTGAATAAATATTTTGATTTTGAATGAAGTTTGTCATGTTCCTTTATACTTGCTGTCAATATTAAGGGATACTTCATGAGCGAGCGAACTTCAAAAGTGCCACCACTCGTTACCGCTACTGTAGGAAAATACAATTAAAATAGTGTCATAAAATGTAGTTAGTAAAGTTCAATTTCAGCTTATTGTAGTGTGGGAAATATATAGACTGCCCAATTAAGGGTTGAGATTTCTCTTTTGATATAAAAATAAAACCATTGTGAACCTATGACGTCACATATCTCAAGAACTGTCCAGTGCGTGCGTTCCAATAGCTCTCGCCTCAAACGTGATCAAACCAACTCGTCCATGTACTACTGGCATGCTTCTAATGGACCAATGTAAATCAGCCCTTAGACCTCTTGTATATCACACTACGTGCGTCTGGCGCCCGCTCCTTCCTCGGTCCCCTGCCGTTCTACCCCCGCACCCCTGTACCGCGCGGGCGAGGCCTCATTAAAGTTTTCCACCTATACCCCCCTTCTACCGGGTAGTAACACGTCTTTTGGCTTTCCAGGTGGGTCTGTAGACTCAAACAACAAACAATCGTAACATTTGATTTGTATTATTGGTAGATTAGGTTAGGATTAAAATGTGGAAATAGGTACCCGACCGTGGCGGCGACACTACGTTCAGGTTACGCTAAAATAATTGCCGTGCGTTTGTTCAAAACTATTATGGCGATTGATATTCAGGTTTTATGCGCAATAAATTTCTGAACATTGTTATTTATGTAAAACATTATGGTTAATAAATATATGCGAACTAATTTATGAGTTTTGTCAGTTATGCGTATTGAATGATTATTACTAGGGTTGGGATTTGGGTGGCAAAATGTGGTTATAGATTCTATGGAGTCGCTATTTCCAAAATATAATGAACTTCCTAAATATTAGTTTATTTTGAAATATGACAATACTGAAGGCCAATCCAAGTGGTATGGATTTTGTCCTTCAGTATTGTCATTTCAAAATAAACTAAATACATTTTTAGTTCATACTAATATGGGTAACGCTTTCACACAGGAGATATCCTCCGTAACAAATTAATTTAAACTCGTTTAGCGATTTAATGAAAGATTGAATTTCGAAATATGACCATACTGAAGGTCAAAATCAAGGTATACAATTATAACAATCAATAAGGAAACAGCGACTCCATGGATTCTAGAACAAATTATAACCCTAAAGGATGATTTCCACCAAACGGCTCGCATCGCATCGGATCGGAAAGGATACGGACGGATGCGGCGACAGCCGATCGTGTCTATTCAAATTATTATTGTCTATTTATGACGGAGCCGATCGCGCGTCGCGTCATACTTTCGGCTACGATCGCGTGTCGCGGAAGACGCCCGCGGTCAAGTTGCTGTGCGCGGCTTGGTAATATAGACTTTAAATACTGTGAACATGATTTAATATCGTTTAAAGGCCATAAAGTTCTTTCCGTTCTGTTCCGTTTTGCGTTTGGAGGAAATGGTGCTTAATTATAACACAAGTAGTCACGCCTATCAAAAATATGACTTTAAATTCTATGAAATCTAATATGGACCCTTTTCAGGTCAACGAAATCCTGCCGGCTGGCTGGTGCTGGATGATGGGAGCCAGTTCCTCAGCGCGTGCCACTCCATCGCGTGCCGCAAGTTCCCCTATGCTTCAAGAGGGAATCAGGTAAGTTCACCCCCACTAGACCGAATATCATGAGGATGCTGTTACACAATAATTTGTCAATCCACAACTAATTAGCAATAAAAGTTCAAGCCAAAAGCACTGAGGGTTGACACTTTATTGCTAAATAGTTGTGGATTGACACATTAATGCGTAACAGCATCCTTAATAGTAGTTTACGTGACGGTAATGACATGAGTTTCATAATAGATCACACGAGTGTTGTAATGTTTATTACGCAGAGTCTCGTACAATACTTTATCTATACACATATTATAAGTAGGTACCTACTCTAAGAGAAGCCGAAAGGCAAATGACCAGCATTACCTTACCTGTGGTAGTAGGTGACAGCGATGACAGCTGTCACGTAATTTTGAAATTACGTTATCGAATTTTGTAAGGTAATGAGATCCAAATCTGGAACATCTTCCAAAATTAACAGCTGTCATCGCTGTCACCTACTACCACAGGTAATGCTGGTCATTGCCTACGGGTTTTGAACGCATAATAGAGGACTTATGATATGAGTGTAGATAAAAGTTAGTTTTAGTCGCTTAGCTAGCTTAGGTCTACGGCGAACCAGTCTTACCTAAATCATACGGGTGCTAGGAACGCACAACGATTTGGGTCTGCTACGCTGGTCCGTATCGTTCGGGCGATCTTTACTAATACTCGTATGATAGCTTCAGATTAAAAGCTAATTTAATTAGGCATACCGACGTTTGATATAATTTTTGGGTCTATATCGTCTGCCATAATTATTTTTAGTCATAATGTGTTTTAGGTCATATTTATCGCAAGCCTTAACGCATTTTTTTCAAGAACCTAACCTTACCTAGCCTTTTCTACATGTTAGATATTCAAGATAATTTAAAAATTGCACGGTTCCAGCGATATAAGAATTATGTCGATCAATGATTATGACAACAATGGCATCATGACCGAAATATTATATGGGAAACAACGGGTTCCCATAATTTTCATTAGCCCTAATGTCGTGACAGCTTAACTTGTATGTCGTAATTGATTATTAGACCTAAAGTTATGTATCCTTGTACTAAAAAAATTATGCTGTATATTACTGAAACTAATAATGATTATTCCTAGTTATTAAAATATTTACAGAATTCAAAATTAAAATGATTAAAAATTAGAACTAAACTTATTTAAATTAAAATTAAACTAAGCTACTCAAATATTAAAGATAAATAATAATCACCACTATAAAAAGAACACCCCCTCTAGCAGGTCCGCTCGCGGCATGGTCCCTATGACACTGGCTGCATTACCTCTCTGGATAGCTAGCCCAATACTTTGGGAGAGGTAAGCACCAGCTCTAGGATCTCCGGAGGAGTCTATGAGCCGGGATGACAGGGCCTTAATAAAGCTTCTCATATCAGCTGACCAAGATCCCATGGTCTCCACTGCAAGCGCCACAAATTCGTAATTATTTAATAATGACGAATATTTGCGGCGCTTGATGGTTTGGGCCTGATCAGCTGCTGCACCGGCCCGATTACGGGTTGACTGGATGTGGGAAAGGGCGAATGTGTCAACACACGTCGCGTCCCACACCAATGCCCTACCTAGTTTCCATGGCACCAATGCAGCTCCGTCCGGTCGCTTGCCGTCGTCTCTATGCAAACCTGCTGGATCCAGGACAGCTGGTACAGAGGCAGTGGCAAGCGAACGACGGATCAGATCATTAACAGGGGTCGGACAAAAAGTGCGGATGACGTAAAAATGACGTACCTAATCTTGCACACAGGATGATGTTTGTATTTAAACTTCCGTGTGACATGTAATAACGAAGTAGTATTAATGAAGTAACAAAATAATCGTAAATAAATCCATGGAATTAATAATAAGGGTGGTAGGGTGATGTAGTGAATAAAATAAATTTCACGAAACTTGTCACCATAAGGTACGATTATTTAAAATTAATTAGGACAAATCTGTGGGAACATCAGATAAATAGGTTTAATACTCAAAGGTGGGAACAGTAGGTAGGATTAGTAAAAATAAAAAAGATAATTTGATGTTATTATACTTATTATTTAATGAAATTATGCATAATTAATGACTTTTTTTCAAACAAGTCTATTATTGTTGTCACAGACTTAAAATATGCTTGAATTAATTTTTATTCCTCAATTGATTGACAGGGGAAAAAATAAATATCCAAAATTTCGCGTTATCCATAACATTAATAAGTTTGTTTAGCTTTTATTATTCCCTTACTCGTCTCTTACGATATCCACGAGAAGACATGGAGTGGCACAATTCTAACCCGGTACCACACAGGTAATAATAATTGATTATGAAAATCAAAAATACTATTTCAAATCATCCTATAAGTGGTTTGACGTCATCCGCACTTTTTGTCCGACCCCTGATCATTAATAATAAACCTAATAGTCATAAGCTCTAATTACTGTTTGAACTATTAACCTCGTAAGGCCCAGGCCCAGTGTGCAATATGATGTACATAATCAAGGAAATTTTGACTGTGTGGCAATAGGAATAAGGTTCATTTTCCAATCTACACAAACTGAAAATGGCATTATCGAACAAACGTAATTGAACTTTATTGCTTCGACGGTAGATTCAAAATCCCACTCACAAAAAACTCCCTGATTGTAGTATGGTGGGTCTTACGAGGTTAATTGTTTGAGCGAAATATAAATAACAATTAATACTCAATAACTTTGGTCAATTCTGCCCTCCTAAATAAAAAGGACGCATGAGCAATTTGTTAGTCAAAGTAAATATAACCTTAATAATAAAGAAATAAGGTCACTAATACATGCGCAGTTCTATGAGACATACGCCCTTTTTTCTAAGGAGGGCAGAATTGTACCCACAGTTAGGTTAGGTTAGAGTTGCGACAAGGCGCGAAGCGCCTCATCTACGCTGAATAGGAGCTCCGTCGACCTTATTTACGGTTGTTTAGGTCCCTATTAGACTCAATGAAAGAATGGGGTCTTATCTTATCTTGTAGGTGGGGTCCTTACGGTCACTTCGACCCTATGGGATCTTTTGTGTGATTACCCACCTTTTAGCGCTTCGTCCAATGCAGCCTCCACCCCTTCCAAAAAGGGGATAGTGGAGTGCAATGGCAGTGCCTTGAAATCGCTTGGTTCTGGGTAGCCACCGCCGAGGATTTTCATTCTTACTCCGGCGAGGGCATCACATTCACACAATAAGTCAGGAAGTTAATGATAATGAATAATGTTATTTTCCCAGGCTCTGGCATGCTCTGTGATGGCTGTGGCGATGTCGCGCGTGGAGAACGTGTGCCGCTGGTGCAACAGCACGCTGGATCAGATCATGCAGAGCGGGGACCAGCTGTACCAGGACAGCTACCTGCACTACAAGCCGGAGACGCCGATCCTGGCCATGGAGCAGGTCACTCATTCATTCATTCATTCATTCATTCATTCATTCACATTTCCATTCACTCATTTCATTCGCTCATTCATTCATTTATTAACTGTTGAATTCATTTAATTATTAATCATAATCAGTTATACACTCACTCATAAATAATTAATTTACTTATTCATTCATACATTCACTCACTCATTCATTGTTTAATTATTCACTTTAATATGCAATATTAACTTGTTCATCTAATCACCGTTCATACTTTACCCAATCATGCTAATACATTCTTTTGATCATCATTCAATGACTCATTCACTCGCTATTTCATCTGCGTGTCTTGGAGAATGAGTGCCGCTCGTGCAACAGCACGCTGGACCAGATCATGCAAAGCGGGGACCAGCTGTACCAGGACAACTACCTGCATCTCAAGCCAGAGACGCCGATCCTGGCCATGGAGCAGGTCATTCTACCATTCATTCATTCATTTATTCGATTTTCCATTCATTCATTCACTTTTCCATTCCCTCAATCCAATTGTTAATTCATTCATTCATTAACTCTAGCATTTATTTAATTATTAATCAATTATACACTCGCTGATAAATAATTAATTTAATTATTAATTCATACATTCACTCACTCATTCATTGTTTCATTATTCACTTTAATATGCAATATTAACTTGTTCATCTAATTACAGTTACGAGTATTACCATTCACACTTTACCCAATCATGCTAATACATTCGTTTGATCATCATTCAATGACTCGTTCACTCGCTATTTCATCTGCGTGTCTTGGAGAATGAGTGCCGCTCGTGCAACGGCACGCTGGACCAGAGCATGCAGAGCGGGGACCAGCTGTACCAGGACAGCTACTTGCGCTACAAGCCGGAGACGCCGATCCTGGCCATGGAGCAGGTCCGAGTGTGACATGTCCCCTGATATATATATATATGAGGTGATCTGATGATGGAGTCGGAAGGTGGCGACAGGATCTCCGCTATACTTAACGTAGACCCACCGTGTTAGAACTCAATAGTTTGGTCTTGATAAGCAGATAAAGATTTTTACATGTTCGTTCCAGATTCTACGCAAGTTCTACACACCAGCCAACTGCGTCTGCCGTGTGGTGGTGTTCAAGCCGCGACAGTCCGGCGACGTCCCGAATGACGTCTTGGATGGGGTTAGTTTCCCGCTACCCGTTCTTTTAACCCCTTTAAGGGATGAATTTTCAAAATTTCCTTACTGCAGCACTGCCGTCTAACGGCAAAACGCTGCAACTCGAGTAACAGCGTTTTGTGTTAACTTGCATCAAACGATTCCTCATGAGTGCTTCTATCATACCTACAAAAGAACTTTTAAAAATATGTTCTAGTTTAGGCGGTAGAAAACTGTCAAAACGCGGTAACTCTGCATAAGACTAGCCAAAACATCATGACTGCAATTGTGATGTTTTATACCAAAACCGTCAAAGCCGTCTGATCACCACAGAACGCTGTAAGTACTAAATGGCCACTGCCTCGGAACAAGGAACGGACCACTTGCAGCGTTTTGCCTACTCTGCGTATCCATCAATTCAACACGCGGCAACAGAGTGAAAAATAATAGGCGATTTCTAGCGTGAAACTTAAAAACCTTTAAGAGGCCGTATACGAAATCTGGCCGGTTTTGCTTATTTTTGTGATTTTACAGTTAAAATACTGCTTTTCTATAAGTTTTAATGCTCAACATTAAATGTCATTTTAGTTATGATCGAATAAATAAGCTACGAATAAATGAGCCCCTTTTTTATTTTTGTCAAGTATTATAATGCGAGATTTAGGTTGTTTTAAAACATTATTTATTGCCAATTCTTTTGAACTTTTTGGATATATTTTTTTTGGATTGATTTTGAGCTAAAGTTTATTTCTGTTGTTTTAATTTTATGAACAAGAGTTCTGAGTAGCCGAAATCAAAAATATTTTTTGCCTGTTTTCTACAAAAATTTACCAAGTTTATTATTTTTTTTACTCGAAAAATTTATATAAAAGTGGTAAAAAGTAATTCATACATTTTTTAGACGACTTTCACAGCAATACAATGTAATTTTTTCATACCGTTAAGACGTCAGAACGATTCATGAATATGTGATATGTATTCTAAACCTCTTCCAGCAAAATTCACATAACAGTCGCCGGTGACAGATCGATTAATCAAAATAAAATAATAAAAACAAAAAAGTAGCTCATACATTCGATAAAATTAGAAATTATCTTTCGTGTTGTGCATTAAAACTTGTAGAAATACAGTATTTCAACTGTAAAATCACGTCTGTAAAATCACGTAAATCAGCGAAATCGGCAAAATTTCGTATACGGCCTCTTAAACGCGTTTTTCTCGGAACTAGGGTTTTTGACTTGCAGCGTTTTGCGGTATGATGGCAGTGCTGCAGCCCTAGGATATTCAAAGAATCATCTTCATCATCATCAACCCGTAATAGTCCACTGATGGACAAAGGCCTCTCCCAATGCACGCGACTGCTCCCGATCTTCATGCAGCTTCTCTCGATTCCGGTTCGCTACAATCAAATATCATAATGCCCTTTTACATATTTAACTAAATCTCATTTTGTCTTAGTTCCAAAATGGCTAATATTCAATACAATAACCTTTCAAAATAACATTTACACTTTACATCCGATATCTAAAATGTATAGTTGGTAAAATGAACAATAACTTCCAATACCGAATTATTATTAAGACTGAAGATGAACATGCATTAGTTGTATAATTACCAAAATTCAAAAATGTTGTTGACAGGTCCAAAGATCAAAATGACACTGCCTCATAAAGTGTATTCCCCGTGGCACAACTATTTGGCACTACTGGTCAATATTAGTATCATCAATAGGGGGTAGGTTTAGGTTATGTTAGTTCTTCAGAGGGCCCGAAGGGCCAAAATAATCCAGAAGAAGGAGCTCCGCGGTAGCGGAGCTCCGTCGACACTGTTAAATCGCTTTTGGTTCGATAAAATTGGTACGGTAGTGCCACGCAGTAGGGGTCCTCATCTGGCTAAATTAGCAAATAGACTCAGTTCTGCAGCTTTTGCAGTTAATAAAATTCGGCAACTAATAGACTTGAAAACCGCTCGATTAGTTTATTTTAGTTACTTCCATAGTATTATGTCATATGGTATTTTACTATGGGGTAGTGGTGCTGACGTAAACAGCATCTTTGTTCTGCAGAAGAGGGCTATTCGTGCTGTTTACAAGATGGGTCATAGAGACTCTCTTAGAGATAAGTTTAAAGAAACCAATATATTAACAGTATACAGTCAATATATTTATGAAAACCTTATGCATGTTCATAAAAACATCGTTAATTTTAAAAAGAACTGTGACATACATAATGTTAATACTAGAAATAAACATAAGCTCGCAGTGCCCTTTACACGGCTTCATAAAATAAAAAACTCTTTCACGGGTAATTGTATAAGGTTCTATAATAAGCTCCCAAGTAGTGTTACTCATCTATCAGTAAATAAATTTAAAAGTTACGTTAAACGTAAACTAATTTCTAAAGCGTATTATAGTATCAAAGATTATATGAATGATAACAATGCTTGGGACTGAATTGTTTGTATTACAATTATTATTGACCGTGGAGACTATATACATCTCCTTTGTATGCTTATTAATTTAATTTGACATCTGGATACTCTTTACATCTCCATAATTGACCGTGGAGACTTTCTACATCTCCTATGGATGTTTATTTCTTAAATTTAATTTTAATTTGACATTTGGAGACTCTTTACATCTCCATAATTGTATTATTGACCGTGGAGACTTTCTACATCTCCTTACCTATGTCTATTTTTAATTTTTATCTGAAATTTGGAGACTTTACATTTCCAATTTAAATTGAATATACTTTAAGTCTCATAATTGCTCCTGGGACCTGTACATCCCTGTGACATTTAAATTAGTTAGCTTAAGTTTATCATAGTAATAAGTTACTCATATAAAAAAAAAGACTTCCTGTTGAGTTTCTTGCGGCGTTTCTTCTCAACAGAGTCCTTTGGAAGCGCTGGTAGACTCAGACATGTAAAAGTGCCTACAGGGCCTACTTACAGAATAAATGAATTTGAATTGAATTTGAATTTGAGTGCCCAGGGAAATAAATGCCTCATAGTACCTAAAATTTTATCCAGTGTGTAACATATTTATAAATGTGGAGAGTCGAGAATTCTAGAGTTCCGTACCTCAAAAGGAAAAAAGGCACCCTTATAGGATCACTCGTGCGTTTGTATGACTGTTCGACCCTCTGCTCCACCCAATTTGCTCAGAAACTACTTGACTTGATTTGGTGCACTTAATAAGTAAGGCAGTGACCCAGAGACGGATGAATAATTTGGGATGCCGTAAAAACTGTAAAATACAAAATAATTTTAAATATTTTCCATAAATACTGAGTTTTAGGTGTTTTGACAATGTGACGTTTTGTATGAAGTTAATTTGGGTGTTAGACATTTTGGGAAATGGTAGAATCGAAAACTTATCAAAACGCGATAGAGTGTATGTGAATTATAGTCATATTAAGAATACGGTAATTTAAGAAGTAAGCGTAAGTCATTTCGAGCTTTAGACATTATGAGAATAATCTGTTTCGGTATTGCGACATTCTAGGAATAGGGTATTATGATTTTTGGTTGTAGCGAACCGGAATCCTTCTCTCATTCAACCTACACCCACGGACCTAAAAAAATTTTTTTTTCCTAAAAGTTCAAGTTTTTAAGTTTAAATAAGAATTGCTTTATTCGTTAATATTATTCTGTCGTGCAAACGTTGAAATTTAAATTGTCATATAATTTTCTCATCTCTAGTTCCCATTATTTTTTAGTTGAAATTGGTTTTGTCATTACAGAATGAGAAAACCCAATTTCAATTAAATTAAAACGGTTGCATGACACAATCGAACCCAATGCTGAAGTAGTACATAAATGATAACACGATTTAATTTTACAAAGTTTTTGCAGCGATACAATCGCGATTCAGTCTCAGTGCAGTACCTATCGATACAGTCACAAATCGTCTAGGTTTAGTCGCGATACAGTGCTGCGGCTGTCGAATGCGCATTTGTATCGCTGCAAAAAGTTGCAGTTGGTAAAAGGCCTTAAAATAGGAAAATTGACGATTTATATGGCAACCCTCAAAGCACGCTCACTCGTAAACGGACGGCCATTTTGTGTGCTTCACTGATGATCAGACTAGGTTACGTCCGTATTTTTTTTAGGTCCGTGCCTACACCAGCCAATCTGCGCATATCATCGGTCCATTATCTCACACGACTTGAGGCGCGTTAGTTCTGCGGCATACATGACCAGCCTACTGCGACTCCAGCTTGCTAATTTGGCAGGCTATATCGATTAGGTACTCTGGTTTTCTGTCGGGTTACATCATTTCTAATGCGATCCTTCAGTGAGACTCCGAGCATGGCTCTTTCCATAGCGAGCTAAACGACTTTGAACTGGTGGAGCAGTCGAGCCGTGAGTGCCCTCGTTTCGGCCCCGTAGATATACCGGTAAGACGCACTGGTCGAAAACCGTTGAATTTCGGGGTCAATTTGGTTGGGTCACAAAGTTAAGTACCAATGACCGGGTTTTCGGGTATAGTGTTTATTATTTGAGCTGAGCTTATCCTCTACACAAAGCTCATTGTTTGTGTACAATACTATTATCTTCCATGGTTTCCGTAACCGCAAACCGAATAGGTACATACAAAAAAGTGAGAACTATATTGAATGTACATTGAATTATCAACCCTATCTTAATAGTCCATAGGTTTAAAATGTTAAGTGTCAGAATACAGGTATAAGTCTTTATACAACAGCAACTTTGTACAACGCGAGTACGACCCTGGCGTCAGAAGATGATTGTATTGTGTAGAGGGTAAGCTCAGTTCAAATAATAAAGACTTATACCTATATTCTGACACTTTACATTTTAAACCTATTGACTACCTATATCAGTTGGTTAAACTATAAGGAATAAGGGCATATGAACACACATATAGGAAAGAAACCGAACTATCTATACACCAGCTATCCTCTACTTTTTGGATTACGTATTTCATTCGGTTACTTTGGTTCTCTGTCGGGTCACTTAATTTGTAATGCGATCCTTTAGTAACTTTCCAGGGAATATTTCCTTCAAATTTCATTTCCCTAGGTCCAGCAATGTCAGCTGAGTGTTGATCGATCAGCCAGTTAGTTTCTTCGTTTATATAGGTACACATATCTCTCTCTGGGGTCGGTCCCTCATATCTGAGGATCGTGGTCAGCATAAGGGTTGCATCTGGAGCGGATGATCTGCCCTACCGGTTTCGGTCCAGCGTGTCTCTTACAACCTTATAGAATTTAGAGGATGACAATTCTTTCACTTGATCGGTCTATCTTGTTGCTGAACGACCGCGCGATCTTTTGCCTTCGGTGTTCTCAACCACAATCAGTTTTTCCAGGTGAACGTCGCCTCTGCGCGTTGTGTGGCCGAAATAAGAAAGAATGCGTTGTTGGCATATGGTGGACAAGCGAGTTTTTAATCGGAGCTTGTTCAGGATCGATGCATTGGTGCGTTTCGCAGTCCAAGGTATTCTTAGCGTTCGTCTCCAGCACCACGTCTCAAAGGCATCCTTTGTCTTTCCCGGGCCAGGATTGTCCACGTTTCTACTCCATACAAGAAGATGGAGAATACCAGGGCTCGTATTAGTCTGATCTTGGTTTTGATACCAATTCCTCTTTTCTTCCAGATGTTGTTTAAACGGATCATAGCATCCTTTATATAGGTACACGGACAGCATTAAATATTACTGTCTCATAGCGAAGAGTCTCGACCAACACCTCAAGAGACTCTCGCTAGATGGTTGGATCAAGGGCCAGATACAGAAGGCAGTACTCCTCGACACGGCGCGCATTGTGAGGAGGTTCCTCTCTCTGCAGCCCTAACCACCGGTAGCTTGAGCCCTGCCCCGCTGCCGGCGGCACTTGTAGGTTTTTTATAAAGTAATTGTTTTTATATTGTTATTTTACTTTTATATTTGAATGTTTATTATTAAAAATCTAATTTACATAAAATTAAATAAATATCTAAATCAGCGGAGACCCTCAAAAGGCGCTAATACAAAATTGATAGAGGTTACATATTTGAGCCTTTCGGTGTCAAAACTTAAGGACTGTGGGGACCAGCTCTCTATTTAACCATCTTGACAATGACACGTGACAGGTGACTATTCAGTATACATTGCAAAGTTAACACGCTGATACATCACTGGGTATCATCTAAGCTGCGCCATGTACACTAAAATATCACCTATCACCTGTCATTGTCGGTAAATAGGGGGCAGGAGCACATAGTATTTTGTAACTTTTAAAGATCTTTCAAAGCGCCTGGTCTATTCGTGACCAAAATGCTGGCATTTATTTGGAACAAAAATTAGCATTGCCATTCAACGTGGCAATGCTGACACCATTTTGGGAACAATGCCCACAGTTAGCGGTTTGTTAGATTAGTGTACGTTTGTAAGTTCGTTCGTTTGTTTTTATTGTTTCTTTTCCACTTGTACCTAGATAATTTGTAAATGTTAATAAATATTTTTTATATATAAATATTAATTTTATATTCAAGAAGTTTTCTTTTCTTCAACAGGTGGCGCAATTTTTCCGTGAAGAGAAATGTGGAGTGCTTGTGGCCACTCCTGGAGACTTCGCAGTCGCTCTCTTCAAATCGCCTAGAGGTGAGCTCAGGGCCTATTCTACTCGGCATAACGATATTGCCTTTGAAATGTTATCATATTGTCAACGTTACAACAGCTTGATTACTTGATTAATGTCAGCTGAGTCAAAAATATTATAATAAGAGAATTGCTAAGGGCAAATTGCCCAAGAATAGGAGCCCTATGCACTGACAACATTGTTTTTTTTTTTAATTTTATGTCTTTCTTAGCAACATACATCGTTATCGCGGGGGCAAAATCGATTTGACAGTAGTGAAAGATTATGACAAATAGGCAATAACAGAAGTGACACGCGTATCGAGAAACGTTTATACCTACGAGTTCAAAATTGACTTGATTAGTATTACATAATGAAAAAGATTAGCTACGCAATCCTTACGTCAACCTCTTCAGTCACTTTTCCTGCTACTCTAGAGATTTGTCATTCTTGGTTGATTTGATATGTACAAAAACATACAAAAATATATCCTAATTAAATTTGAGTGCAAATGGAAAACAAATATTTAAAAAGTTAAAACTAGTTTTGGAGAACAATACTGGATTTGACATAATCAATTGTTTTTTTTTATTGCAGTTGACACGTTGCCTTATAAAAACGTTTACTCAGTGTAAGACAAGTTTGATTGACCGTTTCCAGCGAAAACTTCGTGCTAAATATGAAGAACTTCTGAGAGGCTTAGAATGTATAGGCAGAATATTCCGTTTATACTAAACAGACATTCTGTTATATGTGTTCTTTAATAGATTTGTTTTTGCCCCCGCGATAACGACGTATGCTTAGCAATGTCGACGGAGCTCCGCATTGCGGTTCTCCTATTCCGGGGCATTTGAAGTTACCTAACGAACCTAACCCACCCAGTAACGCAAACGAAGTGGTCAATTTGCGATTTAGGCTTTTTCTGTGTGTGTGTTTGTTACCTAGTCCTGACTAGATGTGGACCTAAAGGTTCTATCTTTTAAAATGTTGCGTATATTTCATCTCCTAGGTTACTACATGTTCGATCCAGCCGACCGGGACCGGTACGGCCGCGCCGTGCCTCCCCCTTGCATCGGCCACGCACGCGCCTGCTTCTCCCAGTACACTAACGTGAGTCGTTCATTCATTCATTCACTCATTCACTCGCTCACGCATTCTTTCGATTTACTGTCATTAGGTAGATAGATAGATAGATAGATAAAAATCTTTATTCACATATTACGCCATGACAAATAGAAACACGTTTACATAATTAAGATAAAGAAAAAGAAAAAAAAGAAAAACATTAAAAGCTTAAACTATAACTAGAACTACAACTAAAATTAAGATGCGTGATTCAGATGTCACAGCATAGTAATGAAAGGGCGCCGACTCAGCATGTGCTGCGCGCATTGCTGCGGCAGCGCTGATATTCTGCCGGGACCCGGCGAAGTGAGACGCACTCAGTCACTAACTAGCCACCTCCGTTCGTCTCTAGCCGTGTTTAACAATCACTTTCTATGTGTCAAAATTTAACAAACCACTTCACTTAAGCCTATTTTACACATTTAAATTAACCTAGGTAAGTAGAAGCCTTGTTAGGCATTAGGTACAAATGTAAAATCGTAATCGTCCACTTGTAATGAGCATTCGGAAGTTGGATCATAAGTAGGTAATAGTATCCAAAGTGAATTTGACCAAATTGTAATAGTGCAAAAAAATATTTATTACCAAATTTATTTTCGTTATAAACTAATTAAGTCCGAATGGAATATTGTCGATTATAAATTACTAGTGACCCGCCCTCGCTTCGCTTCGGTTTATATAAGTTTTCTGTAACACCCACACATAATCCAGAATGTATTATACATATAAACCTTCCTCTTGAATCACTCTATCTATTAAAAACCGCATCAAAATCCGTAGCGTAGTTTTAAAGATCTAAGCATACATAGGGACAGACAGACAGCGGGATGCGACTTTGTTTTATACTATGTAGTGATGAGCAACATTAAATAATCACAAAGAAAATGTAGTCTAACATATGAATTAAGACCATATAAATCGTACTAATATTATAAATGTGAAAGTTTGTATGTTTGTGTGTTAGTTTGTTACTCCTTCGCGCTGTAACGGCTGGACGGATTTGGATGAAGCTCGTCCGTCCGTTTAACGCATTCACTGTCACCGACGCATATATGCGTCACCGTGACTTCCACCGAGTGCCCTCAACGCATATGTGCGCTCTTACAGTAGGCAAGCTCCGTATAAAACAAAAGATGTGGCACCTGGCAACAGTTCAAAAAACAGCACTGGCAGTGAATGCGTTAAACCAATACTCGGCCCGCAATTGCCTACTTTCCTGCCTAGGCTATAATGTACTACTAATTTTTTACGTAACAACTGCCTGTCGTCTTTGCAGGTTGAACAACTTAGTCTTAAACTAGCAGCCAATATTCCACCCGTCATCACAGTTCAGACGGAATCTGATACGAAAGACGTCAAAGGGGCACCGACCACATCGGGAGCAGCGACGCCAGCAGCAACCGGGGAGAAGAAAGTACGTACAAATGGGTCATACATAGGGTTGCCATTTAGTTTTTTTTTATGTCAAGGAGGAGGCACGCGACGGGCCACCTGTGCCCCGTTTCACAAAGCTACAAGTTACAAATCACAAGCGGAACTTTCCTTCTAACAAAAGGAGTTAGAAAGAGAGTTCCGCTTGTAATTTATAACTTGTAGCTTCGTGAAACGGGCCACTAGGGCACGTTTTATTATACAAGTAACAATTTTACAGGTCTAAACTGGCAACACTGCTCAAATGGCTAGTCGTCATTGGTCGAGGTTGTGTCAAATGGAAACTTGTAACCTGTAAATTGTAATTTGTAGCTTTATAAAACAGCCCCTGATGGTAAGTGGGATCTGAGACCCATAGACATTTGAAACCTCAAGACTACAATCTCAAAACGGCAATCCTAAGACTTCAATTGCGTCGCCAACCCCGAGGACTAAGATGGAACGCCTCTCCGCTAGTAATGTCCCCGGTTGTGTTATCCCCACACCGGGACACAATGCGAATGCTGCTGGTGGCGGGTTAATGGATAAGATGGTGGTAGCGACCCGGACGGACCCCGCACTAGGCCCTGCGGGTCTATTATGGTTGAGTTTATCGCGTGACAAAATGTGGATAAAGCATTTCAAGCACTCTCGTGCTTATACAGGGTGTTAGGTAATGAGTGGATAATCCTTGAATTACGAATAGAGAGCACTTAGAACGTTATAAAAAAGCTAAAATAGGTTAAGTAAAAGTCGCACGGTTTTCGAGATATTTGGACATTTAGGTTTTTTTTCGAAAATGAACACCCTTGTTTAATGTTTTGATCATAGCACCATTCTAAGCTAATCTTTTTCAATATTCTTGAATACTTATGTTATCAGAAAATAAATTGTAACGTTGTTAACATAACGTTGTTCCGATTATGTAGATTTCTAACTTTTATTTTCTTTTTCAGGTCACCATTGCACCAGAAGCTAAGGTTAGGAGAGTTTTTTTTAAACTGTATTGTCTGCGCAAACCGGCGGAAGGGACTGCAGAGCATATTAGTCAATGTATATTTAATGCTATTTCAATTAAAATAAGGCATAAATTTCAATGATTGAGACCGACCTCGGAGCATCGCAGCGGATGGCGGCTGAGGAGATTTATAGGGAAAAATCCCATTGCCGTCCGCCGGTCTGCGCTGGCCCTTACGTGGGTCAATCAACTATTCTTTGTACCTACACATTTTTTTTCAATTTCGTAAGGCTTTCTTCTGGAGAGTGGGTTAGCGCTCGAGTTCGCTATGCTGGGATACCAAAAAAAGAGTGTCGTCGCAAACGTAGCTCAATTTTACAAATAGGTGCTACTCGTAAAGGAATTAGTGTTAGCAGTAGAGGATTATGGGTCTGAGCTCGTAATAATCGGGAAAAAAAACCGGAATACGAGGGTGGTATGATAAGTAATGAACCTTGAAGCTACGCGGTTTGGCTGAATATTAAAAATGTCTTTGCCTGCATCCGCCATCTTGGACGCGGGAAAATTGACAGTTTCAAATGATTCCGTCAATTACTTCATGACTTATAGTTTTTTAAAGGGAACGAGTGGCATTGTTTGTGTAAAATGGAAAAAGAACAATATCGATCAGTGATTCGCTTTCTGTTTTTGAAGGGGAAAACGCGTGATGAAATTAAAACTGAGTTAGATACCGTATATGGCGATGCTTCACCTTCTATTGCCACAGTAAAGCGGTGGTATAACGAGTTCAGAAGTGGAAGAATATCTGTGTTTGATGAGGCCCGCCCAGGACGTCCAAATGAGGTTACCACGGAGGAAAACATCAACAAAGTCCGTGATATGTTAATGAACGATCGTAGACTGAAGTTGAGGGAGGTAGCTGAGGTATGTGGCTTGTCACTGGAGCGTGTACAAAATATCGTTCATAAACATTTGGGAATGAGGAAGTTATCGGCCCGATGGGTACCGCGTTTGCTAACAGAAGAAAATAAGCAGAATCGTGTAGCCACTTCCAAAGAGTGTTTGGCACTATTAAAACATAATCCGAAAGACTTTTTTATGCGTTATGTTACCGTGGACGAAACGTGGATCCACCACTATACTCCCGAAACAAAACAACAGTCCAAGCAGTGGACCTGCCCCGGCGAAAATGCTCCAAAAAAAGCAAAAACTGTTCCGTCGGCCGGGAAGGTTATGGCGACCGTTTTTTGGGATTCCCAAGGAGTTATCCACATTGACTATTTAGCAAAGGGAAGAACGATCACGGGGCAATATTACTCTGATTTATTGTCTCGATTTGATGAAGAATTAAAGAAAAAACGGCCCCGTTTAGCCCGCAAAAAAGTGTTATTTCACCAGGATAATGCTCCGGCCCATTCATCTCACATCGTCAAGGCCAAACTGGATCAATTGGGCTACAAAATACTGCCGCACGCTCCTTATTCGCCAGATTTAGCCCCGTGCGATTTCTTCTTGTTCCCAAACATGAAATCTTGGCTCGGAGGCAAACGCTTCATGTCAAATGAAGAGGTCATAGAGGCCACAGAGGAGTATTTTGCAGAGTTTCCGAAGACATATTTTTTGGAGGGCTTAAAGAAGTTGGAGACGCGTTGGGATAAGTGCATACTTTTGAAAGGGGACTACGTAGAAAAATAAAAACAAAAAATATTTTTTTTTTTTTTTTCTTGGGTAGGCTCACTACTTATCATACCACCCTCGTATGTTCCTTCTGATCTCGAGAGTTCTGTATAGGTGTGCCACCAGCAAGGCTAGCACATGTTGTCCGCGACTTGTTTGTCGCTCGGATCTCCCTTTCTATCAAGTATGTAACGATAGAGACGCACTGAGCGACAAGCGAGAAAATAGAACTTGTGCTACCCGTGCAGAGTTGAGGTCACGCCGCAGAATAAGAACATATAGCATAGAAACCGGACTATAAAACGTAATTTTACTTTCGACGAATTAGGTATTGCTACTAACTCATTCTGTGGTCGTGACAATTAACTAATTTTACTTTCGGCTAATTAGGTACCTATTGTAACTATACCTACGGACTATTTTAATTTCCAGACGTTTTGCTACTAAGTCGTTCTGTGTTCATGTCAATTAACTAATTTTACTTTCGGCTATTTACAATATTATAAGTATTTTAATCATACGGACTATTTACATTTTTAAAGGTTTGGCTACTTGCTCATTTTAATTCTGAGCCGTCCTGCTTAATTGACACTTTGCTGACTGAGTATTCTACTTTCATGTCGTCCAGCTGAATTGACTCTTTGCTGACTGTGTACTTTACTTTTATGTCATCTAGCTAAAATGGTCGTTTGGCGATAAAGACAATTCGATAGTAACCCGATTATCAACGTAGGGCCTCTGTTCCTTTGTACCTACTAGCATTCAATTCACAACGTCGCCTGTTCAATGACGTTTTGTTTTGTTTAAGGTAACGTTTGAAGAGCCAGCGAAGTTCGAAATCTATGGAATGCAGGTCACAGGTCTTCGAAGATTAAACAAACACGAGAAATAATCAAGATTAATATTTTATCATTACCTTCTTCTAATTTAAGTTTTACAGGACTGAATATATTTGCATAAGAAAGTAATGCTGTAAAAAAAAACCAAAATATGTGACTGTTTTTATGTTGTATTGTATGACGCGCCAGTTTTTTGTATTTGGAACAGTTTATTTTGTAATAAATTAAACTTTTTTAAAAAAGTAATATGTATGCAGTTTTTTTAATGTCTTGTTAAAACAGATCACATCACATGACATGTGACAGGGCGTAAAACGGAACGTGTAGGAATGTACCCTTACCATAGACTAAAAAAAATCCTTATCAAAGCCAAACCGATGGGTTCTACTGATGGATTATTCTTGATGGTTAGCCAACATACAAGATCTAATGTACTGGGGCTTTATTTTGGGCCGTAAAAATATTTTTAACCTTTTTGCTTTTGATACGCTATCGAAATCACAGAATAAAGACTAAAGGCATAGAAACCTTACTAAATAAGCAGAAAATACATTATGGTTCACTTCTTTTTAATTATGGTTTGGCGATAGTGAGTTTGAAAGACTTGAATCTATAGCTTTTCTTTCGTTATTTGGTACATCGTCACAAGTAAGGCGTGTTTTGGACCTATAAGCACCTATAGTATTTGGACCTATAGACAAGGAAAGACAAATTCATCTAAAGGAAGGACAAAGAAGTCCCTGTGTAAAACCTTGTGACAATGACAGTTAAAGAAGAAAAAACAGCCTACTTTTTGTTTCATTTTTTCCCATGTAATACGTAATCTAAAAAGTAGAGAAAGATAGCTGACGAAAAGTACGTCTTATAGTCCGGTTTCTATGCTATATGTTCTTATTCTGTGTCCATTCCAAACTTCATCAAAATTGAAATTCTTATTGATAATTTAAGTGTGAAGTGTGATACCGAAAATTATAAATGAATTAAAAAAAAAAGGAAAATAAAACCGAAATTAACCGCTACGATCATTTTCATAACGTTCTTAAAATCTAAAGCGTGTTATGTTGGTCAAACTGATCTTATCTGATTCGGCATCGTTTCCAACAACTCCTCTCATCTGACTGACAAATGACAAAGACAAATTCAGGAAACGTCAAAAAATTTGACTTGATTTGCACGAATTTTTCTTTGTAATTTTATAATTTAACATTTAACCTAGTATTTAATTATGTCGGACAACAAAGATGTGGTTAAGAAAGAAGTGGATCCAGAATTGGACGATTTATTGGACAGTAAGTTTCTTAAAATTTATCTAAGATATTACCTAATATAACCTTTTCTAGTTTTCGTTTACTAAATCTATATTTACACTTGATGGTGTGTGTTTAAAAGTGAAGTTAATGAGGTCATGCTTGCTAATTTAAAGTTTAAATAGAGAACCGGAGAGGTACTAGACACAAATATAAATTTGTAATTGGACCTTGCTCTGTGCAAATTAATTCATAAAAATGCCTGAGATACCTATTTGCATATCCTGCCAAGTATTTGCATTTTCGTCTTATAAAGTTATTGTGAGTGTTGCCCAGTTTATGTATCTGTGAAGTTGTATAGTTTTCCTTTATTAATGGATTTCATGCCTTAATTTAACAAGATGTATTTCGCCAAAGTCGAGTCTTAGAACTTATTAGAGAAACAAGTCCATGGGTGTCACACGCGAGGACCATTGTTCGGTTACAGAGTATTTACTCTGGTGGACTAAACCGAAGCACATCGGGTTAGATCAAGGCGCTTCTGTCAAGTCTAACGTATTAGCTTGTACTTTGGAAGTTAACGTTACATAATCTCTGTGTGTTTATGGGTGATTCCACGGGCGTTTCAACCGCCGTCAGTCCACTGTCATAAATATTGAAAGAATGAGCTACACCAAGCAGCTAACATTCACACAGAGCTATACTGTTATCGTAATTCTTGCCACAATTGATCAAATTTTAAGTATATTATCGCCTATTTCCTAAATACTTACGACAGCGGACTGACAGCGGTTGACACGCCTGTGACATCACCGTGGATGTTCGTACTTTCTGATTTAGGTCTTTGTAGTAACGAGCATGAAGGAAGCATACATTGAGTACTCACAATACTACGAGTGCTATGGTGAAGCTCCTAGCAGCATTATTCTGCTATGCGGGGAATATCTGCTACAAACAATGAACCTGACTATCAGGTTGATAGCACTGACTGTGTTAATAATTAAGGCAATTTATTTTGAACTGTGTTGCAATAGGAATAAGGTTTATTTTCGTATCTTCATAAACTGAAAATGGCATTATCGAACAAACATAATTGAACTTTATTGCCTCAATGGTAGATTCAAAGTTGCATGCACAAAAAACTTGTAGTAGTATGGTGGGCCGTACGTTAAAACATTTAACTTAACCTCAATACTATAGGAATTTGGAATGAACTTCCTGCTGGGACTTTCCCAATGCGGTGTAATATGAGGCTTTTAAAAACTTGCCCCAATTTCCAGGCGCCCTACAAGACATGACGAAGAAGCCGACTCAGAACCCTGCCGGAGAAGGCTCCGAAGAGCTCCCACAAAACATGTGGAGCGAGGAGTTCATCAAGGAAGCGGCTGCCCAATTTGAAAGTAGCATGGCTGCGTTACTGGGGAGCTTCAGTGGGGTGCCAGGTGAGCATAAGTAGACAATTTAGATGTATTTAGCGGTAAGATAGTTGTAACATACTGCCATCCTACCAAAGAAAGCAATTAACTACAATATCGTCTTTGATAATGCAATACCGCATATGTAACAAATAAAACAAGTTGCAAAATATACCTTAGTGACTTACTAGAAGGTGCATTTTGCTCTGTTTTTAATTTGTTAGTTTGGCAGTAGTATATAGTAGTCGAATGATTCTATACTTTATTGGTAACCACATTAAATTTAAAATGCTTATACTATTACTATGCCGATAGCTTCTTTGGTAGGATAGCAGCATAGCGTAGCTTGTATCTAACAGAGAGTTTATATTGGGGTAAAGAGACGCGTTGGCATAGTTGGCAGTAATCCTGCCTATGAAGCTAGCGATTCCGGGCTCGATTCCCGGTATGGGCAAATATTTGCGCGATGAGCATGAGTATTTGGTCCTGAGTCTTGGATGTTTTCTATGTATTTAAGTATTTATTTTTCTATATCAGTATTTATATCGTTGTTTAGTACCCATAGTACAAGCCTAGAGCTTAGTCTTCTGTCTTAGTCTGTCTTCTGTTGTTTGTCTATGTGACATGTCAGTTCTAAGCTTACAAAATGACACAAATATAGTCTATTTAGTTAATGTACTATTTAGTTTTAATTTATTTTGTCTTAGTTTTTACGTTTCAGTTTAGTTCAGTCATTTTATTTTGTAATACGTAAGTTTTTTTTAAGGTGGCAACGCACTTGTGGTCTTAAAATTGCAATCTTAAGATTATAGTCTTGAGATTACAAATGTATATGTGTCACAAATCCCGCTTATCATCAGGTGGCTCGTTTGCCTTCGACATACCGTAAAAAAAAGACATAGTTTAATATAATTCGGAGTACATGATTTACTACTCAATATATTCTTTTTTTCAGAGGAGCAAATAAGCCAAGAACAAATTGCGCAGACTTTCTCCAAAATGGCAGGTTAGCGTATTTCTTGCAGTCGTTTACCGAAGCCAATTATCTCATTTTGGGAATTAATGGATTTTTAACCCCAGACTACTGATGTTCCAAAGGAAACTTTCCAAAATTGCAGAACATTCCATGTAGGAAAATTGTGAAAACTTCTCACAACTTTGTATGGAGATTGAAATTTCCCGTTTCTTAAATTTAAATTTACTATATTTCTAGTGAACGTTTCCGGAAATTTCTTAGAACTTTTCCAACTTTTTGGAAACTTTCCGCAACTTGCATATCAGTACCCCTGACGCAAAAAGTAGGGGTAGTGTTATAAGTAGGGTTAGCATTTTGGTGGCATATCGTGGTTCAAGAATCCATGGAGTCGCTATTTCCTAATTACTATTATACATGACACTTCGATTTTGACCTTCTGTATTTTAATATTTCAAAATTCATTTATTCATTAAACCGCTAAAACAATTTAAATGAATTTTGGTATGGAGGATATCTCTGCTGTGAAAGCTTTACAAACAAGCAAATATTATAGGTATGGAATAACCCAACTAATAATTGAAATATTACCATCAGTGTATTAGTAGGTAGTGGTAGGTAAAAATAAAAGTGTCATGAACAGAGGCCGGAATTCCCGTAGCACTTTTGAGCTGTCATAGGGACTTCTCGTTTATCGACTTCCGATATTATACATATTTTATCGATACATTATAGAATACAACATATTAAAGAAAATTAAAAACACAGGTAAACAGCAGGTGGTCTTATCGCTAAAGACCGATCTCTTTCAGATAACTAATAGAGATTTGCAATGGAAACAATCGACAGCAATTCTTGTTGCAATTTCTTTCGAAAAAAAAATAAAAGGCATAAGAAATCCACAAATTATTTATAACAAACAATAAAACATTATTATTTTAATTCCTATTCAAAATTTCTAAAAAGTTGGTATCCAAAAGTTATATCAAAGAGATCGCTCATACGCGATAAGACTGCCTGTTGGTTACTTCTACTTGTATGAGTATTTAAAAAAAAACTATCAGTATCGATATACATATGTATATCGGAAGTCGATAGACTAGAAGTCCCTATGACAGGTCAAAAATGCTACGAGAATTCCGGCCTCTGGTCATGAATGATAATAATTAGGAAATAGCGACTCCATGGAATCTATAGCCACGATATGCCACCAAATTCCTAACCATACTGATGACTAGGGTTAGGACTTTTGGTGGCATACCATGGTTCTAGAATCCATGGAGTCGCTATTTCCTATTTATTATAATACATACCACTTTGATTTTGACCTTCAGTATTTTAATATTTCAACATTCATTTATTCCTTAAACCGTTAAACCAATTTAAATGCATTTTGGTATGGAGGATGTCCCTGCTGTGAAAGTGTCACAAAGAAGCAAATATATTAGGCATGGAATAACCGAACTAAAAATGTATTTAGTTCACTTTATAATATGACCATATTGAAGGTCAAAATCAACGTGTCATGTATTATAATCAGGGACCGTAAAGTGCGAGCAAAATCCATTGAAATGACGTATGACAACGAGTTAGGGTTGGCGATGGTTCTAAATGCATGAACTAAAGTATTAGGTACTAAAATAATACAATTAAATATATTTTTTACTGATTAAATTGAACACAATCCGAAACTCAGTTTACTGGCTGGTTTATTTTTTCATTATATTTACAATTTCAAATAAAATAATTCCCAATTTTACACTTGGGATAGTAAGTAATAATTTTCGCAAGCACGATGGCGAGACAATGCAAATAATACATTGACGATCATGACAAGATAATACTCCTAAATCTATAGACAATGTACTTATCACTTTTAATAAGTTTTAGTTTAACATTATAAATTAACCATGAACACTGAAAGGTTAAATTTATTACCATAATGATAACAAGGGCTTTCATAAGTATAAGCACATTCCTCCATACATATTTAATTTATTTGATTATAATATAAGTGACAACCCTAGCGCTTCAATGAATTTTGCTCGGATTTTACGATCCCTGATTATAATAATTAGGAAATAGCGACTCCATGGATTCTAGAACCACGATATGCCACCAAAAGTCCTAACCCTACTGATGACAATGAAATTACTTAACCTAGGATTATTTAAAACAATGAATGCATGCATGTACGAGTACGATTGATTTTAACTAGGGAATGCAAATAACCGGTTTTAACCGATTTTAACCGGTTATTTTCATACAAAAACGGTTATTAACCGGTTAATTTGCATTCTCTAATTTTAACACTTAATTGTACATAATAAAAACAAGATGATGATAAAACCGGTCAAGTTCCAGTCGGACTCGCACACCGAGGGTTCTGTACCGCGCGACTTAAACTAAGGTCTGTTCATCCTTACTTGTCTATAGTAAACAACTTTCTAACCTCAAAATGAACCTTTTTTGACTAAAATAGCAATTTTAAACAAAATAAAGCAATCACAGACAATACATCGGCCAAGTGATGTCCAACATGTTACCTCGGTTTACTTTATTTACGATAAAAGAGGTGTTTTAGCCAAAAAAGGTTCATTTTGAGGTTAGAAAGTTGTTTACTATATAAGACAAGTAAGGATGAACAGACCTTAATTAAATACACCAAATTTGAAATACCTTTGTATTACAATAGTTTAAAATAGTTTTTTTTTTAGTTTTCTTTTTCTCTTATGATATTATTAAGCATTTTTTTTCCTATTCTATTTTTATTTTTATTAATTTTAATATTTTATTTATATGTAAGGTAATCCGCCGTCATGTCATAACACATTCTGTAAAACTAGCTATCAATAATAGTTCAAAAGATATAATTCTTCTAAGTTAAGAGGAACAGACAGACGGACAAGTAAGTCTTATGTTTGGTATCTTTTAACGACACGTTGGCCTAGTTGGTAGTGACCCTGCCTACGAAGCTAGCGGTCCCGGGTTCAAATCCTGGTAAGGGCAGATATTTGTGTGATGAGCGCGAGTATTTTTTCCTGAGTCTTGGATGTTTTCTATGTATTTAAGTATATATTTCTCTATATAAGTATTTATGTCGTTGTCTAGTACCCATAGTACAAGCCTAGAGCTGAGTTTGGGACTAGTTCAATTTGGGTGAATTTGTCTTCTGATATTTATTTTTTATTTTATATTCAGAAGCAGCAGCGCAAGTGTTAAAGCCCGCGACAGAACAGCCTGGGATCGAAGGCGCGCCCCCTGTCAACCCCATCAACAAGGAAAAAATTGACGAGGTAATGTCCGATATCAATTCTATACCCTAGCTGGTATAGTCCATACCAACTTAATTGTCATATTTAGTAAACACTTTTATAACCTCAAAATGATCCTTTTCTGCCTATATCACCAATTTCCTCATAAAAAGACAATCCATGATAACATCGGGAAAATTATGTACAAAATGTGGCCTCTAAGAGGGCCGATTTGACAGCTGTCAACGCAATATAAAATATAACCTCAAACACATTTTATATTGCGTTGACAGCTGTCAAATCGGCCCTCTTAGAGGCCACATTTTGTACATAATTTTCCCGATGTAAAATATAAAATATAACCTCAAACACATGAGAAGGATTCTCTTAGGGTTTTCGACAAGATGGCGTCGCTTTCTTAGTTGTAATTTATTTTTTGCATATTTTTTTGTTTAATGTATAGTAATGATGTATTAATATGCATTAAATTAACATTCAAATGTGCAGTATAATGAAGAATTCAAGTTTGAACACGTTTCGCCTTTGGAAGGATTGCTCCAAGAAAATCCCATCCGGTCTTCGTAAAGTTACATCGCTTCACGGAGGCTAGAGGATCACCGTACAACGTCGACTTATGATTTTTTTGATATCATTTACACCGATCACGTGTAACTTCCAACCTTGACCCTTGCAGAATTGTCCCACTGGACAGAAACCATATATCAAAGAATTGAACTTGAACCTCAAACACATATTTTGTACTGAGTTGACAGCTGTCAAATCGGCCCTCTTAAAACGATCAAACTGTATGTACAGGTACATACACTACTTTATCTACCCACATATCATAAACCCTCCATGATGCGTTCAAGAACCGCACATTATGGCCGCCATAAACATAGACTGTTTTGTTGAAACAAATTTCTTATCTGTAAAAATGTTATTATTGCTAAATAACATAACATCGATTTAAATAATATTATTTCATTAAAATGGCATTGGGTAAATTTGTTTGAAGAATATTGTCATATTTTTTTTGAGCGGCCCGGATGATTCTTACATAGTTATTTAGAGGACCTCTAAATACATATAGATATATATAATTTATGGCGTTAAATAATATCGGAGCGGAGATTTTAAAGATTTAAGTGTTCAGGTTTTAGTACAAAAGTACGCCCAAGCATGAATATTTAAATATCTCAGCTCCGATGCACTTAAGAGTATTACATTACATAATAAAATATGTTTATTTTTAATAATTCTCTCATAATTTGCCACTTTTACGAATGGCCGCTCATCTTGAAAATATATGAATTTTACAAATGACAACACTTACCCAAACCCCTTTCGAACAACTCTGAAAAACAAAGAAATTTGATTTGACCTCTATTCTTATATCAGTCGAGATGACATTTAGTTCGAAATGAATTGTCAATTTGCATACAAAGGAGACCGCACGAAAAGTATGAAAAAAAAACTTCGGTGAATTTTGATAAAAAAAAAATATGTTACGTGTCTTGGTCAATATATAAAAATACTTGGTGCGCAATTAAATCCTATGACTAGTTTCTGAGAAAAAAAAATGTGAAAAATTATGTAGATATTGGTTCCATAGAAAAATGTGGCCTGTTTTGAACGAAAATATTTTTTAAACTGTCCATAGAATATGTTTGAATTTGAATGATTTATGTTGAATTTATGTTAACAATAAAACAAGTTATGAAGTATTAAAAACCCACAACTTTTCACCGATGCATTAAAAAAAAAAAACATTAAAAACCAAGTATATTTCGTTAAAATTCATTTCTAATCTAAATATTGACATGAAAAACGAAGTATATTTCGTTAAAATTCATTTCTAATCTAAATATTGACATGAAAAACAAAGTATATTTCGTTAAAATTCACTTCTAATCTAAATATTGACATGAAAAACGAAGTATATTTCGTTAAAATTCATTTCTAATCTAAATAGTGACATGAAAAACGAAGTATATTTCGTTAACATTCATTTCTTATCTAAATACTGATGAATAGGAGGCGCTGACACCAAACTTATATTAATAAAAAATATGCACAAAGTATCTCTTTAGGAAATATCACAATTATATAAGAACCTAAAAAAAAAATGCAGACCAATATTACTTATTTTTATGAAACGCCGGGCAAAAATGGCATTGGAGAATTAATCAGTTTGAGGAATAAATATTCAGTAAAACATATAAAATTTACATGACAAACTAGTGTAATTGTTTTAATTGTATAATTTAAAAAATTGCGGGTGTATGGGTCGTGATGATCACTTACCACTTACCTGATGGTGGCTCGCTTGTTCGTCTGCCGCCTTTTTCACATTAAAAAAATTGATTTTTTTAAATTTTTGTGCAATCGCTTTCAAGAGTCTAATGAAACCCATTTCCTTATTTTATTATCCTCAAAATGGTTGTAATATTTTCATACATTTTTAAAAACAGGTGTATCACAATTTTCTTCATACAAACTTTACCAATGCCTTTTAGTCGAAGTTAGCTATATTCTATCGTGTCCCAGGTGTCAGCAGCGATATCGCAAACGCTACAGAACCTCAACGCCAACTCTGAGAACCTGCAGACCCCATTCTCTGACCAGGACCTGGCCAACATGTTCGGAAACTTCAATCTTGGGGAAGGGCAGCAGGTAAGTCTTAGGCACCCCAGGGTGGTCCAAAATAGTATGAAGAAAAATAAAGTATACAGTGGCGGCCACATAATTAGGGACACTTGTTTTTCCCCATACAATTGCCTACAAATATGACTTTTCAATTTTGACCACTAATCAAAAAGTTCTCGACCTATTTTATTGCTAAATACATTTTACTTTACATAATTAACTAAGGTTTAAACGGATGTACAGTGAACTAATATTAAAAACTGACCTTATATTTTATAAGGATTTAAAACTAAGTGCTGATGCGTCCATACAAAATTCTACAACTTTGTATGAGCGCCGAATATTTATTTTTTCAAATCCTTATATATAACATGAAAGATCCGATCTCAACAGAGATAAATTGTACATACATTTAAACTTTACTTTATTAGTTAACGATAAGTGTAATTAAAAATATAATTGGTTAAGAACTTTTTGATTGGTTGTCAAAATTGAAAAGCCATATTTGTAGGCAATTGTATGGGAAAAAAACAAGTGTCCCTAATTATGTGACCACCACTGTATCAAATCATTCCTCCACGTAGCTTTTTTTGTTTACGATAAATCAGTTTTTTGTTTACTTTATGTGGTCGTTTACTGGTCAAAGCGTTTAGTTTATGCCAAAAAGATCTCAGTCTCGTACAAAACTTCATCTAGTAAACTTAAAAAAACAGAAGTATCCCTTTAGGTAATGCCACATTTACGAGTAATTAACTAATTGGTTTCAGGAGGGCAACATGTTCCTCCCGTTCATGCAAGGCATGATGCAGTCCCTTCTATCCAAGGAGGTCCTATACCCGTCCCTTAAGGAACTAGTGGACAAGTACCCTGGGTGGTTGGCAGAAAACAAGGACAAAGTACCACAGGACGAATACGAAAGGTGAGACATTATCATTATTGGCACTGTCATATTAGCATGTAGAAGTGTACGGTATCGTCGTATCGTCACTGTCATCATTAGCCACGTCGCGTCGTTGTCATCGTTGTCGGTCACAACATAACGAAGATGTTGTTGTTGTTGTCGTAAACACGTGTCTTTGTCATCACCAGCGGTGTTAACGTCGTTGTCCTTGTCTTTATCGCCATTGGCATAAATTCTGATTGGCTGGTAAAAAACAGGTGAGAAATTAGAAAAAAATATGTTATCACAAAAAGATTAAAAAACAAACAAAAAAAGACACAAAATAAATGCCTGAATGCCAGGTGACATGAAATGCTCATCGTTATTTTTGGTCGTCGTCGTCAATTACACTACACTGTCATTACTAGAATCGTCATCGCCATGGTTGTTAGCGTCGTTATGGTTTGGTGTCTTTGTCATCACTGGCATCGTTACCGGTGTCTTTGTCATCACTGGCATCGCTGCCGGTGTCTTTGTCATCGTTTTCATTATGTCTGTATCCGTGTGCTGCTGTGATGCAATCCCTTCTGTCCAAGGAGGTTCTATACCCGCCTCTTAAAGAACTGGTAGACAAATATCCTAGATGGGTCGCTGAATAAACGGACAAAGTACCACAGGATGAATACGAAAGGTGAGACATTATCATTGTTGGCACTGTCATAGTAGCATGTAGAAGTATACGTCATCGTCGTCATCATTCTTGTTGGCGTCGTTACATTGTCGTCATTTGGTCTCACTGGCTCAAATCATTATTTTTACTCATAACGTATTGTAAGTCATAACGTTTTCTTTTTCAGCAACTTTTCATTTTTAGGATTTTTATAAATCAAACCTAACCTAACCTAGTCTTATCTACACATTTAATATTTAAGAACTTCTGAAAAGTTTACGGTTCCAGCGTTATAAAAATTACATTTTCGGTTTTCCAATAATCGGAATTGCAATTTTATATGAATTTTGGCGCTCCCGGTCTCACTTCATGCTGTTGTCACTGTCATCGCTAGCCACGTCGTTGTCATCGTCGGCTTCGTTATGTTGTTGTTGTTTACGTGTCTTTATCATTTGGCTTCACTGTTATCACTGACATAGTCAGCGTCTTCGTTGGGGTTATGTTGTCGTCACTGTCATCACTAGCCGCGTCATTGTCAACGTTGTTGCCAGCTACTAAGCTAAACATGTAATCGATCGATTGTAATTGTTATTGGCACCGTTTGGTTTCACTGTCATCGTTGTTGCCATCGTCATTGTTTGCATCACCATATCAGCATGTAATAACTACACTGCATCGTCGTCATTGTTTTTGTTATCTTTCGTCATATTCGTTTACAACATTGTCGTCATGGGCGGCGTAATCATTGACATGGCTTGTAATAATATAGTTCAAAGTTCAAAATTAACTTGCAAGATTGAACAAGGGTGTCCCATAAACCGACGTCAACGTCAAGAGCTGATAGAGCAGCTAATTAACAAAAAGCAAGCTTTCAAAACCCGACTGTTGCTAACCAACTTTAAATCGTTATAAATCCTAAATGATCAAAATGAAAAATGATGATGTAGTAAGAGAGGACAATAGAGAGATCTCTCTCCAGGCGGGTGTTATGCCTGGGGACCGAAGTCCATTGGAATGAAGTTGGAAGTTGTATATATGTCATCTGACTGGAGAAACTTCGTTAGCGCGTTGTAGAACACTTAAGTTGCGCTGTCTGACGCTGGTGGCGCTAGCGAGGTAGCGAGTTGGTTGATACAAGTTGCCGTTAGATGTCGCTAGGTCGCCACACCAGCCCCCCTTTGAGACCGGAGGTTGATGGTGATGACGTGCAGTCTGTGCGTTGAATTGCCGCTTGCAAGTGCCAGTAGGGACGTCTCCAGTAGTGCTCAGAGCCGCGTTGGCGAGCGTAGCAGGAGAAGAGGAGTGAGTGGAGTACACAGTGAGTCGTGTACCTGCTCGTGAAGTACTCTTAGTAGGACGCAGTGAGTCGCGTTGTTGAGTGAGAGTAGTGTGCACACTGTAGACACCAGGCATAGAGATATGACAGAATGCTAGTGGTGCACAGTGCGGGTTGTCTGGCTTGCTGTGAAACTGCGTCATAGTTGCTTGAAGGTCATCAGGTTGCGTTATTGTCCATTGTCGAGGGTCACCAATGTAAGATGACGATCACGTCGGGGTCACCAATGTAGTATGACGATCACGTCGGAGTCACCAATGTAGGAAGAGAGGACAATAGAGAGATCTCTCTCCAGGCGGGTGTTATGCCTGGGGACCGAAGTCCATTGGAATGAAGTTGGAAGTTGTATATATGTCATCTGACTGGAGAAACTTCGTTAGCGCGTTGTAGAACACTTAAGTTGCGCTGTCTGACGCTGGTGGCGCTAGCGAGGTAGCGAGTTGGTTGATACAAGTTGCCATTAGATGTCGCTAGGTCGCCACAATGACAGTAACCTAAAGATGATTTTTAAATCCCTATTCAATGATACCCCACTTGTCATACAATGTCGACATTTTTTTTTTTATTTGCACTATATGGCATCTGGTTGCCGCCTTATTGAATTTTGATTACTGCTATATCTTCAGTGACACTCACCAGATTAAGGCAAATCGATTGACATAAGAATCATCAAAATCGGATGACGGGTTTTGTTTTTATAGTGACACAAAGGAACAAACATACATACATACATAGGCTGTGAAACACATTACCCTCCTTTCGCAGTCGGGTAAAAAGCTATCGATTTAACCCCTATTATATATTTTCACCGATTTTTACTAGTGTTTTTTTTATCCTGGTAGTAACCTACTCTTCTGTTCCTCTTACCCTCAGGTACCTCAAGCAGCAGGAGCTGATGCTCCAGGTCTGCGGCGAACTGGAGCCCGAGGAGGAGTCCGACGCGGAGGACGTGAAGAGGAGGCGCTTCGAGAAGGTGCTCGACCTCATGCAGAAGGTAAATTCCCGGACGTTTATGTTAGTGGTCCGGATTTTCCCGGACATTTAACCTAAATGTGGACATTTCTCTTGATTGTACGTGTTTTCCCGGACAAATTAATAGACGCTCTCCGGACAGCCGCTTAAATTTCCGGACTTTTCTAACGGCCTAAATTGTACCCGGACTCATTTAAAGACATCCCCGGACATTCACTTAAATTCCCGGACATTTATAATTGTGCAGATTTTACCTGAAAACACTAAAACCCCGGATAGTTATATAAATCTCCGAAAATTTGAGCTGGAGTAGGAGTCCGACCTGGAGGACGTCAAGAAGAAGCGTTTCGAGAAGGTGCTGGACCTCATGCAGAAGGTAAATCGTCGGACATTTAGGTTAATTGTCAGGATTTTAAACGGATAAATTTACAGACGCCCGGATGACAGTGGCTTAAATTCCCGGATATTTAAGTTATTACATTTATGGTATTTTCACCGGAAACACTTAAAGACAGCGCTGAAATTCCCGGACATTTAGGTTATGGGTCCGGATTTTACTCAGACGCTCTCGGACAATCAACTAACCCCCGGACATTTGTGCTCCGGACAGTCCCTTCAATTTCTGGACTACATAAGGGTCCGGACACATTATTCTTGGACATTTAGATGATGAATACCGGACTTATTTTACTTATGTTTTTATATTTGTTTGCAGATGCAAGACCTAGGCCAGCCCCCCACCGAGCTAGTGGGGGATATGGCCGCCCCCCCTCAGGGCTTCGCGGCCCCCCCCGGCGCCGACCCCTCCCAATGCTCCCTCATGTAACGAACAAACTGACACCCCCCATTATACGTTGAGCTTCGGACGTTGTGGTTGGATGCAACTCGAGAACTAGTTGGAAGGCGAGGGAACAGTGGAGGAGTTCAAGTTGTAATGGTTATGTGTGAGTTTTGAAATTCCTAATTTGTACTTGTCCTAAGGCGTCGTTTGTAAGCACCTAGAATATGAAAAAGCCAATCCTGTTTTAGCTAGCTAACTAGTAGTTTTCACGTATCTCGCGATCCCCTTTTTTAGGACTTAGGATAAATGGTGATTAGGACAAAATATTATAGGACAAATATTAAAATTTCTTACTTCGAAGTACAAAACTTACAACTGCCATTATAAGATGACCTTTAGATCCATATTCCTATCACATAATTTTATTTGTCATAATTTTAATTAATATCATCGTTTTTTGTTGAATCAAATGGCGTTATACGTCTTGAGTATTATGCTAAGCAATAGTTATAACAATAGAAGATTATGCCAAAACAACAATAGGCAAATAAGTACAAGTGACAGGCTTAAAACCTTAAAGCGTACTTTACCTGTTAAATAATTATAAAGTAATGCTAAGCAAATTATGACAAACAAAATTATGACCCTTCAAAAATGATGTTATCGATTTAATACGAAGACCAAAATATAATGGATATTTGAAATGTATACTCGATTGATATTTTAAATGTGAGAAATGTATATTTATTGTTAGATTCAGAGTTATTATAAAACTGCAAGACTATAGCGAGGTATGGAGTCGACATTATTTTTTGTTGTGCTCCAATATAGAGACAAGACAACCGGTGAAATTACTAGCATACTGACATTCCATCTTAGTCCTCAGGGTTGACAACGTAATTAGAGTCTTAGGATTGCAGTCTCAAGATTGTAGTCTTGAGAATAGTTTTTACTGTTATATTTAATTATCACATTAATAAAAATAATAGGGTCATAACTCTAACAATCTTGACATAGTATAAAACAAGGTCGCTTCCCGAGGTCTGTTCTCGAATGTCTACTCCATATCTCTTTATTCTTTCCGTGCTATAAGAACTCCGAATTCGGCTCGTGTTATGGTACGCCATTTTGAAAGCGAACGGTACGTTTGTGGTAGTTCTGACTGTAATATCTTTAGGTGGTAATTGTACCATTTCGACCACGCACAGTGCTAACGTAATGAAAAAAATGAGAGAATATTTGTGTAGTTTATATTTGTGAAGTAGACATTAAAAAAGTAGCACTCTACACACCTTTAGGTACCTTAGGTTCACTTTCTTAGCTACTTTCCCATACTGTCTACTTTTATTTCGGCTAGTGGTTTTCTTTTCGGAAATGTCCACTTCCCTAAACTGTCCAATTTCTGGAAATGATCACTTTCCGAAACTCTTCTTTCCGGAAATGTCAACTTCCCCCAAGTGGTTTTCTTTCCGGAAATGTCTACTTTCCCTAAAACTTTATCTTTCAGGAAATGTTCACTTTCCCAAACTCTTCTTTCCGGAAATCTCCACTTTCCCTAAAGTGTATTCTTTCCGGAAATGTCCACTTTCCCAAACTCAAGTTTCCGAAATTGAACATTTTAAGAAAGTGACAATAAGGATTCTGAAACGGTTTTATGTCGGAATTCAGCAGCGACGCACGCTACGGCAACAAAAATATAAATTCGCTTCGCATCAAAATCTAGATACTCAGGGTTCAATTTGTTTTGACTATCACATTGCGCTTGCGTCCTTTTTATTTAGAAGGGCGGAATTGATCCACGTGTCTAGCATGCATAGCGTGCGCCGCATTAAAGTTCCAGCTTTACCGTAGAACTATCGAGACGCTCAGATTGTCATCGTAAGATTGGTATCTTGAGATTGGATATGTCTGCTCAGAGTGCACTTGCCATGAGAAGCCTATTTCACCGTCCTGACAATGACACGTGACAGGTGACAATTCGGTATACATTGCAAAGTTAACACGCTGATACATCACTGGGTTTCATGTAGGCTGCGCCATGTACACTGAAATTTCAGTTGTCTCCTGTCATTGTCAGGATGCTGAAATAGGGGGCAGATGGCCTGTGTGCTCTTTTGCCTTCCCCGCGTAAAGAAAAAAATACACTTTGGTATGCTACATGTAAAAAAAAACTCTTAAGTTTATTTTTAAAGGAAATATTTCAAGTTGAAGGTATGTCGTATTTTACGTATATATATATAGGTATGTACATAGTAGTTTTGGCCACTTTGTCCATTTTAACCTAACCCTCAAAACAGTATTTTTTAACCTAAATATATTTATTTTATTTATTTTTAAAATAAACATTACAGTGATTTTTGACTGGATAAAGCGCCAAAAAAAAAGTATTTAGAATGCTTCGAAACCTAGACAGATGATCGACGCAGAAAAATTCGCTGATTCCAATGATATATATAACTCAATTTGGCCCAAAATGGCGCTTTACTCTTTTTACCTGGGAAGGGACAATATATTTTTTTTTTTCTCAAACATGCAATGAAATATTGATGTTATGTTCCTTATAAATAGGCTGCGAAGTATGACGTTTCAGGTGCGGCTAGGACAAGAGGTCGTTAATGGAATTTCATACAGATCGTGCACGCCTAGGCCGGCAAAGTCCTCTTTTTTAATTTCCAGTCCACATAAATTTGTGGCACAGGCATCATGACATTCTGCCACTATGCGCATTAAAAAAAAAAAACTTTGATATTTTCGTTGTTTATTTCATTGCATGTTTGAAAAAGCACTATACATACCTCGGCGGGAAATAAGGGGTTGCCGGCCGAAGACATATAGACGGCCGAGCAAAGCGAGGGTCTGAGTCTGAACCCCTTTTGTCCCGGCCTCTGTAGTAATGTACTATATTTCCAAACCCAAATATAATATGCTAAAAACGGTAACTGGTAAGTTTCCTGCGGAAAGGCAGAGTGGCCATTTTATATCACAAACGATTGGTGCTTTATGTAAATAAAGTTTTTTATAAGCACATTTCACTATGGAATTTGACATTTGTGGAATTATTTATGAAAAGGGACCTTATTGTCGATGGCGCTTACGCCACACTGCGTCACGCGACGTTGTATTTATATTGGAGCATCTTTAATAATGGCGGAAGCGCCATCGACAATAAGGTCCCTTTTCATAGATAACGTCTCGTTTTAATAGGCCCCATATCGTCCCTTTACTTTCTCAAACTCGTATCTGATCGAATAGTTAGATAAGAAAAGCACTCATGTTCCCTAAACAATAAAGACTACTTTCCTATCTAACTATTCGATCAGATACGAGCTTGAGAACGTAAAGGGACGATATAGATTATAACTCTGATATAACCTCGTAACACCCACCATACTACCAACAGAGAGTTTTTTGTAAGTGGGACTTAGAACCTACCATCAAGGAAATAAAGTTCAATTAAGTTTGTTCGATAATGCCATTTTCACTTTATGAAGATAGGAAAGTAAACCTTATTCTCATTGCAGCACAGTTCAAATGAAATTGCCTTGATTATGTACATCTTAGCACAGCTTTACATGGATAATGGTGGCTATCAGAGCTGATATCTCCTGAACGGCCCAACCAATTTTCATGAAACCTGGCTAGAAACCACATCAGTTAAACAAGCTTTGTTTTAAAAGCAATTACATCAAAATCGGTTCGTCCGTTTAGGAGCTACGGTGAAATACATAGATATAGGTAGATTCCCTAAAGCTGGCACGAATGGAATGAACAAAAGTAATGTCACCTATCACTGTGTGAGCGCCGTCCTTTGAGCCGAAGTTCGAATTTTAACCTCGTAAGGCCCACCATACTACAAACCGCCAGTTTTTTGTGAGTGGGACTTTGAATCTACCATCAAGGCAATAAAGTTCAATTACATTTGTTCGATAATGACATTTTCTATTTATTAAGAAAGAAAAATAAACTTTATTGCTTTGCAATACAGTTCAAATTAAATTGCCTTGGTAACGCACATCCTATTGCACACTGGGGCTTACGAGGTTATAGCAAACCTGTTATTATTTTACACACTTGTATACTTTCGTTCACTCATTCAATCCATTCGTGCCAGCTCTCGTGAATCGACCTATACACATGAAAAACTATGCTTCAGGCGTAAAAAAAAATCGTTAAAGGCCTCTTATAAAAGTTATAACCAATCCCTAATAGAAGTAAATTTATGGTAATTACTTTATTGTAATTAACTTTTTTTTTTACCTTTTAACCGCAATTTCTCAATGCACCAAATTTGCAGCTTTTATCAATGACTAACTATGACAACAGTATGTTTTTCTGAGGTATTTTTCACAGTATTTAACAAGTATGGCGTTATACTTTCGTTTTTTTTCTCATTAGAATAATACCTACCGGTCAAATTCGCACATTTTTTCTTGGAAATACTAAAAAAACTGTTTGTAATTTATTCCAATGTGAAAAAAAATAAGTTTACATAATTTTGTTTTTTTAACCTTTTGAACCCTGGCCGTCAACTGAACGTGATGCCACGACGGCCGTCACAAGTTTTAGATTAAAAGTAAAGTATTAATTAAGGTGTAATTTGCATAGCATAGCAAACATTTTTGGCGTGTGGGTGAGTTTTCAGTACCGTCTGTGGCGTTGGAAAGGTTAAAATGTCTTCGTATAATCAGGTTAAAAGAAAAACTTGAAGTTTAACAGGAGACCGGTATAATAATATAATTCGGTGATTGAAAGGAATTCTTGAAATTTACAATTATTTTAGAATTTATAGCGAAATCATATAAAAATATATGACGTGTTTTACAAAATTTGTACGAAAATTTATATGTTTTAATTTGACGGTGGTAGATTTTGGTGGATTTATTATTTGTTTTAGCGTGCCAAAGATGTGTGAGCCATATTGTAGATGGAAGTGTTGATATATACTTGCGAGTTGTGAACTGCTTTGGCCAAGTCTTAAGCTACAAAATGGTTTTAAAATTGACATTACATTACTTCATAAATGATTAATATCTTCTAAGGCTTTAACTTGTAGCTTAAAAGAATTGGCCACTGTATGTACAGTGTTGTTAGAAAAGGATATTTTAACCTTTTGACCTGTTTTATTATTTGGGGAAATGTAAGTTCGGCCTAATAGATTAAGTACCTACGTGTTACTGAGTGTTCACATTTTAATAGGATAGCATAGAGGCGAATCGTCATAGTCCTGGGTTGGCAACACATTTCAATTCTTTGATATATGGCTACTGGCCAGTGTCAAGGTTGGAAGTTTTCGGTGAAAAAGTTTTTCCAAAAGCAGATGCTGATTCATCACACATTTGCAGTCTTGGGAATGCAGTCTTTAGATTGTTGTCTTGAGAATGTAAATGTCCATGGGTCTCAGGTCCCGCTTAATATCAGGTGGCCATTATGCAAAAAAAAAACTTGCCAAACGTTTACGTTTATTTGAGTTAATTCGACGCGTGAAAAGCATAATGGAGTTAACATATTTTAACCTCAAATTCACAAGCAGGTCAAAAGGTTCAAAAATATTTTGAAAGGTTAAAAGTGACATGGTTAAGTTAATCTTAACGTTATGTACCTAAGTATTGCTTTCTTGAGAAGGTTAAAATGGCTATGGTTAAACGGTTAAACAATTCTGAACGGAGTATTTCGTTTATCATATTATTTAATTTTATTTATAAATAGCGTTGTATAAGTTTCGTTATTTAAATATTTAATAATAAACATTGTTTAGTTAATTTGTTGTTTTATTTTACTTTCGTACCCAAAGGGTGCTAATCGACACTATACCTTCGTCTGCCATCCATCCTTCCGTCCGTCTTAACTGAAGAGCTGTAAATTGAAACCATAATAGAAAGCCAGTTGAATTTTAGAGTACCGTACGTCGGAATGACAGAACGGAACCATCATAGAGTATTCATGTGTCTGTCTGTCTGTCGCAGCCAATTTACCACGAATATACTGGAACGATTAAGTTGTAATTACATATAATTTTTTGTGACCAGAACACTGACGTGTAACATAAATTAATTAATTTTAAATAAGGCCGCTTTTGGGGGCCAAATTAGATAATCTAGTTATATTATTAATAATTTTATTTTTAGTCAAACTTATCGTTAAGTAATAAAACAAACTAAGGTTTTATATCATGGATTTACAAAAAAATATGTATATTTTATATATTTATGACCTTCCGTTTTTAACCTTTTCAACGCAACAGTCGGCTACAGCCGACAAGAGTTCAAGATTAAAAGATACTTTGTTTGGTAGCAATAAGGTGTAATTTGCATAGCATAGCAAACATGTTTGGCGTGTGGGTGGCACATTTTGTATTCGACGCATGGCGTTCAAAAGGTTAATAGTAGTTCACTGTACATCAAGAACTTTTTAATTGGAGGTCAAAATTGAAAAGTGATATAAAAAACGCAAGTGTGTAAGGATTTTTTAAATCGCATTTCTCAACAAAATATGAAAATACCGTAAAAGAGATCACCAAAAGTGAAATTAAAATTAAAATCGGTCAAGTAATACGGATGATACAAGCATTTTAAAATGCTAATTAGACAAAGAGCTCCGAAGTGCACCGGTGACGTCATTGTGCAGTTCGGCCATATAAACTCCACGTAAAATTCTGTTTTGCTAGAAAGAGACAAATCTTTGTTGGCTTATATCTTGGTTATTTTTATAGCAATACAAAAAATGTTTTTTCTCACATGTTTGTTACATGGATCAGCTTTTATTGAAGCTGTAAAAAAAAACATGCATATTCCCTATTATGTGACCACCACTGTAGATGCCAGACTGACTACATTTATCCCACTGCTATTTTCTTATGTCAGAAATTCGTCAGAAATCATTTTTATTCCGCAAAAGTAGGTAGGTTAGGTTCGTTAGGCTTCTTTAGACGCCCGAAGGGCAAATCGACCAGAAATAGGAGCGCCGCGAGGCAGGGCTCCGTCGAATAGAAGTGGGTCAAGGAGTAGTGGGTCCACGAGTCATGCGTGGTAGGTATGTACAAAAATATACATTTAAAAGTACGGTCGAACTTGTAAATAGATCTATATTTTAGTACCTTGTAGCACCTATTAATACACTGAATTCATATCACTCTCACCTTAATACATTACTGCGACAAGGTAATAAAGTGTACAGTCACTTCTTGACTTTACGCAGTTAGCAGTGTTTTTTTACACTTTGACGATCTTATTGTGAATTCATTATGATTATGTGACATAGAATAATGTCATTTTCAATATGAAATAAATACCTACCTACCTACCATAGTGGGTGTTGAACTACTGACCCTGTCTACGAGGTAAGCCGTCGCAGATTCGATTCCCGGTGAGGACATTTTTTTGTGATGAGCGTGAGTATTTGTTCCCGAGTCTTGGATGTTTTCTATATATTTATGTACGTACTCGTATACCTAACTTGGCTATTGTTTCATATTTTCCACCACCTTTTAGGGTTCCGTAACCAAAGGGTAAAAACGGGAGCCTATTAGGTACTAGACTCCACTGTCCGTCTGTCTGTCTGTCTGTCACCAGGCTACAATCTCATGAACCGTGATAGCTAGACAATTGAAATTTTCACAGAAGATGTATTTCTGTTGCCGCTATAACAACAAATGCTAAAAACCGAATAAAATAAATATTTAAGGGTATTCCCATACAACAATAGTAGATTGTACAACTAGGGTCTAAAATAAGCCATATTTAGTACCACGAGATGGTTATTTTCCCGAGCAAAGCGAGGGAAAATAGTTCGAGGGGTACCTAATATGGCTTTTAGACCCGAGTAATACACTCTACTTTTCACTTCGATTGCGAGAAAATAAAAACATTACCTATACAAAGGTAAAAAATTAGCAAAGATAGCACCACATATTCTACGGCGAAAATATTGTTTTAATTTGGCGGCATGTTTTTTTTCAAAAGTACTTTAACACAGATACAAAATATAGATACCGCTAATAAACGCCACTGACCGTGTGAGTATTTAGCGCGTCAAAGCGTTGCACAATCGATTTAATCATATTTTAACGATTGTAAAATAGGGACTAAAAAACACCTAATGTTTTGAGAAATTAATTCTGTTCCCTGATTGGTCGATTTTAATATAGCTGTATTCTGGTTGGTTCATACCAAATACAAAGTTTTTTTTTAAAGAGTTAATATAGTTTTCACTTCTTATGCTCAAAAAGTGTGTCATATTAGACTTATCAAGCGAGACTCAAGTAGTACATGTAAACCCTAGAGAATACATTATATTCATATTTCCCCTAAGGAAAATATGAAATGGAAAATAGAATGATTTATTTGTACAAAACATTTGAATTTGACCAATCAAAATACTTCACCAAATTAAATCCACCAATCAAAATACTTCACGAAATTAAATCAACATATCACAATACACATCGACTGTCAATCGGAACGTTGGGTTCTTTTTTGCTTGAGATTAATAACGGCAACTGGTGGACGCTTGAAATATTCACAGAATATTAAGTTGTACGTTCAGTTTAAAAAAAAAACTTATTAAAAAAATATTTAACCCTTTGCATGGTGATTGAATGTTCCATCATAACATAACGCCAACTTTTTTTTTTGTATTAATTTTTTATGCTAATTCAAAATCAAATAGGGTTTGAATTCACGACTTTTTTCATTTTTATGTTATTAAGGGTTAAGGGGGGCTCCATACAAAAATTGTAATTTATCATAGACTAGCGACCCGCCCTCGCTTCGCTTCGGTTAATATAAGTTAAAATAATGCCAGTTCATCTGGAATAACATACTTTTCAAATTATAGATAGGTGCATATGTATAGAGGTTTTATTTAATGACTTTTTAAGAAATCGTGACTGCCAGTTATCATAGAATCTCTCTATATCAATGTTTACAGCGGACTTTTCATTGCACAATACAAACGAACTTTGCCTGGAAGTGAAGCGCGAAAGGGCTACATAAGTCAATGGGAAAACTCTCAACGATCAAGTCTAAGCCCGCAACTTTGAATGTATTGTTGTGACTTGTAAATTGTCATTGAAAACGATAATTGTACGGGACATTGCAGTCGTTTAACCGGAAAGGAATATTTATGGAATCCGGGGAATTAAAAAGACTTTTCCAGCCGCACATCTGGACGTCAGTATTGTGCACTCTATTATGAACGTTTTTAAAGATGTTATTTGGGTGGATTAAGGTTCCGTAGTAAAATAATAGGACACCCTTCTTTCAAAACCAATTTATGTGGGGCGATCCAGAAGGTTGCAAGGAATTGAGAAATTCCGTTGGGAAATGGACAGCCTCTTCCAGGTCGAGCACAGTGTCTACAGAGTAGTACGTGTGTGTCGGTGCATTGATCTTCGATATAATTAAGCCATTTTTGTCGACTAATTCTTTTACTAAAACGCAAAGGTTTTCATTTTTTGAAGATTAATGCTCCTATTATGTTAGGTCATTTGTCCATTTCCTATTTTGAGCAACAACTCTGCAAAGAGCCGGTTTTCATACGTATAGACAACGAAACTGTCATATTTGTTTTGATTTCTAATCTATGTTACGCGTAGTTTTGAATCTACCATATCTTTTAAAGTTTTAATTTAAATAATATATTGTACGGGACAATATTAGTCTACATTAAATGCCCAAGGTAACCAAGTATTTATCTGGATAAGGTTATTAAATACTGAATCGGACAGAATAGATTCGCTAATACCCTAATTTTAAAATAAAATCATAAACATAAAAATGGTTACTGTGAGTCAATCTTAGGAGATAGACATTATGCCATCGCGGACTTTTCTCTAGGTTTTTTTAAAGAACTACAATTCTTCAGTACATTATTTTGACACTTCTCTTAAGGTTTTAGGTTAAGGCCAGCATTAGCTATGTAAGGGCCCGAAAAACGATTTTTGACGACTCGGTAGGAAAACATTGAGAAACATCTCAATTATATTAAAACTTGATTTGAATGAAATGTACTATATATAAACCATCTAGAATAAATTCTCTAAATGACATTGAAACCCGTATCATAATCCGTTGCGTGTTTTAGAAGGAGTTAGCGGAGAAACAGGCAGACAGGTTAATTTATACTATTTAGAGAAGAGATGCATGGTTTCGGTTAAGTTTAATTAAATGTTTAGATAATTAAGTAATAGATTTCTCACCATCACATACACAGAACAGAAAAAAACAGTAGAAGTGTCAAGTGGGCGTGTAACGTGTGGCATGGTTATGCGGAGTTCCGCGCAACCTACCATACTTTTGCCGCGATCACTTATTTCAATATTTCGATATTTCTAAAAAGGAAATAAATCCAGAAGCATGCCTTATTGTGCTATTTTGGAATGTAAAAACGATAGCCGCTCCAAAAACATTTTCCATGGTGGCGTGTTGCTTTTATGATAGTTTGAGTATTGGCGACAACAGGTCTGATACTAAGCGAAGCTCATGGCACTTCCACTGTTTTTTCATATTCCGTGATCACCAGTGATCGGAATTAGGTGAGCTAAAATACGTACTCAGCGCTAGAGGACACAATATAATTATAGTGGTTACAACCGGGTAGAAAAATAGTTTTTTTTCTTGAATACCCGGTATTCGGTATTTATCCAATGATATTTTATATTTAGATACGTTATGCTCACACTAAACGCATTCAAAACCCGTGACCAATTACTGACAGTTGCTAGGCAACCATATTTCTACAGACAAAGACGGCAATCCATAGCAAGCGCTATTGTTAGAAAGAGATAAATAGATAAAAAGCAAGGTACTTTTGCGCGCAGATGACGTATCTTAATATAAAATATCATTGTATTTATTAGTCGTAATGTTAAACATTCATGTTTTTACTTACAGTACGGGATGTTTTATGTTAATCTAAAAGTTGTAACTATTTCTACTTGTTTTTTATCTTCAAAGTGTAAATATTATATCTTTCGATATGTTCCGTGCTTGGGTGAAATCACCTGCGTACCACTGTGCCATGTGAAAATAATAAATACCTCACACTTTTCCCTTTCTTCCATAAAAACCTTATGTCTAGCCCATTTACTACAAACTAACATAAAATATCCCGTACCGTAAGTAAAAACATGTATGTTTAACATTACAACTAATACCCGGATAAATATTGAATACCCGGTTTTCAAGGAAAAAACATCTACCCGGTTGTTACTACTCTATATTATGTCCTCTTGTGAAGAGTACGTATTTTGGCTCACCTAATTCCGATCACTGGTGATCACATACACTCTTGAAAGTGAAAAGAAAGAAGTGGCCTCTGCCTACCCATCTGTGAAACAGGCGTGATTTAATGTAGGTACCTATGTATGTATGTACATACACTCTTTGATGCTCTGCTGAGGGCTATAGGCTTCATGTTACACTCATTTACACAATATACAGGAACCATTAGCCAAATTTTACGTGTCTATTCTCTGATGTAAATAAAACCAATTAAGTAACTTAGAGGGCTGTTTTTTTAATTTCTATTTTGATAATTATTACTTACACTCATGATAACTTTTGAATGGGATGTCCGATTTGAATAATTCAAAAGGTAATTTACAGGTACTGACTGATATAGCCTTGAAAACGAAGTGATTTATTTGGATAAGGATTAATACCAAGGTACGAATAATGGGGCCTAGTTAGTACCGGCGTTACTGTTGCATATTTTAACATGAAAAAGTAGTTATCGTGACATTCGTTACTTTAATAGTTAGACATATGGTATCGCGAACTTTTTTATAGACATTGATGTCTTTGTGGCGACCTAGCGATATCTAACGGCAACTTATATCAACCAACTCGCTACCTCGCTAGCGCCACCAGCGTCAGACAGCGCAACTTAAGTGTTCTACAACGCGCTAACGAAGTTTCTCCAGTCAGATGACATATATACAACTTCCAATTTCATCCCAATGGACTTCGGTCCCCAGGCAAAACACCTGCCTGGAGAGAGATCTCTCTATTAACATCTCTTCCTACATTGGTGACCCTCGACAATGGACAATTACGCAACCTGACGACCTTCAAGCACTATGACGCAGTTTCACAGCAAGCCAGACAGACAACCCGCACTGTGCACCACTAGCATTCTGTCATATCTCTATGCCTGGTGTCTACAGTGTGCACACTACTCTCACTCAACAGCGCGACTCACTGCGTCCTACTACGAGTACTTCACGAGCAGGTACACGACTCACTGTGTACTCCCACTCACTCCTCTTCTCCTGCTACGCTCGCCAACGCGGCTCTGAGCACTACTGGAGACATCCCTACTGGCACTTGCAAGCGGCAATTCAACGCACAGACTGCACGTCATCACCATCAACCTCCGGTCTCAAAGGGGGGCTGGTGTGGCGACCTAGCGATATCTAACGGCAACTTATATCAACCAACTCGCTACCTCGCTAGCGCCACCAGCGTCAGACAGCGCAACTTAAGTGTTCTACAACGCGCTAACGAAGTTTCTCCAGTCAGATGACATATATACAACTTCCAATTTCATCCCAATGGACTTCGGTCCCCAGGTATAACACCCGCCTGGAGAGAGATCTCTCTATTGTCCTCTCTTCCTACATCTTCTATAAAACTGTAGTACATAACTTTACTCTATTGTCAGTTTCCGCAGCGTACGCGTTTTTTGGTATTTTTTTCACACCTTTGGTCACATTATCGAAGTTTTCATACGGATCCCTAACTTTTTTGAAAATATTCTATAGCCTTTGTTCATCAGGGATAATGTAGGATTCTAATGGTGAAAGAATTTTCCAAATCGGTCCAGTAGTTTCGGAGCCTATTCAATTCAAACAAACAAACAAAAAATCAAATCTTTCCTCTTTATAATATTAGTGAAGATGTAGATGTAAGTAGATGTACGAGGGGCGGCTGAAAAGTAATCTACCTAACAATGAAACAAAAGACTGTCGTGGCTAATTTTTTTTTATTTTTCTATATAGTCCCCTGCTAGTAAAATGCACTTATTAAATTTTTCAAATATTGAATTTAAACCATTAAAAAAAAAATCTTTCGGTTTGTCGTCAAAAAAGTCAGTAACCGCAGCCTTCATTTCGTCATCGGTCATAAACCTTCGTCCCCTGAGGTCTTTCTTGAGAAGTCTAAACAGAAAATAGTCACAGGGGGCTAAATCTGGACTATAAGGGGGGTGGTCAATGGTTTCGAAGCCATTGTCTTTAATTGCTAGCTTCGTTGTGCGGGCGGTATGCACTGGTGCGTTATCGTGCAAAATCAGAATACCTTTGTTTAGTTTACCTCGCCGTTTTTCTTTTATTGTCTCTCTTAGTTGGTATAGTAAGTTTGAGTAATAATCAGCATTCATTGTAGTTTTCTTCGGTAAATAATCTATGAGCAAAATCCCTTCTGTGTCCCAAAAGATTGTAGCCATAAGTTTACCTGCCGATGGACAGACCTTGAATTTCCGAGGCGGCTTCTCATCCTTAAATTTCCACTGTAACGACTCTTGCTTACTTTCCGGGTCCCATTGTCGAATCCAAGTCTCATCACATGTTACAATTCTAGAAATTATTTCTTCCTCTTTCCCTCGACTCATCTCCAAAAACTCTTCGCAACATTTGACACGCCTCTCCATGTCAAATGCAGTCAACATTCTGGGGACCCAACGTGCACTAACCTTGGACATGTTCAAATGCTCATGAATTATTTCATTGACTCGCTCTTTACTGACGCCCACATCTCTAGCTATCTCCCACTGCTTCACTCGTCGGTCCTCTAATATATTTTTTTTCACCCTGGCTACATTTTCATCGGTGACGGCCGAAACTGGTCTTCCGCTACGAGGATCATCTTCCAGACTCTCACGACCTAACTTAAACTGCTTTGACCAAAACTTTATAACAAATTCGGAAGAACACAAACTGCCAAACACACGTAACATACGCTGTCTGATCTCCGAAGGCGTATTCCCTTCTTTAGTCAAAAACTTAATCACCGCACGCTGCTCGATTTTATCCATTTTCACTTTTTCTACCGACATGTTTGAAACAATTGTAGGAGACAAATAAACGTGATGCAATAAACAAATGAATGTAATACATTTTGAAAATAGAATAACAAACGAATATAAATCCATACCAGCCAGCATTATTTTTGTATATATTTCTGACCAAGGAGATTACTTATCAGCCGCCCCTCGTAAGTAGATACTTTGTAATCAAAAATATGAAAAACAACATAAAACTAACTTTGAATCAAAACCTAAACTCAATCTAACTACCTACCCATTTCCCTAATTTAATCATTTGAAAAGCTTGTATTTCTTTATCACCTAATATAAATATAAGTAAGTAAAGTTTTTAAGAATTAAATAATAGCCTTATAAGAAATAAAGATTTTTTATTTTGAACAACAAAAGTATCATTTTTTGAAAACGATAGTGATTAAAAAAAGAATACATTCATAAATTAAAAAAATATAATAGACAGAATCGACCTCCCGACCCACGGTCTAACCCTGTGATTGTAACGGAACAAACGATGTCTGTTCAGTTAATTCCTACAAAATCTAATATAACGTCTAAGAAATTTAAAAGTAATATAAATAAATGGCTTTAGAACAAATAAAATTATCAATTAGAATGTTTATAATTAAATTTATATTAATAGGAGATTTTTAGTTTAACTAAAGTACAAAGGAAATTAGAAATGTCTTATAATAAACAAAATAATATCATTTACATAGCTAAGAAGAAGTAAGATATCTAGATAAGAGAATAAACTAACAATGTTTAATTAATTTTTAATGGCATAGTCAGTGTAGCTGGTGGTCCAGAGTTTGATTCCAGGTGGACTTATATGTGAAAATGAAAAGTTAGACATATATCAATTATTTATGATAGCATATTTCTTTGTTTGGTAAACAATGTGTAAACATTAGTAGATTTGAGAATAAAGAGTCATTAATCTATTATCAGATACGTTAAAAATTAATATGTAGTCGTTTAAAATAATCAAATAAAGCTAAAACTAAAATATAAGAACATTTGCATACAAAATTCAATTTTAAAAATGGCTGCCAAAAAGTGACACATGCCTGCTCTGTACAGGTGCCGTGAGGCAAGTGAGGCAAAAGAGGCTAAAGAAGCAAAAGAAGCCAATGAGGCTAACGAAGCAAATGAGGGAGGTTATTCTATATATACAATGACGCGTAGAGGAAGGGGCTTTTTGACTTTTGTCGCTTGTCACGTACGGACGTGTGGCTCGCTGGGGTTGTTTTGAGAGTAATATTTGTTTGAATTCGCGCAATAATTCTAGTTTATTGTATTGAGTTTTATATAATTAAATTATTAGTTGGAAAATTAAATTAATTCGATAATTTTAAATTCTAAATATTACAAGGGGGATTAGATAACAGTAATTCTTGCTTAGGAACCGGGAGCTTTAGGTCTAGGTACCGAATACCTAGTGTTTAGGATGTATTAATTTTATTTCTGTTACAGATCAAATAGAAGGGAGAACGCAATAACAATCGTTGAGTGTATCAGGTTATATCAATAACTTGGTGAGGTTTAAACTTTGTTGGATTTATTTTCTCTCGTTGTTGATAATTCTGGTTCATTTAGCCAGAGTTGCAATAATGAGGTTTCTTTTGCTTATTTGTGATATTAATTGTTTGTTTAACTAATCATTATTTTCTGTGTACTTCCCCTTAGGAAATTTTGGGTTGGTTATCGCTTGCGTCTGATACATTGCATTAATTATTTGGGGCTTAAGTGGTAATTAATACTATGGTGGGGAACTATGTATTGAATTCAGCTAGATTAGCACTTGATTGTATCAGAGCGGGAGGTCAGGCTACCACTAGTAAGTGTCTGACAAGTCCGAGGAAGCCTAACGGAGCCTCTGATTTGGAACTATTAGAGTCAAAAAGAAGCCTTGGGCAAGCCTAAATATCTTTTAAATCGGCACAGATATTTACAACAAAGCCTACTTATCCTCAATGTCAGCCTTAGAGGAACAAGTGGGGTCCACATAGTTGGCATGCCGGCGCGCACCCATGGAAGCCTTTTTGGAGTTGAGAATGGGTCCCGATAAATCTATTATTATTTATATATACTAAACCACACAATAGGGCGTCCTATTCATACTATCCCTGAGAGCTGCGGCTTATCAAAAGTATGGAGGGGGACAAGAACACGAGTGTTAGGTTGCTTTTATCAGCCGACTCAGCTGAACTTTATAGTTTACCTAGGGACTTAGCTAATTACTGGGAGAGGTAAGCCCATAGTTTAGATTTTTAGTTTAGGCCTTGAAAGTAGTGTTAGGTTATCTTCATTGGATAGGGATAATAGGAAATAGAAATTAAATTACCTTAACTAATAAATAAACTGAAGCGTAAATTTAACTAATAGTTAACTTATAAAAGTAAAAGCAACTTTTAGTAATTAACTGTTCTAAAGAAATATAACTATAAATAAATACTTAAGTAATAAACTGATTTTGATATAGTAATTCATGAGGAAAACATATATAAACTTGATATTTATAGGAAAATATATAATGCCAAACTATAACATCAATAGTTAACTGACAGAAATAAGTCCTTAATTAGAATGAATATTTAATAACATCTAAGTTAACTATACTATAAGATAACCAAAATACTATAGAGAGTATTATATGAGTATAAAGCTAATCTAGAATATCAATAGTTAGCTTAAAGAGATAAGTCCTTTTTTAGAGTGAATATTTTATAAGATATAAAGCAAATATACTAGTAAATATTGGAGTGACAATAGTGAGAATTGTCTGATCACTTTCTTTACTATCCTAGACTAACATGAGGATTCAATCTAGCTAGAAGACAAAATGACTTCTGTGTCCCGCTGTTTACTATATAAGTTAAACATGGATACTTGGTGAAATTGAACATCTCATATAGTTATATAAAACTCAAGTCATATAAAGACTTATAAGTGAATTAAGCAATATCTATCTTGAGTCACTTTAATAAATATAATATAAATATATTCTTTTGAGAAAATCACTCTAATGAAGGATAAAATAATCTACTGAATATTTGAGTAAAGAATGCTCATATCCCAAATCTTCCCTTACTATTCAACCGACTGACTAATAGGACTTATTTGGCAAGGAGACTGTCCTGTCTATGGTGGATGTCTATTGAGGAGGACTAAGGTCCTGGGATAGCAATCCTAAGGCGTATGGTGGAGCCTTCCTTCCCTACGGGGGCCACAAAACATAAATTCTTAGATCTGCTTTATTTTAGACTTAGGTCACATAAGTTATACTATAGAAACATAATAATAATATATTTAGGAATTATATTTTTAGTAGGATGGCTTTCAACTGGAAAGGAATCATTAATTCAGTTAGGATAACTAAATTATAAATAATAGGTTGTTGTAATTATTTAGGTATATTTCTAGGGTGTATTAGGTAGGTAAAGTTAGGAATTAAAACAAAGACTTAAAGAATTTTAGGGTTACTTATGGATACAACTAATGGGTTCTTTTAAATTACTTGACGATCACGTGCCAAAATTAATTTACATTATAATGGATTGGTAGGGATAGTAAGAGAGTTAGGTAAATTATACTGAACTAATTAGGTTTAAAAATATAAGGCTAGTATAGGTAGGACATAGAAATTACATTTGGTTAGATGTAGGGAAGACAGATATTAAAAGTATTAAGAACTAAGAATGTTTAAGTATGAAATTTAAATTGTAGAGAAATATAGTTAGGTAGAGCAGAGTATTAGGGACTTTAGATACTATTAATATCATCATCATATAAATAAATATAAATCCAGGCTAAGGAAAGGTATTACTACTATTAGTGTCTCCGAGACTAGGATTGTAAAGTAGGAGTATTGGCCCGGGCCTTTACAATTAGTTCTGCGTAGATCAGTTTAGGAGCTTTATTCGTGAAAACTTTAGGATAGGCTGGTAGGTCGGTTACAATTGGTACACGTTAACCAGGATTTGGGAAACGTTGACCGAGTGTAGGTAGGATAGTTACAATTGCTGCCCCGTGACCAGGATTTTATAGTACTTCAACCGTTCAATTGTAACTGGGTGTCTAGTTACAATTGGAGCCGGGTGACCAGGATCCTTTGGTTACCTAAGTTTAGGATTCTATGAGTTTAAGTTAGGGATAATTATTTAATTTAAGTAAGTGACTTCTGACTGAAGTCCAATTGTTGCCTGTGAAATTGGAAGTCTTTGTTTTAATTTTTATTCATTTATGTAGGAATTTTATTAAGTAATAGCAGTTAATTCTTTAATTGTGGTTTGTGAACCATACAGGTGAAGATAGGAAGCTAAAGTTAATCTTTAGTTTTAAACTAGAAGGCAGGTAGTTTGATTTTTATAGATGAAGTCAGGCAAGGATAAATATTATCTTGTAGTGGATTTATTGTCATTTAACAATAAAATTTAAATAAAGACAAAATATCCTATCTTTTAAAATGGTATAAAGGAAAAGTCTAGAAATATATAAACTTACATAAGTTCTTATGTTTCTTTAGATGTTAATAGTTGTTAAATCGAAGGCAGGTAATGAAATAACAAAAAGGAATTTATTGTAGATCCAATTAAATTTGTAAATTTAATTATAGTCATTAAAACTAGTTCCGTAGAGTAGCTTTACTAAAAATGGTAACAGTATGATTTAATTATTAATTATTGATGTGAAACAATATTCTTGGTTAGTCGTTGATCTTTCATATAAGTTTCAATGTTCATTCCTTTGTATTTCTTGCAAAACTGAAAAAGTAAATAAGGATTATTTAGTATATTCATTAGTTCAAATGTCAGGAAACCTAGGAGGGAGCTGGTGTTTATAGTTAGATGTCACTCAACTTAAAAAACAGAAATCTTGTAATAGTAATTACAATTTTTACCATTAAAATAAGTTAGTTTAAAAATTTACTAGAACTAAAACTTGAGCTTCTCAACAGAGTCCCTTGGAAGCGCTGGTAGACTCAGACATGTAAAAGTGCCTACAGGGCCTACTTACAGAATATGTGAATTTGAATTTGAATTTGAGCTAAGAAAAATATTTGCTTAAATTTATTTTACCTGAAAGTAGTAGGTACAACTAGAAAAATATTTGCTTAAATTTATTTTACCTGAAAGTAGTAGGTACAACTAGCTTAAGGATTCATTTTCTTGTGAGGCATATGGTAATATTGTTGTTTCTGTTGCCATAGTCTAGTTGGTTAAATAGGATAGCTGTTCTGACTTCAATTGTTAGAGATCAAATCACTTGTCATTTGCTGAGTTAGTCAGACTAATGTTGTTACAACCTAAAAAAAAAACAAAACAACATTAAAACCTTTTATAAAATCAAACAATAAGATAAATAAAAGGGTTTATTTGAAATAGTTTGTAAAACTTGTTTAATTATGTAGATTCAGTTAAAGTTACATAAACTATCTCTATAAAAGATATGTTTAGCTAGTAAATTGTTGGAAACAATAAGCTAGGTTAAAAGTTCCTATAGTTTTACAACATGAAGTTATTTGAAATAGTAAGATATTCTACTTATAAAGTAATTAAAATACAAGAAAGTGAGATAGAAATAATATTGACCATTACCTTGTATCAGCTTTTGAATCCTTAGTAAAAGTTAGCCGGTGTGATCGAGTTTGAAAACAATCAAAATGTAGTCATTGATTAGGCAAAGATAGAGTCAACTATTTATACCATAAATATGATTAGGTAAAACACAATTACATTAGAAAATATTATAGGTTTATCTTTAAAAGGGGAAACAACAATTATTGTTTACTTTGTTTAGAGTAGCCGGTCAGTAAACGGACGAAGTTTGTTTTGACAAGTTGTATTTTCTGTGGAATTAAAAAATAAGAGACACAGATTATAACAGGGTTAGGTCAGGAGAGGTCTTTTCGAATTATGAATGTTTAGTTTTTGAAATGGAATTTAAAAACAAACCTACATTATAAACAAACATTAAAAACATATAAGATATACTTTTCAATTTCAATTTAATAAAGTAAATTTACCATTTTAATTAATCAGGATATCACTTGTGTGATTCTCTTATTTTAAATATATTAGGAGAGTAAGCCTATAGACTAAAAAGGAAAGAGATAGGTAGTAGATTAGTTTGGTTTATAGTAAAAACAGCTGTTAGATGATCATTTAAGGATAAGAAACAAAAGTTAGCTGAAATTAACAAAGTAGTGGTCTGATGATAGAATATTTTATGAATTGATAGATAACACTTTCTTAATAGGATTTAATAAGCAATATTATAGTACTTAGAGACTATTTCGCTGGTTTAAAAGTCAGGGGTTTGTTTAGTTATAACTTAGATGAACAGATGTATGTATGTTTTGCTTTGGGTTAGGATAAATTAAGAAGTTTAATAGATAAGAATGAAATTCTTTATTTTGAACTGCTAAGAAATCAATTAATAAATTCTTACAAAGTTTGGTAACTAGCAGGTTAGTAAATTGTTTATTAGAAAAGAACTATGACCTTACAGTTAATTATAATCATCATAATATTTAAAATAGGTATAAATAGATCTTTGATGTTGATTAGCAAGGTTAGAGTACTATAGGAGTACTTAGTACCGCAGTCATAAATTGAAACTTCTTACATACAGTAAAGCCAGGGATTCTTAGAACATTCACTTAAAACTAGTATGTTTGTTAAACAAAGTTAGGCAACACCAGGCACTTACATAATAGGAAACATAGCAGTGAACAAATTCTATCAAATAAAATTGCACACCAATGCATTGAGTAAAGGAAACCAATCATGCTATGTTAGGTATGTTAGGAGAAAAATAATTAAGAAACTTAATTAGGAATTGTTTAATCCAAGAATAGTACAAAGAAAATAAAGTGGTGCAAAAAGATAGGTAGATAACACAATTTGTATGGTACAAATGCAATAAAACACTTATAACATCACTTTACTAAGTAGTTCAAACAGAAGTAGAAAACCAAATCTTTTAACTTGCAATGGTTTCTCAGGCAAAATGTTCATGCTACTCATGCTAGTTCGATTATAACTTGTAGTCAGAAAAACATCATCATTATGTCAGCACGATAAATCTTTCTTATATATCAGCAGGGGTATCATTTCACTAGGATACGGGTTGCAAAAGCTGAAAGAAAACCAAAATATACCATTAGGTAAGCTAGATAGGTTAGATATTTTTATTAGGTAATTTAAGTCATTGAGTAATACTAGATAGCAAAGTTGCGCACGACTTTAAATATTAAAGTTAATATTATAAGTTTTAACTCACAAACATTTAAAACAGGTTAAAATAATAAAAGGTCGTTTGTTTACTTACGTATTATGAATGAATAGTTCTCTTTGCTAGTAAGATAGAACAAGTTGTTGTTAAGCGGGATCATATTCCATTAATCCTGGTTAGCTGATTTGGTGATTAACATATTGAATACTGCATAACTAAAAACTAATTTGTTTAACATAGGTAGCTCTTGTTTTGTTTTTGATCAACAATAACCATAGAAAATAGAAAATAAACAATAAGGTAGCTGTCAAATCATTGCTTGCAATGAAAGGCACAGATTATAAGATATGTCTAAAGATGAAAGGTGTTTATGGCGTACGTTCCGTTCATAATTCAAATGCGTTTAAGGAGACAGGAAAAAGGGAACAGTTTGATAAGACTAAATATGAGTGAGAGGCGCGGCTAATTAAACGTTGATAATATTATTTCATAATAATCGGATTTTAATTACAATAATTTTAATTAATTAGGGATAATCAAATGTTAGTGAATAAAAATACAAAAAGAAACTTTTGAGTGAAAATAGGACCTTGTTGCCAATTTCAATTTGAGTATCTAACATCTTTGAACTGAATTATTTTATATTTATTGCTATGTACATGCCTTGATTGTTAAAGGTTGGGAATAATTAGGTATCATAGTCTTAAAAATAGGGACCATTTTTGCAATACAAAACGTGTTATATTTATATGTATGTTTGTCAAGTTGTATGTGCGTATGTAAAATAATTAGGAATACGGAAATATTTCGCCGATAATGTATTATAGTAACTTTAGTGCAGTGAGCTAATATCTTTGACGAATTTTCTTGAATTAAAAAATTGGTTTGATAATACAATTAAAGTAAAAAAAAACAGTATACATGTATGAACGTATGTAAACAGCTTATTAATTTAGCTTTGGAATTAATTAATAGGTTTCAGAAAAACTTAGCAATAGACATTGGGCTGTGATCGTCTGGTGGTTGGGACCTTACGTTGTGTACTGTTCAGGAAGGAAATTATTTACACTAAGGGACAAAGTCTTTAGATATGAGTAGAGAATATAATATAAACCATAAAACTTTACATTAGAAACTTTTTTTTTTAGAGCCAAATGAAGTTTAAAAACAAAAAGCACATCTAGAAATGTTTGAGTTATTGGAAAAATCGCGCTAAAAGTTTAAATAGAGTTATATTAAACCAAACGACTTTTGGTTGTTTGAACGGAATCAATTGGACGGACGTCAAGTGACAGTTGAATTAAGTTGAAGTTTATGATTGTTTGTTTACTTTTGAACTTGTGGTTGGTTTTGGAAGAGAAAACTTCATAGTTTGTGAAATTAACTTTTATATATAATGGTTTGATGTGAGAAAGGTTGTGTTCTTGGTTGTACTAGTGTGAAAAACCAATGAGGGGTTCTGATGAAATTTATTTTGAATATGGAAGAATTTGTGAAACAGATGTTTGTAAGCAGATCTTTGTAAGTTTTAGTTTTATTAAGTTAGGAAGGTGTACAATCGAGACCATACACCTAAGCATCCAGCCATGTTTGTCAAAATTTAGCCTGGAAACACAACACAATACAAATGTTTCGTTAATTAAATAGACCCTTTTGTGATAGGTTAGATTAAAATTTCATATTATGATCAATATGAAATTATTAGGGTAGCTTGTATGCATTTTTTTGGCGAGACATTACTGTACCGGCAGGAGATACTTAGCAATCGACAACTTTACATTCTCCAATTTTAAATTGTTTAACATGGTTTGGAACGAATAGTAGATAGAATGGAAAGTTTAACGGTGACAGAAGCTTTATCTTTAAGGATTGTATTTTGGTCTGGGAAACTTAATCGGTGAATTATATACAGATCATAAATACAAAAGATTCGTTATATTTGACTGGTTGAGTGCTATTAGAGCTGATTAAAAGTCTAGCACAACTTTTGATTTTTCCACAGACAAAAGGATGATCTGATAATTGTAACTGCATTGTTATGTCTGGACATTTATTGTTGACTATTAGTATTCATGTTATGTTATCAATTAGAATTGGTTAAAAACACATCACATAATTATCAGAATTTCTGATCAGGAAAGGCTAAGTGTTGATAAATTATTAAAATCATTAAAGTAGTTTATTTGAAGGCATCTTATTATGTTATTGGTTAGGGTAGATTTCTCTTCAAATGCCAACTAGAAAGATTTGACATTTTGCGATAAATCTAAAGGCAGGGTGTAACGGAACAAACGATGTCTGTTCAGTTAATTCCTACAAAATCTAATATAACGTCTAAGAAATTTAAAAGTAATATAAATAAATGGCTTTAGAACAAATAAAATTATCAATTAGAATGTTTATAATTAAATTTATATTAATAGGAGATTTTTAGTTTAACTAAAGTACAAAGGAAATTAGAAATGTCTTATAATAAACAAAATAATATCATTTACATAGCTAAGAAGAAGTAAGATATCTAGATAAGAGAATAAACTAACAATGTTTAATTAATTTTTAATGGCATAGTCAGTGTAGCTGGTGGTCCAGAGTTTGATTCCAGGTGGACTTATATGTGAAAATGAAAAGTTAGACATATATCAATTATTTATGATAGCATATTTCTTTGTTTGGTAAACAATGTGTAAACATTAGTAGATTTGAGAATAAAGAGTCATTAATCTATTATCAGATACGTTAAAAATTAATATGTAGTCGTTTAAAATAATCAAATAAAGCTAAAACTAAAATATAAGAACATTTGCATACAAAATTCAATTTTAAAAATGGCTGCCAAAAAGTGACACATGCCTGCTCTGTACAGGTGCCGTGAGGCAAGTGAGGCAAAAGAGGCTAAAGAAGCAAAAGAAGCCAATGAGGCTAACGAAGCAAATGAGGGAGGTTATTCTATATATACAATGACGCGTAGAGGAAGGGGCTTTTTGACTTTTGTCGCTTGTCACGTACGGACGTGTGGCTCGCTGGGGTTGTTTTGAGAGTAATATTTGTTTGAATTCGCGCAATAATTCTAGTTTATTGTATTGAGTTTTATATAATTAAATTATTAGTTGGAAAATTAAATTAATTCGATAATTTTAAATTCTAAATATTACAAGGGGGATTAGATAACAGTAATTCTTGCTTAGGAACCGGGAGCTTTAGGTCTAGGTACCGAATACCTAGTGTTTAGGATGTATTAATTTTATTTCTGTTACAGATCAAATAGAAGGGAGAACGCAATAACAATCGTTGAGTGTATCAGGTTATATCAATAACTTGGTGAGGTTTAAACTTTGTTGGATTTATTTTCTCTCGTTGTTGATAATTCTGGTTCATTTAGCCAGAGTTGCAATAATGAGGTTTCTTTTGCTTATTTGTGATATTAATTGTTTGTTTAACTAATCATTATTTTCTGTGTACTTCCCCTTAGGAAATTTTGGGTTGGTTATCGCTTGCGTCTGATACATTGCATTAATTATTTGGGGCTTAAGTGGTAATTAATACTATGGTGGGGAACTATGTATTGAATTCAGCTAGATTAGCACTTGATTGTATCAGAGCGGGAGGTCAGGCTACCACTAGTAAGTGTCTGACAAGTCCGAGGAAGCCTAACGGAGCCTCTGATTTGGAACTATTAGAGTCAAAAAGAAGCCTTGGGCAAGCCTAAATATCTTTTAAATCGGCACAGATATTTACAACAAAGCCTACTTATCCTCAATGTCAGCCTTAGAGGAACAAGTGGGGTCCACATAGTTGGCATGCCGGCGCGCACCCATGGAAGCCTTTTTGGAGTTGAGAATGGGTCCCGATAAATCTATTATTATTTATATATACTAAACCACACAATAGGGCGTCCTATTCATACTATCCCTGAGAGCTGCGGCTTATCAAAAGTATGGAGGGGGACAAGAACACGAGTGTTAGGTTGCTTTTATCAGCCGACTCAGCTGAACTTTATAGTTTACCTAGGGACTTAGCTAATTACTGGGAGAGGTAAGCCCATAGTTTAGATTTTTAGTTTAGGCCTTGAAAGTAGTGTTAGGTTATCTTCATTGGATAGGGATAATAGGAAATAGAAATTAAATTACCTTAACTAATAAATAAACTGAAGCGTAAATTTAACTAATAGTTAACTTATAAAAGTAAAAGCAACTTTTAGTAATTAACTGTTCTAAAGAAATATAACTATAAATAAATACTTAAGTAATAAACTGATTTTGATATAGTAATTCATGAGGAAAACATATATAAACTTGATATTTATAGGAAAATATATAATGCCAAACTATAACATCAATAGTTAACTGACAGAAATAAGTCCTTAATTAGAATGAATATTTAATAACATCTAAGTTAACTATACTATAAGATAACCAAAATACTATAGAGAGTATTATATGAGTATAAAGCTAATCTAGAATATCAATAGTTAGCTTAAAGAGATAAGTCCTTTTTTAGAGTGAATATTTTATAAGATATAAAGCAAATATACTAGTAAATATTGGAGTGACAATAGTGAGAATTGTCTGATCACTTTCTTTACTATCCTAGACTAACATGAGGATTCAATCTAGCTAGAAGACAAAATGACTTCTGTGTCCCGCTGTTTACTATATAAGTTAAACATGGATACTTGGTGAAATTGAACATCTCATATAGTTATATAAAACTCAAGTCATATAAAGACTTATAAGTGAATTAAGCAATATCTATCTTGAGTCACTTTAATAAATATAATATAAATATATTCTTTTGAGAAAATCACTCTAATGAAGGATAAAATAATCTACTGAATATTTGAGTAAAGAATGCTCATATCCCAAATCTTCCCTTACTATTCAACCGACTGACTAATAGGACTTATTTGGCAAGGAGACTGTCCTGTCTATGGTGGATGTCTATTGAGGAGGACTAAGGTCCTGGGATAGCAATCCTAAGGCGTATGGTGGAGCCTTCCTTCCCTACGGGGGCCACAAAACATAAATTCTTAGATCTGCTTTATTTTAGACTTAGGTCACATAAGTTATACTATAGAAACATAATAATAATATATTTAGGAATTATATTTTTAGTAGGATGGCTTTCAACTGGAAAGGAATCATTAATTCAGTTAGGATAACTAAATTATAAATAATAGGTTGTTGTAATTATTTAGGTATATTTCTAGGGTGTATTAGGTAGGTAAAGTTAGGAATTAAAACAAAGACTTAAAGAATTTTAGGGTTACTTATGGATACAACTAATGGGTTCTTTTAAATTACTTGACGATCACGTGCCAAAATTAATTTACATTATAATGGATTGGTAGGGATAGTAAGAGAGTTAGGTAAATTATACTGAACTAATTAGGTTTAAAAATATAAGGCTAGTATAGGTAGGACATAGAAATTACATTTGGTTAGATGTAGGGAAGACAGATATTAAAAGTATTAAGAACTAAGAATGTTTAAGTATGAAATTTAAATTGTAGAGAAATATAGTTAGGTAGAGCAGAGTATTAGGGACTTTAGATACTATTAATATCATCATCATATAAATAAATATAAATCCAGGCTAAGGAAAGGTATTACTACTATTAGTGTCTCCGAGACTAGGATTGTAAAGTAGGAGTATTGGCCCGGGCCTTTACAATTAGTTCTGCGTAGATCAGTTTAGGAGCTTTATTCGTGAAAACTTTAGGATAGGCTGGTAGGTCGGTTACAATTGGTACACGTTAACCAGGATTTGGGAAACGTTGACCGAGTGTAGGTAGGATAGTTACATGATTAAGGCAGGATATCAACTAACTACGCCAGTGGCCCTTCAGGGTTAACTGGCGAAATTATCGATTCTAATACTAAAACGTCAAATAGTTGTAGCAAACAATAATCGAACTGACTCAGTTAACGACGCCATCTAGGTTGTTTCTTACGAAAGCGGGCTCACGTGTTCACAGCATTATAGACGTTAAGGTGTCCATGCACTTATGAAGGCCACTGTACCTACTAAAGGGCGAAACGCGGCTGCTTGGCCAAGCGTTTGATAATACCGGTTGAGGTTGCGCGTAATTTTAAATCTGCCATATCTTCTAAAGTATTTATTTAAATAATATAGTGCAAAGGACAATTTTAATCGACATTAAATGCCCAAGGTAACTAACAAATTTATATGGATAAGAATAAATACTGAATTGGAGAAAATAGCTTCGCAAATAACCTAATATTTTTTAATACAATTTTAAAGATAAAAATGGTTACTGTGAGTCAACCTTAGGAGATAGACATATGCCATCGCGGACTTTTCTTTAGGTTTTTTGAAGAACTACAATTCTTCAATACATTATTTTGATATATCTATTAAGGTTTAGCCAGCGTTTGCAATGTAAGCGCAAAAAAATGTGTTTATTTTCGACATCATTTTAGAAACCTCTAAAATTATCAATGTTTCTCTAGTATAATATGCATGTATTATACATATAAACCTTCCCCTTGAATCACTCGATCTATTAAAAAAACCCGCATCAAAATCCGTTGCTTATTTTTGAAGATCTAAGCATACATAAGTACAGACAGACAGCGGCAAGCGACTTTGTTTTATAATATGTAGTGATAGTGATAATGGTTCGGAACCCTCGCGCGTGAGTCCGACTCGCACTTGGCCGGTTTAGTTTTACCTATGTAAAAGATCGAACCGGTAAATATGCAAAATACGTAATCAAATTAGACAATCAATTAGTCGGTTTTGTCCAAATTAAAAATAAATCAACAACAGTATACGTATTTTCCGCACGTCATTAGCTTAAGACGTCATCATGTCGTTAGAAGTCGTGACACGTAATGATTTGATTAGTAACAAAATTGTTCCTTTTATGTTTTTAAAAGCATTATACCTACGTTTTGCAAATCTTACTGTGTCATATATCAAATGAAAGGGCTCGTTATGAGGATCTCAAATATATTTTTGTTATTATTGTAAAATAAATCGTTTTGATTTTATTCATGAAAGAAGATGAAAATTGACCCCCCCCCCCTAATCTCCGAAACTACAGAGCCTAAATTTTTTAAAAGAATACAAAATATAGTTAATTGCTTGTATATTACAGGAAAACCTATACCTAAGAATTCCATCAAAAAAAAAACGTATGCACGGAACCCTCTCAACGCTAGTTCAACTCGCACTCGGCCGGTTTTTTTTTTCATTTAAATATGATTTTTATTTGAGATAGTTTTGGCGTAGTTGGCTTCGGAAACCTACACTGAGCATAGACATGCTCTTGTCTGGTTTATATTTACCTATTTAGCTTTTAATACGCATCGCGTTCTGCAAAGAATATTAACTTCTTGGCCTCCTTCAACCTCTGTTCCGTATATGTTTGTTACGCAAGCAAATTTAAAACTCAAATTCAAGGTACAATTGTACGAAATCAACGAATTTACGTTTTCCGTACGTCATTACGTGACTATCATTAATTCATTATGCATTACAATACATTACCGATTATTCGTTCAATGATTATTCAAGTAAATGACCTCAGGTCCCAGATTAGATGATTCAGGGTCTCTATTCTAGGCCTAAACCAAAATATATCGTATGTGACCTGTTATGGAATTGTTTTTAACTCGCCGCCATTACTGTCAAGTAAATAAGAGCTATCAAAACGTTGACAATACTATAACAGGTCAAAGACCAATGATATAATATAGTAAAAAGAGGTAGATATGTTATACGCACTTCGATAGTGGCACCCTAAAACCAAGCCAATTGGTACCCTTTACTTAGTCTTGCGCCGTCAACGGCACCGTGAACTAGTCTGCAGAGCAACATACACTCGTCTCTGTTTCGCTCCTGGAACTTAGCATACCATCCTGCTTTCACTTGTCATTTATGAATTAGTGTGTAATTGCAATATTTACTGATTATGTGTGCGTAAGCCGGGCCATTTTTACACGCGGAATACCGTATAGGTAACATATCTACCTCTTTTTATATTATATCATTGTCAAAGACCATAATGTTTTTACAAGAATCCCGCCCGACTCACCTCCACACTGCTCTGTCACACTAGTGTTACGGTTAGGAAATAATTTTACTAATAGTAGGAGATCCGAATAGGAGACGATTTGCACCGGGCTGTTTATTCGATAAAAAGTATTTTATGCCAAAGGGCATTGGGTAAATTTGTTTGAAGAATATTGTCATTTTTTTTTCAGCGGCCACGGTTGATTTTTACATAGTTATTTAGAGGACCTCTAATACACGTAGATATATATAATTTATGGCGTTAAATAATATCGGAGCGGAGATTTTAAAGATTTAAATGTTCAGTTTTTAGTACAAAAGTACGCCCAAGTATGAATATTTAAATATCTCGTCTCCGATGCACTTAAGAGTATTACATTACATAATAAAATATGTTTATTTTTAATAATTCTATCATAATTTGCCACTTTTACGAATGGCCGCTCACCTTGAAAATGTATGAATTTTACAAATGACAACACTTTTACCCAAACCCCTTTAATATGCTAAGTAATATATGGCGAATAGGTAGGCTGAAAAATTTCAGTACAGTACATAATTAATAAATAAAAAAAAATACTTTGTTTAAAAAAATAGCAATAGCTTGTTTAATGGACAAATTACATACCAATCGAAAGTATGAAGCCTATAGAATATGCAAACTTTAGATTGACTATTTTTATCCCTTCAAACTATTGGGTAGGCAGGTATAAACAGGTAAGTCGGTACTAGTAATTTGCACCAAACCTAACGTTTGCATATTCTATGGACTTCATACTTTCAATTAGTATGTAATTTGTCTATTAAACAAGTATTTGCAATTTAAAATAAAAGTTCATTCATCATAATCATTCATTTTTAATAAAAGAAAATATGATATAAGTACTGGACTGAAATTTTTCAGCCTACCTATTCGCCACATATTATTTAGCGTATTAAATTTGATATAAAATACTTTTCATCGAATAAACAGCCCGGTGCAAATCGTCTCCTATTCGGATCTTAGACCATATCCATACTAGTGTGAAGGGTAAAAAATAGTGTTGGTAAAGACTCAAGTCCTTGGAGTCTCCAATTCTGAGACTTGACTTAGTTTTTTAGACTCTAGTCATTGAATCGAAGCTCGAGTTCTTTAATCTTGGGAGGGACTTGAGTCTTCTGTAGTCTTCTATAGAGAGTCAGTTTTCTATAGATTCTAGAGTCGTCTATAAAGACTCGAGTGTTTTGTTTTAAGTTTTAGTTAGTTCCTACTTATTGTTTAAAATCATTTCATGTATTTATTTTTATTTTGACAAAGCAGTGTGGAGGTGAGTCTGGCGGGGATTTTATTTATGTACGGGTCAAATCTTGCAACTTAAATTTGACCCACTTCCCGTCAACGGAATGGGCTGAAATTTGGACCACATATGTAATCCAGATGACAATGCAATATCATGGTATCTAAGAGGTGATCTGATGATAGAGTCGGAAGGTGGCGACAGGATCTCCGCTATACTTAACGTAGACCCACCGTGTTGGGACTCCATAGTTTGGTCTTGATAAGCAGATAAAGATTTTGAGAGGCCGTATACGAAATTTTGCCGGTTTTGCTTATTTTTGTGATTTTACAGTTAAAATAATGCTTTTCTATAAGTTTTAATGCTCAACATTAAATGTCATTTTAGTTATGATCGAATAAATGAGCTACGAATAAATGAGCCACTTTTTTTATTTTTGTCGAGTACCTATTATAATGCGAGATTTAGGTTGTTTTAAAACATTATTTATTGCCAATTCTTTTGAACTTTTTGGATATTTTTTTTAGGTAATGGATTGATTTTGAACTAAAGTCTATTTCTGTTGTTTTAATTTTAAAAACGAGTGTTCTGAGTAGCCGAAATCAAAAATAATTTTTGCCCGTTTTCTGTAAAAATTAACCAAGTTTTTTTTTTTTTACTCGAAAAATTTATATGAAAGTGGTATAAAGTAAATCATACATTTTTTAGACGACTTTCACAGCAATACATTGTAAATTTTTCATACCGTTAAGACGTCAAATCAAAACAATTAATGAATATGTGACATTCCAGCAAAATTCACATAACAGTCGCCGGTGTCAGGTCGTTTAAGAAGTAGGTAGGCCTCCAACAAGATGGAGTGACGACCTTGTAAAGATCGCGGGAACGTGGTGGATGCGAAAAGCACAAGACCGGTCTGAGTGGAGAGCCTTGGGGGAGGCCTATGTCCAGCAGTGGACGTCTTTCGGATGACATGATGATGATGATGATGATGATGGATATTTTCTTATATGTTCTTGTGCTTAGTTAATCAGTAAACTTATATTATTTTTTTTATCTTTAAATTTGAGGATAATGAGTTAAGGAAAGACTGTAAATAGATTAAACCACAGTGATAAGGAAAAACTCAGCGCGATCTAGACTTGAACCTGTGACCCTTCAGATCCGCAAGCTATCATTAGGTTAGTTATATCGGCGGTGGAACGGAAAAACCTCTAAAGTGACATTTTAGTTAAAACTAGTGACCCGCCCTCGCTTCTCTTCGGTTTATGCCCGTACATATTCCAAAACTTATTGTACATAAAAATCTTCCTCTTGAATCACTCTATCTATTAAAAAAAAACACATCAAAATCCGTTGCGTAGTTTTAAAGATCTAAGCATACATAGGGACAGACAGCGGGAAGCGATTTTGTTTTTCATTTTAACCTAAATGACAGTAAGTAAATCAACTATGTCAACATCGATCAATTTGGGTATGCTCGTAGTTAATCGATAGTTCTTGTATTTTCCTTAACAGTGACGTTTAAACCAACGGTTTAAAGAGGAAATACTCTAGAACTGGTTTTTAGAGAAATTAGCTGACCAACTTAGCCACTAATAAAGACCAAGCAGCCGAGGCAATACAAATAAATAAAAAAACGGACAAGTGCGAGTCGGACTCGCCCACCGAGGGTTCCGCACATGACACGGTTAACTCAATTCAAAATTTGCACCGCCGTTCCTTGCATAAAGACATTTTTTTGTGATTTAATTAAAAATGTAGTTTTCCGATTTATTTCTATACTTGTAGTATACCTCGGTAGGTACAATCAACAGCATAAATAAGGGATCATTTATGTACCTTGTCACTTTAACGTAGTGTTTGAAATGTCATACAAAATTGTGAAACGATTGAAAGCGACAAGGTACATAAATGATCACTTATTTATGCTGTTGACTGTACTTGCCAAATTTCATAGTCAAATTTTAAATTTCAAATTTCAAATAAGTACCTTATAGATTTTGATTCCCTTGGGAGTGTCGAGATATACGTTTTTTGCGGCAAAAACGGCCGTATCTTTTTTTCACGTTAACTTAGAAGTTTGATTTTTTCACAATTCGATACCTTAACGCGTTCACGAGATAAAGGGTTTTGACAGACAGACGGACAACAAAGTGATCCTATAAGGGTTCCGTTTTTTCCTTTTGAAGTACGTAACCCTAAAAATATATCAGGAAAAAATCATACCAGGTGGAAAGAAGTCGTCTCTGCCTAACCCAAAACAGGCGTGATTTAATTTATGTGTGTATCAGGAAAAATAATAGTTTTTGCTGTCTTAGGGCCGTATTGATGCCCGACACAAGATACGTCAAATTAAACGTCAAGTCATAGAAAACTGTCATTTGTGACGCATCTTGAGAAAATAATCACAGTCAAGATCAGTTTATTAATACCGCCACAGATATAAAGGTTACAGCACACATATCAACTCGGAAAGGGATCGTCACCCTATCAACTCGAGCCGTTCAGTATCATTTGTATGAAACTCCCTACTGCAACGCACACTTATCGGCATCGGAACGGCAACGCCTCACCTCGGCACGAGCTAGCAGTCGTCCACTGAAAAATGTATCGTATTAACACAGGTCAAAGTTCCCTTTTCAATGTTTCACTTTGAGTTGATCCGGTGACGATCCCTTTCCGAGTTGATATGTGTGCTGTGACCTTAAATACACATAGATAAACACCTCAAACTGGTATAAAAACCAATCGTGTCACTTTTTACCAACTGGGACACACCAAGAGAAGAGAATTTTCCGTGTTCCGCGCAAAATCGATTCAAAGTCGTCGCTTTCTTGGGCTATTGCAGTTTATTATCACGCAACGAGGCATTTTCTTAATGTTCACGGCCGACCGGCTGCAACAACAGGCGCGCGGAACGTCAGTAGCGACGGCCAACCCCGACGCTTGGTCGGGGTGTAAGTCCGGATTCGGACACGCGAAGTAGGTGCATTTGCGTTATCTATGTGTATTTATATCTATGAATACGGCCCTTAAGATTGCAGTCTCAAGATTATAGTCCTGAGAATGCATCTCCATGGGCCTCAGATCGGTGAAAATCTCACACAAATTGACCTAATCCTTTAATACAAGCCTAGAGCTTAGTTTGAAGCTGAAGGCTACCGATGAAATGACTAGCATGGAGGTATTGAGAATTGTCGTCATACGATAAATAAATAAATATCAGGCGACAATGTCACACCAATTGACCTAGTCCCAAACTAAGCTCTAGGCTTGTACTATGGGTACTAGACAACGATAAATACTTATATAGAGAAATACATAGGTACTTAAATACATAGAAAACATCCATGACTCGGAAACAAATATTCGCGCTCATCACACAAATATCTGCCCTTACCGGGATTTGAACCCAAGACCGCTAGCTTCGTAGGCAGGGTCACTACCAACTAGGCCAACGCGTCGTCAAAATCTTGTGAAAAATTGCAATCTTGAGATTGTCGAATTGTAAGATTACTGTCTTGAGATTGCAAATTTTATGGGGTTTAGTCCACTTATTAACAGGTCGTCTGTGTGCTTGTTTGACTTCTCTGTGCTATAAAAAAATGAACTAAATTACCGGTTTGTGGAGTTAACTTAATTAATCACTTAATTACAAAGTATAGGAGGAAAAACAGTCAAATTACACGGTTCATTCATGCTAATTGCGAACTGAGGTATATGTACCGTAATTATTTATACTTATCTGTATGTTTTTAAGGCGTTTTAAAGGAAAACAAACTAGCAACTATGCTTTAGTGCCAAACGCCATAAAAAAACGGGTTTTGTCGCATATAGTCCCGTTCGCGAATCGTCACGTAGTCGCACCTCGCCCCTTTCGCACTTCGTCTCTTTTGCGACTACAGGATGATTTGCTAACGGGACGAATCGCGAAGGGGACCATACGCGAACGGGACCGTTCACGAATGGGACGAATCGGGAAAAGGGCGAGATGCGACTGCAGGACGATTTGCTAACGGGACCACTCGCGAAAGGGACGAATTGCGAAAGGGGCGAGGTACGATTTGCTTACGGGACGAATTGCGAACGGAACTACATGCGACCACACCACAAAAAACGAAATACGTCAACGTTACTTAGCTTCTCGGAAAAAAGTTTGTTGTTTAGGGGGCATTCGACAGCTTCTTGGGAGAGAGCACTGCATTTTAGAGTTCCGAAGTCAAACTAGAAACCCTTATAGTTTCGCCTTGTCCGTCTGTCCGTCTGTCCGCGGTTTAACTCAGGGACTTTTGGTACTACAAAGCAGTAATTTGGCATAGTTATACATTTAAATTACGCCGACAACGAAGTAAAATGAAATCTTGAAATAATACTTTTTTTTCAGATTTTTATTACTTGTAGTCTTTGCTGTGGGGGGAATGGGACACAAAACTCTAGGAGATGACACTTTTTGACGTAATCTATCGCAAACGCGATTTTTTTTGACCGAAAACTTTTAGTTTTTTAACGTTTCCGATGGCATGATTCGTAATTTTTTTATTTCATATCTTTAGTCCGAGCAACTTTTCTCCTTGTAGTCACTTGCCCTATGTACCTATTGTTACGTATTTTATTTCAAAGCCTAGTTTTCATTACACCAATGCTACAACTAGCCTAGCGATTGTTTTGTATTTTGTTTCCTAACCCATTTTTCACTTTATCAGTGCTATAGTATTTCGCTTAATCAAACATTCATTTCTTACCAGAAAATTTTTATAATTAGTTTTAACTATCCAGAAAATGCAACGAGTAAGACGAATCAGGGCAGAACCGATTCGGATAGGTTAGGTTCGGAGGTTTTTTTTAATCTGTCAACAGAACAAACTCGATTTAAAAATAGGTAAACTATTAATTTAACGAGCCGTAACATTGGGCAAATGATACTAAGGTAAAATCAGAAATGAGAAATAGATAAATTGACAAACCATTACATTGGACAACTGTGTGTACGCCGAAACCAGTAATAAGGAATAGATAATTTGTCAAATCGGTAAAAAACCACAACAATTAATGACTAAATGCTAATATTCGAAGTGATCTTTCGGACAAACGTAAAAAAACCCAAACCATAATTGTCGAATAATATTTGTCGAACCAAATTTTTTGAGTTCAATATTACCTAAACGGTCCCTGAAATCTAAAAAAAATATTGTTACATGTACATAATGATTTTTTAAGACCTATCCAATGATACCCCACTCGATGTCCCTTTGCCTTACCGGTATGGGATTTTTTACATTTTATTTTAGAACCTTGACGGCGTAATTGAAATGTGTAACTATGCCAAATTACATCTTTGTAGTACACGAGTTCATAAATACATATGTATACACTTTAGTACCTTGTCTATTATTATTTTTATGAGCTTCCGCTGAGACTTTCCGAATGCGCTACAATATGGGGCTTTTTAATAAAACTAAATAATAAAAAAAAAAATCGCAAAAAAAATTTTTTTTTACTTTTTAGTTCAATATTTTTAACGGCAGTCGTGTTTTTTAATTTTTATATTATTTAGTTTTATTTTAAGCATTTTTAGTGTCTTGAACTTGTCTATTATTTATCACGTTTTACAGGAAAACCCGTTTATTAATGCTACTATATATGTATATTTGAAATGATCACATTAAGACCTTTCAAATAATACCTACATTGTAATAATTGGAAGTCGTTTTTTTCTTTTTGACATAAATAATTGTCATTTTGCCATTGTTCTTATTTAAATTTTAACAGTTTAGGTATCCTATGTCACCCGGGAAGATGAAAGGATTCTAACGATACCACACACATCGAAATTGGCACAGGCGTTTAGAAGTTATGGTGGAATAAAGAATCATACATACATACATACATGAATCCTGAAAACATTATACTCCTTTTTTTCGGCAAGCGTGTAAAAAAAAGGGTATCATTAAATTTCTTCGACACCGGCAACTCATTGGTGACGCCTCCGGCGTTGCAAATGCCCATAGGCGGCGGTGACCACTTTCCATGAGGTGGGCTGTCTGCCTGTTTGCCCGTTGACGGCAATAAAAAAAACCAAGAGTCTTCGAGTTAAACTGTGGACAGACAGACAGCTGGATAGACAGTTATAGCAAAACTATAAAAGTTCCTTGTTGACTACGGAACCCTGATAAAAGATTATTTGTTGCTTTATTGTTAACTTTTTTGGAGTAGCTTTATTTAACCTTTATTGTACAAATGGCGGACTTAATACCTAATGGCATTCTCTAACAGTCAACCAAATAATCATACAGAAAATAAAAAAGTGGTGCACAGAAAAAGAAAAACAGAAAACAAAGCAAATAACATATTTACAAAATAATCATACTTCACGCAAAAAGTACTTACAAAAGGTACTCACATGATATACACACACATATATACATGTAGATATATAAATAAATACAATAATATACATAACAAATATTACGTATAGGTTCATTATTTTTACAACATTTAGAAGTCGATTAAAAACCACATGACGCACAACTGTAATGCTTAAAAACCGAATGTAATTCTGTTCATAATTTCGCGGAAGGACGGATTTGACTAACTCAGACAAACAAAAATCTTCCACAGGAAAGATTAGGCTGATGGCACGTTATTTTTATTGATCTCCGATTAATATAGGTAATTCTTGGTAAGCGATATTAAAAGTGTTTTTTCATCTCTAAAACGACAGTAACGATTTCCATTATATTATTAGAGGGCAGAAAATGGCAAACGGCATTTACATCACTAGGGTGGGAAGTGATATTAAAAAAAATGGTCAACGGCAGCCATTTTAGATTATGGAATAATCTTATACAGCCATAACGAAATAACTCGGACTTTTACGTAAAACTCGAAATTGTGTCAAAACACTCGTATTTTTTATATATCACTTGATATTTATACCAAGTTCAGGTTAAATTCTTTGATATAATTGCCATGCTACAACAGAGAGCCCTGCCAAGATGCATTGCGCTAACTAGCGTTTCTATTCGTTTCGTTTTTAAACCAATCGCGTCACTGGTAGATCACGTGACTTTTCGTATGACGTCATCTACCAGTGACGCGATTGGTTTAAAAACGAAACGAATAGAAACGCTAGTTAGCGCAATGCATCTTGGCAGGGCCCTCAAGAAGTTTCTTGTGAGTGGGACTTTGAGTCTACCATAAAGACAATAAAGTTTAATTATGTCCCTCATAACGGCATAATGATAACGCTGTGTTTTTAACACGTATGGCACAACGCGCCCACACACTCACACACTCACATATGCATACACACTCACACATGCATACTTGCATGCACAAACATACACAAACTACACATCGCATGGCATTTTTAAATATTAAAAAAATTTAATTGTTGTTGTTGAAACGTTAACTTTTTATCGTACTTTTTTTTTACCTAGTTTACTGTATCCAAGATTTTGTGTCAGTTTGCGACCGTTCCGTCTCTAGCGACCAGTCTGAAAACAGCGCCAGGCATTATATTAAAATGATAATTTTGTTTAGTGTTAGTCAGTTTTTTTTTCTTTTATTCTGTTTTTTTAGATTTTTAGTAGGTATCTTGTTTTTTTAGTTTAAGTCAGTTTTAATCAGGGTCCCTCAGAATACCAGCGTCACGGCTTGCCGCGGCACAATGCTAAGAGGAGCCCTTTTTAACATAATGTCCATAACGTATTCCTGACTACTTTGTTTTTACTTTTATTTTTTATTATGTACTTGTGGTAAATAAATCTATCTTTTATCTTTTTTTTTATCTGCCTAGCACTTGCTGAGATTGGGGACCTTTTGCTCAACCTGGCTTAGTTACTATAAGTTTTTCTCGTGTACCTACCCCCCTTTGCTAGGAAACTTGTATGCAGGGGGGTATACAGATCTAGTGAATAATCCTTTCACATCGTGTAAACTCGGAACTCACGTTTACTTCCGAATGGTGCCGACGTGTCTATGAATTATTGAATTATTAAGTGACATGTTTGTATTAAATAAAGTACTTTAGTTATCAGTGTCAAATGTCAAACCACGAGTTTGAAGTATATCACACCGAGATGTTAAAATCACCACGATCAAATATAGTAATTAGGTGTAGGTAAACAAGAAGAAATATAAATAAATGTTGTAAATAATTTCACAGGCTTGTCGATCTAAACGTTTCCCAGGTATTAAAGCGTTCGGCATTACTATTCAAAAGAACTGAAAACAAACTTAATCTTAATTTAAAAAAATACTCTGGTATTAACCACTCTATATCGATTATCACTCTCGCGATGCGACGTTCCCCCACGTTGTCTTGATGGGTACTGAGTCAGACTGAAGTAGCATGACAAATACGAACATTTCCGAGAAAATACGAAGTGAAAGGATATTTCACTACATCTGTACTTATCTCTGCAGCTGACTGTACTAACTTTGTTTTTATTTATTTTTGATTATTTTATAATAAATGCTAAATTTAAGGTGCTTCTTCTTATTGTAGTTTGTTTGAGAATTCCATTTTCAGTTTATGAAGATAGGAAAATAAACCTTATTCCCATTGCAACACAGTTCAATTAAGTTGCCTTGATTATGTATATTGCATACTGGGCCTAACTAGGTTATTGTATGATCTGATAACAATATGACAGCAAGATGGGCTGAACCAACGTAGAATAAAGATCCTGGCATCGTAGAGGTCGTCGACGAACTAACCTCTATCATAGAGAACCGAATCTCGATATCTTTTGGTTAAACACCAGTATGCTTGACCTCCGATGTAGAATAGTTCCTATTGATCCATGAATCATAACAAAATGGTTGTTGACAAACCAAAATGAAGATTAAAGTTACGTCATCTCTTTCTAGCATTGTAGTCACGTAATGGGAGTGAAAGGGATGGCACGCATTGCGATTCGATTCAGTGGCTCTCTGGAGTAATGACGTCACGTGTTTGTGCGCAGGGTTGTCACTTGCGAAGAAACTATTAATATTTATTTATATTTTTGTTACTTTTTTGTTTTTTACAATCTCAGTAACATTATACATAGGGAAGCTTGCACAAATAATATAAACTTAGTTTTTACAGTTTGATATATTTTAACTCATTAAATTGTTCTTTTGAGTAACGAATAAGAACTTAATAAGTAAACCCTATACTGCAACAGAACAAAAGTTTAAATTATTAAAAAAAAACTCTGCCACTCGTAGTATGTCAAAAATAACTTATTTATAATAATTTAATTTATTATTTAGTTTCCATAAAAATGTTATGAAAATATTTTAAAATACTAAATCAATTACAATTTACACAAAATAAGAAAGTACGCGAGCTTATCGCTTCAAGGGATCTCCCTAAGCTAACCTTTGGGATATCGAGAAAAAGCAACAATTTTACGTTTTTAATAGTTCAAAATAAAAAAGTCAAGGTATTTTTAGTAATTGTTCAGCGTTTCGAGAGCATATAAACACGTAATTACACCAATGCAGACGTACGCGTGACGACATTCCTTCCCAATTTTTATTGATAAGAAGTAAATAAAATTTATAGAGCATTTAGTGACCGACTTTGTGAATATGTCATCCTCGTAGACTTTAACAGTTTTGCTCTTTTAAGCTATAAAATTGACGCAACCTTAAATATAAGTACGTCAGCTAATTCGTACAACATCATTGCCTCGTTTGAAATAGGACGAGAAAGAAATCTATAACTAGCTTTTGCCCGCGACTTCGTCCGCGTAGACTTTAAGTATCGTAAATTGCTCGGCACTTAAAAAAAAAATCCTATTTGTTAATCCAGGTTATAAGCTTTCTCCATTCCAAATTACATCCAAATCCGTGCAGCCGTTTCAGCGTGAAAGAGTAACAAACTAACACATATATTTTTGCATTTATAATATTAATTAGGATATTATCAATATGCTTTTAATTCAACATAAACATTTTTTTTAACTATTGCAGCTACGACAAGCTATAATTATTTTCTAGCATTTTCTTTCTATTTTTTATCGTTATGTATCTCCAAAAATAACGGAACCCTTGTAGGATCACAGGCGTGTCTGTCTCCCCGCCTATCCGTCACAACCAATTTGCTACGAAACTGCTGGGCCGGTTGAGTAGGTGGCAATTTGGTACACATATGTAGCATTGTACCAAAAAGTAACTTCTCAAATTGTGAAAGTTTCTTATGAGAAATTCTCGGAAATTTCTGAGAATACTCTTAAATTTTGTGTGGAATGAGAACATTCTCAACGTTCTCCAATGTTTCCGATAATATTCTCAGTAATTTCTTGAGAAGATTTCTTAACTTCTGAGAATGTTCTGCACCTTGTACATTGCTACACATATGTAAATTGATGACCTTAAGACGGAAGTTTAACGTAAGTAAATAAATGAAATTTAAACAAAGGGGCCACTTTTGTGGGGTAATAAAAAAAACAGTTTTGCGAACTATATCGCGTGACCAAATGAAAGGGCTTGTTATAGTGTAATTTTTTTATAAATTAAAGATAAATCTTTTTGAAGTTATTTAACAAAATAGGCGAAAATTTACCATTCCTACAACATTCTGAAAAAAAAATACAACAGGGGCCTGTTTTATAAAGCTTCAAATTACAATTTACTGGTTACAAGTTTCCATTTGACACAACCTCGACCAATGACGACCAGCCATTTGAGCAGTGTTGCCAGTTTAGACCTGTAAAATTGTAATTTGTAGCTTTATAAAACGTTCCCCAGTTCTTTAGTTTTAAATAAACATGGGTAATTTTTCAAAACGTACTGAAACTCCACACGATGTTAAATCTCACTTCCAATGTCATTTTTTGACACTCAAAAGAAAAAGTTTTGAATAACGGGTGCCATGACGTACAATAGGACAAAAATTTGGCATGTGGATTGAGCAATAATGAACCGTCAGTCAACGGCATAAGCGCTTTGACGCGAGGCATATTAATTGAGTTCTGCTAAAAGTAGACAGATCTATCATTCACGTCTGTCCACGATATACCGTTACTTGTATCGCGACCTTAATTTGTCAATAAAAAGAGGATCTACTTACTCACCCGATAAGTTATCGGCCATTCGAGAAACAGGTTTTGTTAAATTTTGACAGTAATTTAACTAATTGTTATGTAATATCGAGTTAAGCGCCTAAACAGGCATAACGTATTCAATATGTGACTCGAATTTTAAAGTAGGTATTTTTTTTCTTTGACCTTAGTTAATAATAATTTATTCAAAAGACCGTCGAATCCACGGACCCCGCATATCAAAAACCTTAAATATTTTAAGTTTAATAAAAACCACCGCAGCAAAAATTTTAAACAAAACAAAACTGTCTCGTGTTGCCTGCTTAAAATTTTTTTATTTATTAATTTTAAATTAGCCTTACATTAAAATATAAAAAACGTGTAGGTCACATTGTAAGCATTTTTTTTTCTATGTAATCATTCGCTAAACATGCCAAAGAATGGGGAATACCTTGAAAGTTGATTCGTATAATATGCGGCGGAAATATTATATCTTAGAAAATATACTCGCCTCACGTTATTTCTGCTTAATTTCGCCGGCTAGAGTCTGTCTAATGAAAGCTGAACCTGGGAAAAAGCGGCAAATTCAAAAAATCTTGATATGGTATTACCGATCAATGAAGGAATAAACGATATTGATACTTTTATTATTTTATTTATTTTGGTGGGCACAAAGGAAGAGGAAACGCGTACTATATTTTCATATATATTATTACGAGCGCTATATTTTGATGAAAAGCACTTTAGGTAAAATACGATGACAGTGACTGGAGCACATTTGGTTTTTCGAAATATATTTGACATGAAAATATAGTGATCTGCACGTGTAGCACAAGTTGTATTTTCTCGCTTGTCGCTCTGTGCGTCTCTATCGTAACAGACTAGATAGTAAGGGAGATCCGAGCGACAAACAAGTCACGAGCAACTTGTGCTAGTCGTGCTGTTGATAGATTTCATTGATACGAGAGGTTTTCGTCTGTGTCGCACACAGCATAATAAAACAATGATGATGAGGAATATTATATTCAACCTTTTTAATAAAGTAATTAGAGGTAACATTATTCTCATCACCCTTACACCTCTATCTAACGACAATTATATCTTGGAGAAGAAGCGCCGCAAGAAACTCCAGCAGATCATTTTTTCCAATCATAAAATACAATTATTCTTAAAAGTAACATTACAAGGTAGTAAAGTAATTAATAATTATTTCTAACAACACAAACTTAGTCGTTACAAATGTACGCTCAATAACATTGAGTAAATTAAAAATAGTGACTAGGAGAACAACATGACGAGGTCTCTACGTCAGGAACGATAACTAAAATAACTAACTGGAAAACAGGTTCTTGCAAGCGTGAACAGACAGGACCCCACTGACAACACCCGTTCACGAGTATGACGCTGATCTCAGCCATCGCCTCCTCAACCATCTCTCTCTCTCTCATCTTCTTCTTCATCATCTCATCTCTCTCAACTCTGCCAATAAGCATCTGAGTGTAGGCACTTGTTTTTTTACAATATAAAATTCATTTATTTTATTTCGGATAGCTTGGATGTCAAAGCTATCCAAATTAGACACCGTGGCCTTGTGAGGTCGCTTTTTTCCGGGAGTACTAAAGACACCGTTGTTTAATTTTCCCTCATTACTTATTCTTTTTAAAGATGAAACACTGATATCTGTAAGAAGAAAGAAAGTGTTAAATAAACAGAACACCATTTAGAAATACATTGTGTGGTTGCGCAGTACAGCCCCATTGTACAGTCCGACAGCCCTAAAAACATTTGGGTTTAGGTGAAATGAAATTGCATCGGTGAGGTTCTAATCGCAACGGTTTAAGAACAAGGAAGACTCATATAACCCGAACATCTTTTATATCTGGCCGATCAAAAATGACATTAAATAAATAGATAAGGTACTAAAGTGTACACATATTTATGAAATCGACTGTACAGTGTACATTTGGTTCATAAACAACAAAATGCTGTTTGCTCCGCACACAGAAAATACATATCAAATAATATGTTTATGATATCTTTTAACTAAACACCTCCTTATTGTTTTATTGAAACTATGAGTGTCAGTTACATTAATCATCTGTCTATTAAATTAATTTAATAAAATTGTGAATGCTAAGAGATTCAACATGATATAGGGACAGACAATAGGTACCTACACCTATTATATAGGGAAAGACAATGATAATTTTAGTAATTACCGGTCATTGAAGATACTTCTTCCAAATATTTCGTCTGAGTCTGGCAGGCTAACTCAGTTTCCTCAACCTCTTTCAGCTGCTTTACGTTTTCCAGCACACTTTTGTCAACGTGCACGTCCAGGTTTTCTGAAACGAATTTAATTTTGTTTAATTTCTTAATCTCATCGTATAATAGACAGAAAAAGGTAAATTAAACTTAGGATTGCACATAGAGAAATAAGAAGTATCAAAATGAACATGCCGTACTAAAGCCGTACTAACCTATAAATTTGGTCACCGTAACTAAACAATTAATTTTTTGCATCAATAATGCTTTTCTTTCTTCTTGTTTTTCTTTGTACTTCTGTATAATAGTATACAGAATCTCCCGGACACCGCCTCTTATCGTCGACGGCATGATTACTCCGTATTTTTATCAAGATAGATCTCGAATTGACAAGTTTCTAACAACAACAAAGTCCAAACGAGATATTAAATAGTGTTGCCAGACTCGTCAGCCAAGAAAAATCCAGGTTCAGCTTTCATTAGACAGACTCTAGCATACATTCTTATACATTTTGTTTTTCCTTTTTCAAACCTAAAAAAATCTTAACATGTTTCAAAAAGGAGACGGAAACATTATATTTTACGCAGAAAAAAAACTAAATATAGATTCCAGTCAATTGAAAGTGAAACTATTACGGAGAAACTCCTAAAATAAGGAAATATCCCAACGTCATAAGCATTATTATATTATAGCCATTAGATTCTGGGTAAAATCTTTATTAGTCATCCTTTTTAATAAATAACGCGTTTGCCAGCCCTGAATCGTAACACGTAGGGTTGAGCAAGATATTTGCCAGTCAGCTGGCCGTTGCGGCGAGAGACAGTCGTGTATAGTGAAGTGTTGCTTAATCTGTGGTGCGGACGAAAATTTGACAGGTAAGCTTTTTAATTATTAAAAACAGCCTGGCTGGTGAGATTTTAAACGTTTTAAATTTGGAATTGTGGTTTTTATAATGTGTGTTATTTTTATGGCGTGATATTGTTGAATATATTTTGGATGGGTAGTTTTCCGTGTCTATTTAGTGTACAAAAGGGTCTAAATACATATTAAAATTTAATTTTATTCTACATTTTTATATCGAATGCTAAATATGTACAAAACGTGTGTTACGAATGATTTTTTTCCGAATATTCATTTGTCCGAATTTTATTTTTTCCGAAAGATTATGCTGGAGCTATTTTAAATTAAAATAATATAAGTAATTACTTTACGTAGGGTGTTTTAGGTTTTATTAATAAGCAATATCAAAAAATAAAGGCTTCTATCAAAACATACATCAATTCGGGATTATGACTCTTCGGAGTTTTGTAGTGTACCCGTTATTAGGTGAGAATTGCGTATCATAATTTATTTAAGTATATTGTTATTGTTTTAAATTTATCTGTGATTTAAATCCTGGCGATCTCCACCATTATTTTTTTCTAATCTTCACGCCGGGGGCCAGTTTTTTTTAATATGTTTGTGCTAGTACTATGAACTAATACTAGTACTAGTACACAACCTGTAGGTAATTAAATAACGACATAACAACTTTGAAATTTTAATTTTATGGAATAATCATGTGTATTAACATCTCAAGACTCAGTTCGCTCAATTATACTGCCATTGTAAATAAATAGGACGCATGCGCCGTTTGATAGTCAAAGCAAATTCAACCCTCTACGTTAAGAAATAAAGTCACTTATACATTCGCGGTTCTATGAGACATGCGACTTTTTCTAAGGAGCGCAGTATTGGACAATGTTGTCCTCTTGAGTAAAACTCACTTTCCAATACCACAAGGCTTATTCTAATCGGCAAAACGATATCGCTTTTGACTTGTTATCGAATTGTCAACGTGACGATATACAGTGGTGGTCACATAATTAGGGACACTTGATTTTTTCCCATACTATTGCCTACAATGACTTTTCAATTTTGACCACCATTCAAAAAGTTCTCGACCAATTTTATTGCTAAATACATTTTACTTTACATAATTAACTAAGGTTTAAACTGATGTACAGTGAACTAATATTAAACACGGACCTTATGGCCTGGCCACGACATTGCGCGAATTGCGGCGCGGCAAGCGATTTTCTTATACATTGCGTGTGATGCCAACTAACCGCAGAACGTTGCGCGTCTCGACCGTGCAATGTATTAAGAAAACGCTCACCGCGCCGCAATTGGCGCAATGTCGTGGCCAGGCCGTTATAAGGATTTAAAAACTAAGTGCTGACGCGTCCATACAAAATTCTACAACTTTGTATGAGCGTCGAATATTTATTTTTTCAAATTCTTATAAAATCAAAGATCCGATCTCAACAGAGATAAATTGTACATACATTTAAACTTTACTTTATTAGTTAACGATAAGTGTAACTAAAAATATAATTGGTTAAGAACTTTTTGATTGGTTGTCAAAATTGAAAAGCCATATTTGTAGGCAATTGTATGGGAAAAAAACAAGTGTCCCTAATTATGTGACCACCACGTAGCTCTTATTTACATGACGGTAAATAAACATTCGTTCAGTGGTGGTAGGACCTTGTGCGGGGTCCGTCCGGGTCGCTACCACCATCTTATCCATTAACCCACCGCCAGCAGCATTCGCGTTGTGTCCCGGTGTGGGATAACACAACCGGGGACATTACTAGCGTAGAGGCGTTCCATCTTGGTGCTCAGGGTTGGCAAGGATAAGTCTTAGGATTGCAGTTTTGAGATTGCAGTCTTGAGATTTCAAATGTCTATGGGTCTCAGATTCAGATCCCACTTACCATCAGGTCTGAGTGCTAGCGTGCCTTCTCCTTGCCATAAAAAAAGTTTATCTTTGCATAGTATAAAACGAAGTCGCTTCCCGCCGTCTGTCCCTCAGTATGTACGCTTAGATCTTTAAAACTACGCAACGGATTTTAATTAGAGATGGGCCGACTACGTATTTTGTCGACTGACCAGTCGGCCGACTAATCGGTTTTCAATTTGCCGATTAATCGGCCGACTAGTCGGCAATGCCGATCGTAGGATTTTGCTAAGAGCGGGTGAACTTAGTACCATGTTTTGACCAGTTTTGTTTACGTTTTGTCTGCACGTCAAAAAAAACAATTAGAATCCTAATTATAGTGTTAAAACGAACTACCTAGCGCTTTTTATAACTATGTCGAAAAGAAAATCGCGTGTGTGGACATTTTTAGACGATATTTCCTATAGGCAATAAAGTGCCGAATATTCGGAATTTTTTGCCGACTAGTCGCCGACTAATCACCGACTAGAAATGATGCCGCATAGTCGGCTTTCCCGACTATTCGTCGACTAGTCGGCTCATCTCTAATTTTAATGCAGAGGCCCTACTTTGAAAATCGAAGTTCGAAGTTACGTTAGCTCTATCTCTTTCTCTCGATTTAGTATCGAATGACGAGTGACAGGGATGAAGCTAACGTAACTACGAACTTCGATTTTCAAAGTAGGGCCTCAGTTTTCATCAATAGATAGAAGGATTCTGATGTATACCGAATTATCTCCTGTCACCTGTCACCTGTCACCTGTCACCTGTCATTGTCAGGATGGTGAAATAGGGTCGCTAGTAGACACTATATAAAATCTTAAATCTTTCTTAATAGCTAGTCATCATAATATATTTAATGAATGATGCTTAAATTATGTATTGTCATTACAAAACAATGTAAACTACATAATGAAGCGACGTCATTATAATTTTAATTAATAAATTACTAGAGTTGGGATGTGATACGAAATCTATTTGAAGCAATTAACCGAAACACTTTTATTACCGTAAAACGGGGTAAGAATCAAGGGGTAAGTAGGGACACAACCTAAAATAAGTCATAACTTGTTACAAATAAGAACAATTATTAAATGGACAATAACGTTACGTCTATTGGAAATATTTTCAGTCTTATTCAGAGCTCGGAATTTTATACATATTATACATATTTTATCGATACATTATAGAATACAACATATTAAAGAAATTTAAAAGTAGAGGTAAACAACAGGCGGCGCTAAAGAGCGATGTCTTTCAGATAACTTTTGAGTACTTGAAAATATGAAATAGAGATTTGCAATGAAAACTTATCGATAGCAATTCTTGTTTCAATTTCTATCGAAAAATGTTCAAAAGGCACGGCGACCAGGCTCGTGTGGTTGCCCAGTTAGAATAGTGCCACTCCATGTCTTCCCGTGGATGTCGTAAGAGACGACTAAGGGAATAAAGGCTTGTAGTACTGTTAGGCGATGGGCTTGCAACCTGTCACTAATACGCTGGTAAACATCTTAGCCTATTTGTGCAAATTGTGGTTATAGAATTATCAACAAGTTTTTAGAGATGTTTGTAATTCTGTAGCTCTGCCTACCCCACTCTGGGAACGAAGGCGTGAGATTATGAGATTGATTATGTAATTTCCGAAATTTGGCATTTAAAGGTTATCTCGAAGAGATCGCTCATTCGCGATATGACTGCCTGTTGTTTACTTCTACTCTTAATCATATTTTAAATATTGTATTCTGTTTTTATCGATTTACATATTGTAAAAAAGTGCTACGAAAATTCCGGGCTCTGTTTATTATTAGTAACATATGCTTCATTTTATATAGGTCGTGTCCCTATTTACCCCTTGATCCCTATTTACCCCGTTTTACGGTACATTCTTATTAGTAAATGCGGTCGAACATAAATTACACGACCGATAAAAAAAAAACGGGAGCAGATGCAAAATACGGCATAAAATTTCCTTGCATAAAAATGTAAAATTGGGTATTTTTTTTCGGGTGTATCCTTAATTATTATAGTTCCTTACATATCGATATTTTTTAATTTTAATTTTTTCATTGGCGGAAACAAACGCCTATTGATTTTGAATTAGGGTACGAATGAAAATTTAAATAAAAAAATCTAGCAAAAGCAATCTACCCTAAGCTGTAATAAAAATTTGGCATTAAAATTACGCCGAATAAGATGTCAAATAAAACCTAGAAAAAAATATTTTTTTTGGGTACGTCCCTTACAAGTACTTAACGCAAAGAGACATATTTTTGACATTATGAGGTATCATTGGATATACATAGCTCTTGAAAAATCATTATATATGTCCATGTGATTATCGATTTTTTTATTTGAGGGACCGTTTAAGAAATACTTGAAATGCGTACCCCTATTCTCGTGGCACCCGAGATTAATAAACTAACATGCGAGATTAAGATGTCAACTCCATATAAAATTGTATTTGTTTCGCCATAATCTCCCATGTAATTTCATCTCTAGTGGTTCGACATCAGGGGCCAGGTTTAAAAAAAAAGCAGTGACATAGTTTTTAGTCTGTGTATCTTTTACCAAAAATACACCTAATATTTTACGACACAAAATGGTGTCTTCTGATTGGTCGATTTCAATTTTTAATTTTAAGGAGCTATGACACAAACATTGATTGATTGATTTTCATTGGTTTTTAAAGTTGGACAACAATGTTCTCGACCAATCAGCAAACACGCCGACAAAAACATTCTTGGTCTGTCCCTATAAGTGACGTTTTGTGACCCCAAACAAGACCATCTATGGCCATATTTCCGAGCAGTGTTGTGAAAAAGTATTTTACTTGTATGTTTTCAAGCCTAAAATGACACAATTATAGTTTTTAGTTAAGTTAAAGTTTAAAGAATTATATTTAATTATGAAATTAGTTTATTAGTTTTAGTTTGGTTTTTATAACGATTTATTTTGTACCACTATTGACATTTGAATATTGTAAAAAACCTGATGAAAAGACAAGCTAATAAATCTTGAACTAATAAATAATAATTATCTAAGGTCAAATTACAAATAAAAAACAAAATTATAACAAAGCGATAACATTAATTAAGCTTAACACGTTTTTAAAACTTGTTTTTTGTTAAAGCTGGATATATTACCAGCATAATTTTTATATGACTCATAAAATTATACGGCGGATTTACTAACAAACATGAAAAAAGAAAGTGGAAAATGAAGGGGGTCCGGATACGGGAAATGTTTTTTTTAACATATTTTTATTTTTGTTGTTTTTTTAAAACGGTAAAACATGTAAGCGTAAAATTTGAAATTTTCACAGAAGATGTATTTCTGTTGCCGCTATAACAACAAATACTAAAAACCGAATAAAATTAATATTTAAGGGGGCTCCCATACAACAATTGTATGGGATACAACAAAAGTTATTTTTTTGCTGTTTTTTGCTCCATAATTAATAACGGCAACGGGTAGACGCTTGAAATATTCACAGAATATTTAGGTGTAAATTCACTTTAAAAATAAATAATTAAATTAAAATTAAATAAATATTTAAGGGGGCTCCCATACAACAAACATGTTTTTTTTGCCGTTTTTTGCTAATGTTGTGTAGATGGTACGAAACCCTTCGTGCGCGAGTCCGACTCGCACTTGGCCGGTTTTTTTTCCTCCGAAGTCTTCTACAGGGACTTTATTTTAATTCTGTAAAATCATATTTAATTTGACTGTATTGTTTGTAACTCAACCGCCATTACTGTCAAGTAAATAAGAGCTATAATACGATAACATATACTTACAATGTTTTTATTCTCTTCTGTGTCTTTAATTGCTGTACATTTAGCCATCCGTTTTTAGGGTTCCGTAGCCAAATGGCAAAAAACGGAACCCTTATGGATTCGTCGTTCGTCATGTCGCAGCCACTTTTTTCCGAAACTATAAGAATTATACTGTTGAAACTTGGTAAGTAGATGTATTCTGTGAACTGCGATAAGATTTTCACCCAAAAATAGAAAAAAAAAAACAATAAATAAATATACTTAGAATTGAAACTCAAAATTTTTTTTTTCGTCAAACCCATCGTGTGGGGAGTATCTATGGATAGGTCTTCAAAAATGATATTGAGGTTGCTAATATAATTTTTTTCCAAACTGAATAGTTTGCGCGAGAGACACTTCCAAAGTGGTAAAATGTGTCCCCCCCCTGTAACTTCTAAAATAAGAGAATGATAAAACTAAAAAAAATATATGATGTACATTACCATGCAAACTCCCACCGAAAATTGGTTTGAACGAGATCTAGTGAGTAGTTTTTTTTTAATACGTCATAAATCGTAAACCGCAATTTACCTTTTACGGAACCCTTCATGGGCGAGTCGCTTTTTTTATCTATCTCTCAATCGCTCAAAGGTTAACTTGAAGAGATCCCTTAAGGCATAAGTTCGTCTTCATAAATAGCATTTGAGTTTCTTCTTTTCTTAGTTTGATATTTTCTGTTTCTGCAATAAGGAGTTAACATTAGAGAATGCAACTTAACCGGTTATCAACCGTTTTTGTATGAAAATAACCAGTTAAAATCGTTTAAAACCGGTTATTTGCATTCCCTAGTTAACATACACACATTATACACGTACCAATGATCGACACTTTAAGCTGATAGGCACCAGTAATGGACACTTCACTCTTAATTCAAATTTCATTCGTTCCTAAATTGATTGTTGCAAAACAAATGAATAACCCTTATCTTCTTTAAAATAAGAATCGAGTGCCCATCATTAGTCCTTCTGCCCTCCTAAATAAAAAGGACGCATGCGCAATTTGATAGTCAAAGTAAATTTAACCCTCTATCTTAAAAAATAAAGTCACTAATACATACGCAGTTCTGTGAGACTTTCGCCGTTTTTTCTTAGGAGGGCAGCCTTGTCCATTACTAGTTCCGTCATCCTACATCAAGTGAAGCGATGTGGTTTAACGGAGTGGAATAGAGCTCCAAGCTTCTGTAAGAACCACGTAAGAACCCTCTTAAGAAAATTAGTGTAACTAAACTAAACTTAATTGTACAAATTATACATTTCCCCTTCTTATGAAGCGTGTTGTGTAACCACGTGACACACGCACTGCCTTCTTTAGAAAAAAGGGCATATGTCTCATAGAATCGCTAATGCAATAGTGACCTTATTTTTTAACACATGGGGTTCAATTTGCTTTGACTATCCAATTACGCATGCGTCCTTTTTATTTAGCAGCGCAGTCTCCATCGCTGCCCTGCAATTGTAACTCTGGCAAAACTCCTGTAGCAAATGCAACCTTGTTACTAACGGGAGAGGGTTGTATATGATTTGGCTATAGAGTTTGAGATATCGCCTTTTGGCGTATGAGGCGAGTTAAAGAGAAGCATTTAAACGGAAAGACAAACGGTCAAGTTCGAGTTGGGCTCGCGTACCGAGGGTTCCGAACCGCCGCAGAACAGTTTTTAAATCTATTGGCTCGTTTTTTTTTTTAAGTAGTCACATAAAGTTGTTTTTTCCATACAAAGTAAAAAGCAAACACTGGTATACCTAGTATGGAGAAACGAACTTTATGTGACTGATTACTTAAAAAAAAGGGCAAATAGGTTTAAAAACTTCGCTGATTCGTAATGATTCTAATTATGTAAGATACCGATGAAAAACTTATGAAATAAAACATGAAACTAATGATTTTTCGAGACATGGACATCAGGGAAAATTACAAAAATTCAAATTAAAATGATCAATATCTCCGAAACTAGTTAAAATTTATAAAATATACTAAATGTCAATGATCACAAATTATTACATTTTATTAGATTGTATTAGATTGCTCGAGGAAGTCCGTAACACTACCTAGTCGTCCTTAAGTTCTGTCACAAAGGTTTAGTCAAATAAAACTGACTTTTGTGTATTTTTTTATTTCAAAATATACAAAAATTAAAAGTTTAATTAATATACATTTTTAAGAACTAATAATCATTCCACGCAGGCGCCGCAATTTTCGATGCGATCTTCTACCATTCACGGCCGGCACCGATTAAAATACGAACGAGTTTTCTGAAAATTTGTATTTACTAAGAAACTTGTTTGTTTAATATTGTGAAGCCTCTCATCTGTGGGTATGTTTAGAGACCAGCATTATTTTCTTAACGACACTCAAAAACCAGCTTATGAAGTCCGATCGAAGTTTGGTCTGTTTTCGTATTGCTGCAAATTGATGTGAAATCGTAGGGTCGATTTAATGAGACATGAAGATTGACCGGTGTATCAGCGGATCTTCAGTTGCTTGGAAATACATTTGTATCGTGTGTTTGCCTCGTGTGGTTGCCGAGTTAGAATAGTGCCACTCCATGTCTTCCCGTGGATGTCGTAAGAGACGACTAAGGGAATAAAGGCTTGTAGTACTGTTAGGCGATGGGCTTGCAACCTGTCACTAATACGCTGGTAAACATCTTAGCCTAATTGTGCAAATTGTGGTTATAGAATTATCAACAAGTTTTTAGAGATGTTTGTAATTCTGTAGCTCTGCCTACCCCACTCTGGGAACGAAGGCGTGAGATTATGTATGTATGTACATTTGTATCAGAATTTAAAGATAAAAGTCCGGTCAATATGTCACGCAAATTTCGACTCAATACGAGAACTCTTACAAAAGTTTTAGCTGTTATCATTAACGTGGCCGTGCGTGTTTTGACCCATGATTTCCTGCCCCGAACGGAATGCTTAAAGCTCGTTCATCAAATGATTGTAATAGTAAAGAATACAAATACGCTTCTTTTTATTTACTATATAAAAATAAGTCGGGTTTTCCTTCCTGACGCTATAACTCCAGAACGCACGAACCGATTTCCACGGTTTTGCATTCGTTGGAAAGGTCTCGGGCTCCGTGAGGTTTATAGCAAAGAAAATTCTGGAAAAATTTGAAAAGAAAAGCGGGGAAGCCATCTGGTGGCGAAACGGAGTTCGCCGGGTTTGCTAGTTCTATATAAAATAAGGTTTTCATTGATGTACTACAGGTTTATGAAACTCTTTTATTTATTTTTTAAATTGTAATATATCTTAGTGACAGAACTTATGAACCGACTAGGTATAAAACACCTATCTAGAAGACAGTTCGACAATTTGTTCTTAAATCTATTTCCCTGGAGTAGCTGTATGTCGTCAGGTATGGCATTATAGATTTGAACGCACATGTTGTATACATTTTTGGTGTATATAGCCTTGTGACAAGCAGGTTTATAAAGGCATTTCATAGTTAGTTAACTAAGTATATTAACCACTGATGCCATAACAGCATTAACAAACACCGGACAGCCAGTGATGCAATTTTGCATCGACGATGCATTTCTAAAGAACTTGACACCTTATGACGCATTTCAACTGTAATTTGTACCAGCCAATAGGCAGTATCTCCCATTCAATTGCCAAAGCAGATTCAATCCTCTCGCGTTAGTAATAAGATTGAGTTTGCTACAGGAGTTCTTTCTGAGATACGACCATTTGTCTTTGCAGCAGACCTCATAACTATTAGATATTAGTTAAAAACTCTCGATATTATGGTGACACCTTTCAGAGGTTATCTTTTAAACGGCTCAACCAATTTTCATGAAACCGAGCTAAGAACCACCGCTAGAAAACCTGCAAATTAATAAACAGGATCATGGGCAAATTGGGTGTGGCACCGACAGAATTGAAACCTACTTATATCATTAAAAAGGAATTAGTTAAAACATAATTTCTTAGGCCGCAAATACGTAGCTCACCGGAGAACAAAAATAAGGGAACTTGAAAACGAGATATCGTCGTCCATAGAAACTTTGGCTAATATAATATCGTGTGTGGAGATCCTACATGGATAAATTCAATTATCGATGCTATTTCCATATACTAGTGATCGCCCCCAGCATTGTATGTACTTTTTTTGTAAGTATTGTTCTGAAGAAGAGTATGAAGTTCACACAGCATATTTAAAAAAAAATGTTATGGTATCATCATCATCATCATCATGTCAGCCGAAAGACGTCCACTGCTGGACATAGGCCTCCCCCAAGGCTCTCCACTCAGACCGATCTTGTGCTTTTCGCATCCACCGCGTTCCCGCGATCTTTACAAGGTCGTCACTCCATCTTGTTGGAGGCCTACCTACAGCTCGTCTCCCGGTCCGCGGACGCCACTCAAGAACCTTCTGACCCCATCGGCCATCAGTCCTGCGAGCAATGTGCCCCGCCCGCCGTTATGGTATCACCTCCACAGAAATTGAAAAGTCATTTAGCCACCTGAAATGGATTTATCAGCCAAGACGTTTAACGCCCTAAAATTTGGAACAAACTGATCGTTTATTCTCACATTAGTAGATGGGACCGTAGTAAATAAAAAAATATGATGAATAACGTTACAAAAATCGATTTGAAAAAAGAGAAGAGTCACATTATTATTTTGTTTAATTTTTATACTTTATAAAAAAATATTTTGGTGAAGAAAACTTTGAGTGAACACTAGCAATTATATAGAACAAGAAGTCAAGCATCGATAATTCAGTTTATCGATGTAGGAACTCTCTAGCTGTCATAAAATTTTGCCCCTGGATTCATGTCTGGATATAACTAGTGCGAATGATTAGATAGTTAGATAGATACATTTATAAGTTACCATGTCGTTTATTGGTCTTACAGTTATATTATAACTTACCTAGTTACTTATCGCAATGCAATCTTATAGTTAATTAAATTCAATAAATGTTCTTGCAACAAACTATATGTAAAGAAAAAAAAAATTCTACTATAAACCGCTAATATTGAATTCGTTAACGGTATCAGAATACTACCTATAGTGTAACCGGAGCAGGAAAACAATGATATAATGAGCGTTGCCATGGTTATAACAGTTCTATAATAATAATTATTGTAGCATTGTTATTACCATGCCTACGGTCATTCCGGGTATCAGTTTTGGCGTTTTGTGAACATTTCAGATTCTAATTTGTATAATAGACCGTTAAAAATATTTTAATACCAATTGCAATTACGTATATTACCAACAAAATTAATTTGGAGACTAATTATATGTATAAAATTACATTTTTATAAAATTACTAAATATATATGGTTAATATCCATCGATTTGTTATTTGGTTACCATGGTTACGTTCAACATAGATATCAACAAAATGGCGTTTCGTTTGGCATTCCAACTTTTGTGATAAATTGTCAGAACTGTTTTTATTAACTATTAGTTAAAATTTGCATGAAAACATTTACTTAACAATCAAATTCACAAACTACAAACGCCACGCACGACATCCATACATTTGTGTCTTATAGTTGGTGAATAAATGTATTTCTTCTCCATGTTTACTCCATGATCGGTTATGTGCCACTTGTGGATAATTTGTCGAAATCTGACCACGTGGAAAAACCTGTTATACTGATAAAGATTGATGAGGCAAGACTCGGCGAAAGTGATGACGTGATTTTACGTCAACGCGGTATTTCTTGAGAACTTGGCCCCATTTTCTCATGCACTTGTAATGTAAATATTACGGTAACTATCTATACCTACTTATACGAGTACTTATTACTTATGTTATGTTATGATATTTTAAAGAGGTAAAGTTTTTGACGTTGTAAGGGGTAATCTCTGGATCTACTGAACCGATTTTGAAAAATCTTTTACGAATAGAAAGCCATAATATTTGAAAGTGTCATAGGCTATACATTAATACGAAATAAATGTTTATTGCTCAACGAAGTGGGCACGGGAACAGAGGGCTCAGACAAGATGCAGTACGGTAACTAACGTTTCTATTCGAATCGTTTTTGAACCAATCGCGTCACTGGAAGATGACGTGATACGAAAAGTCACGTGGTCTACCAGTGACGCGATTGGTTTAAAAACGAATCGAATAGAAACGTTAGTTAGCGTAGTGCATCTTGTCTGAGCCCTCAGCTACAGCTAGTATTTTATAAATACGTAATAGTCAATAGACACTTGGTGATTATTTTGTGTGAGCTAACATTTAAGTATGTCTAATTGACGTAAATGAATATTATTGTTTAAGGCCCAGCCACACCGGATGCGTGACGTGCACGTGCGCGTGCGCGTTCGCTTTCCACTGCGTTGTATAGTGACATGTCGTAATGAGAATTTATATTATACTCCGCAGTGGAAAGTGAACGCGCACGCGCACGTGCACGTCACGCATCCCCAGTGTGGCTCGGCCTTTAAATCTTTTGCACAAATTGAAGTCTTAATGGCGTACTTAATGCTTTGAAACAACTTTAATGCTGAATTTGTTTTTTAAACCATTCTTGATAATAATTACAAACTAGGGAGCCTCCCTCGCTTCGCTTCCGTTTAAGTATGTGAAAACTCACGTACTCGTAAACCGAAGCGAAGCGGTCGTTAGTTATTACAGAGATCGGAAAAATGGGCGTCATTACTCTCAATAATGTGGACATGACTCCAAAGATTTTAATCAAACAAATTAAATAACATTAATTGAATTCTTACCTCAACTTTAATCTTGATCCTCTGCAGGACAGTAATAAATAAACAATACAAAGACGTGAGGAGTGGCCATAAATATTAATCTACTTACGTTTGCTCCGTTAACATCCGTGGATTCCGAAAGCAGCTTTTCACCTCATAAGTTTATTTTAACTGTAAAAAGAATAAATTAACCACGGAAAATTTCTATTACTGTTTATTTGCTTTTATAAATCTACACAATAATAAGTTCTTGTATTATTTATTGATTAGTTAATGATCAAAGTTTAACATCGAGAAAAAAATGTGTTTAAAAACAAGTTTTTTTTAATGATTGACGAATAATGGTTTACAATTACAATAAAGCCATTTGGAATCATACTCTATATAGCGTGACGTCATTTTTGCGTCAACGGCATGAAAAGTACGGGCCCTGCACGTTACAATTAAATAGTAAACGACAAGATTGTCCATTTCATAATTGTTCTTATTTGTAACAGGTTATGACTTATTTTAGGTTGTCTCTACTCACCCCTTAATCCCTACTCACCCCGTTTTATGGTAAACAGAAATTGACAACAATTCATATGTGCTAAGGTGGTAAATGAAAATACTGTTTGTAGATTTTACACTGGTTACAGTAAAAATATTTTTGGATTTTTTTATATTTAGGAAAAACAGTAAAAAAAGTTGGATTGTGAATGTTAGGAATACACTTATAGTGCCCTTAGTCCATTTATTACCATAGGAATTGAAAAAAATATACAACTGTCATGTCCATTTTTTATCTGTCTGACGGATTACTTGATTTTAACGACACGCCTTCGATTCGAATACTATTGTTTTGATATACGCTATTTAAAATGAAAGTGATTAACGGATTTGTAAAAGGAGATAGCCGCAATCTGCCCAAAGTTGACGAATTTATGTTGTTACAGTTGTTATTGTTGACAAGTGACATGACATGACAGTCAGTCTGTTTCTGTTTAAAGTTACTTTTTTATTTTATGTCATGCTAAGATCACGACATCAGTATTCCTAACTATGTATATACGGTCTTTTTAATGACTATTTCTTTAACAAATTATTAACCACGAATTTAACTTAAATAAAGAAAAACCGAGTAACACAGGTAGTGAATGAAACGAAATACTTTTTTTTTAAATGTTGTAAGTACACACACGGTGACGATAGGAAATGTCAAACACACATTATTAATGGCAATAGAATAATTAAAAACTAGTTCTAATACGAGTTATGTTACGTAATAATTATTCAAACGAAGTCAGTACTGATACTAAGGTATCTGGTATCTAGTATCTGGTATCTAGTCAATGGGACGTGTTTTCTTGGTTATTGATGACACGGTGGTACAAGTTACATAATTATTTATATCTATTAGGATAAGGTAAGGTAAGATTTATTAGGTATTTAGGCCGCACGGGCACTTTTATCGGCGAAAATCTACCAAGAAGAGACCACTGCTGGGCAGACCTTTAATAACAGTTATTTTCGTGTAACGTTATTTTCATAACGTTATCTTGAACGATTAACGTTATACTATAACGTTATTTGACGCCTTACCTGTAGCGGTATCCATTATAACGTTATCAAACAAAACGCTATCCGTATAACGATACTTCGGTAAGCGCTATAATAACGTTAATAACCGTTATTTTCGTGTAACGTAATTTTCAAATCTGCGTTTGTTATTTGCATTTTTTATTTTTTGTGATAAAGCAAAGTATTTTAGATGGCTATTTAAAAAGGGACGTAAAAAGGACGGAATATATGAACGGACATCGAAAGGACGTTGGTTGCGATGTCTAAACGGACAAAAATCGTCCCTTCTGGGACGTCGCCCAGTCACGCAAAATGCCTACCTAAGGAGCGGCAACAGCGCGTAGTTCATAAGTTTCATAACGATATTATAACGTTATTTAAGTGTAACGTTACTACGATTTCGAAAAGCATAATGAACGTTTAGCATAAAAACCAATTGTATAATTTCATCAGGCATACGATCAAATAACATAACACTCATTTATTATAACTATCATTTTCTTGTTATTATGCATTTTTAGTTAATTTCTTCTAACTAGGTTAGGTTAGGTTAGAACTGTGACCGCATTAATAGTAACGAAAGCCGTTAGAAGTATTTATTATTTAATTTATGAACATTATAGTTTTAGTAATTATGCATTTCGTTTTATGCATCATGATTATTATATCGTTGGTTTATTATAGAGATCGAAAATTTGCAATTCGTGTGATGTAAAATGAAAATTAGACCATTTGTTTTTATACTAAACATTATACACCCGTCCATTATCGGTGCTTTGTCCATTACTGGTTCCATCACCTATATCGGGGATTTTATTGATCTAATACTTAGTTATTGTCTACTATAAATACTATATAAATGAAATTCAGAAAGTCATGACATGCAAATTTGATTTTTAATGTCATTCCTTTTGTTTACTTTATTTTACGATGCTCGCAATATTTATAATAGTTATTACGTTATTCATTCAAGACTGCAACTTAAGTTTGACTAATTGCATTTTTTAACTTCATTTACCAATCGTTTTGTTTCCCCAAACACTTGATTATCAATTAGTTTAAAGTACATATTGTATAAACAATTGGCTAATTATACTTAAAATCATTACGCACGTATTTTGAATAATTCATTATTCCAAATTAAGTTAGTCTTTAAAGTTTAATGATTCTTAATGTGTTTAAGGCTCATCGTGGGTGGCGAGTTTCATACTATAGGTAAAGTGATTTAACTTTTACTTCATACCATCTAACTTGTCATATTTAGTAAACACTTTATAACCTCAAAATGCATTTTCGCCTAAAATTACAATTTTGTCATTAAAAAAACCATCCATAATGTAAAATCAGGAAAATTGTGTGCAAAATGTGGTCTCTAGTTGCTTTAGTCAGCAGAAAACGGCCGTGTTAGCCGAAAACGATGCATTTTGAGGTTATAATAGTAGTTTACGTGACGTGAGTGTGGTTTCATAACAGATCACACGACGGTCATTCTCCAGAATTGTGTTCTCAGTCTAATTAACACCGCCCTTTTTTTCCACTTGGTTTTTGATAAAATTTATGCAAAATGTAGTAACATATCGACCATTCAAACTTTAATATTTATTGGGCACTTAATTATTATTAGCGGTTAATTAACTAGAAGGGTTTTAATATTTGCGTGACGCGCGAATTAGAAAAGCGATGCGTTAATTAGGTTTGCTTGCTTGCGAATCAAAAAAACTACGCGTTTATTAGATAAATGTTCATGCCAAATATATATATTTTTAGGAAATAAGACAAAAACTGTCAGACTGTCTATTAATTTTATCATATTTATTATATTGCAACGTTGAAACTATTAGGAACATAAAATATCCTTCACGATATACATACATAATAAGCTAACTAATATTTCACTGAAATAATCGTTCTATAATCAACAATGAAAACGATAAAAAAAAATCAGAATTAATAACTTTACTAACATAATAACTAAGGTATAAACCTTAGGTATTATGAACAAACGATAACAAATAAATTGCCGTATCTGCTTAAGAAAAAATAATACTTCTTCCTCCTACTTTTTACATTCCCTATCTATCTTTAAAAAAAGTAATTTAAAATTTAAAAACCCGATGAACTAAAAAGATATAAATAAACTAGTTAATTTTATTGAATCTAAGGACACCTCATAATTCATAATGCTAAAATCCGTCGAGCCGTTTAAGCTTTACATACATAAGTTATGTAACATAACATACAGACATTCAACTTTAAGTATGTAGTTTAATTATTGCGGGTAGTTTTAATACATAATTTATACAAATATGAAGAATGATGCCGGGTCCCTAGGATTTTCCTTACATGATTAGAATTACAGTTATCACTTTTTGTCAAAATGCAACTTTTTAATGCGGTCAGCAAAATTTTCATGTTTTCCAAGAGAAATATGCTAGGAAAAATAAAATGACCTCTAAAAAACATATTGTCCAAACACTTAAGCACACAGATACGATCATAAGGATGATTTTAAGGTTAGGGCCCCTCTAATAACATCAGTTTGACATAATATATGTCATTCTAATCATGCCATCATTCATCCGGGAATTACATTTTTGTAAAAAGATTATTCCTGTAAATTAATTTAAACTGGTTTAGCTTAAGCGAGCAATTAGAAATAAAATACTTTTATGTACCAAAAACCTTTTTTACTACTCTTAACTAATTAACGCGTTCATTTTTGACCCGTGAATTAGACGTGTGTATTAGGGATTCTTGATAAAAAAAATATAACTTCTTTTAGTTACATGTGATAAACTACATAATCCAGTAACTGTTAAATACTGAGGTTCTTAATGTATACAATAATTTACAGAGCTATAGAGTTATTGGCTGATTTTAAAAACGTGAACGTGTTAATTAGCATTTACGATAACCAAAACATGCGAATTAGATACTTACATTTGTAGTGTGCGATCCACACAACATTAACACGTCTTTCTCTCAAGAGGGTCTTGACATGAGTGTCTGCTCACGCAAAATGCATTACAGACATCTGTCTATTTCTTCAATGGCCTTGCACGGACAAGAATGAAAGCGGCGCGTGAATTAGTACACGTATCGGGACAAAGTTTCTTTATTTTATATCTTAGTGATATATTACTAAATAAATTTGGTATTTTTTTTGTAATTTGGATATCTTATCTTTCATTAAATAAAAATACTTTCATTCATCTTTCCTCTTGTATATGATCGGGGAAAATAGTTATATTAGTGATTTCGGAAGTGGGACGCGCGGTGTTAATTAGGAGAATGGGGTATTGATTTTTTTTTTCTCCTAGAAAGGTATTGAATATTTACTTGAAAATTCATGTACACCTCAATACGAGTACCTTCTACGAACAAAAAATATAAATTATACCAAATTCAATAGTTTTATATTTTTTAAGCCCGAGGACATACAGAAATGGCTGTCTGGAGAATGACCGACGAGTGTTGTAATGCTAATTATGCAGAGTCTCGTACAATACTTTATCTACACACATATTATAAGTACTCTAAGATGGGTTCAGAAGCCGAAAGGCAAATGACCAGCATTACCTTACCTGTGGTAGTAGGTGACAGCGATGACAGCTGTAACGTAATTTTGAAATTACGTTATCGAATATTGTAAGGTAATGAGATCAAAATCTGGAACATCTTCCAAAATTAACAGCTGTCATCGCTGTCACCTACTACCACATGTAATGCTGGTCGTTGCCTACGGGTTTTGAACGCGTAATAGAGGACTAATGTTATGAGTATAGATTAAAGTGTTTACTAAGTAAGACAAGTCAATTGGTATGGACTTTACATCAAGTCAATAAGTACATGATACCCGAGACTTGGTAAGCGTAGAACTATCCCGCTATTCCCCCTATTTCTTCCCATTGGGGGTAGATTTTCGGAAAATCCTTTCTTAGCGCACCTCACACCTCATAATGAACCTACGCGCCAAATTTGGAATCTCTAGACCCAGCGGTTTGCGCTATGCGTTGATATGTCAGTCAGTTTATTCTTTTATATACATACTAGAGGACGCCCGCGACTTCGTACGCGTACCTCAACGAATTAGTTTCCCGCTACTCCCCTTATTTTATCCCCTTAGGAGATGAATTTTCAAAAATCCTTTCTTAGTGCCCACTTACATCATGAAAGGAACCCCTGTACCAAATTTCAAGTTTCAAGGTACAGTAGTTTTGGCTGTGCTTTGATATCTAAGTCAGTCAGTCAGGTTTGCCTTTTATATATATAGATAGATTTAGAATAGATATATAGGTATACAAGCTTCAAGCTTGTATCTCTAGTACGAGGCGGAGTGCGCCCCATAATTTCCGAAAATCAAATTTTATTGGTTGCAGAATTTCCATTTCCATTTTTCCCGATCTTAATTTTTCATAGTCGTGTTTTTTCACTGGCTCATTTTTCCCTGACCCATCTTTACCCTTCCAGAAATTAATTTTGATAGTGTCGACGGAGCTCCGCTGTCGCGGAGCTCCTATTTTCTGTGCGGTTTGACCCTTCAGGCCTGCTGCAAAACTAACATAACCTAAACCTACCTTGCTTTTTCGACCTAATTATAAGTGGAAAAATTTTAATTGGGAGAAAATAAGCGATTGGAAAATATTCAGTTCGGGAAAAAATGGGAATGGAAATTAAGCAACCAATAAAATTTGATTTTCGGAAATTATGGGCAACACTCGTTTGTATGGAAATTGATACGAGACATTTGCCCTTAACGCCTTGATCCAAATATTGAAAACAATGACATTACAAAAAGTGCGGCCTCATTCTGTCCTTCCTGATTCCCATATAGCGGTGCCGAGTTCAGTTCCCCGTAAGGCCGAATATTTAAAGTAACAAGCACAAATATTAATGATAAAATATCAGTAAGTTTAAGTCAAGAATCTACCAGCGCTCCCCAAGAGAAGACCACTGCTGAGAAAAAACGCCGCAAGAAACTCAGTAGTCAGTCATTTTTTAAACATATTTCATATTACGATGGTACTACTTACATACATACATATTCTCACGCCTTCGTTCCCAGAGTGGGGTAGGCAGAGCTACAGAATTACAAACATCTCTAAAAACTTGTTGATAATTCTATAACCACAATTTTTTTGGTACTACTTAGTCTAGCATTATGTAAAGTTAATAAATATTAAATACATACTTACATACATTAAATCACGCCTGAGGGCTCGGACACGATGCACTACGCTAACTAACGTTTCTATTCGAATCGTTTTTGAACCAATAGCGTCACTGGAAGATGACGTGATACGAAAAGTCACGTGGTCTACCAGTGACGAGATTGGTTTAAAAACGAATCGAATAGAAACGTTAGTTAGCGTAGTGCATCTCGTCCGAGCCCTCTGTTTCCCAGAGGGGCAAGCAGAGACCAAATAACATGCGTAATTAAGCAGGAAAACATGCCAAAAATCTACTTATGTGAATAAGACGGTGGAAGACATCCTACATCAACACGTTGTCCCCTATATTATTAGATTCTGTCCCATAAAAGGAGACAACGTCTGTAGAATATAATATATCTTCTACAATTTTATACATTCTACAACATAGACGATAGAATGATCATAATCCGTTACACAGATGCAATCTGAATGCAAATGCATTTTCAAAGTGGTCCCGCTATACGATTTGCTTTATAAGTTACTGCTAACTTTAGTACTCTGTCACTTTAACTTCATAGTAGAGGATCCGAATAGGACACAACCTTCACCGGGCCATTTAATTTATAAAAAGTATTTTATATGAAATTTAATATGCTAAGTAATATATGACGAATAGGTAGGCTGAAAGATTTCAGTCCAGTAGGTATACAATTAATTAAAAAATTAAAAATGAACTTATTTTTAATTTGCATTAACTTGTTTAATAGATAAATTACATACCAATCGAAAGTATGAAGCCTATAGAATATGCATACGTTAGGTTGACTATTTTGTCCTATCATAACTATTGGGTAGGCAGGTATAAGCAGGTAAGTCCGTAAGTCGGTACTAATAATTTGCACCAAACCTAATGTTTGCATATTCCATAGGCTTCATACTTTCGATTGGTATGTAAACACTTTATTGTACAAAACACAGTCACTAATACACAGGTTATCTTAGCCTAATTGTGCAAAATGTGGTTACAGAATTATCAATATTTTTTTAAATTTGTTGGTAATTCTATAGCTCTGCCTACCCCACTCTGGGAATGAAGGCGTGAGTTTACGTATGAACTTATATTAAACTTAAGATAAAATACTTTTTCTCAAAAATGTCCGGAAATGTTGACATTCCTATCTACATATTGAGACGCGAAGGACATAATTTACTGTCAGTTCTCAAATTTAAAAAAAAAAACATTGCGTGCTCGCTATACGAGCCCGCAATGTTGCATACAAATTCCATTACTATCTACCTTGTAACTTTTTAAAAAGTGAAAAGGGCCGTAATAAAATGAGGGCACAAGTCTTATACATCCAAATTTTACTCGAAACATAACTTTTTTATTTGTGCCTGGAATAGCTTATGTTTTTTTTAAAACAAGAATTGCGTTTCTCCTTGTCATAAACAAAAAGGCGGTAAGGAGTGATGGTTTTTTTACATGAAGTTTCTGTTTGTATGCAATTCAAAAAATGAGTTCAAGCGATGAAGATTTGACTCCAACACAATTTTTTCTTGCGATTTTTGAGAAAAGCACTATATTTGCCTCGGCAGGAACAGCAATTGCGGGCTTCGTATTTTTAAACGGACTCGCAAGCTCGTCCGTTTAATCCAATACTCAGCCCGCAATTGCCTTCTTCCATGCCTAGGCAATAATGTACTATTTACCTACACACATATAATAAGTACTTTGTTACGCGTTCAAGACCCGTAGGCAATGACCAGCATTACCTGTGGTAGTAGGTGACAGCGATGACAGCTGTTAATTTTGGAAGATGTTCCAAATTTGGATCTCATTACCTTACAAAGTTACAATATTCGATAACGTAATGATACGTTACAGCTGTTATCGCTGTCACCTACTACCACAGGTAATGCTGGTCATTTGCCTTTCGGCCTCTGTACCCATCATGCCCGTCACGAGATACGTACCAAACATTCCGGTCAAAATCATAACCCTCCTTTTTGCTTCTCCGTAGTCGGGTAAAAATTAATCGTCTATTCCAATGATATTTTATATTAAGATATGTCATCTGCGCGCAAAAGCGTTCCTCGAAAAGGAAGGTAATTGCCTTACTACCGTTCAGTCGCGCCGTGGCCGCTGACACGCACGCGTCAAAAACAGTAAAGTTTTATTACCGAAATGCAACAAATATAAGTCATAAAAAATGCCGTCTTATGTTTTTCGAGGCTGCCGAAATTATACTGTAACTATAAAAGGAAGAAAGGATGTCTCATTTCATTTGTAAGTACCGTAAATATTTTTTACATCGCCATACTTTGTTTAATTTGCACCGATGGTGTCACTGTCACCTGTGAAACATGAGATACACAATTAGATATCGCATGAGTGCGATAAAGACGGGTAGCTATATGGCAGCCATGAGCCGGCACGCCGGGTCATTCGGGTACACAATTTGAATCAACTATTTATCTCTTTCTAACAATAGCGTTCGCTACGAATTGCCGTCTTTGTCTGTAGAAATATGGCAACGTAGCAACTGTCAGTAATTGGCGACGGTTTTCGAATGCGTTTAGTATGAGCATAACGTATCCAGATATAAAATATCATTGGTCAAGCCATACAAACTGTCATTTTTGACGCATCTTGAGACAGACATTAAAGTCGAGGTCGGTTTATTACACAGAATAAAGACTAAAAGCATAGAAACCGTAGTAAATAAGCAGAAAATACATTATGGTTCACTTCTTTTTACTTATGGTTTTCATAGTGCGTTGGAAAGAGATGAGTCTATAGCTGTTCTTTCGTTATTTGGTACATCGTCACAAGTAAGGCGTGATTTGGACCTATAAGCACCTATAGTATTTGGACCTATAGACAAGGAAAGACAAATCTTCCTATAGGACAGACAAAGAAGTCCCTGTGTAAAACCTTGTGATAATGACAGTTAAAGAAGAAAAAACAGCCAACTTTTTGTTTAATTTTTTCTCATGTAATACGTAATCTATAAAGTAGAGAAAGATAGCTGATGCAAAGTACGTCTTATAGTCCGGTTTCTATGCTATATGCTCTTATTCTGTGGCTTATTAGTACTGCCATAAGAATAAATAATAACTACACGTAGAAGCGAAACTCCCGGCTCCCGACGCGCGCTCGGCGCGTTAGATACCTACCGCCTGGCGACACCTGAGGTGTGTAGTCAGTCTGGGGCGTCACGCACGGAATATATATTAACCAAGATATTGATATTGTGTCTTGAATTGGTTTTCGTATTAGTGTAGATTTTAGTGTTTATGATTGAACTAAATGTAAATGTAAAAAACTCACTTTGCAACAATGTTTCCATGTTGAAGTAAAACATTAATAATAATTCGTGACTGAACTTGTATACCACATCCATAAACCGTTTAAAATATTTCGCAATAACAGCCCTAACTTTGCGCGCGGAAGACAGAGGGGCGTAGCGGGGTGAAGGGGGAAGTAGGTATTTAAAGCGCGGCATTTGGGGCCTCGGTAAAGGAGATTCGCTTCTACGTGTAGTTATTGTTTATTCTTATGGTACTGCATAGACTATCATGTTTGAATTGTTGCAGTAATGTGTGAAAGTCGTTAAAGCGACAAGGTACATAACTGTACAGCGACTTATAGCCTGTTTACGTCGTTATCTCTGAAAATCTTCCGTGACAAATGCAGAAATAGTAAAATTACTTGATGGAATTTACCCTGACTGCCGAAGGGTAATGTGTCTATCAGCCCGTATATGTTTGTTCCTTTGTGGCGTTTATTGTTGTTAAGTCAATCGATTTGTCTTTGTGTGTCACTAAAGTACTGTATTACCTTGTAATGTTACTTTTAAGTATTATTGTATTTTATGATTGGAAAAAATGACCTTCTGCTGGAGTTTCTTGCGGCGCTTCCTCTCCGCAATGACGGTCTTGTCCGAAGCGCTAGTAGATTCACTCCATGTTACCGACGTGTAAAAGAGCCCTCATGTGTCCAATTTACTGAATAAATAATTTGAATTTTGAATTTTTGAAATTTAAACAGACGCCATATTGTAAAAAAAGTCAACGAACTATGACAAGTGGGTATCATTGAATAGGTATTTAAAAATCTTCTTTAGGTTTCTTTCATAGTTTTTCATTTTGAATGATCATTTAGGATTTATAACGATTTTGAATGATCATCACTACATAGTATAAAACAAAGTCGCTTCCCGCTGTCTGTCTGTCCCTATGTATGCTTAGATCTTTAAAACTACGCAACGGATTTTGATGCGGTTTTATTAAATAGATAGAGTGATTCAAGAGGAAGGGTTTTATGTATAATACATTCTGGATTATGTACGGGTATTACAGAAAACTGGCATAAACCAAAGTGAACCGAGGGCGGGTCACTAGTTTAGGATAAAATGAAAGTTTGTTAGCACCGGTCGGGTTTTTTACAGCTTGTTTTTTGTTAGATTCGTTACTACAGATAATATCTGTGTGACAGCAACAAGTGGAACAAAACCGGCCAAGTGCGAGTCGGACTTGCGCACGAAGGGTTCCGTACCATTATCTATAAAAAAAAACACGTTTGTTGTATCGGGGCCCCCTTAATTTTTTTTGTTTTTTTTTTTTAATTGAATTATATAACGAAATATTCTGTGAATATTTAAAGCGTCTACCTGTTACCGTTATTAATATCGAGCAAAAAACGGGAAAAAAACACGTTTGTTGTCCCGTAAATATTAATTTTATTCGGTTTTTAGTATTTGTTGTTATAGCGGCAACAGAAATCATATGTCTAGCTATCACGGTTCATGAGATACAGCCTGGTGACAGACAGATAGATGGACAGACGGACGTATATTAATTTTTAGATTTCGGGGACTATTTAAAGGTAATATTAAACCTGAAAAGTGGATTTTACTTCCCTCGCTCTAGAATTAACTATCACGCCAGAACGGCTGAACGGATCTGGATGAAATTTAGCACGAACATAGATGATAGTCTAGAATAGCACATACGGTACTTTTTATCTCGAAAAATTGGAGAGTTCCCGAGGGAATAACGATAATGGACGCAGTCGCGCGCAAAAGCTAGTTTATCACCTCGAATCTTTATTCTTTTTTTAGTGGTGGTAGGACCTTGTGCGGGGTCCGTCCGCATAGCTACCACCACCTTATCCATTAACCCACCGCCAAGCAGTAGTGTTCGCATTGCTGTGTTCCGGTGTGGGGATAAGGAAGAGTGAAATTACTAGCATAGAGGCATTCCATCTTAGTCCTCAGGGTTGGCAACGCATTTGAAGTCTTAGGATTGCAGTCTTGAGATTTCAAATGTCTATGGGTCTCAGATCCCACTTACCATCAGGTGGCCTGAGTGCTCGCGTGCCTCCTTGCCATAAAAAAAAACTTAAATTATGGCGTTTTATAATTATTATATTTCGTGAAGTGCTCAGCAAACTTGCGTCAACGAATTTATGTTAATTCAATAGGAAAACAAACATGGTGGACTAATATTAACTGGGTACCTACTCTTTTACAACCTTTTACAAAACAAAGTGACGTAAATTTACACATAAACTTGGTTAAGCGCGAGTCGGAATATGCTGTGGGTTCCGTGGGTAAAAAAATCGATTAAATAAAATAACCGGTCAATTCGGCACGGTCGACGATGCTTGATAGTGACCCTGCCTACGAAGCTAGCGGTCCTGGGTTCAAATCCCGGTAAGGACAGATATTTGTATGATGAGCGCGAAATAGTTCCTGAGTCATGGATGTTTTCTATGTATTTACGTATATATTTCTCTATATAAGTATTTATATCGTTGTCTAGTACCCACAGTACAAGCCTAGAGCTTAGTTTGGGACTAGGTCAATTGGTGTGACATTGTCTCCTGATATTTATTTATTTATAAGTGCGAGCTAGACTTGCGCGAGAGTTCTGTATCGCCGTAAGGGTCGAATTAGCGCGAACTCAAATCATTTTTTTTTAGTATTTGTTGTTTTTTAAAGGATTTGTAGTATATACCAATTTTAACATTTCTATGTTTGACCGTTTTTAAGGCCCTTTATTACTGTAGTAACATTGGATAGTACCATCAATGGAACTAGTGACACATGTTGTTTTTGGTACCATTGATGGTACTATCTAATGATACTACAGACACACTATTGGTACTAGGTACAGTAATAAAGTTTTTGCGGCGCGGGCTTTAAGGCGGCTTTTAGGGGCAGTTTTAGATATCAAGCTACAAAGTGCTGGAACAACATTCCCCCACCCATCCGTGACCTTAGGTAAAAGTCTTCGTTTAGAATGAAGTATAGAATTCATTTGTTAAATAAACAAATAGCTTACTAAGCTTGATGTCGTAGAATAATTTCCCTGTGTAATTATTGCTAGTTATAATTTAGTTTCTCCGTTTTGTTTATGCTGTGTAAATGTTTAGTTTCGCTTTACTTCTAGAAATTATATTAAAAACTAAAGGCTAGAGTAATATAACATATAGTATGCAAAAACTGATACAGAGTAGATAACTTAATGTTAATATTCATATTATCATGGTCGTTTGGCACATCTTTCGGCTTCTTTCGGGCGCCACAGACCTGATTCCAATGGTTCTGGCAGAATACCAGCGCTGCAGTTTCTGCAGCATTATGCTGAGTCAGCGCCATTGTCAACCTATGTTCAGAGTGTTTTACTGTTAAATTTGCAACCAGGTGTCTGAAAACATCCAAATCGATAATGCTTTCACGTTTTTCGAATCATACTGTTATAAAAGAGCCTATTTTTGTCGCCATAAAATTTTAGAAAGCCTGGTCTAACCCTAGACTCATCCTAATCTTGACCTAGTATTTGTAAGAGTACATACACACGGGTCTTCTTTTACCGTTTCGGAAAGCCATTGTCATAAATGTTTATTCTTGTCAAAATGTTACTATGAGGTGGAAAAAATACCAACAAACTAACTGCCCCGCTTTTTCATGGTCTTGAATGCGGTTTTTTGATCTGCTCGCGCTAGCATTTCAGTCATCCGTATCATTTACTGCGCCGACTGCAGTTGGTCGACGGCCACTTCTGTCTGTCACCTTCGAGGCTAGCTTTGAACCTTTTGAACTAATTAGACCATCTAAAAATATTTTCCGAAGAAGGCTAGAGTGTTCTTTATCTAATATTCAACGGTGAAAGCTTCACACTTTAGAAAAAACAATTTTTAAGTCATGTATAGATACTCCACGCAAATGTCTTTGCTTACGCTGCAGCGAAGCAGACAAAAAGCGGGAAAATGCACCAAAAAGTTATATTACCTCATAATTACTGAAAATTATACTTAGATCTATCTTTTAGGAATAATTTGCGAAAGAAGTTATTCACATGTGTTAAATTTTTTTTCGCGTTTCAATGCTTTTATTGTGACCTACGTGGTTTATTTAGTCGTAGGTCTAAGAATCGGAAATAAGAAATACCATTACTCATTTTACATATACTTTTCTATGTACATTTGTGACGACATGGCGGTGTGCATTTAAAGATACATTCAATAAAACACAAATTAAAAACCATGGATTTTATATACAATTTTTTCAGCCATCAACAGACTCCAAAAAACACGATTCATAAAAAAAACCAACAACATTTCAGAAAAAAATGTCTTGCCAAGTATAGGGTTAAAAGCTCTTCTTTTAAGCATGTCAGGATATGTCGGCAAACTCAAAGTTTGCTTATGCACAAAGGTTGTAACTCGCATCATAAATAGCATTTCTGGCATTGTCCTTTGCAACGAAATAAATACAGACAGTTGTTCTCTATTTATTATTTCGCTACGGAACCCTAAAAATGAGTAAATACTTTATGTAATTGTTAATTAAACATTAGTATTTTAAATAATGATCAAAGGACAGTACAAACTTCCAAGGCGAGGGTCACAGGCCAGATATGCTGCCAAGCCCACACAAGATTAATAACTTTAACAAAAAGCAAGCTTTAAAAACCCGACTATTACTAACCAACTTTAAATCATTATAAATCCTAAACGATCATTTAAAATGAAAAATGATGAAAGAAACCTAAAGATGATTTTTAAATCCCTATTCAATGATACCCGACTTGTCATACTTGGTCGACTATTTTTTTTTGCCCAATATGGCGTCTGGTTGTCGCCATATTGAATTTTGATTACTGTCATATCTTCAGTGACACTCACCAGATTAAGACAAATCGATTGACATAAGAATCATCAAAATCGGTCGAAGGGTTTAGTTTTTATAGTGCCACAAAGGAACAAACATATATAGTCTGTGAAACACATTACCCTCCTCCTTCGGCAGTCGGGTAAAAAGAGATGGCTTTATGTGCTATTGTACGAAGAACGTGAGATGGAAATAGTTTGCGCGCGCGTTGATTGCAGCGTAATAATTATTGTTTACTTCAAAACTACAACTAAAAAAATGGTTTACCAGATTTAAAAAGTTATAAGTGCTCAACTTTTGCATCAAATATCATAGATAAAGATTGTAGTGTTTCGAAGGGGTTCGGTCCCGTTGGCCTTACTTGCATTTAGCCTTGGCGAGCAAAACGTCTCAGTAGTACAATGACCAAGTATGCAAAATGACTTATTTATCTAATGCCATGGTTACAAAATTGTCTTAGTTTCAGTAAGACTTAGTTAGCAAAACGTCTAGGTCGTGAAATGCACAAGTAGGCAGAATGACTCAATTGTGTAAGGTCTTGATTGTATTGTCTTGATAATTGAAGATTATCCAGACCATTTACCTATTAGAACATAATGACATTAAGTCGTTTTACAGCCAAGTCATTCCGTCTATACTATGCCTTATAGCAATGAGGGCGTTTTACAGACCAAGGCATTTTGCTACTCGGACAAAATACAACTAAGGTGCTCTGCTCGCCAAGGCTAACTGCAAGTAAGGCCAACGGGACCGAACCCTTTCAAAGATTCACCAAAGTCATGCGAAAAAGGTGCCATGTTTGAAAAAAAATGTTACAATTAAATAGGGTACCCATACCCATACCAAATACCCATAGAAATGGGTTTTGCGGCGTAATAACTTGATCTTAATATTTCCGGGGACCTAGTGAAAAGGTGTTCGGTCTTCTGAGTTTCAAGTGAAAAAGGGTATATGTCTAGTAGTCTCCGCATATTACTTACACCCTTTTTTATTGAGCAAAGTTGACTTAAGCCCTTTTTCACTAGGATCCCAGATTTTACAATAGTACAGAGCTCTATGTGCTCATTCCTCAACAAAATATAATAGTAGGAGATCCGAATAGGAGACGATTTGGACCGGGCGGTTTATTCGATGAAAAGTATTTTATATCAAATTTAATACCCTAAATAATATGTGGCGAATAGGTAGGCTGAAAAATTTCAGTCCAGTATATAATTAATTAAAAAATTAAAAATTAACTTTGTTTTAAAAAAATACAATAGCTTGTTTAATGGACAAATTACATACCAATCGAAAGTATGAAGCCCATAGAATATGCAAACGTTAGTTTGACAATTTTTTTCCCGCAAACTATTGGGTAGGCAGGTATCAACAGGTAAGTCGGTACTAGTAATTTGCACCAAACCTAACGTTTGCATATTCTATAGACTTCATACTTTCGATTAGTATGTAATTTGTCTAATAAACAAACATTTGCAATTTAAAAAAAAGTTTTTTTTTTAATGATATAAGTACTGGACTGAATTTTTTCAGCCTACCTATTCGCCACGTATTATTTAGCGTATTCAATTTGATATAAATACTTTTCATCGAATAAACAGCCCCGCCCAAATCTTCACCTATTCGGATCTTAGACCATAAAAATACCGTAAAAAAGATCACCAAAAGTGAAATTAAGATCGGCCAAGAAATACGGATTTAAATGCAGTTTAAAATGCTTGCGTTTTAACTTGCTAATTAGACAGTATTAGGTAGGTAGGGGAGACTGGGTACGGTTGTAACGGGGTACGGTTGAAACAAAGCGAATATCCGAGAAACTATCAGCTGTAGGATGAGGGGTGTAAGGGAAGAAATACGTGGCATGTTAGTGCGAACATGTTCCACAGTATTGCATCAACTATCGCTCGTTGTAGTTTCTTGCAGGGGACCCTATTGTATTTTGGTAATCAAAAGTTAGTTTTTTCAGTTGGTATCTTTGTCGAATAACTTTTTTAATTATATCGATTGAATATTGAGTATTTTTCTGGTCATTTGTCAGATGTTTATGATAAAATAACAATGATTACTTTTTGTGCTGGGTTCTTTGTCTCGCCACTATGATTTTTCTTTGACGTCAGAGGGGGATGGGTACGGTTGAAACACACGTAAGTATTAATGAGTATTGACTGATTGTTTTTATTTGGCACTGAGTGAATTGATCCTGGAATAAGCAATAAAACAGGATCTTATAATTACGAGGGTATTTAGTTCCGGGTAACTTTTTTAAAGAAGAAATGCTTTGATTTCATGTTAAATACCTTTATTTGTCTTGATGAAGTTATTTAAAGTTTTTAATACATTATAAGTGTTGATCTTATTTGAGACTGAGTTGAATAATACGAGAATGAGCAATAAATCAGATTTAAATACCCGTATTGAATATTATTTCTTTGTGTTTCAACCGCCCCTGTTATGGGGTCGGTTGTAACAGAGGACAGACTTTTTCAAAAACTGCTCCTTACTGAAAATGAATATATCTGGGCATAAAACAATAGTACACATTTCAAGACGGATGTATGCCCTCACATGTTTCACATTTTATTCAACCCTCAATAGCATGATGCTGATGCTGTGAGCGATCAAAGCAAAATTGTTTCAACCGTACCCAGTCTACCCTACACTCTGTTTCAGCTAAGATGGGTCCTGTGACAGCTTATCAAAACACGTATAACACTTGTTTCTTTAAATTTACATAAATACAACATTGGTACACACCTAGGGACGCCCTTCAGAGACTTAAATAATTAATCACCTATACTCGAAAATCTAATTTAATTACGACCAAAATCCTAACCTCAACGGGCACACATTCGATTCGATTACTGCATTTTGGTTGAAGTGTAGGTATTTTTATCAATAAAACTTACCCTAATATTACTGGTTACACGAGTTCTCATTCATGTTTTTATGAAATAATGTTCAAATAACGAAATAATCAAGATGGAACTGTCAGATTTTTGTCTTTAATTAAATTTTCGAGTATATTTTTAAATACCTCGCATGTAAGTAGTAAGTGATTGTAATTACGAAATACGGCTGTCACATGACTCATCCTAGATGAAACAGATTATAGACAAAGAGATCCGATATGCACAATGACGTCATGTAACACGTCGACCATATAAACTCCATGTTAAATTCTGTCCAGCTAGGGCACTGGTGTGGGACGCGACGTGCGTTGACACATTCGCCCTTTCCCACGTCCAGTCAACCCGTAATCGGGCCGGTGCAGCAGCTGATCAGCAGAGGTCGGAATAGGTAGTGCTTATTAACCTAAACTTGATGCATCTTCATTCAGTAATGTATTCCCACCTCACTCACGCATGAATGAACATGCGTCAAGTTTAGGTTAATAAGCACTACCTATTCCGACCTCTGCTGATCAGGCCCAAACCGTCGCAAATATTCGACATTATTAAATAATTACGAATTTGTGGCGCTTGCAGTGGAAACCATGGGACCTTGGTCAGCTGATATGAAAAGCTTTATTAGGCCCTGTCCTCTCGGCTCATAAAATCCTCCGGAGATCCTAGAGCTGGTGCTTACCTCTCCCAAGGATTGGGCTAGCTATCCAGAGAGGTAATGCAGCCAGTGGCATGGGGACCATGCCGCGAGCGGACCTGCTAGAGTGGGTGTTCTTTTTATAGTGGTGATTATTATTTATATCTTTAATATTTGAGTAGCTTAGTTTTATTTTAATTTAAATACGTTTAGTTTTAATTTTTCATTGTATTAATGTTGAATTCTGTACTTAGTTGGATGTAAATAAAGTTTGATAGAAAGAACGAACAAATCTTTGTTGGGTGATATCTTGGTTATTTTTATATCTATTCAAAAAATGATTTTTCTCAACTGTTTGTTACATGAATCAGCTTTTATAAAAGCTGTGAAAAAAAGTCATGAAGATTACATATTCGACGCGCACTTGGCCGATTTTATTTACGTCTTACAATGTCACTGACCCCTTCCTCTGACGTAAAGTAATGTGCGTATTTAGTTTAACTAATTCAGAGGTCACGAAAACTCACAAACAGTTTTTAATTGGCGACTAACAATGAAACTATAGGTATGCTAAGATGGTTTGGTAATTTATAAAGTTCTAGCTGTTCCCGTGCCCACTTCCTTGGGCCATAAACTTTTTTTTGGGTTAATATATAGCCTATGACACTTACAAATAACGTGGCTTTCTATTGGTAAAAGTGTTTTCAAAATCGGTTCAGTAGATCTAGAGATTACCTCCTACAACGTCACAAACATTATCTCTTTATAATATTAGTATAGATGGATGAAATAAGATTTACAAAAGAGGTATGGCGAGCGAGAGTGAGTTCGACAACATTTGTTATTTGGTACGTCGTCACAAGTAAGGCGTGATTTGAACCTATAAGCACCTATACTATTTGGACCTATAGACAAGGAAATACAAATCCTTCCTATAGGAAGGACAAAGAAGTCCCTGTGTAAAACCTTGTGACAATGACAGTTAAAGAAGAAAAAACAGCCTACTTTTTGTTTCATTTTTTCTAATGTAATACGTAATCTAAAAAGTAGAGAAAGATAGCTGACGCAAAGTACGTCTTATAGTCCGGTGTCTATGCTATATGTTCTTATCTTATCTGTGATTTTGCATAGCTCCGTTGCAGTTCGCTTAAGTGTGTAGACCGTTTTAACTACTACTTTAATATATCCACATGGACGTGACTGTGAAGTTTTTTATCTTTGATATATACCTCAAAGTCAGTGTCAATCAAGTCTCTTATACATTCTCAACTGAAGGTATGTTTACAAACATAAGTAACATTTTTGATGGATTCGAGTTAGTTTAATCATAATGAATTGTTTTGATTTGTTTTAATATTAATTTTTCGGGCGTATCCATATTAATATCTACACATGACATTAATGATATAAGAATAGCTCACCCTCTCCGAGCTTTGGGGCCCGTTTCACGAAGCTACAAGTTACAAATTACAAGCGGAAGTCTCTTTCTAACTCCATTCGCTAGAAAGAGAATCTCGCTTGTAATTTGTAACTTGTAGCTTCGTGAAACGGGCCACTGGTTGTAACTTGTAACCCATCGGCAGTCATGTTTACCAGTCTTACCACTATGTCATGATTCGATTTTCTACAGTCCTTAATAGTACATTGTGTATTAAGGGTGGTAAAGACAGAAATACAAACGAGAATCTGTTAGAAGCCCGAAGTCGAAGGCTGAGGCCTTTAATGACTCGAACTTTGTATTTCCTTTACCACCCGTGTAACATACAATGTTTTTCATCACATTTGCGAGGAAATTAAATAAAATCAGACAAAAGATCATATTTTTAACTTACGATTCTCACTAATAATTTTAGCCGCGTTGGCGATGTCCGGCGGAGTCGCATTATCCCTGTCTTCGGATGACGACATGTATTTTATTGATACCTATATAAATTTTAATATGTGCACAAAGACACCCTTTTAATTATTATTTTGGAATCACACAGTTTATAATCAGTATTTATAAATTAGCGGCAGACTACATCATTGTCTATGACTTACCACAGATAATGTCAAACGTGTTCAGGAGTCCGATTCTAGTGACAGTCGAGATCAATAGTTTATATGCGACATTTTTAGAAAATTGTATGCAACTGACATTTACTCTCGAATGAACTTCATATCGAATGGCACAAGAATTGGGGTCCTGACGTATTATGATCGTTTGAGTCCACGTATTATATTTAAAAAAAAGCTATAACCCACGATAGGGCGTAATGGTAAAAAAAAGGCCCGCGGGTATTATTTTGGATTTACGGTCGATTTTTCTACCATGTTAGGACACTATTTACGAGCAAGTGTGATGAAAAAGCATTTAATGCATAAATTCCCATGAATCGTAGCTATATCAATCGATTCAGTGTGAAATAAACACCTACCAATCAAGCTACAAACGAACATCAACCAATCATAAAACTTTAACGGAAAAAATCTAAATATTGTCGGGTGAACTCACGGTGAACTTCAGTCTGCTATAACCAATTGCGTGAGTGAATGTGTATACACATATCTTTTTAATCTATGTGATCTACAGTTTTTTTTTTTTACAGAATATAACATATCTGTGAGTATGATTTTGTGAAACTGCCTCAGTTTAACTTTTCTCTGAAATAAATAGGCTGCATACATTAAATTATGCATTATTCCGTTTAACATTTGACATAATAATAATAATTTATTTCAGATAATGCAATCCATATTATGTTAGTACAATCTTAAAACTATATTAGTTGTAAGGTCTTAATTAGAATTTAGAATTATGTTACAAAATTACAAAATAATTACATACATACATAAACTCACGCCTTTATTCCCAGTTTGGGGTAGGCAGAGCTACAGAATTGCCAACAACTCTAAAAGCTTGTTGATAATTCTGTAACCACATTTTGCATAATCAGGCTAAGATGTTTATCAGTGTATTAGAGACAGGTTGCAAGCCCATCGCCTAACAGTACTACAAGCCTTTATTCCCTTAGTCGACTCTTACGACATCCACGGGAAGACTTGGAGTGGTACTATTCTAAGCCGGCAACCACACAGCTAACAACACACACAAAATAATTGATTCTCTAAAATTCGTCGTCATTGGCCCTATGCGTGTGCGGCGTGTGCCTGCGTGCCCAGAAGGCGAGGAACGGGGTATCCAACCTATCAGCCACCGCGGCCAGGAGGCGCGCACGCGCCGCATCAGGGACGCGACTCGCTTGCGCATGGTTTCGTGAAAATCAAAATCAAAATATTTATTCAGTAAATTGGCCACATACGGGCTCTTTTACACGTCGGTAATTTAGTGAATCTACTAGCGTGGACAAGACCATCATTGCGGAGAAGAAGCGCCTACACTAGGCAAAGCCTGTCTTGTAGGCTGAAATAGTAAATTGTTCAACAAGGGACTAAAACAAGCCATAAGGACACGAGATGTTTAGCCATGTGAGCTGAGCGGGGGTGGCTATAGTTATAGTGTGATTATGGTTGTTTAGTCTCGCGTTAAACACTCCACTTTTCACTTTGAATGCGAGGAAAAAAAATGAAAAAACGTTTCTTATAAATTTGAGCATGAGAAATGAAAATGATATTATTGTTTCAGCCATGGTGGACGTTGCATCCGATCGCGACATAGCGCAGAAGCAAGGAGGCGACATTACCTTTATGGACATGGTGGATGAGGCGGAGGCGCGGGGGGAGTCGCAGATCCAGAAGTTCTTCGCTGGCTCCACCGTGCTCCTGACGGGGGGGACTGGGTTTTTGGGGAAACTCTTGGTGGAGAAGCTTTTGAGGTTAGTCTTCAGCTTTTAACCAATATAGAGATAGAATTTGGCGTCACAACAGACCAAGGCGAGGTGGGGGAGATGAGCTTGATGCCTTCAATCGGGACTGGTGGGAGACTGCCCAAGATAGGGCTACATGGAAAGAAGGGAGGGAGGCCTTTGCCCAGCGTGGGCCCACTTGTAAACAGGAAGCTGAATTAAATCCTAGCTCAATGTATCTCAACAATGCAGGGGACAGCCCCCCCCTGGAAAATATCTCTAGATACGCCAATGGACGCATTTTGTATAGCATCGGCGCATACTGAGCGTTTGAGTGGCCGCGTACGAGCCACAAGCGGCAGGAGTCGTCCTCGCTGGCGTTTTATCGTTAAACGGCTGAACCGATTTGGATGCGGTTTTTTTTATTTGAAAGCTGGTTTTCTAGCAGTGGTTCTTAGCTAAGTATCATGAAAATCGGTTGGGCCGTTAAAGAGATATTAGCTCTGAACGAAGGGATCCCACTATCGTGATTTTGCATCTATTTATCTATTAGTTATTTAACAAATGATGCTCAACCGTTTGACTTACAATGGGGTCCTAATGAAAAAGGGAACAAGTTTTCTGAAGATCGAGTGAAAAAGGGTTTAAGTCTAGTATAATTTAAGGGTTCCGTACAAAAATGAAATACGGAACCCTTATAAGATCACTCGTGCGTCTGTCCGTCTGTCACCGCCAATTTGCTCCGAAACTACTGGACCGATTGAGTTGAAATTTGGTACACATTATGTAAATTGATGACCCAAACACAGATATGCTATATATATATATATATTTTAATATGTGCCCTTTTCAGGGCAAAAATTAGGAAATAAATAAAAAAGTTTAGCAAACCTTACTGTGTCGTATATCAAATGAAAGGGCTCGTTATGAGGATTTCAAATATATTTTTGTTATTATTGTTAAATAAATAGTTTAGATTTTATTCATGAACGAAGACGAAAATTGCCCATCCCCCCCCTGATCTCCGGAACTACTGAGGCTAAAATTTTGAAAAAAATACAAAATATAGTTCATTGCTTGTAGATTACAGGAAAACCTATAAGAATACCCATTAAAAAACGTATGTACAGAACCTTCTCCACGAGCGTTCAACTCGCACTTGGGCGGTTTTTTTATTACGAGTTAAGCGCGACTTGTACCCTTTTTCACTGGGACCCCAGCTGATTGTCCTACGTTGATCCAAAGACAATAAATCAATGGTTAATGTTATTCCCCAAATGTCGACGTGGCGCAAGAGGCCGCACGCATGCGCGGCTATCATTCTAATTACGTTTCTTCATTAGACGCGCACAGCACAAGGTCTGCGCAAAGGACTCTAGGCTACGTCTAGGCTAGTATGGATACTGCGGGCATAGTATGGCTGCGACTAAACTAGAAAATCAAATTCAAGACCAAAATCTGACAGTTACCATCATGATTTATTTAGTTATTTTAACATTATTTCATAAAAACATGAATAGCCTAAGTAACAAAGACAAATCAGTGGAAAAAACTCGTGTATAAGCGAATTTTGGCATAGTTGTAGGGAATGGTGTTTTAAACCACATACTAAAAGTACTGATGGGTGGGGGCGGAGCTACCGGGTGGAGGGGGGTGTAAAGGTCCCTTTTTTTAGTTGTTCGTAAATAACTTAAACGGTGGCCCATAGCAAAAAATGTTCCATTACATAATGAATCTACGTACAATTCTCTACAAAAAAGATTCAATACACTTTTTTGCTGGGATCAATATTTAATGAGATATGGAGGGAAAAATGTTTCCAGAAAGGCCATAGTCGGGTTTGCATAGTAAGTCGGGTCTTACATCACATGGGTTCATTCATCATTTTCTTTTTTTGATATGATAACTAGTATTTGTTTTTTGGGAGGCGATGCAAATCTATGAAAAGATCATCATTCCCTACAACTATGCCAAAATTCGCTTATACACGAGTTTTTTCCCCTGAGGACAGTTTTTGGTCTTCGTTGCTTAGGCTAGAATGAGAACTCGTGTAACCAGTAATGTTAGGGTAAGTTTTATTGATAAAAATACCTACACTTAAACCAAAATGCAGTAATCACGGCGAATGTGCGCCCGTTGAGGTTAGGATTGTGGTCTTGAATTAGATTTTCGAGTTTATATCGCGTCTCAAATATGGATAAAGCATCCGTCAGTCTCGTACTTATTTACGTGTCAGAAGGTGACGGATGCCTTATCCACACTTTGTCACGCGATAAACGCAGCCATATTAGGCCTGGTGCGTTATTCTCTCAAAAAACGGCGGTCGGTCGGACGGACGAGGGACTCGAAGCGGCGAGTTTAAGTAGTCCCGTCCGAGCGAACAAAACACATTTTAGCGCGTGCATTGTCAATTAGGCAGCCTTATACGTTCGAGAAGTCATGCTGCCAAATAGAACACACGCGCTGAAATGTGTTTTGTTCACTCTGACGAGTCTGACGGGAGTACTTAAACTCGCCGCTTGGACAATCACTCGTTCGTCCGTCCGTCCGTCGTTGTTGAGAGACTCACACCCCTGGGCCTTCTTGAGGGTAAAAACTATATCGTCTTTGACTTGTTATATTATTGTTATAGTATTGTTTGAGTGGATATTCGGGCGTTTCAACCGCCGCCATTGTTGTCTTAAATACTTATATGGACGAAAATAATGATAACTACCAGCAACGTTTGATGTCAAAATCAACGGACCCGGGGGTAGTTTACATTCCGTTTAAAAGAACAAGAAATGTATAAAGTTTATTTTGAATTATATAAGCAAAGATAATTATGAATGACCGAATAATCACCCTTTTATTTAACTTGCAATGTATGTATGTAAGGTCTGTTCATTCTTACTTGTCTAATATAGTAAACAACTTTCTAACCTCAAAATGAACCTTTTTTGGCTAAAACAGTTCTTTTATCATAAATAAAGTAAACGGAGTTAACATTTTTGACATCACTTGGCCAATGTATTGTCTGTGATTGCTTTATTTTGTTTAAAATAGCTGTTTTAGCCAAAAAAGGTTCATTTTGAGGTTAGAAAGTTGTTTACTATATAAGACAAGTAAGGATGAACAGACCTTATGTATGTACGGGTCAAATCTTGCAAGTTAAATTTGACCCACTTCCCGGATTCTGATGAAGCTGAATATTTTCATAACATGTGTGAATTAGATGACAATGCAATACCATTATAACACGGAGCTGATCTGATGATGGCGTGGGAAGGCGGCGATAGGATCTGCTATATTTAACGTAGAGCCACTGTGTTAGGATTCATTAGTTTGGTCTTGATAAGAAAAAAACCGGCCAAGTGCGAGTCGGACTCGTGCACGAAGAGTTCCGTACCATTCTCTATAAACCATTAGCAAAAACCGGGCAAGAGCATGTCGAACCATGCTCAGTTTAGGGTTCCGAAGCTGTTACTACACAAAAACAACAAGCATGAACTAATTCTCTATTTAAGGCTATTTGGTGCTGTCGTAGATGATTTCAGTAGGTATAAACACGTTAGTCGCCTGTATCTCACGAACCAATCAAGTCTACTTAGTCGTCATAGTTTTCCTTTAAAATTCGTTATATGTGCTTTCATTTAAGATATCTTTCAGCTTTTTAGTATTTGTAGTTTTGGCCCCCTTACAGGGGGGGGGGGACAATTGACACTCAAAAATTAGCGCTTTAAAGCTTAATATTTCATAAACGGATCACTTAAAGGGTGAGTACTATTAAATTGTCGCCAACATTTCCCGTATTTTTTTTTCGGCCACGCAACCTTTTTCATTAAACTTATAATATTTCAAATTTAGAACGTATTTGCATGTCTTACTTTTTAAAAGAACATTCAGTTGTTTTTATCAGTCAAGATGTCGTCAAACGAAAAAAGCGTTCGTGAATTAATTTTGCGAGAATTTTCAATAAATCCCAATATGTCCACTTTGGATCTTGCGAAATCGTGCAATACAAGTCGGAGAACAGTGCAAAGGACCCTAAAAAAACTAAAACAAGGTGGAAATATTGAAAGAAAGCAGCGAGAGGGCCATCCTACAAGGAAACGGAACAAAAAATTGGATTTAAAAGTGTGTAAGCTGTTTGATCAGAATCCGGCAATCTCTTCTCGAGATGTGTCCAAAAAAGTTGGTACTTGTCAAAGAAATGTACAAAAAATAAAAATAAAGTATGGTATTTCTACTTACAAGAAGCAAAAAGCCCCCAAAAGAACTGTAGAACAGTATAATCGAGCAATTAGACGGTCTAGATTTCTGTACACCTTGTTAGTTCAAAAAACAGGTTGCTTAATTATTGATGACGAAACGTATGTGAAAGCTGATTTCAAATCAATACCTGGAAACCAGTACTTTTCTTCTCGCAACGTCTCGGGTCTACATGAATCAGAAAAAGTGATTCCAGTAGAGAAATTCGCCAAGAAGTTCCTCGTGTGGCAAGCGATATGCCAGTGCGGCATGAGAAGTTCGCCTTTTGTAACCACTGGCACAATAAACACGGATATTTATATTTCCGAATGCTTAAAAAAACGGTTATTACCACTTGTAAAAAAACATACTTTTTCTACATTGTTTTGGCCAGATTTGGCAAGTTGTCACTATTCGTCGCGAGCTTTGGATTGGTATAATCAGAATTCTGTCGATGTAGTGCCGAAGAATATGAATCCGCCAAATTGCCCAGAACTACGGCCGATTGAAAAATACTGGGCTAATATTAAAACAAAGTTGCGGAAAACATGCCAACCGGCCACATCATTGCCCGATTTTAAAAGAAAGTGGATGAAATGTACAAAACTGATCACTAATGAATCCGTGCAAAATTCTATGAGTCGCGTGAAGAGTAAAGTCCGCGAATTCTCTCGTCGTGCTCTGGAGAAACCTTAATTGTGTTAGCTGATCTATTTTACGTCTTGAACTTTCTTATAATAAAAAAAAAAGAGTTATTATAACATTATTTCATTTTGTAAACGTTAATTCAAAAGGCGACAATTTAATAGTACTCACCCTTTAATCGAACAATTGTTTTTACATACCCGCAATATTTTTGAAAGAACTATCCAACGACACCCCACACTATGGGGTAGACGAGAAAAAAAATACATCCCCACGTAACGTGTAGGGGAGGAACAGTAAAAAAAAATGTTACTCAAGATTTTATTTTACCACTTTGTTGGCGTGACTAATAACTATGTATATTCATGCCAAATTACAGCTTTCTAGGACTAAGAGCTAGGCTGCGGACGGACAGATGGACGGACGGACATGGCGAAACTATAAGGGTTCCTAGTTTGACTACGGAACCCTAAAAAACGGAAAAAAACACGTTTGTTGTATGGAACACGTCTGTTTTTAGTACTCATACTCATACCCATTTATTTATTGCATTATCATATGTGTATCATACATACATCATAATCTCACGCCTTCGTTCCCAGAGTGGGGTAGGCAGAGCTACAGAATTACAAACATCTCTAAAAACTTGTTTTGTATCATACATGATCTTAAAAATATATTTAGTCCAAACATAAACCCTGCAAGGGCGCTGCAATCGAATCAAAGAAACTACTTACGTTATTAACTGTCAATTCAAACATGTCATCATAATTAGTATTTGTTGTTATAGCGGCAACAGAAATACATCATCTGTAAAAATTTCAACTCTAGCTATCACGGTTCATGAGATACAGCCTGGTGACAGACAGACGGACAGTGAAGTCTTACTAATAGGGTCCCGTTTTTACCCTTTGGATACGGAACCCTAAAAAAGTAAAGCTTATTATTATTTATTTATTTTAATGGCGTCTACAAGTTAAGTAATTTTGCCAATGTGTAAGCGATTGTGTATGTATAAGCAATTGTACGGTGAATCGTCGTTGTCGTCGGCGTCTTCCAGTCCCAGTCGGCACACCATTGAAGATGGCGGGCATCCACTTCAATGGCTTGGATTTTTCTTGACCGCTTGCTCATTCAGAATCAACTTTTCACTGTTATTACCCTACTGCGGCGGAGCCCAAAAGGAGGGTTATGTTTTTCACCGTCATGTATGTATGTATGTCCAGTTCTATGTTCCCCGCTACAGCAAAAACGGCTTGGACGATTTTGACAAATGAGGTATCATTGGATTCGTCTTCGCAGCGAGAGTGTCATAGGATACCTAAACTGTTAAAATTGAAATAACAACAACGGCCAAATGACAATTATTAACATACGACAGTATAAAAAATGCAGTCGGGTTTTTAAAGCTTGCTTTTCATATAGTTATTTTATTTGATACATATTCTTCGTCAGTGTTGGAGGTTACTTCACAAAGTTGCCCTGGATTTGCGAACCAAAATCAACGATAAAGTAATTTACAAAAAATGAAATTAATAGACGGATGTTTTCAAAATGACTGCTAGACAAGAACCCCCAACAAAAGCTTGTCCTAAAAATGAATTTTTTGACAGAAACTTATTGTTCACTCGGCCGCCATTACTGTCAAGTAAATAGGAGCTGTCAAAACGTTGACAATACGATAACAGCTCAAAGACGATATGGTTTTTACAGCCTAGAATCTCGGCCCTGGTATTTTTTAAATAACCAGCTTTTACCGGTTTTTTCTCTTTCTGCGTTGTAATGATTTGAAGAGCGCTTTTATACGATTTGTTTTTCTTTAAATGCTTAATTTTACGCTGAATTTTTAACTATTTTGTGGCGGTAATCAAAAAAACAATTATAAAATTTTACGGTTGCTAGATTGTTATTGGGTACACAAAATCTTTAACATCATTCCCTGTAATTGACAAAATTTCAAAAAAAAGTATTTTCGCGTTTATTATATACGTTACGTATATAGCTGGTTAAAAATTAGACTACCCGTGTTTCTCGATTTTTCTTTATTTAACTTAAATCCGTCGTTAATAATTTATTAAAGAAATAGTCATTAAAAAGATCGTATATACGAAGTTAGGAATACTGAAGTCGTGATCTAAAACAAAATAAAGTAACTTTAAACAGAAACAGAACTGACTGTCATGTCATGTCAATTGTCAACCATAACAACTGTAACAACATAAATTCGTCGACTTTGGGCAGATTGCGGCTATCCGCTTTTACAAATCCGTTAGTCACTTTCATTTTAAATAGCGTATATCAAAACAATAGTATGACGAGAATCGAAAGCGTGTCCTTAGAATCAAGTAATCCGTCAGACAGATGAGAAATGGACATGACAGTTGTTTATTTTTTTCAATTCCTGTGGTATACATGGACTATAAGTGTATTCCTAACATTCACAATCCAACTTTGTTTACTGTTTTTCCTAAATATAAAAAAACTACTGCATAAAAGAAAACCAAAAATATTTTAACTATAATCAGCAGTGTAAAATCTATAAACGGTATTTTATTTTAATACTTTAGCATATATGAATTGTTGTCAATTCATAAACATGCAATAACTAAAGTTTGCTTTAAATATGCTTTGTCTTTATCTATCATTATGACATTTGAGTTTAACAGAAAGGGTTCACTTTTACCGAACAATTGTCCTCGCGTGTGATATCCATGGACTTGTTTCTCTAATAAGTCCATGGGGATTGTCTAAAACTCGATACTGGCGAAATACACCTTGTTAAACACAAGGAGTGAAAGCCATTAATTAAGAAAAAAAAAAAAGAATACCTACTTTAACTAAAATAGGTATATAGAAAGTTTATGTTTAATAGGTATATCTCTACATAGTATAAAACAAGTCGCTCCCCGCCGTCTGTCCCTATGTATGCTTAGATCTTTAAAACTACGCAACGGATTTTGATGTGGTTTTTTTTAATAGATAGAGTGATTCAAGAGGGAGGTTTTGCACAGCTATAAGCTTTTTCCCGCGACTTTGTCCGCGTAGATTTCTATAATCGTTTTTCCCTCGAGAACTTTTAAATTTTGCCTATGTGTTAATCGAGAATTACATTTTTGACACAAACTTAGTCACTAATGGTCTGACTCTGGGTTGAATGACGTCATTTTGTTGGTAACCTTGTTTTTTTTTAACTGGAGCTCTTCATGGACGTAGAAGACTATGTGGCTAAGCTCTATAGCCATTAGCAGACATTTGTGGCGTTATCTATGTAAAGGGACCTTATTGTCGATGTCGCTTACGCCGCACTGCGTCACGCGACGTTGTATTTATATCGGAGCATCGTTAATAATGGCGGAAGCGCCATCGACAATAAGGTCCCTTTTCATAGCTATAACGCCACATTTTATTTATTCTCTCAGTAAATAAGAACAAAAAAAAATTATGCTTGTGACAAATATAAAAATGCTGGTAAAATTATGACGAGTAAAATTGCGGCTTACTGAATCTTTTATCTTTTTATCATTATTTATAAGCACGATTTTTTTTTAATGGTGCCAACGACCTATAAAACTTCACATACCGCTGCTTGTTAAAAATGACCGCTAGCTTGCCATGCTTGGCTGAATTTTGCCGACTGACTTTGGGCTAGACGCCCTCGCTTACAGAAACCAAACTAACACGCGGCCTAATTGTAGTGACTCTGCCCTCGAAGCCAGCAGTCCCGAGTTCGATTTCCGCTGGCAAATATTTGTGTGAGCGCTAATATTTGTTCCTGCGTCATGGTTGTGTATTAAATGGTCGAAGATCCGAATAGGAGACGATCTTCATCTAGCTGTTTATTCGATAAAAAGTATTTTATATCAAATTTAATACGCTAAGTAATATATTTTAAATGGACTGGAAAATTTCAGTCCAGTCCTTATGATTTAAAAAAACTGAAAATGAACTTTTCTTAAAGAATTGCTATTGCTTGTTTAATAGACCGATTACATACCACCACCACCTGACCTAACCACCACCTGGTTGCCACCTGAGCGCTGCCTGGGTGGTGATTCTCTCAACAAGCAAATAATTGACTTGAAGCACTAATTGACAATGCACGCGCTAAAATGTGTTTTGTTCGGTCGGACGGGACTTCTTAAACTCGCCGCTTTTATTTGCTCGTCCGTCCAACCGGCCGCCGTTTTTTGAGATAATAACACATCAGGCTTATTCGTTTCTAAATACCGCCATCTATATACTACATAAAAGGTTTTACCATTTTCCTATTATTTTCCAAGATAATACACCATCAAAACTACTGTAACTATGTTTTTTTTAAAGTTAGCCACACGTAAGTACTGTAGCTTAAGTTACTGGAGAACAACGCAACAAAAGCAAACCGGCCGAGTAACGCCTATATACGGTATCTCTTGATACCGGTAATTTTTTAGGCGTTTGATTATAGCAAACCCCAGGTTTTATAAGTATGACGTTTTTTTTTAAAAAAAATAACCAATTTACGTATATTTATTTACCTCCAAATAAGTACAGAATTCAACATTAATACAATTAAAAATTAAAACTAAACGTATTTAAATACTTAAGTGTTATAGAGTCAATTTATTTATTTTACTTCATTTTTAAAAATAAAAACTCAAGGCTTATCACTTTTATATATGTAGGTACATTAGGTACTAGCTTTGACCGCGACTTCGTCCGCGTAGGAGTCGTCGAAGGCGGCTCCCTCGCGAACTTTCCAATTTCCCGGGATAAAAAGTATCCTAACGACACATGCAAGGAAAAACATCGTATCTCAATTTACTGTGACTTCTAATTTCAAACGTATTTGAACATGAACAAAATTGTATCTCAAGCTAACATAAAAGGGGTTTGGGTAAAAGTGTTGTCATTTGTAAAATTCATACATTTTCAAGGTGTGCGGCCATTTGTAAAAGTAGTAAATTATGATAGAATTATTAAAAATAAACATATTTTGTTATGCAATGTAATACTCTTAAGTGCATCAGAGCCGAGATATTTAAATATTCATACTTGGGCATACTTTTGTACTAAAAACTGAATACTTAAATCCTTAAAATCTCCGCTCCGATATTATTTAACGCCATAAATTATATATATCTATGTGTATTTAGAGGCCCTCTAAATAACTACGTAAAATTCATCCGCGGCCGCTGAAAAAAAAATGACAATATTCTTCAATGCCCTTTGAGATACAATGTTGTTCCTTGCATGTGTCGCTATGTCCGTCTTCGGGACTCCATCTATCTCCATACCAAGATTCATCTTAATTGCTTTAGTGGTTTAAGCGTGCAAATGTAACAAACAGGAAGACACTTTATAATACATACTTATAATATTAATTAAGTATTTTGGTATGAATGGATAGTATCGATGATGAAAATTCTACTTATATCGGGTTTATGTCTTCTATGAAGTATCATAATTCACTTATATCCTTTTTAACTTCATCCGCGATGGTATATCAAGTTGACAAGATAAACAATTAAGTATAATAAAGAAATATACAGAAATACCGACAGAGAACCCATACAAATACATCTACATACATTAGATTGGTATACGTCATCATGGCGTGCTCAGAGGTGGCAACATACCGGGCGCGACACCTTGGACTAGTATCGAGGTCGCTACCAGAAGTCGTCGGCAACGTCAAGGGTCTGCTAGGCTTCCTGGTGGAACTGGGTTGGCAGGAGTAGTGTCACCAACCCTCTCACGCAAAATAGGCGCACATTTAAGTCGTCGAGTTGCGGAAAACAGCCCGCCACAACCTATAACCTATAGATTGGTATCTCCTGAGCACAATCACTTGCGTAGCGTCGGTAGCCGTCATTCTCATACAGCAGCTCGCGTTACCAAACAAAATCATCGATTGCATAGTTGTATTTTTTTTTGTCTCATCTCATGTGGGATTGTATTTACTTTAAATGAAAAATATCCTTCAATAATTTTGCCAGACATGAAACGTTTCTTGTGAAAACTTTCAAAGCCGTTTATCTCAAAACAACTGTTTCAAAGATGCATGAGATTGGCTTGACCCGGCAGTAATTGGTGTGACAGTGTCCCCTGGTATTTATTTATTATTTATTTCCGCTATGGGCATATATTTGTGTTGAGCCCTAATATTCGCTCCTGCGTCTTGGATGTTTTTTTTATGTATTTAAGTGTGTATTTATGTATAAAAAGTTGATTTTTGTATCAACTAGTTCAAGCTATTAATAATCATGACACTTGGCAGCATGACCTGAGTAGAAATGATCACAATCGTGGTACGAGATTGTCCGCGGGTAAGTTTGATGTGCCTAGAGTCAACAACTATTACGGAGACAGAACTTTAAAAAAGCGCCTGCCATATACTCTTAACAGTTTACCTGAGGACATCCGTCTCGAGCAAAATAAACGTATATTTAAGAAAAAACTAAAGAAACATCTATTAGATACACTGCCTTGGAATTATTTAACTGGTACCTATTGTGTCGAACTAAACATCACTGTCCTAAAACAGTTTTGCAGAGCTTTTGTTTATTTGTAATTTTTGTTGTTGGTTTAATAAATAAATAAATAAAATAATAATAAGCATTAAGCTGTTAAGGACTAGTGTGAAATGGTCTCATGTGCCAACCAAAGTAGTGATGCCAAAAAAAACTGGTCAAGTGCGATCGTTCGTCGCGCACCGAATGTTCCATACCGCCGTACAGTAGGTATTCAGTGAACTCTCAAAGCTTTACAATAAGGTTGAATGTGCAATACAATTCATATAGTAGATACGCCTTTTCTCTATATTGTTACACTCTGATTTCGAATCGTACACTTGAGCATTTATAATATTTGTTGTTTTTCTTCTGTAGTACGGTCGGCCAAGAAAGCGATCTGCCAGTTTTGACAAAAGTTTCTGTGAGATCTAATTATCGCTTAGGGTGACACTTGTCACTGTCATAATACTATTACAAGGGAAAATAGACCACATTTTTGGCCGACTGTGCTATAATCAATGATATAATATAAAAAGAGGTAGATATATACGGTATTCCGCGTGTAAAAATGGCCCGGCTTAATCAGTAAATATTTCAATTACACACTCATTCATAAATGACAAGTGAAAACAGGATGGTATGCTAAATTTCGGGAGCGAAACACAGATGAGTGTATGTTGCTCTGCAGACTTCACGGTTCCCTTGACGGCGCAAGACTAAGTAAAGGTGTACCAATTGGCTTGGTTTTAGGGTGCCACTATTGAAGTGCGTATAACACATCTACCTCTTTTTACTATATTATATCATTGCTCAAAATGATCTAGACAAGACTTATTTTCTTGACGATAGAGTCGATTGCCGATTATTTTGACCTCTTCGGTTGCGTACCTACTTCTGCTGCTGACTGTACGCGTATAATTAGTTTCCACTACTCCCCCTATTTAAACCCCCTTAGGGGAGGAATTTCCAAATATCCCTTCACAGTTCACCCCTAGGATATTCAAAGAAAACCTCCTCCAAAATTCAAGCCCCTAAGTCCAGCCGTTTCGGCTATGCGTTGATCGATCAGTCAGCTATATTCTCGTATCTCATGTTTTGTGACGTACGATTTTAAACTTAAACGTGAAGAGAATTAAGGTCAAACTCATACATCTCAAAATATCAGATACGAGATTTTTGTAAACTAGTAACTATAGTTCTGCCCTCATTAGAAAAAAAGGCGTATGTCTCATAGAATCGCGAAAGTATTACTGACCTTATTTCTTAAGACAGGGGGTTCAATTTGCTTTGATGATCAATTTGTGCATGCGTCCTTTTTATTAAGAAGGGCAGAGTTGGTCTTCTTTTAAATGCTTCCTAATTTAAAAAAAAACATGTGTATTTTTCATACAAATTAATTCGCCACGCAATGTATCAGAAATAGCCCAATTAACTGGGACTTAAATCTTCGTTTACATTATACATTGCTGCTCAATGGGACTCTTAAAAATAATTGCGCTCTATGTATTAGAGTTATTAATGAAACTCCACATTTACATGACTTGTAGAGCCATAACCTACGTCTATTTTAATTGTTTGCTCGTGTTTCATTTACACACTGTATATAGATTTACCTATGGTTTGGTATACCTACAGTATACCTACTGCCCCTTTGGAAAAAAGGCACATCTACTATATGAATTGCATTGCACTTCCAACCTTATTATAACCCTTGAGAGTTTAACATGCTTCTATGAATTAATTGCACTTGATGCCTTTTCTCCGCACGAGGGCAGTGTAGTCACGGTCAGACCTTAATAGCATTGAAATAGAGTCGAAAATTGACGAACCTTTTCTTATCGTGACTTACTATCTATTGACTTAATTATAGCACATGTTCCTACAACGTTAGCTTTATTTATTTTCTGTTTAGAGCCAATTATCACAACGGTGACAAGTGAAACATGGTCACATCCAAGTTTCACCTCGTAAGACCCAATTTGCAAAAGTACATTAACAAGGCAATTTAATTTTAACTGTGCATTCGTATATACACCCACTCGTCTCTGTTTCGCTCCCGAAAATTAGCATACCATCCTGCTTTCACTTGTCATTTATGAATTAGTGTGTAAGTGAAATATAGTAAATACGTGTGCGTAAGCCGGGCCATTTTTACACGCGGAATACCGTATATGTAACATATCTACCTGTTTTTACCCGACTGCCGAAGGAGGAGGGTAATGTGTTTCAAAGCCTATATATGTATGTTTGTTCCTTTGTGGCACTATAAAAACTAAACCCCCTGTCCGATTTTGATGATTCTTATGTCAATCGATTAGTCTTAATCTGGTGAGTGTCACTGAAGATATGACAGTAATCAAAATTCAATATGGCGGCAACTAGACGCCATATTGGGCAAATAAAATAAAAAAGTCGACCAAGTATGACAAGTGGGGTATCATTGAATAGGGATTTAAAAATCATCTTTAGGTTTCTCTCATAATTTTTCACTTTGAATGATCATTTAGGATTTATAACGATTTAAAGTTGGTTAGCAACAGTCGGGTTTTGAAAGCTTGCTTTTTGTTAAAGTTATTATGTTATATCATTGATTTTGAGCATGTTATTCTGCTAGCTACTTTTGATGCTGACTGTACGAAGTCGCGGCAGGGCTCCGTCACTCCATACAACAGAGTATTTCTCACAAGGAAAGGTACCCAACTGTCCGGCTCCGATTTGGTTTGAAAAAACCTAGTATCTCATATTTAGTGACGTACGATTTTAAACTTTAAAGTGAAGGGAATTAAGTTCAAAGTCATACATCCCGAAATATCAGATACGTTTTTTCAAAGTAGTAACGATGTGTTAGAGAGTAGTCTAAAATAACAGACACGTATTTTTTTTAGCTGCCCAACCTCAACCTTTTGGGAGAATTGTCCTCCAAAGTACTGAAAAGTGACTAAACCCTCTAACTACTATAGAGAATTTAAAAAAAAAATGCTAGTTACCTCCTGTTTTGATCATATTTTTAAGAACATGAAAAATAATGAGCACGTGTTTTGTAATATCGGCTCCAACTCATATTTTAAAAAATACCAAAGAAAGTGTATCTTCGATGAGAAATATATGTAAGCTCCTCCTCATCTTTGGGTAAGGAGCGCGTCATGATGGTCGAACTTAGGTGTAGGCGAGGAAAGTCGGGCTAGGAGAACCAAACGCCTTTTCTGGATGTTTCACAATGTCTCGTTTAATTATCAAAATACAGTCAGTTAATAAGAAATCCGCCTGACGACGTTCCAGGGGCACAGGGTGCCAAGGCCAAATACCAAACTATCACGCTCGCGGCGTACCATGTTTCACGACCCAGCTTCACCAGCGAAGTCTAGAACAAGAGTGTCAAACATGGCGACGCACGTCCGGGATCCTACTCCCAACACCACAGTAGTGCTAATGGATACTCCGTTCCTTTCACTCGCCCATCGTACTAAAGTCGAGGGAAAGTGACGGAGCAAGCGTAACGTTCGAACTATGAAAGTACCTAGAGGCCCAGTGCCCGAGTTACGTCAGAGTGAGCAGGACCATAACTAAACAGTATGTCTACTCGCTCTCAAACCACACGCGCCGTCATATATAACTAAGGGTTTTTTTTATATGAGTTTTAGCCGATATATAGCTTTCCTTGTCATCTGTTTTTGTTACTGACGTCCTTATTTACTGATATTTCGACAGTTTTCGAAAACCCTTTAACGTTAATAATCTTATATGAAGAATTTGCAAGTGACTAAAGGTCATACGAATTGAGTACATTATGAATAAATATCCGCATAATAATTTTATTGCCTTGCCAAGCAACCGTGCAGAGGTGTCGTCATTAAATGCAACTTTGCAACGGTCATATTAGACGACGTCCAAACAACTTTCGTGTAACATCTTTGATCCTCGTGTGGTTTCCGAGTTAGAATAGTGCCACTCCATGTCTTCCCGTGGATGTCGTAAGAGACGACTAAGGGAATAAAGGCATAAGAATAAATAATAACTAAACGTAGAAGCGAATCTCCTTTGACCAGGCCCCAAATGCCGCGCTTTAAATACCTACTTCCCCCTTCGCCCCGCTACACCCCTCTGTCTTCCGCGCCCAAAGTCAGGGCTGTCACTTGCGAAATATTTTAATCGGTATTATTGATGTTTTACTTCAACATGGAAACATTGTTGCAAAATGAGTTTTTTACATTTACGTTAAATTAGGTAATAATACTTTTTGATGATATTAAGATTATCTCATAAAACTCCTTTATTCAAACAATTATTTCTAATTATTTTGCCGTAAATAGTCATTCACTTTTTAAAACACTATCTTAGTTCAACCATAGACACTAAAACCAACACAAATACGAAAACCAATTCAAGACACAATATAAATAATTATCTTGGTTAATATATATTCCGTGCGTGACGCCCCTGACTGACTAGACACCTCAGGTGACGCCAGGCGGTAGGTATCTAACGCGCCGAGCGCGCGTCGGGAGCCGGGAGTTTCGCTTCTACGTGTAGTTATTATTTATTCTTATGCCTTTATTCCTTCTTCTTCCTCTCTTCCTCTTTATTCCATTCTTATGATAAAGGCTTGTAGTACTGTTAGGCGATGGGCTTACAATCTGTCACTAATACGCTGGTAAACATCTTAGCCTAATTGTGCAAATTGTGGTTATAGAATTATCAACAAGTTTTTAGAGATGTTTGTAATTCTGTAGCTCTGCCTACCCCACTCTGGGAACGAAGGCGTGAGATTTGTATGTATGTATCTTTGATTATTGCTCATATTGATGTACAGTATTCTAATGTGTCAATTTTAACTCCTTAAAAAAATAACCTAGCAAGAGCATGTCTGACCATGCTCAGTGTAGGTTTCCGAAGCCGTTAATACACAAAAACTATCTCAAAAAACCACAAGTATGAAGTAATTCTCTATTTAAAGTTGTTTGGTGCTGTCTTAGGTCATTTTAGTAGGTATAAACCACCTGTATCTCAGGAACCAATCAAGTCTACTTAAGATGTTTTTCAGATTTTTTGTATTCTATTCCTGGATTCCTATGTCTGAAAATAAACCTTATACTTATTACAACACAGTTCAAATTAAATTGTCTTGATTATGTACATGCTATTCCACACTGGGCTGATGATAAGGACTGAGATGGAATGCCTCTATGCTAGTAATGACGTGAATTGTTGCGTATTTATACAATTTGCATAGTTGATTATTATTGACGCGGCTCGCCTGGTTGGTAGGCCTTGCCTACGAAACTAGCGTCCTGCAATTATATTTTATATTTAGATACGTTATGCTCATACTAAACGCACATAAAATCCGTCGCCAATTACTGACAGTGGCTACGTTGCTGGATTTCTACAGACAAAGACGGCAATCCGTAGCGAACGCTATTGTTAGAAAGAGATAAATAGTTGTTTCAAATTACGTACCCGAATGACGTGGCGTGCCCGCTCATGACCGCGTGATGGCCGACACAAAATATGGCGATGTAAACAAAAAATGTAAAAAATATTTACGGTACTTACGAATGAAATGAGACATCCTTTCTTCCTTTTATAGTTACAGTATAATACAGTATAATTTCGGCAGCCTCTAAAAACACAAGACGGCATTTTTTATGACTTATATTTGTTGCATTTCGGTAACAAAACTACTGTTTTTGACGCGTGCGTGTCAGCGGCCGCGGCGCGACTGAACGATAGTAAGGCAATTACCTTCCTTTTCGAGGAACGCTTTTGCGCGCAGATGACATATCTTAATATAAATGATCATTGGCGTCCTGGGTTAAATTCTTAGTAGAGATGGGCCGACTACGGATTTTGTCGACTGGCCAGTCGGCCGACTAATCGGTTTTCAATTTGCCGATTAATCGGACTAGTCGGCAATGCCGATCGTAAGATTTTGCTAAGCTCGGGTAAAATCGGAAATGTACAGATATTTATGTGATGAGCGCGAATATTTGTTGTTTGATGTTGTCGATATAGGTATTTAAGTATATATTTCTCTATATAAGTATTTATATCGTTGTCTAGTACCCATAGTACAAGCCTAGAGCTTAGTTTGGGACTAGGCCAATTGGTATGAGATTGTCCCGTGACATACATACATAAACTCACGCCTTCATTCCCAAAGTGGGGTAGACAGAGCTACAGAATTACCAACAACTCAAAAAAAAAAGATAATTCTGTAACCACATTTTGCACAATCAGGCTAAGATGTTTCCCAGCGTATTAGTGACAGGTTGCAAGCCCATCGCCTAACAGTACTACAAGCCTTTATTCCCGTAGTCGCCTCTTACGACATCCACGGGAAGACATGGAGTGGCACTATTCTAACCCGGCCACACGGGTTTGCCTACACCAGGAATCGAACCCAGGACCGCTAGATTTTGCGATGCTAACAATTTAGGTATACGAAAGTAAGGTTCAAAATATCACCGAAGTTAAATACTCAAAGTTATAAGACTACAGTAGTTTAGAGCCCGTGGGAAAAACCAAAGCCTTTATATAAGTTTATAAGCTAACGAAAGAGTTATAAACAAACAAACAGCAAATTTATATTCATCTAACGATCACGATCAGATTTGTAACACTTAGTTTGAATAACAAGTGCTTCATTTACATTGTAGCAGTAACTCGGACTCGCGCACCGAGGGTTCTGTATCGCACAATAGGTATTTACATTTCTAATTTTAATTCAGTTTCAAATCGAATCAGCGCGTGCGCAACTCACGCTTGACCATTTTTAGTATTTGTTGTTTTTCTTCACGGTTTGTACGTACAGTCAAGGAATTTTTTGTGACCCACCTTAGGACCAAAGTCAATCTGACATTCTACAGCAATAAGGTTGAGTGTCCTATCAATTACAAATGACTTGGCATCTCTGTTGACAATGACATCTTCAAGCAGATTTTCTTTGAAATGGGTAGCAAAGTAACTTCCGTGACCGTACTATAATGATATAATCATACCAAATTTGATGCTTGTATGTTATACCGTTTTGAAAACAAGGTCAGGCGCGGCTATTCCGTCAGAGGGGTAAAAGCGTCACTTTTTTTTTAAGGGCGTACAACATTTTAAACCTATTTTTAAAAAAATATTTTTAGTAGTTTAATTACCAAAGTTTCTATACAAGGGAAAAAAATAGTTTTAGAAATTTTATACCTTTACCCCCTTACAAATAAACGTTGAGTAACGGTGGTATAGCTTTACAATGTTTTGTCCTTATCTGTCATTGTGACATTTGAATTTGACAGATAAGGACAAAACATTGTATAGCTATACCACCGTTACTCAACGTTTATTAGTAAGGGGGTTAAAATGTTTAAAAGACGCATTTATTAACCCTCTGTCGGAATAGCCCCGCCTGACAAAAAATATATAAATATGTTGAATAAAAAAAGTTTCTTATATAGGGACTCTCTTTATTATTACACTTTTTTTATATTTGTTAGTAAATCAACCGTAATAACATATATTCGGCAAACAAATCAACCCGCTATCTATAACGGTTTAAAAGATACAGCTGTTTAAACTTGGGACGGACGGACGGACAGCGCAGGCATAATAATAGGGTTCCTTCGGGCACGGAACCCTAAAAACGACTTTACCCGAGGAATACAACTTGACAGAACGATGACCCTAAAAACCGTTTTTCTGCAAATTTTATCAAAATCGTTAGAGCACTTTTCGAGAACACGACGAAATACTAAAGGACACAGGCAACTTGGAACTAGCCGTTTTAATAAAAAAATAAGGTTCTGCCAAAAAAAAATATTTTTGGGACAAGCTTTCGTTGCTGACTTAAATTTTTTTTTGCAAGTTCTTTATCTGCTTATCAAAACCAAACTATTGAATCCTAACACGGTGGGTCTATGTTAAGAATACCGAAGATCCTGTCGCCACCTTCCGACTCCATCATCAGGTCAGCTCTTAGATACCTACCATAATCAGCCCATTCCGTTTACGGGTAGTGGGTCAAATTTAACTCGCAAGATTTAACCCGTACATACATATATACATACATACATATGTACATTGCCAGTTAAAAAAAAAACTTGTAAAATACTTCTCCACCGCCAAGCAGCAGCGTTTGCATTGTCGTGTTCCTGTGTGGGAATAATACAACGGGTCGCGGTGAAATTAGGTATAAAGGCATTCCATGTTAGTCCTCAGGGTTGGCGACGCATTAGGATTGCAGTCTTAAGATTGTAGTCTTGAGAATGAAACTATGGGTCACAAATCCCACTTGCCATAAAAAAACCGTAATGGATTTTAAGATCTATCCAATATCTCACGTTAATTTCATTTTTGGGACAGGCTTTTGTTGCTGTCTGTACTTTTTTTGCACGGTCGTCATCTACTCGTCAAGACGATTCTAACGAGCCCTGACACGACGGGTTTATCATGTGTAATTTAGGAGTTCCGATGGCCACCCGACGTCTCCATCATCAGACCAGCTCGATGGTACTATATTATTGTATTGTCATCAGAATTAAAGGTGTATGCTTTTCAGCTTCATCGGAAACCGGAAAGTGGGTCAAAGGGGTTTGAGGTTTTTTTTTTCAAAATTCATACATTTTCAAGGTGAGCGGCCATTCGTAAAAGTGGTAGGCAAATTATGATAGAATTATTAAAACTAAACATATTTTGTTATGTAATGTAATACTCTTAAGTGCATCAGAGCCGAGATATTTAAATATTCATACTTGGGCGTACTTTTGTACTAAAAAATGAATACTTAAATCTTTAAAATCTCCGCTCCGATATTGTTTAACGCCATGAATTATATATATCTATGTGTATTTAGAGGTCCTCTAAAAAAAAATCTTCAAACAAATTTACCCAATGCCATATAACTTGCAAGATTTGACCCGTAAACACATACATACATTGCAAGTTAAATATAAGCTTGTAAAATAGCTTCAAACGTTTGCAAGCAAAAGTTCCTTGCAAACGTTTCTCAGTTGCTCTTTTTTAAATCACCTGTGTCGCAAATGGAATAGGTCAATAAATCCACGGCCTCAACTGTCAGCAGGTAGATGTAGGGACGGCTTAACATAGACGTTTAGATCGCTCGGCATTCTGGTCACGTGTCCATAGCCTCTACATGCCTCTGCGTTGAGAAACACTCTACGTCACTGGGTAATCAATATAATATAAATACAATAGACAAGTAGACGCCTGCGATTTCTTAAAGTGGACATTCGCTGTCATTCCAGACTAGAAGATCTAGTCCAAATGGAGTGATGCCATAATTTTAGACGAAGACTTTAGTAGGCCTAGCTAACTAGGGTTATTCGTTTCGTTTTTAAACCAATCGCGTCACTGGTAGATGACGTGATACAAAGAGTCACGCGATCTACGGGTGACGCGATTGGTTTAAAAACGAAATGAATAGAAACGCTAGTTAGCGCAATGCGTCTTGGCTTGGGCTTCAGCAGGCCTAGACAAGGTCGTAGTGAAAAAGGGGACAAGTCGTCTTAACTCGTAAATAATTAAAAAAAAAATACGACTGCTATTTTAAAACAAACTGAAATAACTATATGAAAAGCAAGCTTTAAAAACCCGACTGCATTTTTTATACTGTCGTCGATTACCTACATATGTTAATATATTCGTCATTTTGCCATTGTTGTTATTTCAATTTTAACAGTTTAGGTATCCTATGTCACCCGGGATGACGTAATGATTCTAACGATACCTCACACATCTAAATCGGTCAAGGGATTTAGAAGTTATAGTGGAATAAAGAAACTCACATATATATATACAAACATGAACCCTGAAAACATTACACTCCTTTTTTGGGGCAGTCGTGTAATAAAAAAGGGTATAAGTCAGTAAGGTACATTTTACAACTTAATTTTATTACTACCGACGTTATGGACTTATGGCAGAACGGAGTAATCTATAGGTCGTAAGTCCCGAATTTGGAAGGATGCCATTCAAACTGACTTAAACTATATCGTCGATGAAACTGCAACACCGCGTAACCAACAATGGCTAATGCCGCGTAACTAACAAATGTGTCAAATTTGAGTTTTCGCGGCTGTAGGTAGAGCACTGTGATAGGCTCCAGACGGCATTGACAGCTGTGTCGATAACCAATCAGAAAGCTCCAAGGTCACGTCATGTCGATATCGCGAGAGAGCATGTCGTTTTTACAATTCCGCGAATGTGCATACAAGTATAGAGATGACGTATTATTCAATTGTGTAATACCGCGTAAGTGCTTTATATAAATACATCCTGGCAAATTTGGATGCTTAATATAATAAACAGCTAAATTATGGGGTTAACAAAGTTATTTAGCGTTATGGTAAGTCTAACCTCAATAAACTCAAAGATATTCAATTTTAATGCTCTCCTGTAAAATTTGCCACAAGTCAGTTACGCGGCATTAGCAATTGTTGGTTACGCGGTATTGCAGTTTCATCGACGATATACCTATTAAGAATTGTATCTAATCATTTATTTATTTTTGAAAATGTTTTTTTTTTTTCAGAACTTGCCCAGACTTGAAGAAGATCTACCTGCTCGCACGTCCAAAGAAAGACAAGGACGTGAAGAGACGGCTGCAAGAACAGTTCGAGGATGCGGTGAGTGACGTCACACGGCCGTAGTACAGTCAACAGCATAAATAAGTGATCATTTATGTACCTTGTCGCTTTCAAACGTTTCACAATTTTGTTAGACATTTCAAACACGACGTTAAAGTGACAAGGTACATAAATGATCACTTATTTATTCTGTTGATTGTACCAAAGAAGCTACTGCATCGTGATATTATAAGCATTTTAAATTGTATGTAGTTAGCAATAGAGTATACAATGCTTCGACTAAATCATTGTAGGTACAGTCAACAGCATAAATAAGTGATCATTTATGTAACAAATTTTCTGCCAAATCACTAATCGAAATTCGGAAAACATGCGTAAAACCAATTCGGTTACAATTGGATATGCGTGATAGAATTCGGCGACATCAAAATATGGAAGAACGGTTTCTGCATAAATACAATTCGGCTTAAACAAATTATGTAATATTGAAACATGACTAAAAATATTATGCGTAAACACCCCTGTTTCCGTTCTTAGGCAGGTTGTATAAAAATTAGTTAAGCAGTTTGTGAGATTTCATGTCTAAAATGAGGGGTCACTATTATATCGGGGGTTTGTCTATCTACTAATAGTTATTTAACCTTTTTTTTACCGTTCCAGCTGTACGAGAAGCTCCGTAAGCAGCGACCAGACTTCATGGACAAGATTGGTATTGTGGAGGGGGATATCGGGCACGTCGGCCTTAACATCAGCGAGAAGGACAGACAGACGATTGTGGACGAGGTAACTATTTATTATGCATTTTTTCTGAGCCCTAAATACAATTGCTCTGCCTTGATAACGCAAATGAATCTACTTTGCATGTCTAAATCCGGACTTAAACCCCGACCAAGCGTCGGGGTTGGCCGTCGCTACTGACGTTCCGCGCGCCTGTTGTTGCAACCGTGAAAATTAAGAAAATGCCTCGTTGCGTGATAATAAACTGCAATAGCCCAAAAAAAATACGACTCTGAATCGATTTTGCGTGGAAAACGGAAAATTCTCTTCTCTTGGTGTGTCGCAGTTGGTAGCAAAAAGTGGCACGCTTGGTTTTCATACAGATTGAGTTGTTTACGGTATCTATGATTTCTTCCGAACCTGAGAACCGATGGTAATAATGATACGTGGTCTTAGGTGGACGTGATCTTCCACGGAGCCGCCACTCTTCGCTTCAACGAGCCCCTGCGAGAGGCTGTCTTCATCAACGTGCGCGGCACGAGGGAGATGCTGCTGCTGGCGCGCGCCTGCACCAAGCTGCGCGCGATGGTGCACATCTCTACTGCATACAGGTAGAACTTAGCCTGGTAATATCGTGTGCACAAAGGGCAGCCTAAGGTGCATAATGAACTTGGCTCGATCCACTACCGTGTCTAGCTTACACATAGGGTTGCCTTCAGGTGCATAATGAACTTGGCTCGACGCAATACCGTGTCTAGGTTACATGTAGGGCCTAACGAACTTGGCTGAAAAAGAACTGGATATTTTCAGGTCCGGTAAAAACCGGACACCCGGTCAGTAAGTAACGAATTAAGATATGAGCACTTCGTTTACGGATATAACCCGGACACTCATAATGTGACTTAGAGGCATAAAGCGTTCGAAAAAAAATCTATCTCCACACATCCGTACATGAAGCCTCTAGGAGATCTACATACATACATGCATACATACCTTCACACCTGTAATCCCAGAGTGGGGTAGCCTGAGCTACAGAATTACCTACAACTCTAAAAACTTGTTGATAATTCTGTAACCACTTCTGCACAATCAGGCTAAGATGTTTACCAGCGTATTAGTGACAGATTGCAAGCCCATCGCCTAACAGTACTCGTGCTACAAGCCTGCGTCGATGAAACTGCAATACCGCGTAACCAACAATTGCTAATGCCGCGTAACTGACTTGTGGCAAATTTTACAGGAGAGCATTAAAATCGAATATCTTTGTGTTTATTGAGGTTAGACTTACCCAAACGCTAAATAACTTTGTTAACCCCATGATGTAGCTGTTTATTATATTAAGCATCCAAATTTACCAGTATGTATTTATATAAAGCACTTACGCGGTATTACACAATTGAATAATACATCATCTCTATACTTGTATGCACATTCGCGGAATTGTAAAAACGACATGCTCTCTCGCGGTATCGACATGACATGACATGACATGACTTTGGAGCTTTGGTTATCGACACAGCTGTTAATGCCGTCTGGAGCCTATCACAGTGCTCTACCTACAGCCGCGAAAACTCAAATGTGACACATTTGTTAGTTACGCCAAAGACTACTATTGTATACTGGGATATAGACTGGTAACTCTGCGTTTTTTCCTGTTCGTGACGTTCGTGTCGTAACTTCTGCCATCTAGTTCGTGTTCATGGAACTAATTCTATGCGTATGTGTGTGTAAGCATGTGCTTATACATAACCGCATGCGTAAGCTATTCGCCACCCCTTTATTCATACAAAATCACAACAGGTACTTAAAGACCAATAGGTAATAGTTAAGACACGTTGTTGGCACATATTAACTATTATGGCTTTGAACACCGTTATTTATAACGTTTTATGTAAAAGGGGTTAAAGTTTTATTAAGAGTAAGTAGGTACTGCAAAAAAGAACATACCAGGCGTGATGGCAATGATTTACATTGAGAACTGATAATGATAAACTCCAAACAGAATAATCGACATTAACGTAGTCTACGAGATACATTTTTATTGAATAAATTAGCGCAATTACAATATCATTTCGCTTTTAACTCATGGTTCATTCGCGGAACGATTTGTATATATATATATATATTAGGAACTAATAATAATAATAAAACGAGTATCTAGTGGCATCCGCACCGCAAAACCGACGGGCTTTTCAAAAAAAAACAAAGGAAAGCGAACCACCTCAATTGTACTAAGTTGCCATAGCATGAGTTACGCGACATTAGCCATGGTTGGTTACGCGGTATTGCAGTTTCATCGACGAATATTCTCTTAGTCGTCTCTTACGACATCCACGGGAAGACATGGAGTGGCACTATTCTAACTCGGCAACCACACGAGAGATCTATCAGTATTAGTATCAATGTTTGTAATTTGCATAGCATAGCAAACATGTTTGGAGTGACGTGGGAGTGTCATATTTTGTATTCGACGTAGTGCTTTCAAAAGGTTAAATATCTATACAATGGCCGTCGGTTTTGTTTAACAGTATGTCTGTTTGTTTCTCAGTAACTGCACCCTAAACGAAGTCGATGAGGTGTTCTACGAAAGCCCTATCCCGGGGGACAAGCTGATCGACCTGGCCGAGAGCCTGGATGAGAAGACCATCAATAACATCACGCCGGGGTAAGGACTGCACATATATACATACATACATACATACGTATATACATATACTCACGCCTTCATTCCCAGAGTGGGGTAAGAGGCTACGGAACACTAGGAGCACCGGTCTAAACATACAACTTTCGCTTCCTCTACATTCATCACCCTCTTCATGCACGTACGTCGGTTTCGGGTGCTTTTGATTTGGGCCTTATTCAGTACATCGCGAATCTGATCACTGTATGTACGTGCAGGGCGTCCCCTACCGACATCTCCACTCTCACTCGCCATACCTCTTTCGTAACTCTTCCTTTATCTATTCTTTCTAAATTACCAAACCATCTTAGCATACCCTTTTCCATCTTTGTCACTACATCTTTCAATCCACATCGTTCTCGGATCTCGATATTTCTAGCTCTATCCATCATCCTAACTCCACACATACTTCTCAGAGCTCAGATTTCCATAGCATTAATCCCCAAAATAGATACAGTGAAACCACAAATCGTCGATGAAACTGCAATACCGCGTAACCAACAATTGCTAATGCCGCGTAACTGACTTGTGGCAAATTTTACAGGAGAGCATTAAAATTGAATATCTTTGTGTTTATTGAGGTTAGACTTACCCAAACGCTAAATAACTTTGTTAACCCCATAATTCAGCTGTTTATTATATTAAGCATCCAAATTTACCAGTATGTATTTATATAAAGCACTTACGCGGTATTACACAATTGAATAATACGTCATCTCTATACTTGTATGCACATTCGCGGAATTGTAAAAACGACATGCTCTCTCGCGGTATCGACATGACGTGACTTTGGAGCTTTCTGATTGGTTATCGACACAGCTGTCAGTGCCGTCTGGAGCCTATCACAGTGCTCTACCTACAGCCGCGAAAACTCAAATTTGACACATTTGTTAGTTACGCGGCATTAGCCATTGTTGGTTACGCGGTATAGCAGTTTCATCGACGAAATATAAGTTATATCGGCAATCTTCGTCAACGCAGACAGGTGCTGAATAATGCCGAAGATAAACGAACGTAAACATCAATTCAATACAGACTAGCATACCTATAGAGGCATTCCATCTTAGTACGCAGGGTTGGGCAACGCATTTACAGTCTGAAGATTGTAGTCTCGAGAGTGCAAATGGCTATGGTTCACGGATCCCACTTACCACCAGGTGGCCTTTGTGCTCGTTTGCCTTCTCAATCCCATGAAAAAATGTATGTCTAAATGTCTTTCTTTGTCTTCTTTACCACTAAAAGTCAATCTCATAACATTTATTTGACAAAAACTCACTACAACACAATAGACAAGGTAAAAAAAAATCGTTGCATTGTAGTGTGAAGAAATAGCACTCAGCTCAGCCCGTGCTGCAGCTGGAGTCACAGCACTGGTTTCCAGCTGAACCCTGGACATTGCTTTTCTAAATAAAAAGGACGCATGCGCAATTTGATAGTCAAAGCAAATTCAACCCTCTGTCTTTAGGAATAAGGTCACTTATACATACGCGGTTGTCGGCTTAGAAATACGCCCTTTTTCTAAGTAAGGCAGTGTTCACCTATTTTAGCTGAACGCGAACGCTAATGGCTTCTCCATTATTTCAGGCTGATCGGCGACTTCCCGAATTCCTACGCATACACCAAAGCCGTAGCTGAGGATGTGCTGCAGAAGTATTCCCAAGGGCTTCCTGTCGCTGTCGTCCGTCCATCCATAGGTAAGTAACTAATAAATGACTAAAGTAAGGTCAATGAGACGAGATAAATAATGTAAACAAGCTTTCAAAAATCCACTTATGCAAAAAGTTTTTAGACCACGAAAACCACAATGAATGAACGTTTAGCATAAAAACCAATTGTATAATTTCATCAGGTATACGATCGAATAACATAACACTCATTTATTATAACTATTATAAACCATGTTATTATGCATTTTTAGTCAATTTCTTCTAACTAGGTTATGTTAGGTTAGAACTGTGACCACATGAATAGTAATAAAAGCCTTTAGAAATATTTATTTTTTAATTTATGAACATTATAGTTTTTGAAATTATGCATTTCGTTTTATACATCATGATTATTATATCATTGGTTTATTATAGCCTAAGGCCCAAGGTCCTACCCATAGTACTTATTGACTTTGTCATTCAGACCCAGCTCCTTCGACAGTTGTGCAGTCATAGCGTACCACGGTCCTACCAGTAGGATTTAATAGAAAACCCGCCATTTTGTCTTCTAAGTACTTGGGTCTGAATGAGTATAAGACAATAGTACTACTGGTAGGACTACGGGCCTTAGTGTCTGCATGCTGAATTTTTCGTTGGGCCTTAGTAAATTATGCAATTTCGTCGGTGAAACTGCAAAACCGCGTAACCAACAAATTTATTTTAAGGCAAAATAAACCTTAAGATCTTAGAGAAAAGGTGCAGTTTGCTTCTTATTAAAAATGTTTCTTACGCGGTTTTGCAGTTTCACCGACGATTTGTGTTATGTACAATGAAAATAAGACCATTCGTTTTTATACTACATTTTACACTCCCCAAAATTGTATGTATGTAACTATAGACTTACTTCATAACGAAGTGGACTTCCGTAGGTATCTTTATGTCTATTAGATTTTAACCCAGTTTGTTTGTTACAGTGATTGGGACGGCAAAGGACCCTGTTGCTGGTTGGATCGACAATGTATATGGACCCACCGGGGTACGATTTTTTACATATTTTCTTAATTATTACATGGTAAATAACTCTGTTGACTAAGTACACAATAACTAATACTTAATACATAAAAGGCGAACTTAACGCCGTAAGGCATACTCTACCCTACCAGGTAACCTTAACTTGGAAAGCTCTCTTAAACTGGACAAGTGCGAGTCGGACTCGCCCGCTGAGGGTTTTGTACTTTCTATACATCATAAAAATAACTAAAAATCTGTTTTTAAGCTTGTGCCAATGAAGCCCTTTCATACGATATTATGGGGTATGACAGACAGACGGACGGACAGCAAAGTGATCTTGTAATGGTTCCGTTTTTTCCTTTTGAGGAACGGAATCCTAAAAACAAATCAGTTTATCGGTTTAAAAGCTACGACACCATAGACAGACACACAAATCTGCCCTCGTAAGCAAAAACGCAATATCTAAATTCAATAGCCAAAGCAGATTCATCTCTGTTCAGTTTGAAACTAGGTTGCAATTTCTACCGGTGTTTTGTCTGAGATATCGCCATTAAGTTTAGTAGGGCAGAAATACAAAACCTTACTTATAAAACACCCTCTTGTTTAATCGGGGGTTAAAATTTAAATCTTTCCGAGTCCTACTCGCACTTGGTGTGTGCGTGCGTGTTGCACCGTAGCTCTTAAACGAGTGAACCGATTGGGATGCGGTGTTTTTTATTTGACAGCAGGTTTTCTAGCGGTGGTTCTTAGCGAAGTTTCATGAAAATCGGTTGAGCCGTTTAAGAGATATTAGCTCTCCAAGAAGGGGTCATATCTCTTATAGTTATTATAACTAGTGTTAGGACTTTGGCGGCAAACCGTGGTTCTAGAATCCATGGAGTCGCTATTCCCTATTTATTTATTTATTTAATCTTCATGTTACAATACACAAAGTAAGTAAAAATGGCAGATTTAATGCCTTGGGGCATTCTCTACCAGTCAACCATCGGGCCAAACAGAATCAAGTTGAGGTTGGTGATAAATTTGATGACGATTTTATTTATTATAATACATGACACTTTGGTTTTGACCTGCAGTACCTATTTTAAAATCATTTATTAATTTCACCGCTAAACCAATTTAAATGAATTTTGGTATGGAGGATATCTCGGCTGTGAATGCGTTACAAAGAAGCAAATACTTGTAGGTATGGAATAACCGAACTATAAATGTATTTAGTTCATTTTGAAATATGACCATACTGAAGGTCAAAATCAAAGTGTCATGTGTTATAATAATTAGGAAATAGCGACTCCATGGATTCTAGAACCTCGTGGCACCAAAATCCTAACCCTAATTATAACTTACAAGTCTTATAACAAAAACTTATTTTATTTTCAGGTCATAGTAGGCGCTGAGCTTGGCCTATTACACGTGTTCCACTGCCGGCCCGACGCGCAAGCCAGCATCGTGCCCGGCGACAGCGTGGCAGCTGCCTGCATCGCATGCGCCTGGAGAGTTGCCAGGAGCGAGAACAGCGAGGAGCCGGCGCAGGAGCGGCCGCCGCTGTACCACTGCGTGTGCTCCGAGAAGGCGCCGATCACGTGGAGTAAGTAGCGGGGGCGGGGCGGGAGCGGTGCTTGAGTGTGATAGGAGATGGCGCTAGCGTGAAGGACACAAGTTTGCAGTGTAGGCAGAGAGAGCTCCAATAATGTGAGTAGGTTGCGGGAGCGTGACGGAAACGGTGCGTTAACGTAGCAGAAGCGGCACTGTAGCGTGACCAGAGACCATTACTCTAAATAACTTACTGTACTGCGAGAGCGTGACGGATGCGGTGCGATAGCGTGACGGTAGCGGTGCGTCAGCGTATGAAGCAATGTAGTCGGAGAAAGCACTCATCATACTTGGAGTGAGTAGCAGAAGCGGGGCGGAAGCGTAACGGGAGCGGTCCGTGATTTTGACAGTGTGTGTTGCGGCCGTGAAGGGAACGGGCTGCAGCGTAGGCAGAGAGCTCAAATAATGTGAGTAACTTGCGGTAGCGTGACGGGAATGTTGCGTTACCGTGACAGAAGCGGCACTATAGCGTGACCAGAGACCATTACTCTAAAAAACTTACTGTGCTGTGGGATGCGGTGTGATAGCGTGAGTTTGACAGTGTGTGTCGAGGGCGTTAGCGTGAAGGACACGGGTTTGCAGCGTAGGCAGAGAGAGCTCCAATAATGTGAGTAAGTTACAGAATAACTTACTGTACTGCGGGAGCGTGACGGGTGCGGTGCGTTAGCGTGACGGTAGCGATGCGAAAGGAACGAAACGATACGAACTCCTCCAACTTACGACCTCTAGAACTCTATTCACTGCCTTCTAACACGTGACTTCTCTTTTCAGCTCAATTCATGACCATGTGCGAGACCTACGGCTTGGATTGTCCCCCGAGCCAAGCCATGTGGTACTACGCGCTGTGCCTGACCTCCTCCAAGACCCTGGTCACTATCCTGGCGTTCCTGATGCATTGGCTGCCGGCGTACGTCGTGGATGGAGTAGCTGTGCTCGTTGGAAAGAAACCGCAGTAAGTAGAAAAAAAAAAGTATTTAATGGGCTTATTCCCAATTCAAATGAATAAATCATTCATTCATTCATTCTTTCATTCATTCGTTCATTCATTCAATTCAACAGATTTCCACAGTTTTACAGATTCTTAGTCCCACAGATTCCCAACTCTACAGATTCACAACTGTACATATTCCTAACTGTACATACAGATCAGAAATTTCACAGTCGTAGGTAGGTAAGGTTCGTTTTTATATGAGGCCCGGAGGGCCAAAACAACCTAGAAATAGGAGCTCGCGAGGAGCTCGACTCTGTCAAATTAGATTTTTTTAATTACATACGGACAATACCGCCCAATCAGGGACTGTTGACTAGGCCTAGGTCTCCTGTAGAAATGGGTATCTGTAGACATGGGATTCTATTGAATCGAAAATCTGTAAAAATGGGAACCTATAGACATGCTAATAAACCGGGATACGTTCGCCTTTGTAAGGACACGAGCGTTAATTTGTGACCCATTTCAAGAAAGATATGCTTGAAGTCGTCAATGTCATTAAAGATATCAAGTCATCTGTAACTTTTAGAAAACTCAACCTTATTGTTGTAGTATGTCAGACTGACTTTGGACCTAAGGTGGGTACCAAATTTAATTTCATGACTGTACATCCCTGCTATATATTTGTCTATTTTATAATTGTTATCTCTTTTGTTTGCACAATAAACATACGTTTATCTACACCCATGTCATAAGTCCTCTATTATGCGTTCCAAACCCGTAGGCAATGACCAGCATTACCTGTGGTAGTAGGTGACAGCGATGACAGCTGTTAATTTTGGAAGAATTCCAAATTTGGATCTCATTACCTTACAATATTCGATAACGTAATTTCAAAATTACTTTACAGCTGTCATCGCTGTCACCTACTACCACAGGTAAGGTAATGCTGGTCATTTGACTTTCGGCTTCTGAACCCATCTTAGAGTACTTATAATATGTGTGTAGATAAAGTACATACGTACAACCAACGTCGCCTGTGTAAGTGTGTGACTGTGTATCTGTGTGTCTATATGAGGTATCGTAGCTCCCAAATTGATGAACCCATTTGGACGAGCTTTTTTTAAAATAGTTTTATCGGAATGTTTATTAGCTAGGTTTCATGCAAATTGTTAGAGTCGTTACACTATTGAAGAGATATCTCCTTTAACCTCGTAAGGCGTGCAATAGGATGTACATAATCGAGGCAATTTAATTTGAATTGTATTGCGATGGGAATAAGGTTTATTTTCCTATATTCATAAACGGAAAATGGCATTATCGAACAAACGTAATAGAACTTTATTGCCTTGACGGAAGATTCAAAGTCCCGCTGACAAAAAACTCCCTGTTTGCAGTATGATGGGTCTTACGAGGTTTAAAGAGGATATCGCCATTATTATTGGGGGTTTTATTGTCGATGGCGCTTCCGCCATTATTAAAGATGCTCCGATATAAATACAACGTCGCGTGACGCAGTGCGGCGTAAGCGCCATCGACAATAAGGTCCCTTTTCATAGATAACTCCACAATTGTCTCTTAATTTTCCTAAATTTTGTTTCAGATTAAGAAAAGCCTACAGAAAAATCGATCAGTTCTCCGCAGTCCTCAATTTCTTTACGTTACGCGAATGGAAATTCACAAATCACAATATGACGCGACTTTACAACGAGATGTGCGACGCGGACAAACATACATACGACTTCGACACCAGCTGTATTGATTGGAATGAATATTTTGGCAACTTTATGAAGGGAATTCGAGTGTATTTATTAAAAGACCCGGTATCAACCATCCCTGAAGGCATGAAGAGGTACCAGAGGTTGAGAATGTTGCATTATTTAGTTATTGGTGTGGTAAGTTTAATATTTATCAAGTTACTATGGTTTGTTTTGTCGTTTTTTTTCTAAGTTTGTATATAAATAGCATGAGCATTCGCATAAAATGAGCGTTTGTAACGAATATTCGAGTGGTTTAAATCGAGTTACGTGATCACACGAGGACGTGGTTACAGTCAGCATGGCCGTTATAACGATCGGTATTAGAAATACTCGATTAATTTCGATCGTTTCGAACGCTTCGCTCGCTACGAGTGTTCGTTACTCGTCTACGATAACGTATTTGCGAATTATTTTAATGGAAATGTAAATAAAATTATCTTTTATACCTAGTCTGTCTTAAAAAGATATGTATCATTAACTACACTAAAGTCTATTTAATTATGAAAAATCCTTCAGCGTTCTTTATTATCTGTGATTTTTAAAACCTATTCTTTACTTTTATTTCTCTATTGTTGTTTGTATTTTATATGCCTTTTTATTAACGCGAAAAAACTTATATTTGTACTTATTTTATTAAAAAATGACACAGATTTTAGTAGTAACTTGTAAATGTTTTAAAAGTATAACATGTTTGTAATTTAAATGTCAAAGCACAGGTGTAACATTTTATCGGCAAGTTTCCCAATAAGTATAAAATGATATCCTATCTTAAGTCCGAAATTTCGTTCCCCAATTGTTTTTTTGTCCGAAAATTCATAAGTAGGTAAATATTTTTTAAGGATTTTTTTCTGAAACCAATACCTTTTCAAAATATTGTGATGTACATATAAACCTGTAGGTTACGTTAGGTTTGTTTTATCACAATTCAGGAAAAAGAAACGTTGTCAGAAAAAATCTGACAACGAAAATTCGGACAAATAAAACAGTTGGTTGCTGTTTTTTATATCTTTAGTTTTTATTTTTATGTAGTTATTTATTTCATTTTCGAAGTACCAAATGATTATATGAAAGTTGAATAAAATAATTTCAATACATAATAAACATTATATATAATTTTCTTTTAATTTTTCTGTTATATGTTTCAGTACTCGACTTTAATTTTGATTTCGGTGTTATGTATAAAGCTAGATAATAATTCCTTAATGTAAATAATAATAATAAGTACCTACAATTTAATATCGAAAAGTACAAATATGTTTTAAAAGTTTCGGTGACACAGTTAGCCAAGTTGATAAAGAGTGCCTACGAAGCTAGCGGTCCTGGGCTCAATTCCCAAATATTTGTGTGATGGAACGATTTGTACCTGAGTGTTGGATGTTTTCCATATACTTCAGTATATATTTTTTTATATAAGTATGTTTATCGTCGCCTATAGTACAAGACTAGAGCATAGATTGGGACTAGGCCAATTTGTATGAGATTGTCCCTGATATGATATTCTATGTCGAAAATTATATTACAAGTTTGGGGCTTATATACTCTTGAATTGCAAAGGTTTTATAAAGACATTATAATAATAATCATGATATAATGGGTCAATTAAGCAAGTTATTTACACGTAAAAACTTTATATATTTATATTTATTTAAGTTTTTATTTAAACATTGTGATATTTAAAAAAAGATAAAATTTATCCTTCCTTAGGACGATCGCTAACGAATTTTTCGAATTATAAATACATTACATTTTTTACATATACTTTGGTTTAATTGTTTATCATTTTTAATTTATAACATTGGGGCCAATTCGGTTATCTATTTTAGGTCGAATTTTCGTTCCCAACTATTTCATTTGTCCGAATTTTCATTAGTTAGAAATGCATTTTTCTAAAATCGTTTCACTTTCCAAGGCCTCTATTCTACATCTCTATTCGACGTGTTATGGTATTGTTTTTAAATCGATCGCCATTACTGTCTAGTAAATAAGAGCTACTGATATCTTAAAACATTTGAAAAAAAATATATGTAGAAAATAATAATTTCTAACTTACGAATTTTCGGACAAATGAATCAGGTTGGACTTGGACCTGAAAATGTAAATGTTAAACTATTTAAGTTATACTTGCTCATTTAGATATTAAGGAATTGTTTTTATTGTTAAATAATTATATTATTGTAAATTATAATGGATGTATAATAACAGTAAATCCAATATTCAATAATAATGTGTTTTATTTTAGATAAAAAAGAGTAGGAATGGTAAAATATGAAAATGAAAAATAATTTTTTGGCACATGCAAAAATAGTTTCCAAGCATAAATAATTTTTTAACCTAAATACTTTTTTATTACGGTAAAATGGTGTCCGCTCAGCGAGTGTGGCGATATTTTTTCCAAAAATCTTTTTTTGCTGGTAGATAGCAATTTTTCCAGTCGTGATTTTACCGAATGTCTTTTTTTCCCATTCTTAATATTTCTTGGTCGCATTACCATTCTGGTTGTTTTCCAGTCGCAAAATTGAAGAGCAAAAATATTCAATAATAAGCGAGATACCGAAATTGAATACCGGTATTTTTGTATGAAAATAATGCCGTTATACGATCCCTGCTTTCACCATTGTGGCGACCTAGCGACATCTAACGGCAACTTGTATCAACCAACTCGCTACCTCGCTAGCGCCACCAACGTCAGACAGCGCAACTTAAGTGTTCTACAACGCGCTAACGAAGTTTCTCCAGTCAGATGACATATATACAACTTCCAACTTCATTCCAATGGACTTCGGTCCCCAGGCATAACAACCGCCGGGAGAGAGATCTCTCTATTGTCCTCTCTTCCTACATTGGTGACCCCGACGTGATCGTCCTCCTACATTGGCGACCCTCGACAATGGACAAATTACGCAACCTGACGACCTTCAAGCAACTATGACGCAGTTTCACAGCAAGCCAGACAACCTACACGTCATCACCATCAACCTCCGGTCTCAAAAGGGGGGGCTGGTGTGGCGACCTAGCGACATCTAACGGCAACTTGTATCAACCAACTCGCTACCTCGCTAGCGCCACCAACGTCAGACAGCGCAACTTAAGTGTTCTACAACGCGCTAACGAAGTTTCTCCAGTCAGATGACATATATAAAACTTCCAACTTCATTCCAAAGACTTCGGTCCCCAGGCATAACACCCGCCGGGAGAGAGATCTCTCTATTGTCCTCTCTTCCTACATTGGTGACCCCGACGTGATCGTCCTCCTACATTGGTGACCCTCGACAATGGACAAATTACGCAACCTGACGACCTTCAAGCAACTATGACACAGTTTCACAGCAAGCCAGACAAACCGCACTGTGCACCACTAGCATTCTGATATATCTCCATGCCTGGTGTCTACAGTGTGCACACTACTCTCACTCAACAACGCGACTCACTGCGTCCTACTACGAGTACTTCACGAGCAGGTACACGACTCACTGTGTACTCCACGCACTCCTCTTCTCCTGCTGCGCTCGCTAACGCGGCTTTGAGCACTACTAGAGACATCCACTACTGGCACTTGCAAGCGGCAATTCCACGCACAGACTGCACGTCATCACCAATCAACCTCCGGTCTCAAAAGGGGGGGCTGGTGTGGCGACCTAGCGACATCTAACGGCAACTTGTATCAACCAACTCGCTACCTCGCTAGCGCCACCAGCGTCAGACAGGCGCAACTTAAGTGTTCTACAACGCGCTAACGAATCTTCTCCAGTCAGATGACATATATACAACTTCCAACTTCATCCCAATGGACTTCGGTCCCCAGGCATAACACCCGCCTGGAGAGAGATCTCTCTATTGTCCTCTCTTCCTACACCATTGTAATTAGGCCGAAATAGTTAGGTAGGTTTAGGTTATGTTCGTTTTGCAGCAGGCCCGAAGGGCCAAACCACCCAGAAGTAGGAATGAATGAAATAGAGATAGCTTATACACCAGATAGACATATAATCGAAATGTAACCGGACGGAGTACCGGGCAGAAGCTATTTACAATTATTACAGAGGCCGGGCAACCCCATATTTCCCGCCGAGGTATGTATAGTGCCCAACTAGCACATTAGCATTAAAATAACCTGTATATGATCCGTATATCAGTTCCACTCGAGTATAAAAGTGTTAACACATACCTGTACAACAGAGTTATAGCATGCTCTAACTCACTTATACCCACGAAAGAGGCCCACAATTTTACAGGTAAGAGTTATAGAAAGCCTATAGTATGGTGATATACAGGTATTGAAGCACCTGCAAGAGAGCGTCTATTCTGTGTCAGCTACTACTTTAACCGGTATTACTGTTGTATAGTCGGGTTAGTGAACACTACGGGAGGTAGAAAAGCTTCGGATAAGAATGATTTACTACTTGAAACTTTATAAGATCTATTAAGAATAGTTGGTTGACACCTAGACTCGTATTAGTTATTTAAAATGGACTCAGGTAAGTTTGTTACCTTTTTGTGAGTGCATTAAGTAGCATTCAACTGTTTAATTTTTACGTCCGACTAGTTTGAAAAAGCCTATAAGTAAATAAAATTAGATCCTTGACTTATCCGTCACAGAATATGGCGACAAATAATTGTCAGAAAAAGAGATAAAGGAACATCTGAAAGTATTCAAGTTATTTTTGTTTATGAAGTGAAAAAATTACTGCTCTTGTGATTTTACGGCAATATATACCATGTTTCTCATCTCAATTTTAACGCGCCTAGGATTTATTAAAGATTGAAAAGAAAAGTTATGACAAAAATAACAGACGCCTCTAACTAATAATATTATTTATTCCTGCTTCCTGAGCAGTGCCATGTAAAATTAAGTGGTATTCATGGAACGCTTGGAATAGTATAAAAAAAATAGTATTTAGTGGTCAAATGTTCAATTACTCAAAGTAATATTTTTAGTTAGTTTACCAAAACAATGGCGAATTTACTTTAAATATTAAATCTTCAGTTAACTCAAATATATACCATGTAAGTGTTAATAACGATCCATAAATGCGTTGTTTAACACCAATACCTTTAGAACGTCTATAAAGGAAACTACCTAACACAATAAGCTTTAGTTAAATTCCTTTATTATAGGTCAAAACTAGATAAAAGAGTTGTTCGACACTTTTAGCATCCCGTGTTACTAAACTCTCGACGAACTCTATTTTATAACCCATATCTGCACTTATAGTCAATATAACACCTAAAGATTTATAAGACACTTCATGGCGACAATTAAATAACAATATGCGTTAACAGGAGTCAGCGAACACTCTTGTTAAGACATAGGTGTCACAGACAGGTTAAAGCTATAACACCTTAATTATACTTGCTGTAATTATCACTATTTTAACTCTCAAAGCTGTACTAAATCGTCCATAAAAGTTCTAGTGCCACTGTTGGAGTTTAATTTGTTTGCTAACTCCTCTATATCGACTTTAGTTAGAACTAAGATAATTGTAACTCTGTAATAACGCTTAAAGTTCTAAAAAAACCTGTAACTGACACCAAAATGTTAGTTGGGTGCTTTTATCAAACATGCAATGAAATAAACAACAAAAAAATCAAAGTTTTATTTTTTATAGTGGCAGAATGTCATGATGCCTGTGCCACAAAGGGCATTGGGTAAATTTGTTTGAAGAATATTGTCTTTTTTTTTTCAGCGGCCACGGATGATTTTTACATAGTTATTTAGAGGACCTCTAAATACACATAGATATATATAATTTATGGCGTTAAATAATATCGGAGCGGAGATTTTAAGGATTTATGTATTCAGTTTTTAGTACAAAAGTACGCCCGAGTATGAATATTTAAATATCTCGGCTCTGATGCACTTAAGAGTATTACATTACATAACAAAATATGTTTATTTTTAATAGTTGTATCATAATTTACCCCTTTTACGAATGGCCGCTCACCTTGAAAATGTATGAATTTTACAAATGACAACACTTTTACCCAAACCTCTTTATGTGGAATGGAAATTAAAAAAGAGGACTTTGCCGACCTAGGCCTGCACGATTTGTATGAAATTCCATTAATGACCTCGTGTCCTAGCCGCACCTGAAACATCATACTTCGCAGCCTATTATAAGGAACATTACATCAATTTTTCATTACATAGTTGCAAGTTTCGTCATTTTTGAAGTTAGGAACGTGAATTTGCTATTTAGACAACTAGTACTCATAAATATTTCGCGATTTTGAAAAACATTCCTAATGGTTTGAAATGGGGGGTAGAAATATCGCACTGCCAGATCAACACAGTATCATTTCAAAAAACTAGCTTGTTTTGTTTCAAGTTCATAGGAAATGTAATAGAGTCGATTTTAAAATGTAGTCGTATTTTGAGTTAATGCTGTATTGATCTGGCAGTGCGATATGTATCATCACTACATAGTATAAAACAATGTTGCTTCCCGCTGTCTGTCTGTCCCTATGTATCTTTAAAACTACGCAACGGATTTTGATGCGGTTTTTTTAAATAGATAGAGTGATTCAAGACGAAGGTTTTTATGTATGATAAGTTTTGGATTATGTACGGGTATTGCAGACGGCATAAACCGAAGCGAAGCGAGGGCGGGTCACTAGCAGTTAAATAAAATAATAGCTATGAGCTATGATAATAGCTGTAATGTAATGGGAGTAAGTTGAGTTGGTTAGGTTGTTTTTTTGACCACCCTTATATGAAACTCGAAATACAGTTGGTTAGGGTCAAGTCATTTTTTTTTGACCATCCTGAATCGATGGTTGCACTCCGAACAGGCTTTTTACCCGACTTACGAAGGAGGAAGGAGGAAGGAGGTAATGTGTTTATCAGCCTATATTATGTAACCCTAATTATATTTAAGCGAAATAAACACGCTAATAAAATGACCACGTGATGATGGTAAAGCAAGCGTTCCACTTGCAAAAACGGCACTACTTGGGAAAAGCATTTTTGTTATGGCACCTCGCATTTACAATAAAATACCAAGACAGATAAGGGACACCAGCATTGACATGTTTAAAAAATTGTTTAGTCAAATTATTAATAGAAAAATGTTATTATAGTATTAGCGAATTTTTAAATGACATAGCATTGTAAATAATATATTAATATAAGAGCCATACAATATATTAATCTGAATAATTTGTACGCCGAAAGGCAAAACATGAAGAACATTGAATATGTAGAACACCTGTATAAAAATTACTCAACTCATGTTTAGCAAATAAAATTATCTTTATCTTTATCTTTTATGTATGTTTGTTCCTTTGTGGCACTCTACAAACTAAACGCGTCGACCGATTTTGATGATTCTTATGTCAATCGATTTGTCTTTATCTTGTGAGTGTCACTAAAGATTGATGACGTTAATTAAAATTAAATATGGAGGCAACTAGACGCCATATTGTAACAAATAAAAAAAATTAAGTCGAGGAACTATGACAAGTGGGGTATCATGGAATAGTCATCATCATGGAAGAAAAATCTTGAAATGGCACTTTTTAAAATGTACAAATTTATCTTATATTCTGTAATTTTGTATGTCTACCTATATAAAATACTTACTTTATTTATCTATAAATTAGATCAGTAGTTAAGAACTCCCCATCGGCACACAAACCTCTTCATGGTTTTGCTTAGATGGGCATTGTACCTACTATGTACTATCTTTATATTAATCAATAAATTAAAAAAAAAAAAAAAGTAATTGAAAAATCATTTTCAGGTTTCTTTCATCATTTTTCATTTTGAATTACTATTTAGTATTTATAACGACGTCGGTTAAATGCGCAACCCTCGTAAGTCCATTTGGCTCAAGTTTACAGGAGACACAAAAAACAAAATTACAGCATGTAGTTGCAGGGAAGTTTATTAATGTTATGTATTCATATAGGTAAAAAATAGTGAAGTTATCATATTTTTAGCTCAAAATACCTAAAATGTTTCTAAAACTATGAAATATCCCTGCTGTGAATTCGCTTCAATACAGAAAACCTCGTATCTCCGAAATGAAATGTAAAGCAAAACTCGTAAGTCCATGCTGTCAAAGCATATCAACACTAATTACTCCATACCTGGAGGGGAGTTACAAGTTTTTCTATTTGTAGAATTGTAGTTTTTTTAAATAACGGTTTGTTTGACGTTTGAATGCAATATATAGATCGATGCGTTTGGTGATTGGCTACACGATTCAATAAAAAAAACATTTTCGCAAAAAATGGACTTACGAGGTTTGCAAATTTAACCGACGACGATTTAAATTTGGTTAGCAACAATAGTCGGGTTTTTTAAAGCTTCTTTTTTGTTGTTATTAGGTTAAGTATTTTGGCCACGCAGTACCGAAACTTAAACAAAAAAAATTAAATCACTGTGTCCGTGGGATGGCAAAATTACTCATTATGCGATCGGCCCCCGATATGCACTGTGACGTCATGTTATTTTTTTGGCTATTTTTATAGCTATTCAAAAAAATATTTTTCTCAACAGTTTTTTACATGAATCAGCTTAATTATTGAAGCTGTGAAAAACATGAATATGCCCGATTCAGTCGCCTGATCCAGAAAATAAAGACTAAAGACCCGGCATAGAAACCGTACTACTTAAATAAGCAGAAAATCCATTATGGTTCACTTCTTTTTACTTATGGTTTTCATAGTGAGTAGAAAAGAGATGAATCTATAGCTGTTCTTTCGTTATTTGGTACATCGTCACCAGTAAGGCGTGATTTGGACCTATAAGCGCCTATAGTATTTGGACCTATAGACAAGGAAAGACAAATCCTTCCTATAGAAACGACAAAGAAGTCCCTGTGTAAAATCTTGTGACAATGACAGTTAAAGAAGAAAGGACGGCCTACTTTTTGTTTCATTTTTTCTCATGTAATACGTAATCTAAAAAACCCGACTGCAATAAAAAAAACAACTGAAAACGAAAAACAAGCTATATAATCTATAGAAAATTGTAAGAGCATGTACTTATTGATTTGTAACCATTTAAATATAACTTGAATATTGGTAAAGGTGTTCCAGGGGGGACAAGCTAGTCCAAATGTTAAATTTTTTCAAGAAATAGGTTTTGAAATTCGTTGCTTGTCCCCGCCTGCAATACCTTTTCCAATATTCAAGTTAAATTTAAATTGTTATAAATATCAATAAGTACATGCTCTTACAATTTTCTATAGATTATATAGCTTGTTTTTCGCTTTTCAGTTGTTTTTTTTATTGCAGTGGGGTTTTTTGTTTATTTTTAATAATTTAATTTATTAATATAGTTTAGTAATAGTTTTTATTAATATAATAGTGGTATAATTAATTATTACCAGCTTATTAATATTTGAGCTCTGGAGCTTAAATTTTTAATGTCGCGAAGCTACAAGTGATTTCGCTTGTAATTTGAAGCGAAACTCTTTTTCTAGCGAAAGGAGTTTATTAACATTTTCGTATTTTTTGACTTTCCTGTCAAAATAAAAAAAATAAAAAAATAAAAACCTGGCATAAAAGTGTTATAATGTATATATATTTGGAATGGGCTATTTAACAGCTTTCATTTGATACCCATATTGTTATAATAAAATCAAAAAATTCCACTCCATATTTTTTTCCACGGACGCCATATTGAAATATTATATACCCTATGTCACTTCGGCAATCAAGACGAATCGAATGACTGCAGAGCGTGCCCAGAAATAGACATACATACATACATACATACATACATACATACATAAATACATACATACATACATACGCTCGAAAAACACAACCCTCCTTCTGACGCAGTCGGGTAATAAAAAGTAGAAAAAGATAGCTGACGCGAAGTACATCTTATAGTCCGGTTTCTATGCTATATGTTCTTATTCTGTGAGTCGTCCGATCTCACTGCGTTGCTAAAACGGAAGAAAGTGGGAGTTTCCTTCCGAGCCCGGAAGTAGGAAGCTCGGTGCGCGAGTGTTGCTAGCTTTAGTCCGCCACACCTTGCTTATGGTCTGCTAAAAAAACTTCACCGCATAGTCTATGGCTGTCAAATCACCTGTCAATTTTAGATCAAGCTTACAATGTATCTTTGTATTTACCTATTAAGTTTTATAGTACATTTTACACGGAGCTCTGTCAACGATCATTTAGATATTAAATCTGGGCTGGAACACGTATATCCAAATTCCATGGCGCTGAGGTTTTTTATAACGGTTAATAACACAGGTTTGTTTTCTAACCACCATTCATAACTATTGTTTTATTTGGCTACAAATCAGATGAGAGTGTTCGTTCACTGTAAGGGCTTGTTCACGGAGACGCCAGCGTCGCGCGTGGCGTGCGGCTTGGCGTTGCGCGGCGCGTCGGGCGTTTTTTCCGTTTACAGAGACACGGCGCGTGCAGCGGACCGCGTCATCACACGCGCAAACACAAACATATGGGAATGTACGGTGTTGTTTATAAAGATGCGGGGCGTAGAGAGTAGCGGTGTCCGCTACATCCGCGGCGGACTCTCGAGCGTGTAGCGGAGCGCGCGGCGGAGCACAAGACTGTCAGAAGGTTCCGCCGCGGGCCCCGCTGCGGGCGCAGTGGCGGGAACCGCCGTTTTTTGACGCGTGCGACGCTGCGTTCAACGCGGCGATGCCATCCGCGGGCTCCGCCGCAAGTAACGCTGTAGTTGAAGCAAACGCGCGTAAAACCGCTTCTCCGTAAACGCTTTTATACAACGCCATATGTTTGAATTTAGTGCAGACCGCGCCGCCCAACGCTACGCGCGACGCCCCGCGTCTCCGTAAACAAGCGCTAATAACTTAGTGCCATGTCCGTCCGGATAGCTACCACCATCTTATCCATTAACCCACCGCCAAGCAGTAGTTTTCGCATTGCTGTGTTCCGGTGTGGGGATAACACAACCGGTGACATTACTAGCATAGAGGCATTCCATCTTAGTGCTCAGGATTGGCAACGCATTTGAAGTTTAGGATTGCAGTTTTGAGATTGTAGTCTTGACGTTTCAAATGTATATGGGTCTCAGATCCCACTTAATTATCATCAGGTGGCCTGAGTGCTCGCGTGCCTTCTCCTTGCCATAAAAAATAATAATTAAACTAGTTCAGAACCTGGAAAGGATCAGAGGGCCCTGCCAAGATGCATTGTGCTAACTAGCGTTTCTATTCGATTTGTTTTTACACCGCGTCACTGGTAGATGTCGTGATACGAAAAGTCACGTAATCTACCAGTGACGCGATTGCTTAAAAAACGAAACGAATAGAAACGTTACTTAGCGCAATGCGTCTTGGCAAGGCTCCATACGCGGCGGCGCGGCGGCGAAACCGGTTCTGGTAAGCCGTTGGATTTAAGCGGCGCTGGACCAGTTCTTGTGGCAAACCTTGGGGGAGGCCTATGTCCAGTGGAGGATGACTCTCGGCTGATATGATGATGATACATATCGTTACTACTACTACGGCATCAATTCCGAGATCTCGGAATCTCGAAATCTCGGAATCTTGGACCAATTTTTAGATATTACAATTCCGAGATTAGACGGAGCAATGCCGGAACACTTTCGATATGGAAATTGAATTCCGATATTGGGCCTATCAATATCGTAAATCCGATATTCATTACCTTTTAATTCCGGTATTGTAAAAAAAAAAATCCCGACGAATTGAGAACCTACTCTTTTTTTTGAAGTCGGGTAAAACAACGTATTATTTCAAAGTTATCTGTGGAGTTGCCTGGTATAATTTCAAATTCTTACACATAGAAGACATCACCTTCTATGCATTACATGGAGAGCGTCGGTGGCCTAGTGGCTTAGAGGGTCGACTCGTGATCGTAAGGTACCGAGTTCGAACCCCCGCGGTCACCATGTACCAATGAGTTTTTCTAACTTAAGTGCATTACCCGATGCTCTTACGGTGAAGGAAAAACATCGTGAGGAAACCTGCACATCCGAACAGCTGAGTGTGTAAGAGGGTAATTGCACAAAAGATCCTAAAGGGCCGAAGTGTATCCGAAAGGGCCCATCTGTAAGATAAGATAAGATGCATTACATGTGCGACATGCAATATCGGACGATTTCTAGTATCGAATTTGAAAGTCGGTATTGAATATTGAATAGAAAGTGTGTTTTTCTACTAGATCCCCAATTCCGATACTAGTATCGGAATTCCGATATTGAGACACAATACCTACCTAATTTCTATTCCGGTATTGGAAATAGTCGATATTTTATGCAAAGCGTAATTCCGAGATTCCGATATTGAGGTTCAATACCGATTTTCAATTCCAATACTGGAAATCTTCCGATACTGCATGCGCTAATACATACATACAAAACGCCTGTTTCCCAGAGGGGTAGGCAGAGACCACTTCTTTCCACCTGCTACGATCCTGACAAATCTCTTTCGCTTTAATATCGATACTAGGTACCTTAGAAAAAAGTCTTATCAGATATTTCGAGATTACTGATGTGCAAGTTGCGGAAAGTTTCCAAAAAGTTGGAAAAATTCTAAGAAATTTCCGGAAACTTTCACTAGAAATATGGGAAATTTAAATTTATGAAACGGAATGTGTCAATCCCCATACAAAATTGTGAGAAGTTTCCGAAATTTTCCTACATTTAATGTTCCGCAATTTTGAAAAGTTTCCTTTGGCACATCAGTATTCGAGATGTATGAGTTTGAATTCAATTCTCTTCACGCTTAAGTTTAAAATCTGATACAAGTTTTATCAAAGCAATGACGATATAGATATTAGATAAATAAAAAATCCGATATAATGGAGACCCTTTATTTTTGCTAATATCTCTTAAACGGCTCGACACATTTTCATGAAACTTTGTTAAAAAGCACCGCTTATAAACCTGCTTTGAAATATAATAAACCGCATCTAAATCGGTTCACTCACTACGGTGCCACAAGTATATAAACATTTTGTATAATTTCATTTAACTAACCACGAACAGCATAATGAACGTTTAGCATAAAAACCAATTGTATAATTTCATCATGCATACGATCGAATAACACAACACTCATTTATTATGACTATCATTTTCTTGTTATTGTGCATTTTAAGTCAATTTATTCTAGGTTAGGTTAGGTTAGAACTGTGACCACATTGATAGTAATAAAAACAGTTAGGAACATTTATTTTTAATTTATAAACATAGTTTTTGAAATTATGCATTTTATTTTTATGCGTCATGACTATTATATTTATGGTTTATTATACAAGTTTTTATGGTTTATTGTTCAACAAGGGACTAAAACAAGTCATAATGGCACGAGGTGTGTATAGTTCGAGTATCATTAAAGTTGTTTGGTGTCGCGTTAAACACTCTACTTTTCACTTTGTATGCGAGAAAAAAACGATGTTTTATACAAAATTAGAAAATTTATTACAACAAAGTTTCTTATAAATTTGTTACGCGATTTTTTCTTGTAAAGTGACGCTTTAAATGCTTGCATATTTAGCCAACAGATTCAAACTTGAAAACATTTTTAAAACTAATTTAAGCATGCATAATAAAATGAATTCATACTGAATATTATTAAATAGATTCATTAATTGTGTTTCACGAATTTTAATGGTGTTTTTATATTTTTGCACAGTTTTCATTGTGAGGTTATTTCCACTTCCTAAAAATTGTCTATACACAATCACTAAAAATGGAAAACACCATGATTGGTCGTTTAGGGATTTTCAAATTAAATATAAAAAATACTTTAGTCCCTACAGATTAATAAGGAGCTTTAGTCCCGATATGCAGAGACTAAAGCAATATTTACGCATACATATTGACGACGCGATAGCCTAGTTGGTAGTGACCCTGCCTACGAAGCTAGCGGTTCCGGGTTCGATTCCCGGTATGGGCAAATAGTTGTGTGATGAGCACGAGTATTTGTTCCCGAGTCGTGGATGTTTTCTATGTATTTAAGTATTTATTTCTCTATATAAGTATTTATATCGTTGTCTAGTACCCATAGTACAAGCCTAGAGCTTAGTTTGGGACTAGGTCAATTTGTGTGAGATCGCCCCGTGATATTATTTTTTAATTTTAATTTTTTATTTGAAGAGCATGAGAATTGAAAAAAACTTTTGTGCAGGAGAAGATTGCGAGCTGGAGTGCATGCCTGACAGGTGCTGCTTGGAGCTGGAGGGAGGGGAGGACTGTGACATCCTGGAAATCATGGGGGGGTGCTTTGAGAGTATACACAAGGGTGGGTACTAGGGAGCTTCCATATGCTCCTTACAGTCGTGTTCATAAATATGTGTACACTTTAGTACGAATCGCTGTGATAATTCATAACGACGACGCGTTAGCCTAGTTGGTACCCTGCCTACGAAGCTAGCGGTCCCAAGTTCGATTCCCGGTATGGGCAAATATTTGTGTGATGAGCGCGAGTATTTGTTCTTGAGTCTTGGATTTTTTCTATGTATTTAAGTATTTATTTCTCTATATAAGTATTTATATCGTTTTTTTTGTTATTATTATAAATGGTAGTATAGATGAGAAACATTTATTCGACGAGCACAGAGAAAAATAAAAAGGAACATAGAAAATCATCATAAAAAAAAGGATGGCAACACAAAAATAAAAACAAAAACAATAAAGAAGGAAAAGAATGCAATTTTAGGATAATGTTGCCAGGGGTGATTCTGTGACACTATGTCACAGCATAAACCACAACGCCGCATTAAATAGACAAGGTACTAAAGTTTACACATATTTATGTACAACAGGAACTTTTAAAAGGTGTTCTGAAAATTTTAATGTTAAATAGAGGGTTTTCTCGAAAGCATTCTTTTTTTTGGCCTATTCCCAGTTGTCCTCACCCCCTTTGTCCACACTGTGGACAACTGGGATTTTTTATTCCCAGTTGTCCACACTCTTTAATTTGACTCAACTGTGTTAGTTTTTATTAATGTCCTTAAGTGATATATTCGTATTTATATATTATACCCAGGTTCAGAAAAATACAAAGAGTCATTTAAGAGTACCTAACAAACGTTTACTTAAAATCTGGTTTATATTACAAAAGTATGTTCTACAAATATGAAAATAATAGCGAATACATGTATTTTTGCTAATATTATCTTTAAAACTAGACCAGATATACAGGGTGGAATCTAAGTCGTGATCACAATGATCACCTCTGTGGTCTACCCATGAATATGAACAACTTTCACTGTGGGACCAACTCTGAAATCCCGAAAAAATAATCAGCTGTTTCATAGAAAAGTTCAATACTTACTCGTCCAAAATGTATGAAGCAGCTGTTTTTTTTTTCTTGATTTCAGAGTTGGTCCCATAGTGAAAGTTGTTCATATCCCACCCCCACAAAGGGGGTGTGGACAACTGGGAATAGGCCTTTTTTTTTCACTATTTACTGAGAAAGTCAATAATACATTTTCTACTAATGGCTAAAGAGTATAAACGCCACATGGTCCTTTCTACGCCACAGCTAGTTTCACTATCACGGAATAGAAAAAACACGTTTTTTCTGTTCTGTGTTCACTATAAAGGGCAATACTAAGATTATTGTGAAGCTAAAAATTTCCAAAATGCTCGTTTCTTGCCCCCTAAAATAAAGTCCGATTTTTACGAATTTTGTATATGTTGTAGATGGAGACTATCTCCAACATCTTGGGGCGCCTGTAGATTGTTAACGTAAAAATGCCAATCTTGTATCCTTCTCTATCTTAGGCGAAACCAGAACCGTCAGACTGGCTGCGCCCCTCGTGCACCCCTACGACAGACGAGGGTACTGCGTCGTATATTTGGATTCCAAGCCTGAAGGTAAGATCTTAGCGGGAGGTTAAACGCTGAATATTTCATCAGTTCAGTCCATCAGTTTGGTTAGAATGACTGGAGAATGATCGCCTAACCCACGGAATGACGGACTTTTTTTTCTGGCATATAATTATATGAAAGGCAACTTTGTAGCTGAAATGAGAATGCTAAGAGGAATGTGAGGTGTTACGCGAATGGATAGAATAAGAAATGAGTATATAAGAGGAAGTCTGAAAGTGACACCGGTAACTGAAAAGTTGTGTGGAAATCGGTTGTCATGGTATGGGCATGTGATGCGGAGGAATGAGGAAAATATCGTCAGGAATGTTTTGAGTAGGTATGCATGTGGATGGCTAAATTAGTAGGGGAAACGAAGAAACGATGGCTGGACTGTGTGAAAGATGATATGGCTAGAAAGGGAGTGACTACCGAGATGACGACTAATAGAGAACTATTGAAGAAAAATACATGTTGCGCCGACCCCAAATAATTGGGATAAGGGCAGGAGAAAGATGATGATGATATATATGAGTGTCGCAGTATTGGGTAAAGGCCTTTCTCATTGATCTCCACGAGACCCTATTTGCTGCTTCTTCCGGCCAGTTGCTGAGGAATGCGTCCAAGTCGTCCCGCCATCTCCGTCTAGGCCTGCCCCGTCTACGTCGCCCATTTTGCGGCACCCACTTGGTGGCCACGCTAGCCCATCGGTCCGGGTGCATGCGGAAGACGTGACCAACCCAATCTCAAGAAATAATTTCCTTCAATCCACTGTGAATGATGAAATACTAATGGAAAACTGATCGTATAACCCACTCGTATCATTCTCACGTCAGTCACCGTCTACGACAAAATGGAGGAATGGAGACATAAATTGAAATATTTGTTGCTGTATTAAGGAGCGGCCACACCGCCGCCCAAAATACGGTGGCGGTACGGAATCGCAGTGACATGCCGCGTAAGCGTCACGATTTAATCGCATGCCCTTCGCACCGCTGCTCAAAATACGTCGGTTTGGAAGGTTCGCGTCTAAAAGTTTTGTATGAGGCACGTCACGGCATATACGGTACGTCTGCGTATTTTGAGCAGAGGTCTTATCTTAAAGATGGGCCCTTTCGGATACAGTTCGACCCTTTAGGATCTTTTTTGCAATTACCCTCTTACACAATCAGCTGTTTGAATCTGCAGGTTTCCTCACGATGTTTTTCCTTCAACGGAAGAGCATCGAGTGAATGTACTTAAGTCAGAGAAACTCATTATTATATGGTGACCGCGGGGGTTTGAACTCGGTACCTTACGATCACGAGTCGACCCCCTAGGCCACAGACGCTCTCTCGTTCTTTATTACTATTAATCGCGAGCTTGCGATAGATTGGTGGTAATTTGTTGGAAAAGAGCCGGCGAGATTTAAATTCTTGTGTCACCAATAGTTATTTTTGTGACTGGTGCATAATGCCTAATTATGCGTACAGCCGCATGCATAACTTTATCTACATGCATATCATAAGTTTTCTACAATATGTGAGAAACCTGTATCTGTCGTTACCCTGTATCTTAATGTTCACATTAAAGTATAGGTCACCGATACTTTAAATTGAACATTAAGATGCAACTACAGCGATAACCGATACTTTAATGACATGTAGTAACTTAATGTTAGCATTAAAGTACAACCACAGATACAGGTTACTTAAGGGCATTTGCTTATCGTTTCTGAGCATATTATATTGAAGTTATGATATGGATGTAGATAAACACCTTAATAACACAGCTTTCCGCTCCATTGAGCTTGCAGCAGTATGAACGTTTTCATTTGTTTTTCCAATGAGATAATATGGTAAAAAGAGAGATATGTTATACGCACTTCGATAGTGGCACCCTAAAACCAAGCCAATTGGTACACCTTTACTTAGTCTTGCGCCGTCAACGGAACCGTAAACTAGTCTGCAGAGCAACATACACTCGTCTCTGTTTCGCTCTCGGAAATTAGCATACCATCCTGCTTTCACTTGTCATTTATGAATTAGTGTGTAATTGTAATATTTACTGATTATGTGTGCGTAAGCCGGGCCATTTTTACAAGCGGAATACCGTATTGGTAATCTACCTCTTTTTATATTATATAATTGCGTTTTTCCCTTAATCTCCCAGGTCGCGGTGTCTTCAGAAACGCAGTCAAAATACCCTTCGAGACAACATTCTCGGACTCGCCAGCTGTCAAACCTTGCCCCAAAGTCGACCAGGATCCCTTCAACGATTGCAAACCAGTCGACTGTGAAACACACTACAACGGGCAAAGACCTTATTATGATAAGAGACTACAGCGGTGTGTGAAGGTCCCTCCCATTGACACAGATGCAGAAGTTGTTTATGATGCAAAATCAAATAGATTTAACCGAAATTCTAACGTCACAAATGAGGATTTGGCTTATATAAAGGATCTAATAAATGATGATGCCAATAGACATGCTAAAGACATACTAATTATTAAGAATAAACATCCGGATTTAAGACGCGAAGAGATGGAAGAAGAATCGGTAACTTCTACTTTCATGACAAAAGAAACTCCATTTAATACGTCACGCACCCTGCCTCCCTTGATCAACATGATGACAAAATATTTTTCAAGGCATGCTGATGCTTTAATGATTCTAGTGTTCCTAATAACAGTACAATGCTGTCTAATTTTAACAATGGTATATTGTATGTCGAGAGGCTGTCACTGTAATAAGGATAAGACCGTAATCAGTCGTTTTTTTAACTATAGACAAGATGTATCAGTAACTACCCCACTTATTAGCACTGGTAACATAGAAACGGAGACCACTTGTCAATTCCACAGTGATAGTTCAATGAATGTTGATAAAAAGATTAAATGTTACAAAGCCTGTCATAAAGATAAATTGCATAATGCTAAATTCAGCATGTCTGATGATATCTTATCGAAATGTGTGAATAGGAGAGACTGGACTCATAAACCAAAGTCTGAAGTCATTCATGAATTTAAAACTGAAGAATGGAGACAATTTAAGGGACCTACGGAGGTCGCTGGTCAAAAACGATCGAAGACTGACACTAAAGCAAGCTTGGATAAATTTAAAGTCAAAAAGATTGAAAGTAAAGTTTTATTTGAGAATGATAACTTTGACAAGTTTGTAAGTGAAAGCAGACCTAAACAAGTCAAAAGTATAATTAAGAGAAATATTGACGATCTAAGCACTCAACCGTCCTCTGAAAAAGAAATAAAATGTTACAGCTACGAACAAGCCGCAAGCACTGTCCATCACCCGCTTCCTGTTAAAACAGTGTCTTTGTCAACAGAAAAAGGAGCGCAAGCTTATTTTTCCAATGACTCCATCGATGATTTCCTATCTGAGCGCGGAATGATATTTCTTGCAGGCGAAAACGTATCCAAATACACTTTCTCCACTGATTCGTCGTACAATGTGAATATGAATAAGTCTTCTTCAGAGATCTCTGGTAAAACTTCGAAGAATAACTTGGTGAAAAACCTAATTTCGATGATTCATAGGGAGTCGAAGCATGGGCCCTCTTCAGATCCAGGGGGAGGGAAGAAGAGCTCTGGAAATCTAGACCTGGAGCTGCTGCACATGTCGCAGGCTTCAGTGTTCTCGTCGAATGCTTCGGAATTAGTTGATGGGTTGAAAAATAATGCGGATTCCAGAAGTTCGCTGTAGTTAAGATAATTATAATGTTATTTACGTATCTACTCTTTTGTTTTTATTTTTGTTGGTTATTTCTTTACAATTATTTGAAATTGAAAAAATTGTAAAGTTGGCCACATGAGGGTTCTTTGACACGTCGCCGTCGATAATATAGGGTGAATTTACTAGCGCTTCGGACAAGACCATCATTGCGGAGAAAAGCGCTGCAAGAAACTCCAGCTGGTAATTTTTTCAACCATAAAATACAATTATACTCGAAAATGTAGGGGAGATGTGTACAATATGATCCCTGGAGGTAAAATGATTCCCCATCATATCCGAGTTACTGTTAGCGATATCCATCCAAATACTCATTAACCGTATTTCCCGCGACCCAGCCAGTTGTCTCTCTAAGTGTCATGGAGGTGGAAGCACTGAGCATGGATTTATTAACCCTTAATCAAACGGGTCAATTTTTAGAAGATAACGGAATGTAACATTTAATAAGACACAAACAAAAAACATAAAAATAAATGAAAACTATAAAATTTAGTGGGAAATAGTTTCCCAATATTTGATTAAGGGTTAAAAAAATTTGGAAAAGTGAGTGTCTAATCTATGGTACGCCTATTTTTAAAGTTTCTTTACTTTCTGCATGTTGATTTTTATTAAAATTTTGTTTTATTGGCGGATTCCATTGACGTTCATCTATAATTAAGCGATGTTATAGTACCACATGTTGAACTTGTAACTCATATTTTGATGGATGCCTTGAAATTTGATGATTGCGGTAAAATGATCCCTTTTCGTGAGTATTAAATGATCCCTGGGATCAAATTACCCCATTAGGAAATGTCGATTGGTCACAAGTCCCACTTACCATCAGGTGGCATGTGTGCTCGTTTGCCTTCTCCTTAACTTAAAAAAAATATTTTTAATTTTTGCAGATCCTGCCGCGAGTTTAGAATCGATAAATCACTTTAAAATGTAGGTATAAAAATATAATATATAGGTAATAATAAAAACATCACATGAATGACTTCACAGCTATCCATATAAAAACCGAAAAATAAATTAATGAATCAAGCACATTTTTTTTAATTATAGGTAGGCACACAAGCCTTTAACTATTGACCACCGGAGAGACAACTTTTGTTTTTGCGAGTGTGTATGACCCGACTAACATAGGCAGTCTTTTTTTCAAAAATGTTCCCTTTTTGTAAAATCCGCACAGTGATGCCGGAAACTCCTGCACGTGTAAAGACGATCGTCAAGATGCCTTTTTGCAGAGGTCACCTTGTTGGAGGCGCCCGCCGTCGTCAACCGTGTAGACGCTTTTTTCCAACCAACACAAGGCAGATGCATTGCGGCAGCCGGCGAGGGCGGGAGTGCGTACTATTTAGGAGGAAATAGCTTATATCGGTCATTCTCCAGAATTGTGTTCTCAGTCTAATTAACACCGCCCTTTTTTTCCACTTGGTTTTTGATAAAATTTATGCAAAATGTAGTAACATATCGACCATTCAAACTTTAATATTTATTGGGCACTTAATTATTATTAGCGGTTAATTAACTAGAAGGGTTTTAATATTTGCGTGACGCGCGAATTAGAAAAGCGATGCGTTAATTAGGTTTACTTGCTTGCGAATCAAAAAAACTATGCGTTTATTAGATAAATGTTCATGCCAAATACCACGTGTCCCAAAACTCAACGATAAGCCGGCACCAGAGGATGGAGCTGCTTATGATTAGTCGAGAAAAAATAAGGAAAAAAATATATCTTTTCCTTATTGGTATTGGTATTGGTAGTATCTTGACGTGTAAAAGTGCCCGAGCGGCCTACTTACTAAATAAATTTCTTTTATCTTTTTTATCTTTTTTATTTTTTCTCGACTTATCATAAGCAGCTCCATCCTCTGGTGCCGGCTTATCGTTGAGTTTTGGGACACGTTGTATATATATTTTTAGGAAATAAGACAAAAACTGTCAGACTGTCTATTAATTTTATCATATTTATTATATTGCAACGTTGAAACTATTAGGAACATAAAATATCCATCACGATATACATACATAATAAGCTAACTAATATTTCACCGAAATAATCGTTCTATAATCAACAATGAAAACGATAAAAAAAAAACAGAATTAATAAGTTTACTAAGGTATAAACCTTAGGTATTATGAACAAACGATAACAAATAAATTGCCGTATCTGCTAAAGAAAAAATAATACTTCTTCCTCCTACTTTTTACATTCCCTATCTATCTTTAAAAAAAGTAATTTAAAATTTAAAAACCCGATGAACTAAAAAGATATAAATAAACTAGTTAATTTTATTGAATCTAAGGACACCTCATAATTCATAATGCTAAAATCCGTTGAGCCGTTTAAGCTTTACATACATAAGTTATGTAACATAACATACAGACATTCAACTTTAAGTATGTAGTTTAATTATTGTGGGTGGTTTTAATACATAATTTATACAAATATGAAGAATGATGCCGGGTCCCTAGGATTTTCCTTACATGATTAGAATTAGTTATCACTTTTTGTCAAAATGCAACTTTTTAATGCGGTCAGCAAAATTTTCATGTTTTCCAATAGAAATATGCTAGGAAAAATAAAATAACCTCTAAAAAACATATTGTCCAAACACTTCAGCACACAGATACGATCATAAGGATGATTTTAAGGTTAGAGCCCCTCTAATAACATCAGTTTGACATAATATATGTCATTCTAATCATGCCATCATTAATCCGGGAATTACATTTTTGTAAAAAGATTATTCCTGTAAATTAATTAAAACTGGTTTACCTTAAGCGAGCAATTAGAAATAAAATACTTTTATGTACCAAAAACCTTTTTTACTACTCTTAAACTAATTAACGCGTTCATTTTTGACCCGTGAATTAGACGTGTGTATTAGGGATTCTTGATAAAAAAAATATAACTTCTTTTAGGTACATGTGATAAACTACATAATCCAGTAACTGTTAAATACTGAGGTTCTTAATGTATACAATAATTTACAGAGCTATAGAGTTATTGGCTGATTTTAAAAACGTGAACGTGTTAATTAGAATTTACGAGAACCAAAACATGCGAATTCGATACTTACATTTGTAGTGTGCGATCCACACAACATTAACACGTCTTTCTCTCAAGAGGGTCTTGACATGAGTGTCTGCTCACGCAAAATGCATTACAGACATCTGTCTATTTCTTCAATGGCCTTGCACGGACAAGAATGAAAGCGGCGCGTGAATTAGTACACGTATCGGGACAAAGTTTCTTTATTTTATATCTTAGTGATATTGTAACGTTGCACGTACATGTTTTAAATTATACAACTAGACTTAAGCTATTACTTACAAATTAACTCAATATTTACAATAAATTATTATATTTTATTTTTGCCCAATGAAATCTTATTATTTATACACTAATTCAATTATTAATTCTAATCAACTTATTCTTTTTATTATTTAACTTTAATTAAATCTATTTTATATTAATAAAATGTGATTTTAAATACTAAAAAAAGTAAACATAATAATTATAAACATGCGCTTAGCTTTAAAACGTTTAGCACTTTACTACGCGGTTGCCTTGGCGAGAACTGGCTCGTCATGGAAGTTTCTAGTGGCCGGCGCCTGCGCCGCCGCCCGCCAGTCCGCTCAGATTGTCTTATACGCCGGACCTGGGGCACTACTTTGAAATTCGAAGTTCGAAGTTCCGTTCTTCGATTTCACCATTTGCTACTATGAACACCTTCGGGCCCGTCTTCGGATTCGAAGTTCGTCGTTTGACAATTGTTACTTCGTGGTTACTTCTTTTGACCTACTATGAAAATCGATCTTCGGCGACGGTTTCGGATTTTGACACAAAGTTCTTCGGGGAGAAACGTCAAATCTCACGTTAACTAAAGTGTTATCGTTTGACCTTCGATCCATTGTTTTCATTGCGTGAGTGTGAATGATTTTTGGTTTTATTACTGTGAAATATTTTTCCTAAGCTTATTATATTTTATCGAGTTTCGTTTATATTTTATATTGAACGATGTCACGTCTTTTGCTCAACGAAGTACTCCTCAAAGTGATGCACGTACATATGACGAATTTGGCGGCGGGATACACTCGAGGCTTTTTGGGGAATTCGTCAACACTTTCAGATTAAATCGAGTGGTTTTAGAGGCTATTGCTAGCCTAACTTAATAACCGAGGCATCTACCCAACCTATTCAATCAAAAAAAACCTTAGGTACGTATTTGAAGTGTTTTAGCGATGTTTATCCTTTAAGAAAATATGTTTACTTTTGGTATTGTTATTTATGAGGTATAATGTCTACCTATTTTTGTTCAAATATGCAGACCAATCAAGTGAGATAAAACTCTTTCCATTGATTTATTACAGATTGGAGTTGGCTTAAAATTTTATGGTATTGTAAAGTACCGGGGCAGGTTGGAAGATATGATGCTGGGTCAATGACTTGTTGCCTGTGTGATGTTACATAAGGCTGCCATTTTCTGCCCCATTAGCAATTCCCCCAAACAAGCGCAGCATCATTAAAACTGGGTAAGTACATACTATGGTTATATATTTTTTCTAATTATCATTCGCACTCATCATAATGTCATCCTAAAAGGTATTATGTTTTTTTACTTTTCTTTACATTGTACATAGTTAAGTCGCTTTGACCCAAAGAGCATGAGGAGAAGTTCTTTAACCGGAAACATTTCCAGTTGCCCAAAGGAGTTCCAGTTAAAGGACAATTAACTTGTTCATTTTATTTGTTTTCGATAATATGATGCTCTATAACTTATGTTATTGACATCAAGTTATTTTTTTATTTGATATTTATAAAGTCAGGCCAAGCTTGGTAACAAGCATATGCCGAGTCAACAACCTGTTATGTTTATCTCATTACACTTTAACTAAACAGTTACAGTGTAAAGCGGATAATCTGTAAAAATTCTCAGTGTTTTTTCATATATGTCCTCTCTATCGCTTTAGGTTTAATTCTTGTATTGATAGAGTAAAGTGACATTGTGAAATGAAAAAAAAATACTTCACTGATAATACTTCATTGTTGTTTCAGATGACAAATATGCCATTTTAAATGTTGATACTTCACATGGTGGAGCGACTCATGAATATTTTGTGTGGCAATATCTGGGAACATTTTGAAAGCGTCTGTGCCAAGAGAGAGCCTGCTGTTTTGCACTTGCTGGGTAAGGAATCAAGTTTTTTTTTCCTAAAATTTGAATACTTCTCTTATGAAATACTTTCATGACCCCTTGCGGGGGTAGGTACATGATGACCACTGAGGATGGGGCCACAGATGACTCCCCTGAGGGTTACTATAATGCCATACAAAAGACTGTGCGCTCAACCATTGAGAGAACATTCATCTTTTTTAAAGGTTTAAATGCATATATGTATATATTAACATACTTTTTTATAACAAGGAGAAGGCACACAAGTACTCAGGCCTCCTGATGGTAAATGGTATTTGAGACCTATAGATATTTGAATTCCCAAGACTACAATTTCAAGACTGCAATCCTAAGACTTCAAATGCGTTGCCAACCCTGAGGACTAAGGTGGAATAAGGAATACCTCGATGCTAGTAATTTCACCGGTTTTTCTTATCCCCTTACCGGAACACAACAATGCGAACACTGCTGCTGCACTGGTGGGCACCATTAAAACACCAACGTTTCCAAAGTCACAGCATAATCAGAAATTATAATTAATTATATATTTTATTTGTCACAGGGCGGTGGAGATGCCTTTTGGCCGCATGCACTCTGCACTACAGCCCTAAGATGGCCAGCAGGATCTGCAGGATCACCATTAAATGCAGTATGCTGTATAATATCTGGATGCCAGCTGCAACCGACGACGTCACGAGCGAGAGCAACATGCAGACCGGTGCTGTCGCTGACTTCCGCGTCTCCGCCGCAAAATAGATTAATCTTAGTTTTAATAAATAGATAATAATAGTATGTCGTCCGACACATCCGACCATATGAAGCGAATTTTTTAACGTGTTTATCCTTTGACAAAAATTATACTAAGTTTATTTTAAAACTGCTGCTTTATGATTCACTGAGACAATTTGAATAATGAACTTCAATTTTTAGAGTAGTTGTTCGTGTTCTTAACCATACTTTAGTTAGGCTTATAAGGACTAGATTGCAAAACGTCTATGTAAGCAAAACATCGTTGTTGCATAGCGACCAACTAAACAAAACGCCTTTTTTGTACAATGCCCTGCCCTAGGATGCAAAATGTCTAGTTTGGAAGTAATGCATAATTAGGCATAACAACATTTTTGTTTTATTTTATTTATTTATTTATTTAAGGCTCACAAAACAAGTTACAGTCTTTGTTACATATATGTTAGTTAGTTAAATAACGTTAGAGGGCATTAATTTTATCAGTATAGTTTTAGTACCTATATTTAAGTTTTAATTACTATTAGGTTATAACTGTGGCTAGGTGTGTTTGCTGAGTAAGAACTTGACATAGAGATACATGGCTTCTCAAAACTGAGCTGAAGTACCGAGAAAACATCACAAATTTCAGCCTCATTAGAGGATACAGAGCTACTCGTATCATACTTGGAATCGAGTTTGAACCTTTTTTAGCGAGGTTTTAAATCGTCTAGGTAGCAAAACGTGTCGTGATTGCATAACGACTAGATTATATATTAGATGAATTTTATGTCGGAACTAGGAACGATTGTTTATGGTCTAGGGCTCCACACTAGTTAATAATTTACTGTTTATTAATTTTACTAGTAAATATACGAGTATATCCATACTTATATTAAAAACCGGTCAAGTGTGAGTCGGACTCGCGAACCGAGGGTCCGTATTTAAGATTTTCATACGATACCTCAATTCAAACTCAATTCAAATTTTGGACCGTTATTCCTTGTATAATCACCCTGTTTTGTTGTGATTTAATTAAAAATTTGGAAGACTGTATTACCGGCCAATTTTCATAGTTCCATGTCATCGGAAAATAACTAGGTACCCTATAAATGTTGATTCACTTGAGTAACCCTGGAGTGAGTTGAATGTCGAAATATACCTACGTTTTTTGCGGCATAAACGGCCGTAAGTATCTTTTTTTTTTCGTTAACTTGGAATAATTTCAAGAGTTTAATTTCTACTCCCGTCCCAACGTTCGATTTCCCGAGATAACTGTCTTGACCGACAGACGGACGGACGGACGGACGGAAGGACAACAAAGTGATCCTATAAGGGTTCCGTTTTTTCCTTTTGAGGTACGGAACACTAAAAATGTTTAAATAACTATGTAAAGTAAAGTAACTAAACTAATTAAGTAACTATGAATAGTACAAAGAGTTCCTTCACAAACTACAGTTTGTGATTTCCTTGTTATTCAACCATCTAGTAGTTTTGCCACTTAGACGTTATGATTTTTTGACGATATTTCTACCTAATCGTTTTACTATCAGTACGTTCTGCATACGTTGGCGTTTTGCAACTGGGACATTTTGTTATTTGGGCGTTATACAAACAAAACGTTATAGAACTAAGTCGAATCTTCAACCAAGGTATTCTACTATTAAGACGATTTACACAATTAGACATTTTGCAACCAAGATCTTATGGAACTAAGTCGTTTTGTTTACATAGTCGTTTTTCAATCTCCACTCTGTTTCATCTAAGATGAGTCCTGTGACAGCTCATATAAACACGTATTACTTACTTGTTATTACTTACGTATTACTTACTTGTTTCTTTAACTTTACATAAATACTATATTGGTACACACCTAGCGACGCGGTTCAGGAACTTAAATAATTAACCACCTATTTTTAAGTACCTCGCATGTGAGCATAGTACCTAAGTGATTGAAATTACGAAACACGGCTGCAACAGGACTCATCTTAGATGAAACAGAGTGTAGTCCTTAAAAGCCTAACCCTGGATAGGGATGTAGAGAAATTACTTAAATTGTTTCAATTTCAATTGATTGTCGTTCCTGACTCTGTCTCATTGTAGGCACTAAATAGTCAGTTATTTATTTATTGACTTCATGATGAGAAATGTAATCATGGTCAATATGGTCAACATAATGTCTGCCAAAAACAATGCTAGTTATGATATATATATAAATAATTAGTATATAAGGTACATTTTTAGGCTTAACTAGAGACAAAGTATTGTAATAGTCCTCATACCATTTGTTATAGTATTTTTCATAGTTTTCTGTCGTTATTTTTCTTTTATATTTGTATTAAAGGGCCATTCATCTATACTTATATTATTAAGAGAGAGAGAGAGAGAGAGTGGATTTGTAATTTTGTTTACAAGTGAAAGGTAACCATTACTTTATTATTTGTACAATAATTATTACTTTAGTATTTGTACAATTCTTTCACTATTTGTACAGTACATTATTTCAGATGAATATAGGCTATTTTTTATTATGTTGGAACCTGAACAAAGCTAGGTCCTGACGCTAGTTCTATTAATAAGTCTATCTCTCATGATTCCAAGTAGGTACCTAATGCTAGACTTAATAGGAAGTTGTAATGTTTTTTAGCGAGTACTGAAGAATGAGGAGTACCTAGTAGGAGGGTAATTCAATTTTGTGTTATGTCATGTAATAAAATAACTTTTAATATTTTTCGATTTTAATTTTATTTTCTTTATGTTGGAGTCAATAAGCACCGCTTGTCTTGATTTTGTTATTTCTGGGCAAATGGTTGACTTGGTGATTTTGGAATCTTCCATCTCCAGCAGCTGCCCTTGCTGACTGGCCTGTTTGAGCAGCAAAGGCCAGACCACCATTGTCTGGTGCCTCATGTGAACAGATAATTACAATATTATAAAAAAATGAAATGGGATCAATATATTTACCTAGAAATAAACACAGCACACAAAATAATGACAGTCAGATAATCCATGATGTACCTAATGTACCTAAAATGATATATAAACCCCCTTGCAACGATAACGAGCACTTTCGATTTCTGCAAGTAGTTTAAACATACTGTATTTTTTTTCTTGGATTTATCTGCGATCAGTCAGTTTGGATAGACTTTGCAGTTGTGTACAAAGGTTTTTTCCTAATCAATGGCTATCATTCCTTGTTTTAACATATTAATTTAACAAGGTGTATTTCACCAACAATAAGTTTTAGACAATTACCATGAACTTATTAAAAAAACAAATCCATGGATATCACACACATGAACAATTATTCTGTTAAAGAGTATTTATTCTGGTGGACTAAACAGAATCATATGGGGCTACCCCCAAGCATTTCTGTTAAGTAGTAAAAAGGTATGCTTACTTGATGGGTGCTGAAATGACAGGAGCTATAAGGTTCCTAGGGTATGGATGATTGGTCATTGTCCAAGAGTGAAACTGACACTTCCTCATACATTCTTATAGGGCAAGTGACCTCTTTTAGCGATTGGGGTCCGCATCATTACCCTGGAAATGAGACAATGTTGTATTGAATTGTATTCTGAATTCACATAAGTCAGAATGCACCGGCACAGGAAAGTAGAAAATAAAACCATGTCGTGATGGTTTACCTTCTGCGATTGTCTTGGCGACTGGGCTGCCCCACCGAGACTGTTTAAGATAACGTAACAGTAATTTGCTCCCGCAGGGTGCGGGAGCGTACTCTTCCCAAAACGCTCCCGACAAAACCACGAGCAAAATCAGCATTTCATATCGCTCATGGGTAACAGGGAAGGAAGATGATGGTTGCTGCAATCCATAAGTACAATGTTTTCATTCAAATCTTAAAGTAAACTACTAAAGTAAGTAAGCAAGAGAACCAAAATATATATCAGTTAACTAAAGAATAAAATACAAATTTAATACCACCAAGTCTTGACTCGAGTTAAACTGTTTTATAATATAATAATCAAATATTGGGATGTTATTAAAAATTAATTTAATAATAAAAATAAAACTTACAAAACAAATTTCGTTGCTTGACACATGGATATGATAGATAGATTATTTTTTACACTTAATGATACGTCAGAATATTTTTAAATAATAAATTACAAGCATATTTGGTGTTTTTATTTTCTTAAACTATCCTTGTTACTTTGTATGTTATTGCACAAGTAAGCTATAAATTGTTAATCGGCGATTTAGGACAAAAATCGGATTACCGGTTTTTAACCGCTATGTGTGTAACGCATACTTTTTATCCATTCGTTCTTTCCATTCAAGTAACTCAATTCCTCTTGAATCGAAAGTTGGTCTATGGCTCCGAAACGTAAGTAAACAAATCGAAGTTACTTCATGGTAGCATTCACCTTCAACGTTCGATCGATCTGCGTTGCGGGCTTCGTTGCGAGCGTCGAATTTCAAAGTAGGGCCCCTGTGCAGCGCGCTCACCCAAAGTGACGTCATACGCGCTCGTACAACTTGAAAATTAATTATTTAACCCGGTGTTAGCGGACACCCCTTTCGCGCTCGCGACTTCCTTCGGAGGCGACAATAATTACAAAATAACAAGTTACGGATCACGCACCCAATATTGGTAAGTGCAAAGTGTTGAACGTTATTATTTAAATTCTTATTAGATAGCTTTGCTTCTGCTAACTGCCTAATCACTCATTCGTTATTGGTTATTGCCATTTCATCATGTTATTTTTAATTTGCCAATCACGTATAAGTGCATCTAAATTTATTCCTTTGTTCTTCTAACGAGTACGCCTATATGTACATACCCTACTCGTAATTTTTATCAATACTTCGTCACTATTTAGGCTACTAGCATAATGCTTCCTGTAACTCCGTTCTGCTTGTGAATACAAACACGCTAACGCTATGCCGGCTTTCCTCTTCGGTGCCGTGTCCAGGATATTCGCAAGTTTAGCGGAGCGAGCAGGAACAACCACTATGACTGCGCATATTTCACAGGGTGCGTCGTATACGCTTAATCCACCACTCAACACCATCTCGGCGACCGCCGGTGCCATCCTTGCCACCCGGCGCTTGTTCTGCTCCTCTTCACCGCTGTCCGAGCGTGACGTCATCGACGAGGGCTTGACGTCATCGACGAAGTCTCCGATCGACCAGCCAGGAGAGTACCGGTGCTGCGACGGTAAAACTAGACGGGCAGTAGGAACCACGACTAATTTTAATCATAATTCTGGGGACATGGTTCCCCAATAAAAATCTAATGTGGACTGGGTAGTTTTATTCCTCACCGATAAAATACCTAACGTCACACTGGCGCCCTCTAACGTGGTCTAAAGGTCTAGTTTTGCCTCGTAGTATTAGTTTGTGTGTTTGTTTTTATTTTTTGTGAAACGTTTTTTTCATTTTTTTATTTTTTTTGGTTGCTCGTAACTAAAGTGTACCCAAATAAGTAATAATAATAATAAGCACTCATTCCTAGTCATTTAAATGTGAATTTATTTATTAAATATTTTTATTGCTTAATTTGAAGCAAACATTATAAATTTATTTTCGAACACACTGTATTAGTGTAACTCCAGATCGTGTACAGTCGAGTAACACAAGTGTTAATTTATTTAAATATTTAATTTTGCAAATGTTTTACGTTTTGGTGTACACATTAGTTGCAATAATTTAATGCTTTTTTATTTCATTTTAACCTTGTTTTGATTTTTGATTTTTTAATTTTATTTGCCAACCAAAACGTTGCATAGCTTATATTTTGTAACGGAACGGAGTAGTTTTAATTAGTAGCTACGTAGATAGTTCAGCGTTCAACACTTCTCACTGTTTCGCGATTTTATTTTGATATTTTTCGAGTAAAATAATTTTTTTTTCGAGTTGATATGGCTTTTGCTGTAAAATTCTTGTCGCTTCAAAAACCTGAGTTAGAGTATGAAGTTGGTATTCGTGGCGATACTCCAGGTTCCACAGTCCAAGAACTAAGGAAACAAATTTCAAAATTAGGTCCTTTGTTTCCATCTGAGGATATTTTAGAAAGTCACCTTTCAATTTCGTCCGATTTAAAGGGAGTTAGTGATGTACTTGCGAAAATTCAAACCAATTTAGAATCGGGACTTGATAGGAATGCGTCGCTTCGCGCACAGAATTTGTTAAATCATCTTTATCACCGACTTAATCGTATTTCATGTGATGACACGACTAAGCCGATGTTCGATGCATGCGTCAAGGAATTTCAGGCTCTCACAGCTAGATACAACACTATAAAGGATACTGCTATCGAAGCCATTCTGCCCGCCTCTAGCGCAGAGCCCGTGGTTAATGCTCCTCCGGTTAGCGTTAATGTCTCGTGTGACCGCGGCATCTCTAATGAGGTGTGTAAAATCAAGTTCGACGGTAGGACATGCGTGCGTGCCTTTGTTCAGCGTGTCACAGAGTTTTGTAAGGCTCGAAATATTACAGACTCGAAAATCTTGTCCTATGGAACAGAGATATTTGTTGGAGACGCGTTGCACTGGTTTAGGAGTGTTAGGGGTCAGGTATCCAGCTGGGATGAACTCGCCATCTTGCTCAGACAAGACTTTGGTCAAAGTGACTATGATTATAGGTTGCTCTCTGAGATTCGATCAAGGTCACAGGGCGAAACAGAGAACATTACTATCTACCTGTCGATCATGTCTGGTTTATTTTCACGTCTGTCCATGAGCTTGCCCGAATCCGAAAAATTAGAGATCATTCTTCATAATATCAGGCCTTGCTACGCCAGTACTTTGGCATCAGCACCAACTATTACTGATATCCAAACTTTAAGAACCCACTGTCGTAATTATGAAGCCATACAAACACGTCTGGCTGATTTTCGCGAACCTCCCAAGCAGACAGCCGACACTTTAGCACCTGAGTTTGCTTATGCTGGAACTAGCTCAAATAAAACTAATAATAATTACAAACAATTTAATTATAAAACTAACAATAATCAATTTAATCAGACTAACAGTAATTACAATAATAAACCCAACACTAACAATTACAATAATAAACCATATGCTAACAACTATAATAGTAAACTTAATACTAACTCAAAGTATGTACATGCGATTGAAGAGCCCCGTGCCAAAACGTTATTTTGTCCAAGGTGTCGTAACAATACTCATAACTTGCGACAATGTAAAGCAAATAAGGATGAGGTTTACTGTTTTGTATGTGGTCACAAGGGCGTTAAGACCCCTCAGTGCCCTAACTGCAACAAATATAAACACTCCGACCCAAAAAACTAGCACAGCAGAATTGTGTCGACCATCATATTAACAAATTTGATATTAATGATTGGAACAAATGGCTAAAAACAATTAATGTATATTTCAATTCGTATAAAATAGACACAATTCTGCATTCTAAGCCAATAAATGATAATCGTCCTTATGCAACGGTGCAAATTAATGGATTTAATGTGACAGGTCTACTCGATTCTGGTTCTGCCATTACTATTATAGGCAATGGTGCTCATCAAGCACTGCAAGGACTTACCGTCAATAACGATCACTGCCTCACAGTGACAGCTGCAGGCGGCCAGACTATGCAAAGTCAAGGTTACATGGATTTACCAATTCAATTTCAAAATCAATTTCATATAATCAAAGCTTACATTATTCCAGATATTAACACTAATCTTATATTAGGTGTAGATTTTTGGCGTAAATATAATATTCTTCCAAATTATTTAAGCAGCATTAACTTCACTGATGCTTTAATTGAAAAGGATCAACCTAAAGTTAACGAATCTTCATCTTCAATTCACGGCTACGACAATCTCAGTGTATCAGAGAGGTCCATAGCTGACAACATTATTGCACAGTTCAAGGATATCTCTGCCGAGCGCGGGGGCCTGGGTGTAACCAGTCTCATAACGCACCACATAGACACTGGGGATTCGCAGCCAATCCGGCAACGTTACTACCGGATGTCTCCGGAAAAACAACGCATCCTAGTCGAGCAGGTCGATGAAATGCTGGGTCTTGACGTCATCGAGCCCTGCGAAAGCTCCTGGTCATCGCCTGTTCTTATAGTGACCAAGAAGAACGGCCAGCCACGTTTCTGCCTCGATAGCCGTAAATTGAACTCGGTCACTCGGAAGGATGCGTACAATTTGCCATATGTGTCGGAAATACTTGATAACCTCCGCGACGCTCGCTACCTTTCGAGTATCGACCTCTCTAAGGCATTTTGGCAAATACCCATTGCTGTCGAGGACAGAGATAAAACCGCCTTTTACGTCCCTGGCCGCGGTACTTTCCGTTTTAAACGAACAGCTTTTGGCCTTACTAATGCGCCAGCGACACAACAACGTCTAGTTGACCTCCTCTTTAGAGAATTTGACCTTAAAGTTTTTGCATACTTGGACGACATTATTGTAGTATCCGAGGACTTCAATTCTCATGTATCTCTTCTACTGCGGGTATTAGACAAACTTCGTCATGCAAACCTCACAGTCAATTTAGACAAGTGTCAATTCTTTAGAAGCCAATTGAAGTATTTAGGTTACGTTGTTGATAGCTACGGGCTTCGGACGGATCCCGAGAAAGTTGAAGCCATTTTGAACTACCCGACACCTACTTGTCGGAAGGACTTAAAACGCTTTCTCGGAACCGCCACATGGTACCGTCGTTTTGTGCCTCAGTTTAGTACCATAGCAGGCCCCCTAAACAAATTAACCTCTAATAAGAAGGGTGGCCCGCCTTTTAAATGGACTTCGGACGCTGACGCTGCTTTCCACAGGCTCAAGGAGTGCTTAGTTTCAGCTCCCGTTTTGTCCTGCCCTGACTACGACAAGCCATTTGAGGTGCATACCGATGCCAGCAACTATGGTGTGGGCGCTATGCTCACTCAGACCATAGATGGTAGGGAGCACCCAATTGCCTATATGAGTAAGTCGTTGTCAGCGGCGGAGCGAAACTATAGTATTACGGAGCGTGAGACTCTTGCGGTTGTTATCGCTCTGGAGCACTGGAGGTGTTATTTGGAGAATGGGAAGCCATTCACTGTCTTCACTGACCATAGTGCTTTAAAGTGGTTCCTTTCTTTAAATAACCCCACTGGTCGTTTGGCTCGTTGGGGAGTACGTTTGTCGGCCTTCCACTTTGAGCTTAAACATCGCCGAGGCGTTGACAACGTGATTCCCGACGCACTCTCCAGGGCCGTTCCTGTCAGTGCAATTAATTTATCAGATTCGCATCTTAATACAACTGACACTTGGTATAAAAACATATACAATTCCTGTTTAACGAAACCTCAAAATTATCCAAATTTTCTAATAAAAACCGGTTCACTGTACAGATTGTGCAAAAATAAACATGAACTTACATCAGAGTTCTCATGGAAGGAAGTAGTTCCCATCGAATTTCGTCAGGATGTTATCCAAGAAAATCATTCCGAGCCCTCGGCTGGACATCAAGGTATTTTTAAAACGTACAGGAGATTAGCGTTAAAATACTTCTGGCCGGGCATGTACAAGGACGTTGTTAGGTTTGTGGGTACATGTACGAAGTGTCTGGAATACAAACATCAAAATCATCAGGTTCTGGGTGAAATGGGTCGCCCCAAACAGTGTTGTAGACCTCATCAAATGGTCTCGATTGACCTCATGGGCCCTCTGCCAGTCACTCGTAGACAGAATAAATACATTCTCGTAATAACCTGCTGTTTTTCAAAATTTTGCTTGATCTTTCCAATCAAAAATGCTACTTCCCCTATTATCACAAGAATCATCGAGGAAGACTGTTTTTTAATTCATGGCGTTCCTCAAACGATATTCCTTGACAATGGTAGCCAGTTTATCAGTAGTGTCATACGCGACCTATTCAAAAAATATCGCGTGCCAAACGTTTTTTACACGCCCAAATACACTCCCCAGATTAACACCGTTGAGCGCTATAACCGCACCATTATCACCTGTATTTCAACCTTCGTAGAAGAGGACCACCGATCCTGGGACCTTTACATACCAAAAGTGCAATTTGCTATCAATAGTTCTGTCAATGAGGTTACTGGTTACACCCCTTCCTTCCTGGTGTACGGCAGAGAACTTGTATCCTGTGGCACTCACTATGTAGATAACGAGCTAGGCGATGAATTACTGTTTTTACCTCGCGACATCTACGCGGAAAATCTCGGTTGTATGTCTGAATTATTTAACCAGGTACAAACCAAATTATGGCACGCTCACGCTAAAAACACCGCACATTATAATCTGCGCCGTAAACACGTAGAATTTAAGATTGGGGACGTTGTAATGAAGCGTGCCTATGTTTTGAGCAACAAGGACCAATATTTCAGCAAAAAGTTGGCCCCTAAATTCATAAAGTGTCGAATATTAGAAAAGAAATCTCCCCTTGTTTATGTGTTGGAGGACATGTCTGGCAAGAATCTGGGAACCTGGCACATTAAAGATTTAAAATTAGTAGGCTTAAATATATAGTTTTTTTTTTACATTACCCTTCCTGTTTTGCCATGCCATACTTACCAACTTGTGCAAAAAGTATTTGCTTTGGTTACTTGTATAAATTAATGACTGGTAACCTACATTAGTTTGGGAACATCAGTATTTTTAGGATAGAACCAGATACTGTTGTTATTATGAATGCGAGATGTATAAAAGAAGTGTGAAAGGATAGTTGCAAATACGTTACCATATATTGCGCGGATTTTATTTTAAGGAACAAAATCCTTTCGTGGCGCGCGGGGTAATGTAACGTTGCACGTACATGTTTTAAATTATACAACTAGACTTAAGCTATTACTTACAAATTAACTCAATATTTACAATAAATTATTATATTTTATTTTTGCCCAATGAAATCTTATTATTTATACACTAATTCAATTATTAATTCTAATCAACTTATTCTTTTTATTATTTAACTTTAATTAAATCTATTTTATATTAATAAAATGTGATTTTAAATACTAAAAAAAGTAAACATAATAATTATAAACATGCGCTTAGCTTTAAAACGTTTAGCACTTTACTACGCGGTTGCCTTGGCGAGAACTGGCTCGTCATGGAAGTTTCTAGTGGCCGGCGCCTGCGCCGCCGCCCGCCAGTCCGCTCAGATTGTCTTATACGCCGGACCTGTGCAGCGCGCTCACCCAAAGTGACGTCATACGCGCTCGTACAACTTGAAAATTAATTATTTAACCCGGTGTTAGCGGACACCCCTTTCGCGCTCGCGACTTCCTTCGGAGGCGACAATAATTACAAAATAACAAGTTACGGATCACGCACCCAATATTGGTAAGTGCAAAGTGTTGAACGTTATTATTTAAATTCTTATTAGATAGCTTTGCTTCTGCTAACTGCCTAATCACTCATTCGTTATTGGTTATTGCCATTTCATCATGTTATTTTTAATTTGCCAATCACGTATAAGTGCATCTAAATTTATTCCTTTGTTCTTCTAACGAGTACGCCTATATGTACATACCCTACTCGTAATTTTTATCAATACTTCGTCACTATTTAGGCTACTAGCATAATGCTTCCTGTAACTCCGTTCTGCTTGTGAATACAAACACGCTAACGCTATGCCGGCTTTCCTCTTCGGTGCCGTGTCCAGGATATTCGCAAGTTTAGCGGAGCGAGCAGGAACAACCACTATGACTGCGCATATTTCACAGGGTGCGTCGTATACGCTTAATCCACCACTCAACACCATCTCGGCGACCGCCGGTGCCATCCTTGCCACCCGGCGCTTGTTCTGCTCCTCTTCACCGCTGTCCGAGCGTGACGTCATCGACGAGGGCTTGACGTCATCGACGAAGTCTCCGATCGACCAGCCAGGAGAGTACCGGTGCTGCGACGGTAAAACTAGACGGGCAGTAGGAACCACGACTAATTTTAATCATAATTCTGGGGACATGGTTCCCCAATAAAAATCTAATGTGGACTGGGTAGTTTTATTCCTCACCGATAAAATACCTAACGTCACAATATATTACTAAATAAATTTGGTATTTTTTTTGTAATTTGGATATCTTATCTTTCAATAAATAAAAATACTTTCATTCATCTTTCCTCTTGTATATGATCGGGGAAAATAGTTATATTAGTGATTTCGGAAGTGGGACGCGCGGTGTTAATTAGGAGAATGGGGTATTGAATTTTTTTTTCTCCTAGAAAGGTATTGAATATTTACTTGAAAATTCATGTACACCTCAATACGAGTACCTTCTACGAACAAAAAATATAAATTATACCAAATTCAATAGTTTTATATTTTTTAAGCCCGAGGACATACAGAAATGGCTGTCTGGAGAATGACCGATATTATAGGCTATTTTCTCCTAAAATTGTACCTACTGATAAAAATAATGATGAGTCTCATACAATTAAATATACGTTACATCTCTCTCTCTTATTTTAGTCTACATATTAACTTAGCCTAAAGGCAACAAAACTTTTAACTTGTAGTAATAATAGTCTAATTCATTAAGCTAAATAAACAAAATATTTTATAACTCCAACTTTTTGATATTTTGAATGTGTGGGAGCCATTATTAGTTTCGGTCCGCGACGTCCGCAAGCTCAAATCACACTGAAATCGGGAGCTTGTTGCCAACCGTGTAGACGGCACTCCGACTGCGTCACCAACCAATCCTCCGACAAGATCACCTCTGCGGGAAAGCTTGTTGACAACCGTCTAGAAGGCGAAAATTCGGCGAAGTAAAACATTGTATGAAATGAGTGTCGTTGATTCAAGGGGGGGTAGGGGGGTTTGACGTGGTATCCTATTGCTTTTAACTCGGCCTCGGCATTAATCAGCTCCCAAACAGATGTCCAGATTCAAATACGTTTTTTTTTAACGTTAGCTTATTTTATCATGACAATTTTTAACTAGGTTCGTGTAATGGGTTGGGACTTGGGCCTATCAGTACGGCCTGGAATTTTGAGGGCAGTTTGTGACAAGTTGTAGGCAGGGACCGGAACCGCTTACCCTTTAAAGGGTTTTCGTTAGGGTATATAGTTGACTGGTTTTTACAAACCCTAACGATGCGATGAGCACGTCTTCGACTTACCCTAATGAAAAGCTATCCCATACGATACAATTAATTCGACTAAGCGCTTACCAATTCCTCAAAACCTTACCTCAAAAGCTTTCCCTTTGAAGTGTTTATTGAACGGCTTCAAGCTATTTTAATCTCCACGCGCAGTACATACAAAATATTTTTGCACTACTTAGCAATTGATTGGCTTTCCACACACAGGCTTGAAACCAACCAATCACACGAATCTGCGAAACAGAGTCAACGGAGAGGGAGAATGTATAGGGTAACACTAACGTAATGCTAAAGTGCTTAAATCCGAAACCCTTGCGATACTGATAACCTCAATGGTTGAAGTTAACTAGTTCGTAGCAGTTTCCATATCATTAGGGTAAGCCTATCGATAGAGTTACCCTAACGAAGAGTGAACATATGATGTAGTTACCCGATCGATAGACTTAATCAAATAAAGGGGTTTTCCGGTCCCCGGTTGTAGGAAAGAACACCGCTGTTATCGACAAATCGATAATTTATTTATTTATTATGTCAGCGGTCGATGATAAAAGAATTTCGAAATATAGGTAAGTTATAATACGTTTTAATATAATGATTAACAGCGGTGTTCTGTCCCTACAACTTGTGAAAAGCCGCCCCAAAAATTCCGGGCCCTAGATATCAGCTCTGAAAACGGGGGTATTTAAAAAAATACGACCATAATAGTTTATATTTACAATTTATTTGGTTTAGTACAATAATAACTCAATTAATACCAACAAACATGTGACCTTGTACTTCTGTAACGGTATTGTATAAAAAATCCATTCCATTCCATTGTTTCTATACCGAGAATTGGAAATCCTTCGGCTACCCAAACAAGTAGGCTTCATTACAGCTTATAGTACCCTGGTACTAAAACATCTAAATCACAAAATAACTTCGTACCATAATACCTAAATAATGAAATGCGTATTTTTATCTCAAAATACGTAAATTCCGACATGACTGAAATTGGTAACTTCTGTATCCCAAAACGTTTTCACCTAACCTAATGCCAAAATACCTAAAATTAGAAAAGTTAAACCTACTTTCATAACTGCTTTATGCTGTCGTTACTTAGGCCGGCATTACATCTGTAAGTTATTACTGTAAGTTTTGAAACAACGCTATATGCAAGAGAGAGATGCTGATATTTGCCACTCACTCTTACGCATAGTTGCGTCTCAAAACTTACGGCAATAACTTACGGGTGTAATGCCGGACTTAATTCTATTTATTCCACATTTCAAAACAGACATTTTGCCTTTCAGATGTTTTGGATTTAACTCATTATAAGATTCAGTAGTATAAGAATTTTGGTTTGGGAATCATATGCCAGTCAGTATGAAATTTTGGTTATTTAAAGAATGAGACAATATGAAATTCGGGAATTATGTGAATAAGTCAATTTGGGATTTTGCCCAATAAAATAGTCATTACGGCATTCGGTCGTTATGTCCCCTTGCTAAAACCATGGGCAACCGAAGGCGTAGCCCGAAGCATAATCCCGTCCCTTTCGTACTCGTTTCTCAAATTAAGTTAAAGAACGAGAGAAAGAGAGAGTGGTTTTGGAGTAGGACATATCTCAGTAGTCCCAAGAATAACACTATAGAGTTTTAGGAGAAAATTCGATAGTTTTTTTTAGATTTGAGGAAACTCTTAGATAACATTTTTCCATAAAAAGTTACTTTGTGGTTGTCCAATCCAATCCAATGTCGGTAACGAATCGGACGGTACCACGTATTTTTTTGTAAAATAAATATTTTATCAGAAATCTAAAAAACGTGATCATAAACGCCCTGACTGATTTCTTATATTTTAAAACATTTTTCGTCTTCTCGCGTACTGCATCTGTCGTCTATTTTGATGCTGAGGGGGAGGGACGGGAGGAGCAGAACGGGCTGGTGACTTAATCCGTGGCACGACGCGGTCTTCACCTGTGCCTAAATGGATAAAAAATAAAGAGTCGACTGAAATGACGGAAATAAGGTAATCTTATGTATTATCAATGAAGAATGTCAGTAGGTCCAAATCGCTTGAAACTTTGTTACAATAAAGCTTATAAATAAACAAACATACTATTGTTTGTTTCATTCAAATCCCAGTAGTTTTGATTTTACGTACGTTTAAAATTTTGGTCAATAATAAAGGGCGCGAGCGCCATTTTGCTGGAGTGACGTCATCTCATCACAGCGGTGCGGCGCCATATGATTGAGTAAGTTCACAGGGCTATATCTTTGTAACAGTAATAAGTAACCACTTGAAATTTTCACAGAATACGTCCTATTATAAATGCAATCGTTTAAAATAAAATGAACAACAAATCAAATCCCAAGGCGGCGATTTAAGCTTAATCAGAAAATATCTGACGTATCAAATAGTACGGTACGGTACGGTAAGCAAAAGATCTAAACTGGCTGACATGCTCAATTTTTAATTGTCCATCAATAAGTAACTTGCCTCGGCTCGTCCATGCATTACATATGGGTGGTTTTCAAAGTGTGTGTGAGTAACGTAAGTAACAAAAACAGTCACGACGTACTCTGTTGTATTAAGTGACGGGGTGCTGGTTTACGTTCAGGTTCACTTCGTCCAAATTCCCATCTCGTCCATATTCCCATCTTGTCTACATTCTCATCTCTTCCACATTCCCATGTCGTCCACATACCCATTTCGTCCACATTCCCATTTCGTTCATATTCCCATCTCGTCCACATTCTTGTCTCGTCCACATTCTTATCTCGTCCACATTCCCATTTTGTTCACATTCCTAACAACTAGTGAACAACCGAGTGATCGAACTGATATCGAACATTATTAGTTAGGTTGCAGATGAGTTAGGAATCAGGACGAGTTGGGAATGTGGACTGATTGGGAATATGGACGAAATAGGAAGTGGACTATTTGGAATTGGTATGTGGACGAGTTGGGAATGCGGCCGAGATGAGAATGTGGACGAAATGGGAATATGAACAGTGTGAACCTGAGCGTGCGCAGGATATATTAAGGTGCACAAGTGTGCGCGCTAGACACAGGTGCACATTCTTGCCGTTGCTCTTCTGAACTCAGTGGCATGGGAACCGTTACGACCGGAGTAGAGGTTAGACAGTTTGAACAGTATAATCTCGTGAGCAAGAAAATCGATAAAATATCTTTTTCACGCTCCCTTATTCGCCTCTTACGATGATGATGATGATGATGATGATGATGATGATGATGAGCGGGGACGCCGCCGAGGCAGGCGGGCGGTCGAGTGGCTCTCCATTCATTCCGCCCAGTTCCCCTTGATCCAGCCTCAAACACCTGACACTGAACAATAGTGCGTCCTGAAGGTTAATGCTTTTAAGTGTATCTGCTAACAGTGCGTCCTCCCCGAATGTGCGATATCTCAGTGACGAGTACATTACACACTCGGCTAGAACGTGTTGACTAGTTTCCTCTTTGCCGCAGTGTGGGCATCGAGGATCCTGTTTGACTCCTATTACCGACAGATGTCTGTTGAGTGGATAGTGTCCAGGCAAGATCCCTGTCAGTATACTTAGGTTGTACAGTCAACATCATAAATAAATGATCATTTATATACCTTGTCACTTTAACGTTGTGTTTGAAATGTCATACAAAATTGTGAAACGATTGAAAGCGACAAAGTACATAAATGATCACTTATTTATGCTGTTGACTGTACTTACCAAGATTTAGTACATACCTTGCCTCTTACGATACCCACGGGACGATATGGTGTACAATTCTACTCTGCCGACACACGCGGCGGTGATTGTTGTACCCTACCTACGAAGCTAGCGGTTGTGTGACGACCACGAGTTTTTCTGAGTATTGAACGTTTTATGAAAATCAGAATCGCAGTTCATGCCGCGACATAGTGCTGAGTGGCGTCAATTTCGACGTCACAGAATCACCCATGGCAACATTATGCCACACTTGTATTTTTTTTTCTAAATTCCTTTTCTTCATTGTTTAATTTTGTTTTCTGTGTTGGCATTCTTTGTTTTATGTTCAATTTATTCCGTTTTTTTTTCTTGTGATCGTCGAATAAATGTTTCTATTTCTATGTATAGGTCGTTCCTTCAAATAGTGTGCATTGCAACCCTTTGAAGTCGCCGACCGCGCTTTATGCGCGCCGCGACGGCTTCTTTGTACCAATTGTGGCGGCAAATTAAAGCATGCAAACTATTTGAACGAACGATTTATATGATTATCGTTTTCTAGCCGTAGTACAAGCCTAGAGCTTTTTGGAACTAGGGCAATTTGTACGAGGCTGGAGACATGATATTTATTTATTTACTTACCGTTTGCCTTCGTGGACTTCTGCCAAATGACCCCCGCGGCACGCTGTTGCCATTAAAATATAAAGTGCTCAAGAATATCTCGAATTCATTGTCGTTGCTTTCCTTGATGATATGTTTCCTAACTCATATGCTCCAGCGTCCTGTTAAGAGATCTATTTTATATAGACGAGCCCTTCGTCTATTTAAAAAGCTTAAGGTCCGGTAAAAGTCTCACGTACTTGATTACTCGCATTTTGTTTTTAGTTATTTTGCCATTTTCGTAATTTAAACATTGAACTTACTTAATATATGGATTGCAGCTTGCTCATTAGTTTCGCTTTGAGATACGCATTAATTTTAACCTTTTTCTTCCTTAGCCCAGAGTTCAAATCTTGGGCTTGCAAAAAAAGTTGTTCCAAACTTTGATCCACTGTGGCTACCCCTGGCAGGTTTTTTAGAAAGATCAAAGGCTCGTCTATATATTTTGACTACCTCTATATATAGGGTAACCTGGGGCTACTTTTGCTCTTCCTCTTTCCAAGATTCCTCTTACTCAGATTCCTCTTTCTCAGATTCCGCTGTCTCAGATTCCTCTGTCCATGATTCGTCTGTCTCAGATTCCTCTTTCTCAGATTCCTCTTTTTCTTCATCTCCTCCCTCTTTCTTTTTTTCTGCATCTCCCTTTTTCTCTTTTTCATCATCATCTGCCTCTTTTTCTTTATTTTCTCCCTCCTTCTCCTCATGTTCGGATTTCTCATGCCCGGATACCTCACTCGCGGATTCCTCATGCTTGGATCCCTCTTTTTCTTGATCCTCTCTCTTCTCTTCAGCTTCTCCCACTTTTTCTTGATCCTCTCTCTTCCCTGCAGCTTCTCCCACTTTTTCTTGATCCTCTCTCTTCTCTTCATCTTCTCGCTTTTTCTCTCCTTCCTCTCCCTCTTTCTTATTTAAATCCTCATCCTTCAGCTCCTTAACTGTTTCTCCTCCATCCTTTCCTGATTTTTCCCCTGCTCCTCCCGTTAATCCACCCGCAAGCGCTGCTCCAGCTACTGATCCAGCTATCCCACCTACGGCTGCACCAGCTCCTGCTGCTAAAGCAGTTTTAAGTGCTCCCCCCACTCCCTCTTTTTTTTCTTTGTCAATCTCCCCTTGTCCTCCATCTTTTCCCTTTCCATTTTCTTCTTTTCCCCCTTTTCCTACGCCTTTTTCCGTCCCTCCCTCTTCTTCTTTTCCCCCTTTTCCTACGCCTTTTTCCGTCCCTCCCTCTTCATGTTTTCCCCCTTTTCCTCCGCCTTTTCCCTCTTCCTTCTCTTGTTTATCATTATCTTTACTTCGACGTCGGTCTCTTTCTCCTCTTTCTTGTTTTCGATGTCTTTCTTGTCTATGTGAGTCACCCTACAAAAAAAGTAGTTTTAAAAAACTAGCATCTTAGTGTTTTGTATTTTTATTTTAAAACCTTTTGTTTAACTTCACTTGTACAGTTAGATGCACACGACCATTGCGCCAAATATAATGTACATAGACCTGCCTATACATAGACCTTATTATAACTGCCATAGGGGTGTGTAGATATTTTTGATACCTTGGGAACGTACCTATATATATATATATATATATATATATCTATATGACTGACTGTATCTACCTACTAGATATAGGAAAACTTTTAGATGTTTTACCTAAATGGTGCCGTGTAAGTATACTGTTTTCCAGTTTTTCAATGTTACACGCCGCCACGCTTCAGATAAAAAATTATATCGGATTCAATTTACCTATCACCTCGAGTGTGGTGTCATTTTCTGTTAAACCATAGATGTGGCTTTCGTTTTTAATATAATAATTAAGTACATTTCTTCATATAAATTTATTAAGATACATGAAAAAGTTTCACAACATAGGCTTCATCATTTTTTTTCTTTCTACACACAATATTTTATAAGTAATATATTTACATCATATTTACAAAAAATGTGGTTGAAAAGCCCAATTTATGTAGATTTAAAAAACATATATACTCGAAAATCTAATTTAAGACCAAAATCCTAACCGCAACGGGCGCACATTCGCTGTGATTACAGCATTTTGGTTTAAGTGTAGGTATTTTTATCAATAAAACTTACCATTATATTAATGGTTACACGAGTTCTCATACATGTTTTTATGACATAATGTTAAAATAACGAAATAATCAAGATGGAAACTGTCAAATTTTGGTCTTTAATTAGATTTTCGAGTATAGTTTTAATTTATACCATTTATTTGAGACGTGTAGAATAAATAAATATACCCGTGCGGCAGCGCGAATTAAGACAGCGGGCGGAACTAACTGAGACGAGAACTCGCTGCGCAGCCTGCTGCACTATACTATTGATATCACAGATTACTTATTATTTCCGTAATTAACAAATGAAAATTAAGGTGGATTTACAATATGGAGTTATTTTACGACCGACAGCTAGAGAATATTCCGCTAACGGATGCCAGTTTCCAGCTGCATCTCCTAAGAGCTGTTTACCAGGGTGTGCACGTATGGGGCCAAGCGATGATGCCGATTCAAAATCTTCCCAGTCCGGCTTGGCAATATGGCTTATAAGTATTTGTTGCATTTCGGTAATAAAACTTTACTGTTTTTGACGCGTGCGTGTCAGCGGCCACCTTCCTTTTCGAGGAACGCTTTTGCGCGCAGATGACGTATCTTAATATAAAATATCATTGGATTCCAGGCGGAAGAATTCGCCGTACATATTCATATTAATCGGTTGACCCCCACTAGACCGAATATCATAAAAGCTAATTGACCCCCCAATACCCTAATGCCCTCTACGCATTATCCTTCTCGACGTACAGCCGCGCACGACCGTCAGGCCCGATGGTGCTGTACGCACTATCGTGCAAAGTATCCATCATGCTGTCGCAGACCACAAATTCTTACTTCGCTCATTCCGTTTCATTCAGAAATTGTGGCTCCTACACTCGCTTCAAGAACCTTATGTGTATAATATGTTTTTTTTATTACACAAGCGAAATTCTAAAATCCAATAGATTTTCTGGAAAAAACAGTAGAACAGTAGATACACCCCAAAACCAGTAACTCCCCTGTAAAAACAGGAGATCTGGCAACACTGCGAAGATTTGACGGACGTCGACTGAAGGACCTAGCATCAACGGTCAAGAATTTAAAAAAAATTATATATTGATGGACGTCAAGTCTACGCATTACCATGCAAGCACGATGCACGGTTGAACTGATGTACGTCAGGGCTACGCACCATCCAGCCGAAGGGAATCCCAGAGGGATGGCACGGAAGGATAATGCGTAGAGGCCTTAAGTGTCGATCTCTACGGGACTGGATCAATTTGTGTAATGCCCACTGATAATGTATAAAAACTTACGCGATTCTGGCTGCCATTGAAGCATGATGGTAGACAATTTCCCATTTATCCTTTATGTTTGCTTAATTCCATATCAAAAAATAATAATATATATAAAAAATTGACGTTAACCGTCAGATGGTAAACGTAGCGTTATCACTTATCATAGAAGATGTTTAGGCGTGAGTTACATGTTGGTCTGGTCTATTGCTTGGGCTGAAATCATTTTGCTCTAAACACACTACATAATTTTACATCATCTAAAATCACATGCTATATCAATTCTTTGGTTTACATTTTAATTCATATAACTTGTCACAACAACGCGTAGAGCTTCGGAGGGAGCCGTACCCTATAATCTGTGGGCGAGATTGATGACAGAGGATTAATTAGAATTGTCACAGAAGAAAGACTAAAGGCATAGAAACCGTACTAAATAAGCAGAAAATACATTATGGTTCACTTCTTTTTACTTATCGTTTTCATAGTGAGTTGGAAAGAGATGAATCTATAGCTGTTCTTTCGTTATTTGGTACATCGTCACAAGTAAGGCGTGATTTGGACCTATAAGCACCTATCGTATTTGGACCTATAGACAAGGAAAGACAAATCCTTCCTATAGGAAGGACAAAGAAGTCCCTGTGTATAACCTTGTGACAGTGACAGTTAAAGAAGAAACAACACACTACTTTTTGTTTCATTTTTTCTCCTGTAATATGTAATCTAAAAAGTAGAGAAAGATAGCTGACGTAAAGTACGTCTTATAGTCCGGTTTCTATGCTATATGTTCTTATTCTGTGGGTCTACTGGACTTTTAAAAATACAACCAAGGACTTTGTGCTGAAACTGGACTGGACTAATAAAAAAAGGGTGACCAGCAGAAAACATACCCACTGTAAGTATTTCATCTCTTTTCATTAGGGCGACCATACAACTATTGCGAAAAAAAAGTTTTTTTTAATTAACGCCGCCCAACAGCAGTGTTTGCATTGTTGCATTCCGGTGTATAACAACTAGGAAAAAAGTAAAAAAAACCCGCCTTCATAAACACAAAAATTTCAATTTTTGCGTTTTTATTATTCTTGATATTTATTTAAATTTCTGTAAATTATGTTTTTTACAATAAATATTCAAATATAAAAGTAAAATAACAATACTAATACAAAAGATAAACATTTATAAAAAACCTAACCTACGAGTGCCGCCGGCAGCGGGGCAGGGCTCAAGCTACCGGTGGTTAGGGCTGCAGAGAGAGGAACCTCCTCACAATGCGTGCCGTGTCGAGGAGTACTGCCTTCTGTATCTGGCCCTTGATCCAGCCATCTAGCGAGTCTCATGAGGTGTTAGTCGAGACTCCGGGTTACGCGCACGTCTACGCGCCCACGCCACGCAGGCACACGCTGCAGCGCAGCTCCGTAGCGTACCCAGCCGCCATTTGCAATTTTGCATACTATTCTTAGCACCATGTTCGATAAAAGTTCTTTTGGCGAAGAAGTACTGTTTTTACTTTAATATCAAGATACTCGTACTCCTGCGACGCGACGTCAAAAAATATGGGTCCACGATGTCAATGCAAGAAGAAAAAAACATAGTAAAACAAAACACAACCCAAGTAGCATTTCAAGCTGTATATAAGTTCAGTCGTATACTAAAAGCTGTATACTTTGGCTGTATAGATGCTGTATAAGCGCTTATACAGCCCTTATATGAGGACAAAAGGCCCCAAACAATACAGCTTTTAGCGTTATTAGAGCTGTATAGTAGCTGTAAAATCAATAGATAAGCTGTATAATAGCTGTATTAGAGCTGTTATTCGGTGCACAAGGGAACTATAACACTACATATAGTCTCTTATAAGTATCTTTTAAGAATAACAGTTTTAAATAAGGTTTTGAAGAGAATTACAAAAGAATAAAAATAATTTGAGAATTGACATGTCTATATAAATTGAGCATTGCTTTGACTTATTAATGGCGACATTAACCAGAACTCAAACTAAGTAATAGCCTAGTAACCTATCCTTTCATATTTGCCTTGTACGCATTCATATTCTCGCACAATTTCAATAAGGTCTTCCTTTAATTCGAGATTCATGTTTAAAATCACCACGTGTACCGGCGCAGTTGTAAATAAACACAAGAGATGTGATGCTCCGTGCTGCGCGTCTTCACGCACAGCACGGAGCTGTGCGTGTCCCTACTTGTCCGGTTCGGCGTCGCAAAGCAAACTTCCTTAGATACAACGTCATCATTGCACGCATCGAAGCGACGTTGCCGCTCCGCTCTCAGCGCGCGTGCACGCAGCACGCAGCCGGTTTGTCTCATGAGAGCCGCAATGCGTGCGACACGCGTGACGCGAACGTGCACGTCACGCAAGCGGTGTGACATATGGTATGAGAAAGCGCACGCGCACTTGCACGTCTACGCGCACGCATCCGGTGTGGCTCGGCCTTAAGAAATGGAGTCCTTGGACGAATCAGGACACTGGACCATAATGGAATTGTGGACGACAGAAAAAGGTGACAAAAAAGGAATGTGGGTGAATTTATCCTGAGTCGTGTGTTTACACGACTTATGCTTAGTATATTAAGTACTTTTGACAAATAAATAGACCTTTAATTAAATATAACGTTTATTGCATACAATATCGAATGGTATATAATTTTATTTTCTATAACAAACATAAGATATATCTTTTATAATAAATAATAACATAACTACAGTCTGTGACAACTTCGGTGCTTCGGGTTTGTACATCTCTCTCACTCGCTCTTAATAAGAGTGTACGAGAGCGACTGAGAGACAAGTACAAACCGGAAACGCCTAAGAGCTATCGTATTGTACATTGTTTCAGCGTAATGTTTTTTGTTGTTATATGAATTGAATGTTATGTGTTGTGATTATTAGATATTGTGAATATTATGTCATTTAATCGTTGTTCAAAAATGCATTATGTCCAAAGTTTTATATCTAATGAGATTATAAATTTTACCTTTATACGTTTCGTTCACGGGAGCTCGTTGTTTCCCATAATTTTTTGGACATTATGTCTCTTTTTACATAATGATTGATAGTCATAATTAGACCCCGGTATCGGAGGTGCAAAATGGTAGCTGTCAAGTTCTTAGGGATGGGTAATCATATTTTTGATGTTGATATCGATACACGATTTTTCTATACATTAGGTTGTACACAGTTTTTTTTTTGATCTATGATAATCATTGATAAGATATTATAATTGTTGTGTATATTTATTGTAACTACACTAGTTTACTGCAAAGAATCTGATCATTCATCAAGAACATGGTATGACCTTTGGTGAATATAAAAGAGTTTATATTTTGTTTTAAATTTATTTATGAATGCTTTATGCTAAGAAGATAACTAAAACTTCTTAATGATGAAAGATTTTTTTTTGTAAATAATAAAAATGTTCAATACATGTTGGTTTTGTAATTATATAGTCCTACTTTATAGAATAAACGCTATCATTATGATATAATAAAATATCGACATATAACTATGTTTATCGACATGAAGTTAATATTTCAAAACAATGTTTACCCTTCCCTAGTAATGGCTCGAAATTGACAGCTACCATTTTGCACCTCCGATACCGGGGTCTAGTCATAATTTTTATATCGCTTGAACCTTGAACTTTTCAGAATTTCTTAAATACCTAACGTGTAGACAAGGCTAGGTTAAGTTAGGTTTGATTTTTAAAATACCTGGAATGTTTACAGTTTTAAAAAAAAATACGTTAGGAATAGCAATAATTATGATAATAATTTAAAAAGTATAAAGATAAAATTTATAATCTCATTCGATATACAACTTTGGACATAACAAATTTTTGAATAACGATTAAATGACATAATATTCACATTAAATTTTATTCATAAAAGTGTACCAATTTTGGAAATTAATTTAAAAAAAGTATTTGATTATGTCAGTATGTTGGTTATCTGTATTTCTAGACTAGATTAATTCTTGGATCAGCATTCCGGACAGACGCAGGGGGGGCAGAGCGTGGAGGGGGTGGCAGCTGGGTCCGTAACGAACCGCGGCGGTTTCACCTGCAATACAATAAAGAGACGGTCAAGACTCGCTAACCGAGGGTTCGGTACCGTGTATCTCTCCCTCTCTCTCTCACACACACACATACTGTGCCGTAACGTTTGTATTCCTAATTATATTACTTGACACAATGTTTATCAACCTATTTTCTCTTGACATACATTTTTTGATTATAAATCTGATGACGCGCTGGCCTAGTTGGTAGTGACTCTGCCTACGAAGCTAGCGGCCCTGGGTTCAAATCCCGGTAATGCAGATATTTGTGTGATGAGCGCGAATATTTGTTCCTGAGTCTTGGATGTTTTCTATGTATTTAAATATATATTTATCTATGTAAGTATTTATATCGCTGTCTAGTACCCATAGTACAGTCAACAGCATAAATAAGTGATCATTTATGTACCTTGTCACTTTAACGTCGTGTTTGAAATGTCATACAAATTTGTGAAACGATTGAAAGCGACAAGGTACATAAATAATCACTTATTTATGCTGTTGACTGTACAAGCCTAGAGCTTAGTTTGGGACTAGGTCAATTGGTGTGACATTGTCCCTTGATATTTATTTATTTATTGATTTAACCGAGGGTTCTGTACTGTGCGACTCTCTCTCTCTCCCTCTCTTTCTCTCTCTATCTTTGTATGCCATAACGTTTGTTATCCTAATATATTACTTGACACGATGTTTATCGGCCTACATTTTTTGCACAGAATAAGAACATATAGCATAGAAACCGGACTATAAGACGTACTTTGCGTCAGCTATCTTTCTCTATTTTTTGGATTACGTATTACATGAGAAAAAAATGAAACAAAAAGTAGGCTGTTTTTTCTTCTTTAACTGTCATTGTCACAAGGTTTTACACAGGGACTTCTTTGTCCTTCCTATAGGAAGGATTTGTCTTTCCTTGTCTATAGGTCCAAATACTATAGGCGCTTATAGGTCCAAATCACGCCTTACTTGTGACGATGTACCAAATAACGAAAGAACAGCTATAGATTCATCTCTTTCCAACTCACTATGAAAACCATAAGTAAAAAGAAGTGAACCATAATGTTTTTTCTGCTTATTTAGTACGGTTTCTATGGCTTTAGTCTTTCTTCTGTGATTTTTTGATTATAAATGTCAGGAGACTGTCACACTAATTGACCGGCCCAAACTAAGCTCTAGGCTTGTACTATGGGTACTAGACAACGTTAGTCATACTTAGATGTAGAAATATTTAAATCTTATATTTATAAATACTCAGAAAACACCCATGACTCTGGAAAAAATTCTCGCACTTATAAATATCTGCCTTTACCGAGATTTGAACCCAGAACTGCCAGCTTCGTGGGCAGGGTCGAGTCAGTAGTAAAATTACTAGGTTACAAATCTACCGGCTCTCAGAATGACCTAATCGCTTGTAGCCTATATCTCAAAATGTCTGAGTCGCAAAATGATCACATTGCTATTTTCATTTTATGTCTGTCTTAGCTAAGTCGACGGAGCAGTGCACGGCGGAGCTCCTGTTTTTGGGTAATTTGCCCTTCGAGCGTTTGATGTCACCTAACGAACCTAACCTTCTTGTAAATCAAATGAAGTGATCATTTTGCGACTTAGTTATGCAACTTTATTTATTTATGTAGGTAACTGTTTAAACACAAATTACGGCTCTGCGAAATTAGAGTTTGTAAAATTATACCATTGCCAAACTTACTTTTGGTCAAATGTCAAACCCTTACACATTAAAAAACATACCTTTATTTTTGGGAAATGTATGTTTCCGTGTTGTTGAATTGGTGATAAAGGCCCCCTGGTCAAGCAATCACACTGGAAAAATAAAAAAATAATAGCCACTAAGTACTTAAATTTGTAGTGTGATGTGGGTGCCCGTAAGAAATAAAAACTTAATTAATAAACAATTACATCGATGGACACGTAAGGATAATTAAACAAACAGAAGAAACAAAAACAAATAAATGAATAAATACAATCGTGCGCTCCAAATTTAAAAAAAAATGTTTTTGTTATACTTACACCGGGCTGAAAATTTAAATTAATGTATGAGCTTTTTGTCAAAAAAACGAAAACAACATGTATTTTTGAAGTTGTTTCACGGCACAAATTAAATATTTTAATGTCACATTATTTCAATGGTATGTATCAATTCAAAATTATACAAGATAATAGAAAAGAACTTACAATCTGTAAAAAAAACAAGGAGATTAGTATTTTTTCTTAGAAATCATATAAAATTTTAATGGGCGCTCCAGACTAACAGTTCGCTGGCCGAGTTTAGCCTGTCAGTACATAGTATTCGGAGACGTATATAATATTCTCATTGTAAGCTTGTCAGTCTGAGTGTTATTCTGGGGCGCCCATGAGGCATAAACGGTAAACACACACAGTATTTTTTTATAAAAAAATGCATTCGTCCCTTTTTTATTACTAAAGAAACAAAAATACGTCAGTAATTGCAAAAAAACACTTCAAAAGCATTCTATTTTTAACTTTAAAAAAATCAGAGTAATCTTATCCATCAGTTCATGCATTTACCATAATTAAATATTTTAGAATAACAATCTTAAACCATTTTATCACCAATATTACAAGAAAATCCTAAACACTGACGAGATGTAAAAAAAAACATTTACCACATAAAAGTAGGCACTAATTAATTAACTTATATTAACATTTAAAATATATAATATATTTTAAGTACCTACTTCACTCCCAAAATTATAATATAAATTCGAGCACGCCTAAAAAATATGGTGTCTTTACTTTAATTTCCCTACATTGAATATCGATATAATGTACTCGTATCGTAGCACTATGTACCATCACTAAAAGGGTCTTTTACGTTACTTGTCACGCATAAAAATATCAATCGACATTTAAGCGGCAACTTTCACAAATTTAATAAAAAAACAACGATACGCTAACTGTTCCACGCACCAAGCTGCAGTGCAAGAACTATATCTAAATTAATCTTTTTTTTTTCACAAACACTGTTTTTCTTTACAACATTGTGGTCTGAAATTAAACGTGACACAAATACATGCCAAGCCCTCCTCATTAAAAAATTTTAGTAAATATCGGTGAATTATTCTCAATTAAAACTGGATTTGGTTTTTAATAAGTTTCCTGTTTATGTTTAATTAATAAAGACGACCGTAACGAACACTATTTCTAAAGATGAAATAAATAAATTATTTGATTTTGTACAAAATAAGAAGTTATGCTTACCGTTGCAGGCTAAAGTAAATAAATGTTTTAATTTTGAACTTTTTAATTAAAATATTATCATTTTTTGTGAAAGTAATTAGTACTTACGTTTGTCTAAAAACAAATAAAAATAATGAATATTATCATTTATTTACATTAAATAAAATTATTCATATTATTATTTTAAATCAAAAGTTTGTACGATTTTATACATCGTCAGTCAGGAGCCAATTTTCCACATTTTTAGATAAAAAAATAAAAAAAAAACTGCTGGGAAAAAAACATTACTCACGCGATACTGAAAAAAACATTTGTTTAATTTGCAGTTTTATTATTATGTTAATTAAATTAACGATCTGTTTTTTTATAAGTAGCCTTTTTATTTGCGCATACATTAATTGCATTAAATAATTTATACCAGTTAAGGGCCTCATGACAAAAAAAAACAATAAGTACTTACAGTTTTCTAAAATAACAAAAATATTAATAATTTAATAGTTGTGTTTTATTATATTGTATACCTATGTTTCAATAAGCTATGTTGTTAAGTATTTTTGACTATTATAATTGACTAAAACAATAAACTAGTTAAGAAATATAAAAAACTCGACATTGATTTTTTATTAATTATTACATCTGCTTACCCATGCCTAAAAATAAAAATGAAATACTTTAATTTGTCACTTGTTCAATTAAATAAACAATTAATAATTAGTTTTTTGTTTTATTACGTACCTCCGACTGTAAAAACATAAGACAAAAATAAATGCATCAATACATTTTATTTTTTATATATTTATTTATTTAGCAGCTGTAATTGCACCATACTCGCATGATGTCGTCATTTGATGATACATTTATATGAATTTTTTTAGGTACATATCTAAACATAGTATTGAGCAATTTGTATGCTTTAGTATCATTTTTTCGTGTTTATATTTAAATATAAGGACGATAAAACATACGTAAAGCATTTAAACAATCTATTAATTCATATATAAATAGAAATGAGTATTTAAAAACTTACATTCACTCTCTGCATGTAAAAAAACAATATAATGTTTTATAATGACACTCGGTAAAATAACAGTAAAACATTGATGTAAAAAACCGTTAAATCAACTCATTTATATATATTTTATCCATAAAAGTACATTTTAATTTTTCCTTGGTAAAATATTATATGATATTATAATTATTTTGGTATAAATCGTTTTTTGTACTTACCAATCCCTAAAACAAAAAAATATGATTGAATACGTATTTATTTGTTATTTAGTCCATTTAAAACATGGTCAGAGTAAAATACTTACGTTACCATTCTGTATAGCGAAAAACGCGATGCGTTCATGAAAAAGAAGTTTATAATTATTTATTGTTATTAGAGCAAAAATATTTTTTATGGTAAATAGAAAGTACACGAGCACTCAAGCCACCTGATGGTAAGTGGGATCTGAGACCCTAAGGCTGCGGCTCCACTAAAGCGGAGAAGAGCGGAGCGGCGCGGAGCTGTGCCAATATTAACCAATAGAATCTAAACCAACGTGCGCAAGGCGCGCTCGACGTGACCGCATGTGCCTTCTATTGGTTAATATTGGCTCAGCTCCGCGCCGCTCCGCTCGTCTCCGCTTCAGTGGAGCCGCAGCCTTAGACATTCGAATCCTTAAGAATACAATCTCAAGACTGAAACCTTAAGATTTCAAATGCATTGAGGACTAATACGGAATGCCTCTATGCTAGTAATTTTACTGGTTTCGACAATGCTGCTTGGCGGTATAGATTTTAAGACCAATTTAATGACCTTACTCTCATATTCGTTGGTTTTAGGACCATATTACGCTCCAACCTTACCTATACACATAAATATTTCAACCAGCACGGGTAGCACAAGTTGTATTTTCTCGCTTGTCGCTCAGCGCGTCTCTATCGTTACTGACTAGATAGAAAGGGAGATCCGAGCGACAAACAAGTTGCGGGCAACTTGTGCTAGCCGTGCAGTTGCGTTTAAAATTACCCTTTAATTTTTTTAGTTTTAGGCTGTTTTGTTTTTTATTATTATTTTCATGCCCTTTCATGCCCTAATTTGCTCCAAAAATCAAGGATTATATCGTATATCTATCCAGTCACACTGTATATTACACGTTTTCAAATATTAAATGCGTTCACTACAAAATAAAATAAGATAAATGTAAATATAAAAAGGTGTAACTTACCTCAAGCTTTATATGGAAATAAAAATTATTGTTAGTAAAATAAAAATAATAATAACACTTTTATCCATTTTCATTTCAATGACTTTAACAGACCATTTACAGAACTTTTTTGGGATATAATTTGTGGTTGTAGGACAATATTGCTGGTTAGAAAGTAATTACCGTAAACTGTAAAAAAAAATGTTTAAATTATTTTTATGCTTTGTATAACGTAAGACAAAATACGATTAATTAATATAACTTACCACCAACTGAAAAAATGAAATTAAATAATTAGCGGAAAGTATTCAAAAATATCTATATCAATAAAATAAATAAATCTCTGGAAATCAAAATAAATGCCAAAATTCAAAACAAATGCCAAAATTTAAGATAAATGCAAAAATTCAAAATAAATGTCAAAATTCATAATAAATGCCAAAATTCAAAATAAATGCCAAAATTCAAAATAAACGCCAAAATTCAAAATAAATGTAAAAATTTTGAAAACTGCTATTTATACGATGTCTAATCATAATATTTATCACTTTAATGTAAGTGATACATAACACCGAAATATTACAAGTCAGTCAACACCTTCGTGTTGCATATGAAACATTGCTTAATAAATAAATACATAATTAATAAAAAAAACAATAACTCACCGTAACCTGGGATAAAATATAAATTTGACTTGATTACAAAAGTAGATATACATTGGCATAATTATTGTTAATATAGCAGGTACCTGCTATATGGCGAGGTAAACCTAGGCTACCGTCCCACCAAAGAAGGCGGTGGCAGTAGAAGCATTTTAAATTTAATGTGGTTACCAAGAGAGTATAAAATGCTTTGAATACTACATTGCAGTTAGGTAGGACGTCAGATTGGTGATCCTGTATCTCCAATCTGGTGGTGGCTGGTGCATAATAAGAGGCATTAAAGCATGAGTGTGGTATAATAAGATCACAAGAGTGTTTTAATGCCTAATTATGTATAGCCGCATACATAACTTTATCTACATGCATATCATAAGTTTTCTATAATATGTTCAGATATGGCCTGTATTTTTATTAAGTTAGTGTTACTGTTAACTTGTTTGTAATACAAAAGCTTAAAAAATAATAAAAAATAAAATAATAACCAAACTTTATTTATAATGTATATAGCTTGCATTTTCAAGTTAGTGGTACAGTATTACCGATACTTTAATGTTTAGGTACCGACACTTTAATGTAAACATTACGATGCACTACGAGGGGTGCCTTTTAAGTTCTGTCGTTTGAAAAAACTAAAGACAATTTAAGTGTTAAATGGTATTTATTGTTTTTCAAAGTAATCACCGTGATATGCACTTTTTCATTCGATCGCCGTTTTGTATGCCTCAACCGCTTCTTCAGGCGTTCGGTACCGTTGACCACGTAGTCGTTGCTTGATTTTTGGAAAAGTGAAGAAGTCATTAGGGCTTAAGTCTGGACTGTAAGGCGGGTGATCCAAATTTTCGACGTTTTGATCTTTTAAAAACGCAATTGTCTGCCCGGCGGTGTGCGAGCTAGCATTATCGTGGTGCAGTACTATAGGACGTCTTGGGTTATTTTTTCGGAACTCGCCGATAACTTCTGGTAAACAAACAGTGGTATACCAGTCAGCATTAACTGTTTTACGATCTTCGAGCACGATGGTCGCAACGTGGCCACTTTTCGCTACAAACGTGGCGACCATTTTTTTCGAAGTGCTCCGTGAGCGTATTACTTTGGTCGGTTTTGGCTCATCTTGAAACACCCAAACAGTCGACTGCTGTTTAGAATCCGGATCGTAGGCATATATCCAAGATTCGTCACCACTGATAATGTCATAAACGTGTTTAGAGTCTCCTCGGTTGAATTGCCGCAGAGTTTTGCGGCACCATCTAACGCGAGCCGTTTTTTGGTCTTCACTAAGTAAATGTGGTATCCAGCGTGAGATCAATTTTTTTACACCTAAGTGATCATGCAATATATTTTGAACACTGGTCCCTGAAATGCTTAATGAAGCTTCTATCTCGCGATATGTCGCATGGCGATCTTCGACGATCAGTTGCCGTACAGCTTCAATATTTTCCTGGGTTACAGCTGTTTTTGGTCGGCCTTCACGATGCCTATCTCTAAGACTAGAGCAACGACGTTGAAATTCCAAATACCAGCTTCCACAGTCCGGATGCATGGTGCTTCATTTTTAAAAACCGTAGTCAGCTCTTCAAAGCACTGAAGACGCGTTAAACCCATTTTAAAGTTGTAAAATATTATCGCACGTAAATCCTTCGAAATTTCCATTTTCACAACCGACTTGTCAACTTTGAACCGACGCTGTACTAAAACGAATCGGCCGATCTCGAGAAATTCTTTTGTTTTTGAATTCTAAATTCAAATATTTTAAGATGATACTAGTTTTTTTTTTAATAATCACGGGAGTTTTGCAAACAACAGAACTTAAAAGGCAGCCCTCGTGTACTTTAATGTAAACATTAAGATGCAACCACAGATACAGGTTTCTTAAAATAGGCGATTTGCTTATCGCTTCTGAACTTATTGTAGGGAAGTTATGATATGAATGTAGATAAAATCATTTTTCTTAGTGTGGGGTAAGTAGAAAAGAAATTTCCGCAAGGAATATTCCGTGCAAATTTCAAGCTGTCTGTCACATATAAGTCACAGCTGTTGAACACAATCAGGAAATATTTTGTGGATAGTTACCATTTCCTGAAAAATTGGGAGAAGTATGTTTTATTTTTGGAACGATTGTAAATAAAACTTTATTAGCGTTGTTATTAAGTTAGACTTACAGTTTCCTGAAATACGGACATGAAATAATTTTAGTTATAATTCAGTATTTATTATTTTTTATTAAGTTTATTTTTAATTTATTTTTTAATTTATTTAAACTTACTGCTTGCTGAAAAAGTAAATAAAATAATGTAAGAATAATAATATGTATTTTATTAGTGATTGTATAACACAAAGTATAATTTTATTAAGATAACTAGGGGACGCCCGTGACTTTTCACGCGTAGTTTCTGGCTACTCCCCCTATTTTAATCTCTTAGACCGTCCTAACTCAGACTAGCGTTTTTTCAGCGCGTTAGGCTCGTTTTTTGTACGCTCTTAAACGCGTAAATTTGCCACACGCGCATCTCGTACGAGCGTAGGCGCGCTTGTAAGACCGTTGACGCGCGAGACACGAAAATATGTCAACACTTTTGCACGTGAATACGCTGGAATGAGCGCAGCATTTATACGCGCGTTCGGCTTATTCAAGCGTGAAATGTAGCGCGCATGTCAAAACGAGCGTATAACGCGCAGAAAAAATGCTAGACTGAAACTGCTCCTAAATAATGAATTTCCGGAAATCCCTTCTTAGTGCACCACTATGATATCAAAGGAATATTCCTTCCAAATTTCAAGTCCCTACATCCAGCGTTTTTGGCTGTTGATTGATCGTCACTTTCTTTTTATATACAGGGTATTTTTTTGGTCAGCAACTTCCACAATAGGGGTCACTATATTCATGATTTTGAGCTCAAAAAAAATATAATCAAAATATTTTTTTTCATGAAAATTCTAAAGAATATCCTCGCTATTTTATAAATCATGGTCTTCCATTTTCTGTAGCTACGAAGGGGGTAGGCCGCTTATCGTCACGATCAGTCTATGTTATTGTTTGATACTACCCTCACAAAACTATGCATAAGCGATGTCAGTTCCGTGTTTGTTTCGAAGCGAGTGCTTGTTAAGTGAATTGTTAAATCATTTAATTGATTTTGATTGAGGATCGTAGCAGGTGGAAAGAAGTGGTCTCTGCCTACCCCTCTGGGAAACAGGCGTGATTTAATGTATGTATGTATGTATTTAATTGATAAAAAAATGTCTCGGCAAGAACATTTACTGCTGGACAATCGGGAAATGTTTGATGTTGTACACATTTATTTTGTGAGTGGTCAAAACATTGCTGACACCGTTAGAATTTGGACTGAACGATTTCCTAATCAGCAAACTGTAAGGTCTATCGGTAGCAACTTTTAAGAGTGGGGCACTTTTGAAACGCCACGCCATGCTAGAGGTTTGTACATTTTTAACAATCGTTGTACAAAGCTGATTCACCTTTTTAAATACGCCAAAGACATATCTTGCGGTTTTGTAATCCATACCGTTATTCTGTAGTTAAATGCAATTTCAGAACGATTTTTAACAACAATCAATGTAATCGATGTAAACACGGCGCATGGTAACCACAATTAAGTGAAATAAAAAGAAAAATTGAAAATGCTATTTTTCTGACCTCCTAAGGTTTTTTTAATTTTTTAATGTGATATTCCGATTCAGCATTAATTAAACTATCTCGCCTGTTTTGGAAGTTGCTGACCAAAAAAACACCCTGTATAAACAAATACCGGGCTACTCCTAAGTTGTGAACCCAAATATGTTTTTCTGTCTTTACACTTAGTTAAAGCACTCGTACGTAACACTGCAAAATTCTGTAAACTTATTTTCTAATAATTAATAAAATTATTAATTTTAAATTTACCGAGTCTCATGGTTACCCTACTTCTTACGTTGAACTGTCATAGACTCTGAGTACTTTAATCTTCAACTCGTCTAGTAGAATAGGGTGACAACGAGGTTGGTAATTTTTACTCTTTAAAGAATTAAAGTTTTACTTCAACAAAGTTTAATTGTTGGTTTTTGGAGTTAATGCACTGAATTCGCCCTAAAATGCTGCGCTAGAAACCATAACTTTGGTTTAAGACTTAGGACTCACCCTGTACACATATACGGGTTGAGTTTAGACCAATAAATACTAAAGATCTAGTATTTATATATGTATAAAGTAATAACATTCAATTGCAAAGTAAAATATAAATATGTAATAAATTGTACTTACGCCCTTTTACTAGAACAAAATTATTATTTGTTAATTTTTTGTAGTGTAGTGTGCTGGCTGTGTTGTTTTTTTTAAATAGTGCAAGCTATTTAATAGTTCATAACCAACACAAATATTTTTCTACATTACCTTAAATATTATATTTTCATTTTATGTTATACTTATGTTACAAAACAAGCATGAAAGTCGTATAAATACGGTTGAAATGCGCTCTTTGCGTAGTATGTTCAGTGTAAAACTGATTGATAGAGTTAGGAATGAAAAAGTCAGAGAGAAATGTGGGCTAAAAGAAGACGTGTGACTAAGATTGAAAAGAGCATTCGTCGATGTTTTGGTCATATGGAAAGGATGGATGAAAGAAGATTGACGATAGAGATTGGAAGGGTCGGAAGAGGCCGCCCTAGGCGTACTTTTTCGAATCAAATCGGAGAAATACTGGAGAAGGGCCGAATCTTAAGTACCCGAAACCGACGTGCATGCATGACTCGATGTATGAATGTGGAAGAAGCGAAAGAGATTTGTCAGGATCGTAGCAGCAGCCGGTGAAAAGAAGTGGTCTCTGCCTACAACCCTTTGGGAAACAGGTGAGATTTTATTTATGTATGTATGTATGTTATGTTATGTCAAATTTCGATTTCATACATATTTTAATAATACAGATTATAACATGAAATTAACCATGTTTTTGATCTATATCAAATGCAGCTGTTGAATAATTATTAAAATATTTTGTAAACTTACATGTTTGGAGAAAAGCATGAAAAAAAAAATACGCGTCAGTATACAGACCACAAAATTATGGTAAGTAATTATTTTGTTTGATTCATTCATTACAACTTACATATTTGTTCTATAAAAATAAAAAATAGATTAGAATAGTGCGTTAACATTTTAACTAATATGCTTTTGACTTTGAACTACTTACTGTTACCTGAAAAAAAAAAAATTATTTTTATTTAAAAAATAACATTTTTTTTATTTATTTATTTTTATTTATAAAATACCCTAAAAATGTAATAGAGAAACTCTATGTTTTCTAAAGGTTTTTGTTTAATTGACAGTTGTTTTATTTATTTCAAATATTTTAAACGAGAAAAGAAAATGCTGTAATTATACAAATCTGTATTTACTACTGTTTGGATTGCGAATCGTGAAGAAGGGATTGATTTATCGTGGTAATTATAATTATTAAAAACTAATTAATTTTAATGAAATTAGTTTGTTTTTACTTTACCTACTTTCAAATATTTATCTTTACCTTTATTTAAACAGTTTAGCATCATATATCACCCGGGATGGTGGAAGGATTCTAACGATACCACACGCATCTAAATCGGCTCAGGCGTTTAGAAGTTATGGTAGAATAAAGAATCGTACATTCATACATGAACCCTGAAAACATTTACACTCCTTTTTTTGGGCAGTCGTGTAATAAGACCAAGACAGAGATAATTTTTTTCGAAATGGTCCTAACTTACATACATACATACATACTTTGCTTTAAACTAACACGATTTTCACTCATACTAAAACAAACATATCGCGGCTGTTAAAAACCGCCAGGTAAATAAATCCGCCATCGCCGACCATTTGCTGGAGTCAGGACCAAACCACTGGATCGAATTGCCCAGTCCTAAAGTACTCTCAACTGAACGCCATTTTTATGCGAGAGTGGTACGTGAAGCCGTTGAAATCAGGAAACATAGAAATTTCAACAGAGAGGATGGGTATAGGCTATCAACTACGTGGAATCCAGTCATCAGTAAATGTAAGCGGGGAAGTGTATCTTCGTTTAAATCGTCGGATGTTGTGAGTGTTGTGTGTCGGTATGATGACATTCCGAATAAAAAACAAGACCAAGTGCGGGTAGGTCGAAAAACTCGCACGGCAAGCAGACGAACACCCTCCACTTCAGTCTTCTCGTGACCACGGCTGTTGTAACACAGTCGAAACGTCGAGGTAAATGTTTCATTTAATACATACATACATAAACTCACGCCTTCATTCCCAGAGTGGGGTAGTCAGAGCTACAGAATTACCAAACATAAAAATAATTTAAAAAATTGCAACATATCATTTTTTATGTCCACGAGCATATTGCGGCTAAAGTACTCACGGCATTCTGAGAACAAATAAAAAAACAATTTAAAAAATACAGTTAAAATAATATAAGAACTAAAATCAAATAAAATAATGCTTTACCTCCGGCTGTAAAAATGGAATTTGTTTAATAATAATTAACTTATAATTTGTTAAACAAATTCTTTTGATCTTTAATTTTAATATACTTACTGTTTCACTGTCCGGCTGTACATAAGTAGAAACAATTAAAATAATTATATTGATTAAAAACAAGTAATTTTTTTTATTATTTATATTCACTTAAAAGCACTTACACCCAGCTGCAACAAAAAATCCCTTTAATTTCTGTGGCATTAAATAAAAACCAAATGTAGTTTATTTAATTTTAATATAATATATAAGTAGATTAATTTTTACCGTCAACTGTAAAAAATAAACAAAATATTATTTTTCTTAAACATTAATTATTCATGTCTTAAATATTTGGGGGGGGGTTTTCAACGAATGTGTTTTACAAGCTCTATTAACTTGCAATGTTTGTAAGTATCAGTCAAATCTTGCAAGTCAATTTTGAATCAGTTCCCGTTAAAGGAATGGGCTGAAATTTGGAGAACATATATGTGGTCACAACTTTATTGTTTTGTCATATACGACCAGTTCTATCTCCGGTTATGGCAGACGAATTTTAATCATAAATGTACAGCATATTTCTTTTTTAGCATAAAGATTTTTTTGCATACATATTTTTTGTTCAAAAGCACTTTTGGTCTAAAATTGTTTTGGCTAAAATTTTAATTACTAAAAGGCTAAATCCATAATATTGTTTGGTCGAAGCCCAGCCCAGTATAAAACACCTAGGTCTCAACTAATCTATAGGTTAGGTTAGCTTAGAATTGTGTCAAGGCGCGAAGCGCCACAAATACGCGGAATAGGATTATAGGAGGTCTGCCATAGTATAAATCTGCCAAGCGGAGCTCCGTCGACTTCGCCTCACGGTCAACGTTATACCAAAAAATCATTCGACAAAAAAAAGTTATTCCAAACAAATGTTATACTAAACAATTTTTCGACCAAACAATATTGTGCAAAACAATTTCGATCAAACAATTTTCGACATTTAAATCATTAGACGAAATGTTGGTATGCAAAAAAATATGATGCGAAACAAAAATAGGCCAAAAATTTTAGATCAGCTGGTATAGACCCAAATAAAAGATAAATGAATAAATAAATAAGTAAATATAAATATTTAATATTGTTTATACCATTCCCCCTATAAAAAGCATATTATTCACTGAAAACAGTGAATAAAAAGTACTTTTATCCACTATTTCGGTGTTTGAATTTAGAACACACCAATTCGACATATGTCCTAATGCTAATTAATATACAACCTCATTGCGCAAAAAATACGCGATACAAACGATACAAAATTACAAACTCCTGTGCAAAGAATACTCGACATACAAACTCCTTGTGCAAATAACTCCTCGAGATTTGATTGGCCGAAATTAAGCAAAAGGAGTTTAGCATTAAAAAATAATTGTGTTATTTACCGTCATTAGTAGGTATATTGACGCCATTTTGAATACATATTTCTTTTTTCTCGTAGTCATGGTATAAAGTAGCGTAGACAACTCTTGAATAAAACGAATTTATATCGAGGGCCATGAATCACTCGCGTCGCTCAGGATTCTAATCATGAATCAGTCGTTAGTATCCTTCACTCGCTCGTGAGTCATTTATGGCCCTCGCTTTAAATCCGTCCTTTATTCACTAATTGCATAATATACTAAATTTATGCTTTAGTAATTTATTTTAGTTTAATGTTTTTTAATCATATATTCTAATCTAATCAATAATGAATAGGTGTGGAAATAATGTATTGTTTAAACTAGAATTACTTATTCATTAGGTATGTAACCAAAATCATAGGTTAAAAGGTTTATTTAATGTATATTTTATAAATATTGCTCGTTGTACAGGGTGGTACTCGATAAACTGTACATATTGAAATGGATGAAATTTTAGGTCAATTTATGGGTAAAACAATATTTTTTTTCATTTTTTAGCCACTGGTTTTTTTTTACAGATTGTCAAACTATTTAATAAAGTTTGGGTAGCACAGTTACTTGTGACGGTGTAACTGTTGATCTAATAGCCCAAAAAAGATAAAACACAATGCATAGTATTGACATTAGTTAGGTTTATAATAATTGATAACAATATAGACCAATTAAAAAAAAAAACTGCATAACTGCTTTTTTTGTGGAAAATTACTGCAAAAATATAATTTTGTTTTCATAAAAACACGATTTTCTCAAAATTTTGCAGATATTTTACAATTTTTTTTAACGTTTTTAGATCTAAAATTAAACGAGGAATAATAAATAATAAGCAAAAAAAATAGTGAAATATCTACAAAATTTTGAGGAAATCGTGTTTATATGAAAACGAAATGACATTTTTGCTGTAATTTATTAAAAAATGTAAGAAGAAAAAGTGGCAATTTTTTTTTTTTATACATTGTTTTACCTAAAATTTCATCCCTTTCAATATGTACAGTTTATCGAGTACCACCCTGTAGACTAAAGGATACTTACATGAGCAGTCATCTCTGGGTCCTGTCAAAACATTGATCAATTATTTTTTAGTCTATTGTTAAAAATATCGCGAGAGATATACAGTCCGCGCGCGACGCCGAGCTAATAAATGTGCTAGTACGGGACGGCGCTATACAGCGTACCTAGTGCACATTGCAAGGCGGGAGAGGAGAGGCGTTGCTCACTTCACCTCAGGCCCCGACTGCCTTAGGGCTTGTTTACGGAGACGCGGAGCGTCGCGCGTGGCGTGCGGCTTGGCGTTGCGCGGCGCAAACATATGGCAATGTACGGTGCTGTTTATAAAGATGCGCGGCGTGATGCGGGGCGTAAAGAGTAGCGGTGTCCGCTACATCCGCGGCGGACTCTCGAGCGTGTAGCGGAGCGCGCGGCGGAGCACAATACTGTCAGAAGGTTCCGCCGCGGGCCCCGCTGCGGGCGCAGTGGCGGGAACCCCCGTTATTGAGGCGTGCGACGCTGCGTGCAACGCGGCGATGCCATCCGCGGGCTCCGCCGCAAGTAACGCTGTATTTGAAGCAAACGCGTGTAAAACTGCTTCTCCGTAAACGCTTTTATACAACGCCATATGTTTGAATTTAGTGCAGACCGCGCCGCCCAACGCGACGCGCGACGCCCCGCGTCTCCGTAAACAAGGACTTAAATAGCCTAAGCAACGAAGGAAGATCAAGGGAAAAAACTCGTGTAAAAGCAAATTTTGGCATAGTTATAGGGAATGGTGTTTTAAACCACATACTAAAAGTACTGATGGGTGGGGGTGAAGCTACCGTGTAAAGATCACTTTTTCAACTGTTTTGTAAATAACTCGTAAACGGTAGCCCATAGTAAAAAATGCTCCATTACATAAGTAATCTACATGAAATTTTCTACAAATAAAATTCTATACATTTTTTCTCTGAGATCAATATTTAATGAGATATAGAGGGAAGAATGATTCCCAAAAGTTTCTGCTCTTAGTTCATTTAGTACGAGCGGAGCGAGAACCGAACAGCATAGGCAGAGCAGTGAGTGACACTGACAGTGTACGAGTTATTTATGAAAAACTAAAAAAAAGGGACCTTTACACCCCGCCCGTTAGCGTCACCCCCACCCATCAGTACTTCTAGTATGTGGTTTAAAACACACCATTCCCTACAACTATGCCAAAATTCGCTTTTACACGAGTTTTTTCCCCGGATAGGCAGTTTTTGGTTGGGACTACGACTCGCGCGCCGACTGTAGGTCGTCGTCTCGGGTTCCCTCTATGTGGCATAAAATTTATTGTCCGAATTTGTTTTAGCATAACAGACTCGGCATAATCGGTTTTCGCCGAATGGTAATGTGGCAGAAACTTTATTTAGCATAATTTGTAACATCTCGAAAATGAGTTAGTCCGAAACTTTTTACGCCGAATGTATAGTTATCCCGAATTTTGTTTTCGCATATTTTTTCTCCAGATTTTTAATGTTCTGTGTAATCCTGGTAGAATGGAGAAGGTTAGGTTAGGTTTATTTTATAACTTTTCAAAAAAGTCAAAGGTATCAGTAGAATAACAATTATGCGAAATTAGTATTCTGCGAAATCATACATTCGGACAATTTATGTATTCGGACTAACGAAGTTCTGCGTAATCAAACTATGCGAATGTAGATTCTGCGACACCAGATTGTGCGTAAAGCCTAATATGGCTATATAGATTATGCCACAAAGAATTATTACTTACAAAATTATGCCACAACAGGGCGAACCCGGTGTCTCAAATCGGATTGTTACAATATAATACAGATAATAGTTATAATACAATTGTACCTGTGCCCCGCGACTCAACAACATCGTGTATCGCTTTTCCCTCGGGAACTTTTGTATTTAAGAGGTCACAATATCGCACCTTCAGAACAATAGTGACCTAATTGAGAACTTTTAAATTTCGAGTTACGTCGCTATAAATAAATTTATGACTTGAAGTTTGAAAGCTGAAATTTTGAATTAGGTCTCTAATCTTCTGAAGGTGCGTATCATGGCACACAACAAGCTTAAATAAAAACTGGCCAAGTGCCAGTTGAACTCGCGTGGAGAGGGTTCCGTACATCCGTTTTTTTATGATCGAATTCATATAGGTTTTCCTGTAATCTGCAAGCAATGAACTATATTTTGTAATTTTTTTTTCAAATTTTTAGGCTTACTAGTTTCGGTGATCAGGGGGGAATGGTCAATTTTCGTGCTCTCTCATGAATTAAATCAAAACGATTTATTTGAGATCTTCATAACGAGCCCTTTCATTTGATATATGACACAAAAAAAATTTTTTCCTAATTTCTCCCCAATGAACCTTATTTTGAAAAAATATTCATTTACTTTGCACATCTGTATTTGGGTCATAGAATTACACTATCCTAACAAATTTCACCTGATTTGGCCCATAGATTCCGAGCCAAGTCCAAATCGGCTGTGACAGACGGACGGACAGACAGACGCATGAGTGATCCTATAAGGGTTCCTTTTTTTAATTTTTTGTACGGAACCCTAAAAATCATGGGTTTATGTTATAGACGCGCCTTGATTGTAGTGTCAAATTCAAATAATTGCCGTTTACTTTAAAACTACAACAAAAAAAAATGTTAATGAAAAGATATAACGAGTGCTCAACCTATTGAATTAAAAATCATAGTTATTGATCGATTTTGTTTCTTCGACGGAGCAACAGATAATAATTTTCACATCACCTATTTGGAAAGGTGACTTTTCTTCCCTGCTAGGAGTGATCAAAGTGGCAGTTTTCTGTTTAAGGACATTTTTTTGCCAGTATAAAATATAAACGCAATGAAATATGAAAATAGTATGCACATAATCGACTAAAATTTATTTTTCGTCGTTTATGTGTATTTAATTTGTTTATAATTTGTTTCATCACTAATCACTAAGATCTTTTATTTTCCTCATAGGTGATGTCAAAAGCAGTATGTATCACACGGTAGCAAAATTATTTCCACCTTGGGCGTTAACACTTGAATCCCTCACTACGCTCAGGACTCTATTTTAGAATCCTTCGCTTCGTTCAGGATTCAATGCCCTCGCCGTAAATATGTCATTTTGCTCCCTCGTGACACAATCTACTATTATACGCCTCATTGGAGTTAAAGGAGAAAAATAAATTTTCTATTTGTATTATTCTTACTGAGGGCTTCTGGTCCGCAGCTAAACAACAAAATAAAAATATTAAGTGTTACATTGAAACGTCACGAGTGCCCACATCACCGGGCTTCATACAGTCGCCATCAGATATATTGTAGCGGGCGAGGTACTCAAATATTTCGGAGCAGCATTACTTTTCAATAAATTCGTTACACTAGTTATGGTCAATAACACCAGAACATGCAATTTGTCATAAATATAAGAGCAGCGACTATTCAATAAATTCGGAACATATAACGAGGTAAAAATATCAGAAAGCACAGAACGTCAAAGGTATCTACGCAGTCAGGGTGATCATAAAGATCGGAACATTTATGGAAAATATACCTTAAGTCCGTATCACACAGTTTAAATTCGTTACTATAGTTATTATGCATGTCGAATCTACTCGTGACGTGTACACGTCACGAGTAGATTCGAATTCCAAACAAAAGATAAATACGTCATGCCAAAGATCGACATGCATAATAATTATAGTAACGAATTTAAACTGTGTAATACGGACTTAAGGTATATTTTCCATAAATGTTCCGATCTTTATGATCACCCTGACTGCGTAGATACCTTTGACGTTCTGTGCTTTTTGATATTTTTACCTCGTTATATGTTCCGAATTTATTGAATAGTCGCTGCTCTTATATTTATGACAAATTGCATGTTCTGGTGTTATTGACCATAACTAGTGTAACGAATTTATTGAAAAGTAATGCTGCTCCGAAATATTTGAGTACCTCGCCCGCTACAATATATCTGATGGCGACTGTACAAACAGCACAGAAGCTGTAGGTCCACATAATTATCAAAAGAACTAGGTAGCAAGTGCGACCAGCCCCCTACTCACCATATTGACAATGATAGGTGACAGGTGACAATTCGCAATACATTGCAAAGTTAACAAGCTTTCACATCACTGGGATCCGTATAAGCTGCGCCCAGTACACTGAAATATCACCTGTCATTGTCAGGATGATGAAATAGGAACAGATCGCTTTGCGAATACATCTCCATCTGACCATATATAAAAATATTTCATATAATATCAGTCGCTATAACGCTCATTTGATATAATTATTGAATCATATAACAACATTTAATAAATTTAAATATGATATAATTATTATTTTGTATAATGATCATTTCAACTAATAATATTTTGTATAAAATACTTTAAGTATAATGCATATTTACTATAATTAACTATATAAAGTTAATTTCATCTAAAGTACTATCGCGATCGTTAATTTGTGACCCACTTCAAGAAAAATAGGCTTGAAGTCGTCAATGTCATTAGATATGCCAAATCATTTGTAACTTATAGGAGACTCAACCTTATTGTTGTAGAATGTCAGAATGACTTTGGACCTTAGGTGGGTCCCAAATTTAAGTTCGTGACTGTACAGTTGGAATAACTATTTTTGTTACCTTGTGACCCCACAGAGCGACGACTCGCCCTTGAACCCCTTGCCCGTACTCAACTCTCACTCTATGTGCTACCAGAAATGTAGGTTAAGTTAGGTTAGAACTGCGACCCCTGCACAAAACAAAGGGCTACCAGAAAAGTAGTTGAAGTTAGGTAAATAATACAATACTATTTTTATATCAAATGATGATTTTACCAAATGATAATTACAGGAAATAAAAATAGATATTTTGATATTATACCAATCGTTCATTATATGAAATGAGTGAGTGAGTGATTATATATTTAAAATTATATCAAATGTTATTATATCCAATGAAATGAAGAATGTCAGTAGGTACGCCAAATCGCTTTGTAACAGTAAAGTTTATAGATAAACAAACATATTACTTTTTATTTCATTCAAATAGACCCAGTAGTTTTGATTCTACGATCGTTTAAAATTAGGGTCAATAATATTAAAGCGCGCGGGGGCCATCTTGCTGGAGTGACGTCATCGTTTAACAGCGGTACGCGCCCTTATATGAATGAGTAAGTTTACAGGGCTATAACTTTTTAACCGTAATAAGTAGCCAGTTGAAATTTTCACAGAATACGTGTTATTATAAAACCTAACGTTTAAAATTATAAAATGAACAATAAATTAAATCCCAAGAGTACGGATTGTATTTTTATAATGGCTTCTGTTTTGATGCTATTTTCAACATAAATTGTAGTATAATTTTCATAGTTTACGACTAAATAGCAATCACAAGTAAATTTGCTACAAATATGTGACAAAACGAATTTTATCAACACGATGTTTCAAGCGGTCACCCATCCTGCTTTAGACTAGGTACGCGTTTAGTTGCTTAACTTTGGAAGGCGAAGTACGGGTTGTATTTGTATTCAGATAGCTTTTTATTTCGGTGTCACATTAAGCTTAAATAATAATCTAAACTCCATACTAACATATACTCGCGATTAGATAGGTTCGTAGGTACCTACATACCTACAACACTCTCGCTTCGCTAGGTCTAGGCATTAGCGGCCGCCACGCCAACTGTAGCAAGTTGGTAGTGTTAAACTGTTTTTGAGCATTATTACTGGCGACTGAATACCGTGATAAAGCTCTGGTGAACGATGGGTCGGACGTATAAGGCTGCCTAATTGCGAATACACGCGCTAAAACGTGTTTTGTTCGCTCTGTCGGGACTACTTAAACTCGCCGCTTGGACCTTCACTCTTGCGTTCGCTCATCTTTGCTTGTTGAGAGAATCACACCCCTGTGTTATTTCGTGTATGCAAGATAGTGTGTGTGTAAGTATTAGTCCTACCGCTGGGGGCTCTGCCGCCCGCGTCCCGCGTCTCGCGTGTTAGGCTTGGTTTTTAATTGTTGGTGTTTGATGTTTCCCTTTAGCTATCAACATACTTTTTGCATTAATGTTTTGGTATTTTTATGTAAAAAACGGTTATCCCAAAATTTAAAGTGCTTGATTATTATTCTAATTTTATTTAACCAACTTGTTTGACAAATATTACAAAAAAAAAGCCGGTCTGTGACAGACAGTTAGTTTAGTTAAAAAGTATGCAATACAAAACAGTATAACCATAACTACCATAGTAACATCAAAACGAATTCGAAAAAATATTACGACTTACAAAGTTAAGCAAGTACAAGTGTAGTCTAAAACAGGATGGGTGACCGCCTAAAACATCGTGTTGATAAAATCAGTTTTGTCGCATATTATTATTTGTAGCAGTTTTACTTGAGATTTATATTTAGTCGGAAACTGAAAATTAGACTACAATTTAAGCTTAAAATAGCATCAAAAAAAGAAGCCATTATAAAAATACAATGCGTATAAAAAAGCTAAAATAAAAGTATTTTTTTCATTTTTCTTATATGGGGATTATTTGATTGATTGTTTATTTTATAATTTTAAACGATACATTTTATAATAACACGTATTCTGTGAAAATTTCAACTGGCTAATTATTACGGTTAAAAAGTTATAGCCCTGTTAACTTACTCTTTCATATAAGGGCGCGTACCGCTGTTAAGCGATGACGTCATCATCCGTGAGCGCTAGCCGCAGGGTTTCGAGCGCCGCATACGAAGTTTAAAATTCAATATCTCGAAAACTATTTGACGTATCGAAATGATTTTTTTGCAAATATTTTTATTTTTTAATGAAGAATACGATAAGCCAAACATCTAAACTGGCTGACATTCTCTATTATATTAATTATTTTTATACCAATTTTTACACACCCCAAAAAAATGGCTTTGCCAGATTTTTTGCTGCCCATTGCCATTTCGTGGTCCTCCATTAATTTTAACGAGGGTGGCTATAGTTCGAGTGTCATTATGGTTTGGTCAAATTGCATAAAATGTTGTGTAGCATAATGGGAGCGAGCGAAGCAAGCGAGCAAAATGGGTCGGGGCAGAAGCGACTCGGATAAGTTAGGTTGTTAGGTTTTATACAGGGTGGAAAGTTCGAATGCCACATGGAAGGCAACTACCTTAAATATTGGAAATAGCACATTCTGTGTAAAGGAGACTTTTTTTTAAAACTAAAAACTCTGTATTTATGGATTTTTGAAAAATCGTCTGGCTCAACCGGGACTCGAACCGGTCGGTCAAATATGATAAAATAACATGCCGTATTTTATGATGCAGATCGAAAGGGTTACCGATATGGTTCATTTATCTCTAAATAACAAACACAATCAAAATAACGGAAGGCCATGAATACTAGCAATTACCATTTAACTTTGTTTCACCCGTCGCGGGAAATGTACCGCAGCTACCTTAAATATTGGAAATAGCAAATTTTACGAAATAGAGACTTACTTTTATTTAAGAAAATAATAAATACTGCATTTATGGATTTTTGAAAAATCGCCTCACTTAACCGGAAATCGAAAAGATCAAATATGACAGAAATAACATGCCATATTTTAAGATGAAAATTGAAATAAAATATTCATGGCCTGCCCTTATTTTGATTGTGTTTGTTATTTAGAGATAATTGAACCATATCGGTAACCCTTTCGATCTGCATCATAAAATACGGCATGTTATTTTACCGCATTTGACCGACCGGTTCCAGTCCCGGTTGAGACAGACGATTTTTCAAAAATCCATAAATACAGAGTTTTCAGTTTAAAAAAAAAGTCTCCTTTACACAGAATGTGCTATTTCCAATATTTAAGGTAGTTGCCTTCCATGTGGTATTCGAACTTTCCACCCTGTATAAAACCTAACAACCTAACCTATCCGAGTCGCTTCTGCCCCGACCTATGTCGGCTTGCTTCGCTCGCTCCCATTATGGTAGTCTGATCGAACTAGGTTTAGTGTTGTGGGCTCCCCTACTATTAGGTACTATAAGTACAGTCATAGCGTATGCGCATGAGTAGATGGTTTACCCTTGTTTTGAAGACACTCATTACATAGAATGTATCACTGAAAAAAAAAATTCATAGCATGCCATTTTCTGCAGACCTCGTGTTGATTTCAGGTTAGCTTATGTTGGTTACAAGCAGACCTTTATAACGTTATGAATAATATCGTTAACATATCGTTATATTTCGTTAGAGCTCAAAATTTCGTTTTAATATATCGATATTTTTTCATAACGTTACGCTACACCGTAACGAAATCGTAATAACGTTACACTTAAATACCGTTATAAAAACGTTATGAAACTTATAAACTACGCGCTGTTGCCGGCTTAGGTAGGCATTTTGCGTGACTGGCCGACGTCCCAGAAGGGACGATTTTTGTCCGTTTAGACATCGCAACCAACGTCCTTTCGATGTTCGTTCATATATTCCGTCCGTTTTCCGTCCCTTTTCAAATAGCCAACTAAAATACTTTGCTTTATCACAAAAAATGCATTTTAAAATGCAAATAACAAACGCAGATTTAAAAATTACGTTACACGAAAATAACGGTTTACTAATGTTTCGACGAAAATTATTTAGCAAATTCTTAACTCCCCAAACTACGTATCCCATATTTTTATTTGGGCAAATTTTTATTTCCCAACTCAACGTTTCGCACTGACATCATTTCCCAACTAATGATTTGATAAATTATTGTTAAACAAATTATTACCTGAGATTCTTTTAAGATGTCAATTATGTTTTAGTCAAATGTATTGATCAAAATCAAAAAATCAAAATCAAAATATTTATTCAGTAAATTGGCCACATACGGGCTTTTTACACGTCGGTAATATAGAGTGAGTCTACCAGCGCTTCGGACAAGACCATCATTGCGGAGAAGAAGCGCCGCAAGAAACTCCAGCAGAAGGTAATTTTTTCAAACATAAAATACAATAATACTTAAAATTAAGTTACATTACAAGGTAATAAAGCAACAATTGATGGCATGGGAGCAGTTTCGTTTTAAGGGTTATAAAAAAAAAAACCCTAACCTACCTAACTCTGGGAGCAGTTTCGTTTCTAGGGTCATAAAAAAAATTAACCCTGACCTACCTATCTCTGGGAGCAGTTTCGATATTAGGGTCATCAAAAAAATAACCCTAACCTACCTATCTCATTTGACATGTTATTTGCCTTAGCAAATCATTTGCTACACAATTATTTACCACATAAAATTTGACGTAATAAAATATTGCGATATAAAAATGAAGCAAAATAAAAAAATTACGAAGTACAATTATGCGAAGGATTGGTTTGCCAAATAAAACTTCGGCGAAAAGTTGGTTGCCAAATGAAATTTGACGAAACATAATTCGGCAAAAAGGCAGTACACCGAAAATAACGGTTATTAACGTTATTATAGGGCTTACCGAAGTATCGTTATACGTATAGCGTTTTTGTTTGATAACGTTATAATGGATACCGCTACAGGTAAGGCGTCAAATAACGTTATTCGTTCAATATAAAGTTATGAAAGATAACGTTACCCGAAAGTAACGGTTTATTAAAGGTCTAGTTACAACTCTAACCTAACGTAACCTACGTGAATCATATTTAAGATAACCTGAAATCAACAGGGTTCAGCAAAAAATAGCGTTCTATCAAACGAAAATTCTGCGAAGTGCAATACGTTCTATGAATGAGTGACGCTGAAACAACATCGCGGGGATACTCGCGGGAGTGCTATGTGGTGGTAGAGGGGTGCGGGAGGGAATTTTAAACAAACCAATGCTATAAAACAAATGAAATATGGCACCCGTTATTAAATTATTGCGTCACTCAAAAGTTCGAACGTTATTCACAATGAAAATTTATCTATAGTACGTCTAAAACAAAATTTATTCCAAAAAATGTACAACACAACACTTTAGCGTCACTCACAAATTGACAGTTTGCAATATGGCTGACGTCAGCAGTTAAGTATTGGGCAAGGTTCACTAATGTACTACCGAAAATTTGTTTCACAAATGTTCATTTCACAACCAACGTTTCGTATACTATTCATTCCACAAATATATCGTTTCACAAATGTGTCAGACTAAAATACGCCGTTTAACAACTAAAAATAATTTGATTACGTTGTGACAATTAATATTAAGGCGGTTTGAAAATAAATTTTTAATCATATAGCAAATAGAGGTAGTACACTTTAAAAACGTTTTGGTTAAAAACATGTCTTTTAAAAACTCATCGTTAAGCAAACGGTTTACTTTACATACTGTTATTACACAAAGTAACATACATTACATCTACCAGTTTTTTCATTTGAATCGACGGGTCCCCGCTACGCGGGGCCCCTATTTCTGGGCGGTTTGCCTTCGGGCGTATATAAAAACTAACCTAACCTATTTAAGCCCCCATATCTGAGCCAATTTTTTTTTTTATGCTCCACTTAAGAAAATGTAAGTTCCTAATTTTGACAAATGATACGATATGAAATAAATAATTGTTAATTGATAACTTTTATTAATAATATATTTAACAATTGAAACGTTGTAAAATAAAAATATAATTATCTTATAAATCATTTAAATTATGAATCATTTGTTAAACCTGTAGTTGCATAACGTTGATATGCCATATCTTACTTTTGCCAATCGTTGGTTGTGAAATGAAAATTTGCCAATTGATTGACGATAAAATGATAGGATACCATGGGGCATTCTGTCCCACTTTCCCCCGTCAGACCGACGACTCAAACTCATCCCAGCGGGACAGAATACCCAATCCATTCATTTGAAAGTCAATTCATTATCTGATACCTATATTTGGTTGGATATATTTATTCACCTTCCTAAAGATATGTAAAACGTTACATATTATTATATGATGGGTAGGTACACGATTTTTTGGAAAAAAGAGATGTATTTTGTCATTGTATGGGGACATTTCCTACACTTTAGAACTATTAAGCGTTAAAAGCGGTTTACCCTTGTTTGGCATAAAAACGTTTCCCAAACTGATTCATTTCCCAAACTTATCTACCCTTGTTTGGCATAAAAACGTTTCCCAAACTGATTCATTCAAGGTCACAAAAGAGGGCAGCGCTAGGAGACACGCGCAAAACATTGTATCTCCAGGCAAAAGAGAAAGCCTCAAAAAGGGTAGCCCCACCCATAAAGATGGTATCCACAGCCACACAAGTGGTCCAAAAAGATCTCCGACCCAACCCTTCCATTGTCGGACAAAAGAAACGAAGCCCGTAGTCTGTAAGCATGCATGCGTCAGGACTCCCACTCCGCGACTCACATAGCTATAAGTCTCCCTCCCATTCCTATCCCCCTTTTTGGAAAAACCCCGCGGATATGTAAACGGAGGAAGGACTTTCTCCTCCGGCCTTTCAGCACTGGCTGGGGTAGTATCCGCGGGAGTCTAAATTCTAGTTGGTAATAGGGGCATTGGTGTTTTTAGCCGGTGCGAGCCCGGCAGTACCTGGGCCCTCCATTCCCAGGTCTCCGGAAGGGATTTTCACCTCTGCCCTTTTAGTAATTAAAGCAAAACGCAAACAAAAGCAAGGACTTTTGTCTTTGGCCCTTCAGGCGATTACCAAAAAAAAAACTGATTCATTTCCCAAACTTATCATATGGACAAACGCTTTTTTTCCGAAACTGTAAATATTTAACAGTAAACTGTAAATAAAACTAACCTAACCTAACCTATAGGGTTCTACAAGATGGTCCTCAAATAAATCCTGAAATCCTTACAGTTTTGGAAAAAAAAGCGTTTGCCCATAAGATATGTTTGGGAAATTAATCAGTTTGGGAAGCGTTATTGAGCCAAATGAAAGGGTTCCGTTAAAAGCGTTATTCTTTCCGATTATTATGAATATCGACACCTTTAGGCAAAAATAATGATACGCCGAAATGAGACAGCTATACGCGGAGCGTACCAGATCCGTGAGCCAAGGACGTCGCGATTGTAAACAAGGTCGCAATTTGTAAACATCGAACATTCTAGCAACGAATAGTCTCGGTCGTCTTCGGCGGCGGGTGAAGGAGCATCGATGAGTCGGGTGAGTGGAACGGTCGGACACGGGGACTATAAAAAGGCGGACCGGGAGCGGGTACATCGAAAATGGGTGCCGTCCTAAAGTCGATAGCCGCCGGCCCTATAAGTTTCTGTGGTTTCGCCACGAGAGGCAGCACTGAATCGACATGTCTGCTAAGCTATGAACGTCACGTAACGTCGCAATCAGTTCGACAGATGGCAATAGCTGCTGCTAATTATTAAATATATCATGCTGGCAATAGATGGCACCTGCGAGCCAGCCGACGAACTACTGACGTTTGAGCTCAGGCCCAGGGACCGGACCCGCTTACCGTAACCCGGGGTTTTTAAAGGTTTTTATAGCGCTGATTTTTATTAACCCGCACATTTCGGGAAGCGCTTAATAAGCTTGCACATTAAACGGATAATCCATTCGATTGAGTTAATTTGGCTCACCTACCGCTTACCACAGATAACTATACTCTTACTTACTAAGTATTGTACTTACTTAGTAAGTATTCCAAGTTTATTGTGCAGTAATTTTTTGTAACGGTTAAGTTAATGCGTTACTAAAGTCTACTTTTGACTATCGGTGTATTCGTGCATTTCTCAGTTACCGACCCTCACGTAATTAACAATAATATGAAAACCAATTTCTGACTTTTAAAACACGATATCTTCGATATGGCAATGGGTGACAAATTGGTGATAAATGGACCCCAACATTCTCACGTTCTCCGTCTGCTCCTTTGTCGGGCTCTCCTGGGCTTGATTGGGTTCCGTCGTCTGCATGCTGAAATACATACATAATTATATTAAATCACGCCTGTTTCTCCAAAGTGGTTGACAGAGACCACTTCTTTCCACCTGCTACGATCCTGAAAAATCTCTTTCGCTTCTTCCGCATTCACACATCGCGTCATGCATGCACGTCGGTTTCGGGTACTTAAGATTCGGCCGGATCAGCAGCATCACATTTTTAATAAATAAATAATAATAAATAAACATAAAAATGGTTGGCTTTACGTGCTTCTACGCAAAGAACGATGTAGATAAGGTCGGATTTTTATTCCCACAGAAAAAATGGAAACAAAGTTACGTCAATGTCAAAGTGACATTTCAGGGGATCTCAAAGTTTGGGCCAGCAAGAAATATAATATTAAGTTATCATTTCGCTCGTACCGTGATACAAAAATAAATTAGAGAAATAATGCACACAAATGATTCTCTGGTAAGCTATTACGACGGAAGCATGAATTGTGAAGCGAAGCGAGTGAAGTGACGTCTCACAGCAATCAAGCAACCCTCAACTTGTTGACACGCAATAAATAAATTATGCAAAAAAACAGTTTTCTCGTTTTAAACTTTTGCCATCAATAAATTAAATTCTTCAATCTCGATTACAATACATAGTTTTTTTATAGAAAGTCGATTTCCTCTAAATGTGGAAAGTATAAATATTTTGAATACTGCAAATGTTTTTCGTTAACGGCAACACCTTTGTTTACATTTTTTCTGTGGGAATAAAAATCAGACCTTAGTTTAGCATGGTTTAGCCTTGATTGCAGGGTCACATTTAAGAAATTGCTGTTTACTTTAAAACCACAACATGTATTTGAAAAATGGTTTACCAGGAGAAAATGTTATGAGTACAGTCAACGGCATTAATAAGTGATCATTTATGGACCTTGTCACTTTAACTTGTCACGTTGACTGTACAATTTATATGCGCTTGACGTGAATCTTCCTTCGCGCAGACACGAACAACGATTCCGATGATTTCCGTAAGCACGATTACAACCCACGATCAGACTTGTACGTAATAGTTATAAGGTGCAAATTAAATTGCATCAACTTTTTCCATCTCACTCACGGCTGACTGAATGACACGCGGGCGCGTCAACATGGCGTCACTAATAACCTATTATACAGGTGGAAAAAACGAACGCGACATGGACGGAAACTAGCTTAAATATTGGAAATAGCAAATTGTACGCAAAGCAGACTTACTTTTATTATTGAAAAAAAAAAACTTGCATATCTGGATTCTTGTAAATTCGTCTGCCTTAACCGGGAATCGAACTGGTCGAATATGACAAAATAATAAACAGGGGTTTTTTTTACGGTGTTTATTTAATTTAAAGGTGTATGTGTTATAGACATTAATGATCACTATCAGTGACCCTTTCGATCTTTATCATAAAACACGACTTTATTGTTTTGTCATATTCAACCAGTTCGATTCGAATTAAGGAAGAGGATTTTTTTCAATAATCCAATAATCCAGTATTTTTTGTTTTTAAAATTAAAAGGTAGTCTCGTTTGCGTAGAATTTGTTATTTCCAATATTTAAGGGCCTGGACACATGTCCACGGCACGGCGTCGTTAACGTGAAACGGCCAGACCTTTATAACGTTATGAATAATATCGTTATCATAACGTTATATTTCGTTAGTGCTCAAAATTTCGTTTACATATATCGATAACGTTTTCATAACGTTACGCTACACCGTAACGAAATCGTAATAACGTTACACTTAAATTACGTTATGAAACTTATGAACTACGCTGTTGCCGCTCCTTAGGTAGGCATTTTGCGTGACTGGGCGACGTCCCAGAAGGGACGATTTTTGTCCGTTTAGACATCGCAACCACGTCCTTTCGATGTCCGTTCATATATTCCGTCCTATTTCCGTCCCTTGTCAAATAGCCAGCTAAAATAGTTTAGTTTAGTTTAGTTTATTTATTCATCAATGTAATATTACCATGCTATTACTTACTTTTAAGTATTATTGTATTTTATGTTTGAAAAAATGACCTTCTGCTGGAGTTTCTTGCGGCGCTTCTTCTCCGCAATGATGGTCTTGTCCGAAGCGCTAGTAGATTCACTGTATATTACCGACGTGTAAAAGAGCCTGTATGTGGCCAATTTACTGAATAAATATTTTGATTTTGATTTTTTGATATTACAATATAAATTGCATTGCATGTCAAAAAATACGAAATTACATTGATATTGTCAAAATTAATACTAAATAATAATATAATAATACAAAAATAACACTCAAATAATCAAAGTCAACATTAATAAACAAGTAATAAATGGTCAGTTTCCGATGTCAATGTACAAAAAGTAATAAAGTCAAATAAACAATAATAATTTTACAATTTAAGTTGCTTTGCAATACTTTGCTTTACCACAATAAATGCATTTTAAAATGCAAATAACAAACGCAGATTTAAAAATTACACGAAAATAACTGTTGTTAACGTTATTATAGCGCTTACCGAAGTATCGTTATACGTATAGCGTTTTGTTTGATAACGTTATAATGGATACCGCTACGGGTAAGGCGTCAAATAACGTTATGAAAGATAACGTTACAGGAAAATAACGGTTATTAAAGGTCTGGAAACGGCGCGGCGCCGTAGAAAGGCACGTTGCCGCGTCGTGCAAATACACGGTGCCGTGTGACAACGGCTTCAACTATTTTAAACTCTACGCGCAGGACATTGGGCTTAATATTGCACTTTATAATGAACAGTGATCGGAATAGGTAGAGCTAATTTGCCTAAACTTGACGCATATTCATTCATGCGTGAGAGAGATGGGAATACATTATTGAATGAACATGCATCAAGTTTAGGCAAATTAGCTCACCTATTTCGATCACTGATAATGAATGACGGCACCGAGTATCTGCACGTCGCGGCAACGTGCCTTTCTACGGCGACGCGCCGTTTCACGTTAACGACGCCGTGCCGTGGACATGTGTCCAGGCCCTAAGATAGTTGCCGTCCATGTGGCGTTCGTTTTTTCCACCCTGTATACCTACATAAAGACCCCCGATATCGTGGTTACCCTTTCTTTCAGAGCTGATATCTCTCAAACGGCTGAACCGTTTTTCATGTGAATTAGCTGAGAACAACCGTTAAAACCCTGCTTTCAAATAACAAAAACAGCATCCAAATCGGTTCATCAGTTTAAGAGCTACGGTGCCACAGCCAGATAGGGATCGGAGTTTTCATAGCACGGTAAGACGAAAGGGAGCAGTGGAGTCGACATTAACATTAAAATTCAACTCTTACTCATACTCATACTCATTTGTTAATTTAATTCCAAAATTATTTAATACTAGCTTTCGCCCGCGACTCCGTCCGCGTAGAAGTCGTTTATCGCTGCTCCCTCGAGAACTGTCCAATTTTCCGGGATAAAAACTATCCTATGTCCTATTCCAGGACCTAACCAATATGTGTGCCAAGCGTCATCTCGATCCGTTCAGTGGTTGAAGTGTGAAAGACGGACAAACATACACACTTTCACATTCATAATATTAGTATGGATTCGGCCTGAGCCCCTGAGTAAAGCTGCTAAGCTAAGTAATGAAAGATTACAATTATAAACAAAATTATTTTCATGTACATATCATTTGATATTAATCTCATAATTTTTATAAATTATGAGATTAATATTGAAATATATATTAAAAGTGAAAGTTATTAATTCAGTGATCGGATCTAGGATGCAATTTGGGGTGAACGACCTCAAACTTTATGCTAGACATGGATGTGACTCGGAATTTCCCGCGATTTTGGGAAATGGGTTATTGTTAATAATTAATAACTTTTGTCGAGAGTTAAACTAAGAAACAGATAAAAATAATAAAAATACCATAAATGATAAGACGTGCAAATTACGTTCAGTTCTTCTATGCAGTACTGTATTTTTTTTGTTGTTATTACATATTTCATTAAATTTATAGTGTAAATTTATAAAGGTAGGTAACAAAAAGACTCGCGGGATTGTAAGTCATATTCATATCCATGTAAAAATAACGGACTTAAACCCTGGGAAATTGCATCCTAGATCCGATCACTAGTTATTATCCATATTTATAATAAAATTATAAATTTTGCAATTATATAAAGAAATGAGGATGAGTAAGAGTTGAATTTTAATTTTAATGTCGACTCCACAGCTCTCCTTCGTCTTACCGTAATATGAAAACTCCGGACCCTGCTCATAACACCCCTCTTTATGCGTTGGGGGTTAAAAAATGAGTGATGTTAAATAAAACTGTCCAGGTGTTTGTTTCATCGACGGAGTCGCGAGCGACGGCTAGTATTTTATATGCCTCATTGTTAAAGAGGAAATGAAACGGGACCTTATTGTCGATGGCGCTCCCGCCATTATTAAAGATGCTCCGATATAAATACAACGTCGCGTGACGCAGTGCGGCGTAAGCGCCATCGACAATAAGGTCCATTTTCATAGATAACGCCATATATAAATTTGCTATACAGGGTGGCATATTTAGATCGGTCAGTATGGGCATTGTAGTAACAGACTTAACTATAAGATATACGCAGATTTGTTCCTAGGAACCATGTCATAAATTTTAGTGACAAGAAATGCATTTAAAAAAAACCCGGTCAATTGCGAGTCGGACTCGCGCACCGAGGATTCCGTATTTAAGAGAATAGGGTTGGAAAACGCAAAAAAAAATACTTATTTTGTTATGAACTTTATAATCTATGCGATAAGGTCCTACTAGCCTAAATTGTAATACAGATTTTTAAAGTTTTTTGATAATTTTTCTAAAGTTGTAAAGTTTGACAACTTCATTTTATTTTTCCTGTAAAATATAAGTATAATATAAATATAAGCTTTAAATCAGGATTTTTGCAGATTTTTTGGTCCGTAAACTTTGAAGATAAGGGGGGGAACGGTCATTGTTTGTACATTTTTGGCTATAAATCAAAAAGCACGTCCCAAAAAATTCTAAAACTAATAGTTTTGTAATGTGGAGACTGGGCCCTTTCAAATGACACCCCGTTTGCTATAATCAAATAACGTTCATTTTTCAACCCCCTATTCTAGACCCCTTAACAAATATTTAGAAAAATAGTTTCATACTTTTTTTACTAAAAACAGATGCGGGCAAGCAAGTTACACAACTATGCCAAAGGGCATTGGGTAAATTTGTTTGAAGAATATTGACATATTTTTTTTCAGCGGCCACGGTTGATTTTTATATAGTTATTTAGAGGACCTCTAAATACACATAGATAATACATAATTTATAGCGTTAAATAATATCGGAGGCGAGATTTCAAAGATTTAATTATTCAGTTTTTAGTACAAAAGTACGCCCAAGTATGAATATTTAAATATCTCGGCTCCGATGCACTTAAGAGTATTACATTACATAACAAAACATGTTTATTTTTAATAATTCTATCATAATTTGCCACTTTTACGAATGGCCGCTCACCTTGAAAATGTATGAATTTTACAAATGACAACAATTTTACCCTACTATTAAATACCCTATATTAAAATTTAGGCTAGTCAAAATGGGCCTTAATGCATAGATAATAAAGTTCATAACAAAGTAAGTATTTTCTTTTGCTTTTTCCATCTATATTATCTTAAATACGGAACCCTCGGTGCGCGAGTTCGACTCGCACTTGACCGGTTTTAATTGTTTTAATGCTTAATTCTGTAAATATTATGTTCATATAATGAATAAATACTAAAATTAAATAGGTAGGTCTTCGAAATGATATATAGCATTTTATTTTTCAATACGACCGGGTTCGATTCCCGAACAAAGAACAAGTTTTTTTTAATATATGTATGAAGTTTTTCTTGTCACTAAAATCGATGACAATGTTCCTAAGAACACATCTTTGTATGTCTTATAGTTACCATAAAATCGTTTGTCCTAATGTATCATTTCGCATAAAATCATTTCGCATAACACCCTAATAGGCTCATATTGAAGAGTTTAATAAACGTCAATGTGTAGATTAGGTTAGGTTAGGCTAGTTTTTTTATAATAATTAAAATAAAACCCTTTCTATTGTAAAAACCGTTTTAAGTCAAACGATTTTATGCGAAATGATAAATTATGCGAAAAACCATTATGGATTCCGATATGGACCCGTTACAGACTTGTCCATACCGACCGATCTAAATGTGCCACCCTGTATGTATTATTCTTACCCCATCGCCGGCGTCGCCCGGACTCGGAGCTAAACAAAAAAATAATATATTAAGGCGGTGTCACACGCGGGCGATTCAAAGCGACCAGAATTGCGAAGCGGTGCGGTTCGGTGACACTCGATTTCAATGCGAAGTGGTGCGGCGCGGGGGCCCGGTCCTACGTGCGCGCGTATCACCCCGCCGCCCGCAGGACTACCTCCACCGCCGCCGGTGGGCTCTATACAACAACCGACGCCGCGTCGGTTCGCGCGAAAAATATCAAACAGTTTGATCGCATTCGTTTCGTTTCACGCCGCGCCGCCCGCAACCTGTGCCTGTATTGGTCACGTAGGGCACTTCAATAGCTGTCGACTTTTTGTTTCTTTCACGCCGCGCCGCACCGCATCGCATTCGCGTGGAATTCGCCCACCTATGACACCGCCGTGTTACATTGAAACATCACGAGCAATGCTATTTTATATTAAGATACGTCATCTGCGCGCAAAAGCGTTCCTCGAAAAGGAAGGTAATTGCCTTACTATCGTTCAGTCGCGCCGTGGCCGCTGACACGCACGCGTCAAAAACAGTAAAGTTTTATTACCGAAATGCAACGAATATAAGCCATAAAAAATGCCGTCTAATGTTTTTCGAGGCTGCCGAAATTATAATGTAACTATAAAAGGAAGAAAGGATGTCTCATTTCATTCGTAAGTACCGTAAATATTTTTTACATTTTGTTTTACATCGCCATACTTTGTTTAATTTGCACCGGTGGCGTCACTGTCACCTGTGAAACATGAGATACACAATTAGATATCGCATGAGTGCGATACAGACGGATAGCTATATGGCAGCCATGAGCGGGCACGCCGCGTCATTCGGGTACTCAATTTGAAACAACTATTTATCTCTTTCTAACAATAGCGTTCGCTACGAATGACCGTCTTTGTCTGTAGAAATATGGCAACGTAGCAACTGTCAGTAATTGGCGACGGTTTTCGAATGCGTTTAGTATGAGCATAACGTATCTAAATATAAAATATAATTGTTCACGAGTGCCCACATCACCGGGCCTCATACAAACAGGATAGAAGCTTTAGGTCCACATCTCGATCGATAGTAACAGTTTCTTTAAAAAAACACGTTATGACTAGCGAGCGATGATTATGACCTAAAGCACTAAAAATCATTACGTCAGTCAATATAGCCCCGAATCCCACAGAAGTGAAAGCTTGTTAACTATGCAATGTATATCGAATTGTCACCTGTCACCTATCACTGTCAAGATGGTGAAATAGGGGCTGGATCGCATTGCAACTGAATCTCCAAAAATCTGAGTCGCTAAATGACTACATTATTTTACAAAATTATTATTTTAAAGTGTTTATACCTACTAAAATGACCTAAGACAGCACCAAATAACTTTAAATAGAGAATTACTTCATAATTGTGGTTTTTTGAGATAGTTTTTGTGTATTAACGGCTTCGAAACCTTACACTGAGCATGGTCAGACATGCTCTTGCCCGGTATGTTTTTGGATTTTATTTAATTCTGCAAAAATACATTCATCATCATCATCAGCCCACTTTCGTCCGCTGCTGGACATAGACCGCTCAATGGCACGCCACTGAGCTCGGTCCTGAATTTTGTTTCCAACCGCTGCCAGACACTTTTTGCATGTCATCGCTCCTACTAGCTGGAGGGCGTCCCACACTACGTTTGCCAAGCCGTGGTCTCCACTCCAGAACACGTCTGCCCCAACGATTGTCGGTTCTGCGACAGATGTGACCGACCCACTGCCATTTCAGCTTGCTAATCCTTTGGGCTATATCGACAACCTTGGTTCTCTGTCGAATCACCGCGTTTCGGATGCGATCCAGAGCTATTCCAAGCATAGCCCTCTCCATAGCCCGCTGAGCGAACTTAAATTGGTGAACCAATCGCACTGTCAGTGTCCACATCTCGGCTCCGTATGTCATAACTGGCAGGACACACTCGTTAAACATTTTCGTCTTTAGACTTTGCGGTATGAGCGATGAAAAGACTTGACGGAGTTTCCCAAATGCTGCCCAGCCCAGAGGGCCCTGCCAAGATGCATTGCGTTAAGTAGCGTTTCTATTCGATTCGTTTTTAAACCAATCGCGTCACTGGTAGATGACGTGATACGAAAAGTCACGTGATCTACCAGTGACGCGATTGGTTTAAAAATGAAACGAATAGAAACGTTAGTTAGCGCCATGCATCTTGGCAGGGCCCTCAGCTGTAGTCTTCGACGGGACTCTCTCTCAAAGTATAAATATATTATAGTAACAAAATTATTATGTTAACAATAACAGTACTGAGGGCGTCACTGGACGCTCTATGTAGTCAAGGATGGCTTGCTGGAAATCCGACCGGCGTCCTCTTAAAAACGGCGTTCGGTCGGTCGGACGAGTGAACGCGGCGCAGCGGAGCGTTTAAGACGATTGTGAAGCGCCGCTAAAATCGTGTAGCTGTCAAAAAAAGTCCATACAAAATTAGCTCCGGGCTAAAACGTTTCTCACCCCCTAAATCAAGTCCGATTTTCACGATTTTTGAATATGTTGTAGTTATTATAAAGACCTAGGTCTGTACGTTTCGATTTTTGTTTTTTAAATTTGGTTCGTTCTAAAAAACCTTTTCTTGGAAAACAAAACGTACAGACATAGTTTTTCATGATATCTACAACATATTCGAAAATCGTAAAAATCGGACGAGTTTTAAGGGAAGAGAAACGTTTTCGCATTTTGTATGGAGATTTTTAGCTTCACAATCCTCTTAAGTAGTCCCGTCAGAGCGTACAAAACTCATTTTAGCGCCGCTGCCTAATTGGGAATGTACGCACTAAAATGTGTTTTGTACGCTCTGACGGGACTAAAACTCGCCGCTGCGCCGCATTCACTCGTTCCCTGGGCCCGTATTATGGTTGCCTTTATCGCGGTGGATAAAGCATGCGTCACTCTCGCACTTAAAGAAAGTGACAGATGTCAGAAAGTGACGGATGCTTTATCCACGTTTATCCACATCGATATACACGACTATAATAAGCCCGCTGTTTACTATTTTACCTTAAATTTTATTAACAGAAAGTGTTTTTTTACCTCCGTCCGCCGGGTCTGGAAAATGCAAGAGATTCAATATTATAGGTACTACAGGGTGGTACTCGATAAACTGTACATATTGAAAGGGATGAAATTTAAGGTTAATTTATAGGTAAAACAATTATTATTTTTATTTTTTAGCCGCTGGTTTTTTTTTTACAGATTTCCGAATTTTTTAATAATGTTTGGGTAGTACACTTAATTGTGACGGTGTAACTTTTGATCTAATAAAAAAGATAAAACAAAATGCATAATATTGACATTACTTAGGTTTATAATAATTGATAACAATATTAGACCAATTAAAAAAAATAACTGAGTAACTGCTTTTTTTGTGGAAAATTACTGCAAAAATGTCATTTTGTTTTCATAAAAACACGATTTTCTCAAAATTTTGCAGATATTTTACATTTTTTTTAACGTGTTTAGATCTAAAATTTAACGAGGAATAATAATAAGCAAAAAAAAATGAAATATTTAATAAATAAAATTAAGAAAAAAAAAGTGTCTAAAAAATCATTTTAAAAATTGTTTTACCTATAAATTAACCTAAAATTTCCTCCCTTTCAATATGTACAGTTTATCGAGTACCACCCTTTATAAGTGCAGACATAGCGCATAACTGAGTAGGTAAACCATCTCCCCCTTATTTTGCCCTCCTTCCTCTAGGATCCATTAAAGGAGACAAGTGGTCATTTTGTACATTCAAATCCATTAATGGAGTAGTGGGCTTTAATGTTCACTTAAATCCATTTGAAGTGGTGTACACTTTTTAACACGCTGGGATCCATAAATGGATTTAATATTTTTTATTTTATTTATTACATTATTAGCTTATAATGAATATTGTATATTATGTTATATTTTGACTCTTCACAATTTATATCTAGGATGCCCTAGCTTTTATAAATTATTTGACATTTAAACATAGTTTACTCCTTTGACATTGTACCATTTTAATATTATTTTAAATTGTTTTCATATTACTTCTTTATTTTAATTTTTTACTGTATTTTGATTTGGCTATTATTTATTTTATTATTATTGTTATACACTCTGACGATCTTTTTGTGAATTCATGGTATTTTAATTTAAAAAATGACATGTAAATTTTCAAAATGAAATATATATATCTAATCTAATCTAATCTAACACGCTGGGATCCATCAATGGATTTAAAAATACTACGAAGACTACAAAGATCCGTGAATGGATTCTATAGGGTATTTGTCTGATATTAAATTTCATATACTAATTTGGATAATATATCAACAGAGGTCGGAATAGGTAGTGCTTATTAACCTAAACTTGACTCATGTTCATTCATGCGTGAGTGAGATGGGAATACGTTATTGAATGAAGATGCATCAAGTTTAGGTTAATAAGCACTACCTATTCCGACCTCTGTATATCAATATACGTAGTATGATAAAATAATTCAAAATCAAATTTGAAATTGGTAAAAAAATAAAAAAGTTATAGCCTTTTAAAGTTTTTTGTCTATCCCTTTCTCACGAAACGATGTTTTGCGTGTAATTCATATGGCGGTTGAGTAATATGACGTCATATTCCTGTATTTGTCTCTCTGTCTAAAAGCAAGTTTTAAACATTTATATCTTTCTTATTTTTAAAGATATTAAAAAACTATTTATGCTAGGGTATTCCGAAGGTAAAAAAAGTTCAATTTAAATACTAATAAACAAAAATGGCCAATACCCTATTGAACTTTTTATATACCAGGATCAATCAATAGATTTTATCATACTACAATGTCCACATCAATTGATGGATTCAAGTGTACCTATTAAAAGTTTAATAAAATCCATTGTCGGATACTCGTATACATAGTAGGTAGTGTACTAAAATCCATTGATGGATCGAAGTGTAATTAAGAGTGCATCAGAATCCATTGACGGATCCCAGCGTATTAAAAATCCAAATGGATTTAAGTATTCATTAAAGCCCTCTCCATTAATGGATTTGAATGTACAAAAAGTCCACTTGACCTCTTTAATGAATACTTTCAATAGATCATAGTGGATGGAGGGTTGTTTTGTAGATACACATTTCATAGAACATCACTTCGCAGAATTTTTGTTTCATAGAAAGCTATTTTCTGTTGAACCCGTGTTGATTTCAGGGTATCTTGTGTGTGATACTTAGTTACAAATCTAACCTAACCTATCATCATCATCATCATGTCAGCCGAAAGACGTCCACTGCTGGACATAGGCCTCCCCCAAGGCTCTCCACTCAGACCGGTCTCGTGCTTTTCGCATCCACCGCGTTCCCGCGATCTTTACAAGGTCGTTACTCCATCTTGTTGGAGGCCTACCTACAGCTCGTCTCCCGGTCCGCGGACGCCACTCAAGAACCTTCTGACCCCATCGGCAATCAGTCCTGCGAGCAATGTGCCCCGCCCACTGCCACTTAAGTTTGGCTATTCTTCGGGCTACGTCGGTAACCATAGTTCTACTGCGGATATCATCATTTCTGATTCTATCACGCAGAGAAACCCCGAGCATAGCCCTCTCCATAGCCCTCTGAGTGACTTTGAGCTTCCTTATAAGGCCCATTGTTAGCGCCCACGTCTCAGATCCGTAAGTAACCTAACTTACGTGTAATTATAATTAAGATAATCTGAAATCAACACGGGTTCAGCAGAAAATAGCTTTCTATGAAACAAAAATTCTGCGAAGTGATACGTTCTACGAAATTAGTTTTGGTCAAACAAGGGGAAACCCTGAGAAGGTTCCTGTGGTAGTAGAGGGGATATTGAACAAATCGGTAACAGGTCATTTTGGTACAAATGCCGAAATGCATAAAAGTTTGAGATGTAATTTTGTCAAAAAGTACACAATGTTTGTGCCACCAGATCATATCGTCTGAATATTTTAAAGGCAAAATATGCTATGGACAATATTTCTTTTAGTCAAAATGTTTACCCGATAGATAGCATTACGCCTAAATTGTCAATTTCACTATGATTGTCTGAAAGTTTTCAGGACAGAATACTCTGTGGCCAAAATGTACAAAACGTGACTGACTAAATGTGCTCTAGTCGAAATGTTTTTTCGATAGAATGAATTACGGCTAAAGTGTCAGTATAGCTGAAAGTTTTCAGAACAGAATACTCTGTGGCCAAAATGTACAAAACGTGACTGACTAAATGTGCTCTAGTCGAAATGTTTTCATGATAGCATGAATTACGACTAAAGTGTCAGTCTGTTAGGCTCTTAAGTTTTTGTACCATTAAATTGTTTTGTCTTTTGTTCATTATTACATGTTTACATTTACATACTTTTTGACCGTTGTACATTTCGACAATGAGACATTTTGAACCATTATACATTTAAACATTAGTACCAAAATGACCTGTTACCAACAAATCAATGCTATAAAAAAAAACGATGACACCCGTTACGTTAAATTATTGCGTCAAAAGCTTGGCAATGGGTGACAAATTGGTGACAAAGGTATTTATTTATTTTATGATACAAGTATCCTAACATATTGACTTACCATTTTTTCCGTCTGCTCCTGGGTCGGCATTACCTGGGTTTGTGTCTGGTGAGGGTACGTCGTCTGCATTTGTCTGAACATAAATACATACATACATTCATTAAATCACGCCTGTTTCCCCAGAGGGGTAGACAGAGACCACTTCTTTCCACCTGAGGCAAGTTTTATAAAGCTACTAGTAACAATTCTACAGGTCTAAACTGGCAACACTGTTAAGATGGCTGGGGCACGTTTTATAAAGCTACAAGTCACAATTTTACAGGTCTAAACTGGCAACACTGCTCAAATGGCTGGTCGTCATTGGTCGAGGTTGTGTCAAATGGAAACTTGTAACCTGTAAATTGTAATTTGTAGCTTTATAAAACAGGCCCCTGCTACGATCCTGACAAATCTCTTTCGCTTCTTCCGCATTCATACATCGAGTCATGCATGCACGTCGATTTCGGGTACTTATTAAGATTCGGCCCTTTTCCAGTATTTCTCCGATTTGATTCGAAAATGTACTAGGGCGGCCCCTTCCGACCCTCCCACTCTCGCTTTGTACATCTCATACAATGATATAATATAGTAAAAAGAGGTAGATATGTTATACGCACTTCGATAGTGGCACCCTAAAACCGGGTCAATTGGTACAACCTTTACTTAGTCTTGCGCCGTCAACGGAACCGTGAACTCGTCTGCAGAGCAACATAACTCGTCTCTATTTCGCTCCCGGAAATTACCATACCATCCTGCTTTCACTTGTCATTTATAAATTAGTGTGTAATTGCAATATTTACTGATTATGTGTGCGTAAGCTGGGCCATTTTTACACGCGGAATACCGTATAGGTCACAACTCTTTTTATATTATATCATTGATCTCATACGTCAATCTTGTTTCATCCATCTTTTTCAAATGACCTGTAATAACCATCGATGCATGCCCTTTTCAATCTTAGTCACTACATCTTCTTTTAGTCCATATTTCTCTCTGATCTTTTCATTCCATAAATAATAATATATGTATATGTAATACATTACTGCAGAGACCAATAAGTGAGCCTTCCTGGTCGAGTATGGGTTCAGACGAATTCGCTTCTCTTGTTGTGTCCCAGTTGGTATCAAAAAGTGACACGGTTGGTTTTCATTACAGAATAAAAACATAAAGCATAGAAACCGGACTATAAGACGTACTTTGCAACAGCTATCTTTCTCTACTTTTTAGATTACGTATTGCATGAAAAAAATGGGCTGTTTTTTCTTCTTTAACTGTAATTGTCACAAGGTTTAACACAGGGACATCTTTGCCCTTAGTCTTTATTCTGTGGGAAGGCCAAAGAAGTCCCTGTGTAAAACCTTGTGACAATGACAGTTAAAGAAGAAAAAACAGCCTACTTTTTGTTTCATTTTTTCTCATGTAACACGTAACCTAAAAAGTAGAGAAAGATAGCTGACGCAAAGTACGTCTTATAGTCCGGTCTCTATGCTATAAGTCCTGATTCTGTGGTTTTCATACAGATTGAGGTGTTTACATCATCTATGTATGTTTATATCTGTGGCTCATAGTGGTTGAAGCATGTATAGTGCTTTCCTCAAAAAAAACAATTACCTACCTACATTGTATAAAAAAAAAACATTCATAACTTAATTATTTTTTTGACTTTTACAAAAATCACCAAACTATAAACTTATTTTTTCCCGCTTTTTTACGGCATACATCCTGGCAACACTGACCTCTTTCGTGGCAATTTCTTTTTTATTAAAAGGATCGCAGGCCGTACTTTAAAAATCGGATCGAAGTTACGTTAGCTCCGTCCTTTTCACTAGATATTCGACGTTAATTGGCAGAAAGGGATGAAGATAACGTAACTTCGAACTTTGATTTTCAAACTGGTTGTAGTATGAAACTGCAAACCTGTAGAGCTGAATATTTTCGGTTAATAATTCAGTTTTTCAGTTAAATTTTTAAATAAATACCCATGAGTATTTTAAGGGTCTATATTGACTGACATAATTATTTTTAGTCATAATATGTATGTATGTATGTAAACACTTTATTGTACAAAAAACAGCAAATCAAATACAATATTTACAGAATTGGAATGTACAAACGCGAACTTATCCCTTTAGGGGATCTCTTCCAGCTAATCTCTGGGTGATTGAGGAAAATAAGAAAATGAGAATGTGGTAGACATTAGTACAAAACAAAGTTTACAGAAACTGCGTGAACTAACTAATAACTCATATGCTTTAGGTCATAATCATCGCAAGTCATAACGTGTTATTTTAAATAAACTGTAACTTTTTCAGGATTTATATAAATCAAACCTAACTTAACCTAGCCTTGTCTACACGTTAGATATTTCAGAAGTTTACAGTTTCAGCGATATAAAAAATTATGACTATCAAAAATTATGTCAACAATTACATTATGACCAATAAAATTATGGGAAACAAAGGGCTCCCGTATTTTAAATGTACCACGAATAAAATGCTTTTTTTAATAATGGTTCTTTTTGCAAAATGGTTTCATTTGATGATTAAAAATACTGTTCATATTCCTTTTCTTTTTTTGTGTGACCTAGTGCTTACCTCTATGGCCTCTAAAGCCTTTTTAAGGCTGTCACAGGCTAAATGATCAAACCACAGATAAGAACATATAGCGTAGAAACCGGACTATTAGACGTACTTCGTACTTCTTTAACTGTCATTGTCACAAGGTTTTACACATGGTCTTCTTTGAAGGATTTGTCTTTCCTTGTCTATAGGTCCAAATACTATAGGTGCTTATAGGTCCAAATCACGCCTTACTTGTGACGATGTACCAAATAACGAAAGAACAGCTATAGATTCATCTCTTTCTAACTCACTATGAAAACCAAGTAAAAAGAAGTGAACCATAATGTATTTTCTGCTTATTTAGTACGGTTTCTATGCCTTTAGTCTTTATTCTGTGGATCAAACCATCTTAGCATACCCGTTTCGATCTTTGTCACTACATTTATTTTCAATCCACGTCGTTCTCGGATCTCGCAATAATTACTTGCCAGTGACAGCTGACAATTTTATATATCAAACCACAGATTAATAACCAGAGGCCCTACTTTGAAAATCGAAGTTCGAAGTTACGATAGCTTCATCCCTTTCTCTCGATTTAGTCTCGAATGATGAGTAACAGGGATGGAGCTAACGTAACTTCGAACTTCGATTTTCAGAGTAGGGCCTCAGTAACATCCATGACGTTTCGTTCTACGGTTAACTCCAGTGACTATTAATAAATATGGATTGCTTATGACAAAAAAACCGGTAATTTGGAAAAGTCTGACAATCAAAAGTACGTCTTTTGTAAAATAGTGATCATGAGTGAAATTAAAAAAAATACACACTAATCTGATTACGAGTGCGTACAGTCAGCATCAAATATATAGACACAGTAAAACTTTCAATAATATGTAAACACGACTCTGCTGCGAGGGAATAAGGGTGTATATTTATTTCTGAAACCTTGTTAACGTATATTATATTTATGACGCTGACCGTACAATAAGCTATTTGACTTTTTAAATTAATCTATATTACATAACAAGCTACATTGATATTTACTTGAGATTCTACTGTATTATCATCAATAAAAATCTATGTTAAAGTTAACATTTTCAAAACCGCTGTTTCTGTCATGGCGCTGGCCATATGACAAGTGTGACGTCACTCGCAAGTAACAATAAACAAGTTCATTTGAAGACATGCCCTTATATCTGTGGTTACTTGCTTGTGACGTCACCAGAGCTGCACACCGATCACATAGCATTTCTGCCACAGATAAAATTTTAAAAAATAGTATTAAAATTTTTTTCGTGAAATTTCCAAAAAAATATACATAATTTAGTTTAAAATAAAGTGAAATACTTTATTTTATCTGATAGGATGACCAAAATTTGTAGTCTACAGGGTGGTACTCTATAAACTGTACATATTGAAAGGGATGAAATTTTAGCTTAATTTATCGGTAAAACATTTTTTTTTTTCTTTTTTAACCACTGGTTTTTTTTACAGATTGCCAAACTTTTTAATAAAGTTTGGGTAGTACACTTAATTGTGACGGTGTAACTTTTGATCGAATCGCCCAAAAAAGATTAAACAAAATGCATAGTATTGACATTAGTTACTGCTTTTTTTGTGGAAAATTACTGCAAAAATATCATTTTGTCTTCATAAAAACACGATTTTCTCCAAATTTTGCAGATATTTTACAATTTCTTTTTTAACATTTTTAGATCTAAAATTAAACGAGAAATAATAATAAGCAAAAAAAATATAGTGAAATATATACAAAGTTTTGAGAAATTCGTGTTTGTATGAAAACAAAACGACATTTTTGCAGTAATTTATTAAAAAATTTAAGAAAAAAAAAGTGGCTAATTTTTTTTTTTTAATTGTTTTACCGTTAAATTAACCTTAAATTTCATTCCTTTCAATATGTACAGTTTATCGAGTACCACCCTGTATATTCAACTAGCTTTCGCCCGCGACTCCGTCGGCGTAGAAGTCGTTTATCGCTGCTTCCTCGGGTACTGTCCAATTTTGCGGGATAAAAACTATCCTATGTCCTATTTCAGGACCTAACCTATATGTGTGCCAAGTTTCATCTCGATCCGTTCAGTGGTTGAAGCGTGAAAGACGGACAAACATACACACTTTCACATTTATAATATTATAGTATAGTATAGTATAGTATAGTATAGTATAGTATAGTATAGTATGGATGTTGTGAAATGGGCTATTCATATGACGGCTCTAACAATACTTACGGTATCGGCGTTGTCTGGAGCTGGGGTCGCACCGTCTGCCGCGTCTGGGTTGTCTGTACCTATATTTTAGCCGGAAAAAAAATCACTGGTGTCCCTTGTTTCACCGACACTGATTTCATAGATAGTATGGTCTAAGATCTGAATAGGAGAAGATTTGGACCGGGCTGTTTATTCGATGAAAAGTATTTTATATCAAATTTAATATGATAAATAATATGTGGCGAATAGGTAGGCTGAAAAATTTCAGTCCAGTACTTAAATCATTAAAAAAAATAAAAATTAACTTCGTTTTAAAAATTACACTAGCTTGTTTAATGGACAAATTACATACCAATCGAAAGTATGAAGCCTATAGAATATGCTATTCGCCATATATTACTTAGCATATTAAATTTGGTATAAAATACTTTTTATCGAATAAACAGCCCGGTCCAAATCGTCTCCTAATCGGATCTCCTACTAGTATCACTTTGCAGAATTTTCGTTTCATATAAATCTATTTTCCGCCGAACTGATTTCAGGTTATCTTAAATATGAGGTTAGACGTGCTACCATCACAAGACAACCTGAAATCAACTGAACACGGGTTCAGCAGAAAATAGCTTTCTATAAAACGAAAATTCTGCGAAGTGATACGTTCTATGAAATTAGTATCGGTGAAACAAGGGCTAACCATTACTACCGCTAAATTCATTAGCCCTAAAATCAAAAATCCGTATTTTTGTTTTTCCTAACTATTAATTAGCCCTAATTTTAGCATCCCGAATTTACGTTATACATGTTTTTTATGTCAGATTCTTAATAGCCCTATTTCTACTTATCCGATCCCTCTGAATATCGAATATTACTATACCTTATATGTTTAGAACCTTACGTTTATTAAACCTAATTATATATGTTCCTTAGGGACCTAAACGACCTTAATTAAGGTCACCCCCCAACTCTAGTCGGGGGCTAGGGTGGATATGACGGACTTCCGAGCAGAAGGCTCAGACTACGTCTAAAAACCAATGGGATGACGTCTCCGTCGTGTTAGGCGCCACAGGATCACTTCGTAGCATTCGACGATGGCGGCTGGACGGTGTTATCGGCCATTGTCCTGAGGCATCCTCAGTCAAATAGCCCGTTGTCAGAGAGAACAAGATTCCCCGAACCATGCGCTCGGGCACCATTACGGCGGAGGGAACAGGTGCGCGTAGCGCTGCCGCGCTTTTCCTTGCCTTCTTCTGCGGAGTGGAGCGTTAGGGTCATCCTTACGCTCTCGCTCAGCGGCCTCCTTTTGCCCGACCGATTACGGATTCACAAAAGAGGCCATTTTGTCCCAGCACGTTTTGCTGCTAAGCATGGCGTGGATAACAGTTGGCAGTGATAGGTCGTCGCCAACCACGGCAATTAAGTCTTGCCGTTGTTGCCCCCAGGCCGGGCACTCCTCGATTGTGTGACGCGCCGTATCAATCGGCGGATCACTACTTCATGGGCGAGCCTTTGAAGTAATCCGCCGACCAATTCGCATCCAGTGAGCGCTCCCGCAGTACTTTCAAGGACGGGATCGTTCGCGCGGCTTCGTGCGTGTTCGGACGAGTATATTTCGTACGAAAACGTGTCCAATGGGCGACCGGCCTAGAGGTAAATGTCAACAAATCACTGACATGTTTCACGCAGTTAAACATATTCAGTGTGCGCACTCTATTCGTACGACCCGCATTATACGTGTACGTACGACAGGAATTCGTGTCCAATGAGCGACCGGCCTTAGGGTGCAGCTCCACTGAGGCGGAGACGAGAGGAGCGGAGCGGAGCTGTGCCAATATTAACCAATAGAAGGCGCATGCGGTCACGTCGAGCGCGCCTTGCGCACGTTAGTTTATATTCTATTGGTTAATATTGGCACAGCTCCGTCCCGCTCCGCTCGTCTCCGCCTCAGTGGAGCCGCACCCTTACCCGTTTTAGGTTGAGTACTCACGCATTCTGCGCATTGACAAGAACGTTCGGGCCCCATAGCGCTGTCGCATCGTTGCTCCGAAACATAAGCACATAGTAAATAGTTGGTCATTTTACAAACAAAACAACTCGGATAAAGCAAGCTTTGAAAACCCGACTGTTGCTCTCTCTCTCTTAATTTAAGAGCTTCGCTCTTCTCGGTGGAGTAATTTCCAATCTTCTCTCCTCTCTGTCAGCTCCTTGACCTCTTTATACGATACAACATGCACCTTCTCCTTGATTTGGTCCATGTATCTTCTTCTTGGTCTTCCTCTGCCTCTCCTGCCTTCAATCTTTCCCTCTATAATGTTTTTGATCAGCATGTCGTGCCTCAATAAATGGCCAATCATCGTCCTCATCATGTATTGGCGGGGGTAAAGGAGAAAAGGAAATATTGGAGTGTTGCTAACCAACTTTAAATCGTTATAAATCTTAAATGATTATTCAAAATGAAAAATGATGAAAGATACCTAAAGATGATTTTTAAATAACTATTTAACGATACCCCACTTGTCATAATTCGTTGACTTTTTTTTTCTTTTTTACAATATGGCGTCTGGTTGCCGCCATATTGATTTTTTATTACTGTCATATGTTTAGTGAGTGACACTCACAAGATTAAGACAAATCGATTGACATAAGAATCATCAAAATCGGTCCACGCGTTTATGGTCTAATGGCCGTATTAGTAAACTCGTCTTCACTGAGTTGCCCATCTCGAGAGACGTCAAAGTAAACGTCAACCCATAGAAAGCTGTCATTTTTGACGTGTCTTGTGACTGACATCTCAACCAAGATGAGCTTATTAATACGACCCTAAGATCCGAATAGGAGACGACCTTCACCCAGCTGTTTATTCGATAAAAAGTACTTTTATTTCAAATTTAATATGGTAAGTAATATATGGCGAATAGGTTGACTGAAAAAATTCAGTTCAAACTTTTTTTTAAATTGCTACTGCTTGTTTAATAGAACAATTAGATACTAATCCAAAGTATGAAAACTATAGAATATTCAAACGTTAGGTTTAGTCCAAATTATTAGTACCGACTTACCTACCTACCCAATAGTTATGACGGGAAAAAATAGTCATCCTAACGTTTGCATTTCTATAGGCTTCATACTTTCGATTGGTAGGTATGTAATTTGTCTATTAAACAAGCAATACCAATTTTTTTTTAAATCATTTTTAGTTGTTTTTTTTTTATATAAGTACTGGACTGAATTTTTTCTGTAAACCTATCCACCACACATACTTACCATATTAAATTTGATATAAAATACTTTTTATCGAATAAACAGCCCGGTGAAGGTCGTCCCCTATTCGGATCTCCTACTATTAGTTTCTAAAGCGGCACAAAGGAACAAACATACATATACAGGCTGTTAAACACATTACCCTCCTCCTTCGGCAGTCGGGTAAAAACGTCGATCATCAATCACACGACGGCAGCCTGAGCACGTAACCCCTTGTGTCCCACGCTCCGCGAGCTCAAAAAGCAGCGTATCCCACGGGTTTTAAAGACACTCACCTCGTTAACGACTTGATTTGCTTTCCACGTCCTACCCACTTACTCGTACACTTTTTATACATAGAAATGTACATTTTTAGAAAGGTGAAAATATAATTTACCCAATTATGTCCAAAATTAAGCGGAATAATGCATAATCCAGTGTATGCAGCCAATTGATTTCAGAGAAAAGTTAAACTGAGACATATTCCCAAAAACACTCATATCTAAAAAAAAAACCCACACAAACGTATATATTTTTGTAATTTTCTGTTTCTCTATATTATATTCTATAAAAAAAGTATGAAAACATACAGTAGATCACATCAATTAAAAAGATATAGCACTGCACATGCACTCACGCAACGATTGGATAAAGTAGACTGAAGTTCACCATGAGTTCACCTGACCATATTTAGATTTTTTCCGTTTAAGTGTTATGATTAGTTGATGTTGGTTTATAGCTAATTTCACACTGAATCCATTGACATACAATTCATGGGAATTTATGTATTAATGTGAGAGACTAAGGACAGAAAATCGAATCATGGTGTACCGGAAACCACCCGGCAGCTATGCTTGCCGGTGGGACACCAGGGGACCGTCTCGATGTTCAGTATTCAAGATTTGCGCGTGCGCGAAAAAAGACAGCTGATTAACTGGCAAATAACTGCGGTAATAATAATAAGTTGACCGCTCGTTGCTAATCGTTGACGTTTTATTACAATGTTATATATACGCTCACTATTGGCACAAGCTATGCTCGGAGTTTCTCTGAAGGATAGGATTCGTAACGAATACATCCGCCAGAGAACCAAAGTTATCGACATAGCTCATAGAATCAGCAAGCTGAAGTGGCAGTGGGCCGGCCATATCTCGCGAAGAACCGACAACCGCTGGGGTAAACGTGTTCTTGAGTGGAGACCACGTCTCGGCAAACGTAGTATAGGACGCCCTCAGGCCAGGTGGGATGACGATCTGCGAAAGACTGCAGGCAGATGCTGGATGCGGCAAGCTAAAGACAGGGCGCTATGGCGCTCATTAGGGGAGGCCTATGTCCAGCAGTGGACTAATATAGGCTGATGATGATGATGGTGATGATCGGCACAATTGGATGAAACTTAATTGTCAGTTCACAAGAAAACAGTAAGATAACAACTTTGTATAAGTTTCAATGGTATTTTTGTCAATCCTGCCTAGTGCCAGGCCATCATCGTGGGGAGTCCGCGTCAACCAGGGATGTTGAGGATGCCGATTTTTTCACATCCGCGGATGTGAGTGCGGTTGCGGATTTTTGAATGCTCACATCCGCGGATGCGGATGCGGATGCGGATGTTTAAGATCTTATATAAATATAGTTTACGAATGAAGAATTAAAACAATGATAAAGCAATTCTTCACATTTTTACTAATGAAAATTAGTATAAAGTATAATGCTTCTATTTTTTTTAACTTCATTTACTAATTTTCATATTAGTAATAGGAACGGCACGTGCCATTCGCCGACTCCGCATTAACATCCGCATTGATTATTGCGGATGCGGATGCGGATGCAGATGTCCAAATCTATGCGGAAGCTCCGCGTTTGCGGATGCGGATGCGAATATTCGCAACATCCCTGTCGTCAACTTGTGAAGTTGGAGAATGTTACATTACACCGATCTCGTTTGATGGTGCTGCTATTCCTACATCAAAACAGGTTAAGGATCTTGGCTTTGTCGTCGACTGCTGTCTTTCGTGGGACGGACAGCGGGCTTTATATCGGTATAAGAATTTTCTCCCAGTAACTACCAAGACATTACTTGTCCAGGCGCTTGGCCTGCCTCTCATTGATTATGCTGATGTCTGCACTAACATCAGACAGGATTCCATCAACAGATTAGAACGTCTCCTCAATAGCATACGTTTTATTTATTATCTTCGTAAACATGACCACATTTCTTTCTTTCGGCGTCAGCTTAACTGGCTTCCCATCCGACATCGCAGGTCTCTTAGAATTCTCTCTACTCTTTTTTCCACCCTTTTTGAGCCCTCAACCCCACATTATCTTAAACGTAAATTTACTTTTGATACTCCCCGTCCAGGGTGTGAACAGCGTTCCTCCCGCTCTCTTCAACTCACTATTCCTTTTCACCGTACTGGCTTCATGTCAAATTCTTTCGCCCTTCAGGCATTCCGTCTCTGGAATGCGCTCCCACTCCATATTAGACGAACCCCTAACAAGCTTTCTTTCAAGCAAATATGCTCCGGAAGCATTTTCTTGAGCAGAGCCATATCGTGTATACACACATACTGTCTATCCCATCACATAATGTTCATTTAGTCTGTGCTTTTGTTGCTATAGGTATATTAAATCTTTATATTGATTTATAGATAATTATGTATTATATAACTATTATATGTATGATTATTTTATATGACTATTTTGCCTCGTGAGGTTGCCGAGTTAGAATAGTGCCACTCCATGACTTCCCGTGGATGTCGTAAGAGACGACTAAGAGAATAAAGGCTTGTAGTACTGTTAGGCGATGGGCTTGCAACCTGTCTCTAATACGCTGGTAAACATCTTAGCCTAATTGTGCAAATTGTGGTTATAGAATTATCAACAAGTTTTTAGAGATGTTTGTATTCTGTAGCTCTGCCTACCCCACTCTGGGACCGAAGGCGTGAGATTATGTATGTATGTAGATAATTATGTATTATATAACTATTATATGCATGATTATTTTATATGACATAACTATATATTTATTGAAGTAATTAGGATAATTATGTTTTAAGTTTTTAGTTTTATCTCTGTCTTCTATTTCTGTGAAAATTTCTGTTTGATTATTTGGTCGACTGGTAGAAAATTCCATTAGGGTTTAGGTTCGCCATTTGTAGCCAAAAAAAATATTGTTTATTCGTCGGCGCTCGGTCGTACCCTCCCCAAAACCCAACGTTTATTAAACCTAATTATATTGTTCCTTAGGGAGCTACACGACCGTAATTAAGGTCGGCGGAGTGAGGTGTATATCTTATCTTATCTTACAGATGGGCCCTTTCGGATACACTTCGACCCTTTAGGATCTTTTGTGCAATTACCCTCTTACACACTCAGCTGTTCGAATGTGCAGGTTTCCTCACGATGTTTTTCCTTCACCGTAAGAGCATCGGGTAATGCACTTAAGTTATAAAAACTCATTGGTACATGGTGACCGCGGGGGTTCGAACTCGGTACCTTACGATCACGAGTCGACCCTCTAAGCCACTAGGCCACCGACGCTCTGAGGTGTATAACTTTAGGTCTAGTAATCAATTAGGACATACAGGTTTAGCTGTCATGATATTAGGGCTAATGAAAATATTATCAACACGTTGGTATGCCTAAACAAATTAAATAAAAAAATGTCATGGGACAATGTCACACCAATTCAACTAGAACAAAGCTCTAGGCTTGTATAAGGCTGCGGCTCCACTGAGGCGGAGATGAGCGGAGTGGTGCGGAGCTGTGCCAATATTAACCAATAGAATCTAAACTAACGTTCGCAAGTCACGCTCGACGTGACCGCATGCGCCTTCTATTGGTTAATATTGGCACAGCTCCGCTCCGCTCCGCTCCGCTCCGCTCCGCTCCGCTCCGCTCCGCTCCGCTCGTCTCCGCCTCAGTGGAGCCGCAGCCTTAAGGGTACTAGACAACGATATAAATACTTATATAAAAAAATATATACTTAACTACATAGAAAACATCCAAGACTCAGGAACAAATACTCGCGTTCATCACACAAATATCTGCCCTTTCCGGGATTTGAACCCAGGACCGCTAGCTGCGTAGGCGGGGTCACTACCAATTAGGCCAGCAGCGACGCGCAGGCGCAGTCTTTCCGCGTGATACCCTTGAATCACCGACACTCATTTCGTATGTATCATTCATTTCATCGAAAACTAATTTCTGCAGAATCCTTATTGTTTTTAGGTCATCTTAAGAATGGGTTACAGTAGAACACAATTTATATGGCGTGTCGTGAATCCTCGTTCGCGCAGACACGAACAACGATTCCAATGATTTCCGAAAACACGATTAAAACCCACGATCAGACTTGTACGTAATAGTTATAAGGTGCAAATTAAATTGCATCAACTTTTTCCATCTCACTCACAGCTGACTGAATGACACGCGGGCGCGTCAACATGGCGTCACTAATAACCAATAATAGCACAGAATACAGAGAGGATCATTCTGATTGGTTCCCGGGTTTCGAAATTTCGTCATCGGCAAGACATATCAGTTGAGTTTTACTGTACGTGGGTTAGGCAATGATATTTTATATTAAGATACGTCATCTGCGCGCAAAAGCGTTCCTCGAAAAGGAAGGTAATTGCCTTACTATCGTTCAGTCGCGCCGTGGCCGCTGACACGCACGCGTCAAAAACAGTAAAGTTTTATTACCGAAATGCAACAAATATAAGTCATAAAAAATGCCGTGTTGTGTTTTTATAGGCTGCCGAAATTATACTGTAACTATAAAAGGAAGAAAGGATGTCTCATTTCATTCGTAACTACCGTAAATATTTTTTACATTTTTTGTTTAAATCGCCATATTTTGTGGCGGCCATCACGCGGCCATGAGCGGGCACGCCACGTCATTCGGGTACGCAATTTGAAACAGCTATTTATCGCTTTCAGCATCTTTAAGCTCTTCTCCTCAATAATAAATAAAAGAATAAACTCTACGCTAGAAACACATCAACCCATCGAGCAAGCTGGGTTTAGGAAAGGATACTCTACGACTGATCATATACACACATTAGAGCTCCTCATTGAGAAATGTCGAGAAAAAAATAGACCACTCTATATAGTATATATAGACTACCAAAAAGCCTTCGATTGCATATCACATACAACACATACAAGCATATGGGGAACACTAATATCGCAAAAGGTAGAAAAAGAATACGTTCATGTGATCAAGAGTATATACAATAACAGCAAGAGTAGAGTAAAATTAGAGACAGCAGGGCCATGGTTTCCGGTTGAAAGAGGAGTAAGGCAAGGCGACCCACTCTCACCACTGCTATTTATAGCCATATTAGAGTCGATTATCAGCCAGCTGAAATGGGAAAGACGCGGTATAAAGATCAAAGAAGGTTACCTTAGCCACCTAAGGTTCGCAGACGACCTAGTCCTCCTATCAGAAACAGGACCAGAACTACAATACATGATAAGAACACTCAATGACACCAGTAAACTAGTAGGCTTAGAAATGAACCTACACAAAACAATGCTGATGACTAACAGCACCAAAAGACCACTATATGTTGGCGGCGAACTTCTTAAATACACGGACTCCTACATATACCTAGGCAAGCAAATTAGTTTTGATCAGAAAAACAACGATCAAGAAGTGGAGCGCAGGGCACAGTTGACATGGAACAAATACTGGAAAATGAAAGATATATTTAAAAGCACCATGCCAACTAAAATTAAAACAAAAGTACTGAACTCTTGCCTTATACCGTGCCTAACGTATGCCTGCCAAACGTGGAAGTTCAACAAAAAAAATAGAGACAAAATAATTACAAGCCAACGCGGAATAGAGCGCAGTATGTTAAACATTAAAAAAATAGAAAAAATTAGACGCACAAAAATTAAAAAAATCACAAAGGCAATAGACGGATTAACTCACGCTCAATCACTCAAATGGAAGTGGGCCGGACACGTAGCGCGCCTACAAGACCAGAGATGGACCAAAAGGGTGACCACATGGTTAGGCCCTCAAGGCAAAAAGGCTCAAGAAAACAGCTGGACCTGACTGGATTCAAATAGCTCAATCTAGAGAAGACTGGCTATCTTTGGAGGAGGCCTTTACCTGTATAGGGGTTCTTGCAGATAACTAAATGAACAATAATAGTATATAAGTTAAACTTCTGTAATAACACTTAAACCAATTACTAACAAAATATAAATAGATACTAACATAGACTATGAAAACTTTATTTGTAAATTCACTGCAAAGAAATAAAAGGCTTTTTTTTTTATCTCTTTCTAACAATAGCGTTCGCTACGAATTGCCGTCTTTGTCTGTAGAAATATGGCAACGTAGCAACTGTCAGTAATTGGCCACGGTTTTCGAATGCGTTTAGTATGATGGTTCCACCTCTTACTCTATTGATAAACCAATCATTTAATGAAGGTTACTTTCCAGAAAAATTAAAAATATCTAAAATTAAACCAATATTTAAAAAAAATGGGAAAAGTACCGAACTCGACCAATATAGACCGATAGCTCTTCTTCCAGCTGTTTCAAAAATATTTGAGAAATCGATGTCAGACCGTCTATAGAAAAACAAAATATATTGGATAAGAATCAATATGGCTTCAGAAAAAATCACTCGACAAAGTTAGCAGTATATACATACATTCAGGAAATATTAAACCACATAAACAACAAGAGGTACGCAGTCGGTCTATTGTTAGATATGACAAAAGCATATGACAAAGTTCGCCATGACATTCTATTAAACAAACTATATGGCTCAGGAATCCGTGGAAATGCGTATAATTGGTTCAAGTCGTATCTGGAAAACCGTAGACAATTTGTTCAAATTGAATACTACAATAATAACAGTAGTGAATTACAAAATATAAATTCCGATACGCAATATGTAAAGGGTTCAATACCACAAGGGAGCGTTTTGGGATGCGTTCTCTTCTTGATCTATATAAACGACCTACCGAAGACACTTAACACATCATGTACAGTGTTTGCAGATGACGTGTCTCTAATATTCCATTGTACTACTAACGACGACTGCAACGAGCGCTTCACATCAGCACTCGGAAAAGTAGATAGTTGGTTATGTGATCACAACTTAGAAATCAACTACAAGAAAACAAAAATAATTCAATTTAAACCGTATCAGAAAAAACCACTGCACATAAGTTTAATATCTAAGAACGGGAAAATTGAAGAAGTACACCACTTTACGCTATTAGGCATCACTATAGACACTAGCATCAACTGGAAAAAGCACATTTCCATAGTAAAATCGAAATTGTCGAGATTCGTATATGCACTCGGCGTGTTGAAGGTCAATACCAACTTCGAAACGGCACTCACGGCATATTACGCATGTGCATATTCCTGGCTCCAGTATGGCGTGATCCTGTGGGGTGCCAGCACGGATGCACAGGACTTGTTTGTGCTGCAGAAGAAATGCTTGCGAATCCTCATCAAATTGCGCGGAACAGAAACCTGCCGGCCGCATTTTAAAGACAAGCAAATTCTCACCCTCCCTTCCATTTACATACTACAAGTATGTATGTTTGTGAGAGAGCAAGTGCACTTTTTCCGGCAAGTTAAAGATGCTCCAAACCGCAGAATAGTGACTCGACACGAAAATAGACTTAACTTACCAAAATCAAACCTAGCGATTCATAGAGACAGTCCATATGTGAGATTTATAAAAATATATAACAAGGCACCTGCGAGTATTAGAGACGAAAAGAAAGACCATTTGTTTAAAAATAAGCTAAAAGTATTCTTAACTAAAAAAGGGTACTACACAATTAATGAATTCTTGGACGATGCTGACCTATAAAATGCAAACTCTCAATAATTGATAGATCTTATAATAACCAGATATAACACCACCAAATCTATTCGAACGAATAATTGCCTATTTTAATCAAATGACATCCTTAATATACTTTGAAAAGATTCCATGCAAATCCTCCTTTTATTTAGAATATGAACTGTAATTCGAGAATGTGAAATTATAATGAAAATGCAATCGCAAATATTAACACGAAATTATTTAGGTAATTGCTCACTAGAATTAAGAATAGCTGCGCCCTCACAGGGCCCATATGAATCTAAATGTACTGTAATTAACTTTAAGATCTGTACAACTATGGTTTGCAATAAATGCTATGACTGTGACTATGAGCATAACGTATCTAAATATAAAATATCATTGACGTGGGTTAGGTTAGGTTAGACCTGTGACCCTGTGACCACCAAAATATTACAAGTCATGCACGTGTGAAATGAATATTCGGCGAAGTAAAACGTTCTATGAAATGAATTTCGGTGATTGAAGATTATTTATTATTAGTTTATGTGAAATTCTGTCTAGTGCGGGTGAACCTGGAGTTCCGGTATCGATAATAGGGTCAGGAGCCGGGGTAGCAGCGTCCGCAGCGTCGTCTTGCCGTAACTAAAAAACGTAACTTAGTGTCAATAGAGCAATGGTAAAGGGATATACCCTTCGCTCTAAGGTCTATACGGTTGGCTTTAATATAATTGGGTAGTTCTACTAGAGTTTCAACCGCTATCACTTTCCTGGTCGCATTATTCACCATTTCCCTGTAGGTTCGGATTACCATTTTCGGTATATTTTCTAGGAGTCCAGGCATTCTTCAAATCAACTCAAAATGGTAATCCGATCCTACAGGAAAATGGTGAATAATGCAACCAGGAAAGTGATAGCGGTCGAAACGCTCGTAGAACTACCCAATTACGAATATGAGTAGGTATGAGTACGTTTACGTCCTACGTTTGTGCCGTTCGTTTAGCAAAATGCATCGTTTCCTAACCATTTCATTTGCCAACCTGCTTTTTTTCTGTAACTATAAATATTTCAGGATTTTTTTCAGTACCATCGTGAAAAACCCTATAGCATAAAGCATGCGCCAGACGGCATTCTACCACAGTTTCTGCCAGGTAACCTCGGTAGAAGCGCGGTAGAAGCCAATGGTTTACCCGTCTACCATGGGCGTTTAAAGGTCAATCGAAATTTGGTTTAAAACCACTGGCTACATGGTTTAAAACCACTGTTTTTCTACCAAGGTCACCTGGCAGAAACTGTGGTAGAATGCCGTCTGGCGCTTGCTTAAGAATAAACAAAAACTATTTATTCTTATGCCTATAGGCAGAGATGGGCATTAATCGATTAATTTTTTAGTTAACTAATCAATCGATTAAAAATATCAATCGTCATTTTTTTATCGCGATTAATTTAGTTGCAATTAAATTTGTTGTGAGAATGTTCGACTAACAACTAAATTAGTTTTAGTTTCAACCGACTAAATTTCACGATTAAATCTATAGTAAAACTACGTAGTCGCCCGTTTTTGCATTTTTTCATCTTGCAATATGTAACTACAAGAAGGTATGTATGTAACATTGGAGGTACTCGTATGTTGTAACTATGTTAGATTGGGTTGAATTTTGCCACTTATTTTGAAGCAGATATCTTCAACCGATTGAGCTAAAATTATGTATACACGATACACGTATAATTTTAAATGCTTGAATGACGACAAGGCAATATTGTGGGCCCATAATATTACTATAACGATATATTGGTAACGACAAATAGCGAAAAACTGCAGTGTTTACAAGTCGCAAACAATAATGTAGGGTTTATTAATACTTTGAATTATACGATACTGAGTAAATCTTAGACATAGAAATTGACAATATTTTGCCGTCTCTGTCAATAGTAAAAATCTTTTTAGTGTCCCGCGGTGACAAAACAATAGGATAATCCTATTTACCTGGAAGTTGTTTGTTTAATTTTAGTGCAAGTGCCGACGCATCTTCTAAAAATTACACGTTCTATTTAATGACCCATCTGCATGTTGTTTATTATCTACGCGGTCAATTTTGTTTTCAACGTGTGGCCATTAAAAATATTTTCATCACACTTGCTCGTAAATAGTGTCCTAACATGCTAGAAAAATCGACCGTAAATCCAAAATAATACCCGTGGGCCTTTTTTTACCATTACGCCCTATCGTGGGTAATAGCTTTTTTTTAAATATAATACGTGGACTCAAACGATCATAATACGTCAGGACCCCAATTCTTGTGCCATTCGATATGAAGTTTCATTCGAGAGGAAATGCATACAATTTTCTAAAATTGTCGCATATAAACTATTGATCTCGACTGTCACTAGAATAGGACTCCTGAACACGTTTGACATTATCTGTGGTAAGTCATAGACAATGATGTAGTCTGCCGCTAATTTATAAAGGGTATCATTTAATCGATCAGCAAAATATTCTTATTTTGGTGAACAGAAATATGTATTTGGTCAGCCAAAATAGCTAGTTGGTAAGCAACTAATGGTTAGCAAACATTTATAAATCTGTCTGCAATTAATAATATACTGAACTGCTCTAAATCATTTTGTTCAGCAAATTAAATATTTGAGCTGCATTGAGCGATCCACAGTTAATCAAATTTTGGTAAGCAATCAGTAGGTAAGCAAAATATTTCATTTTGTCCATCAAAAAAAAGGTGGCAAATTTACTGCCGTGCCGGCAACGCACATATACCAAACCCACCATCAAATTTACAAATTTAACAGAGTCGACGGAGCTCCGCTGACGCCTCCTTTTTCTGGGTTGTTCTGGCCCTCCGGGCCTGATATAAAAACGAACCTAACCTAACCTACCTCATATTTATGAACCTTACGAGGACCTTACGAGGCTATTGCCAATATATTGGACACTGGACTGGACAGGTAGAGAATTGGTAAATCGGCCGCTATTCAATGTAGTGCTCATACTTCATATTCGTCATAAATACATACTCATAGACGGTTTGAGGTTTCTAGGTCATATTATATTATATACTCGTATTGTAAATCGTCCCTTTACTTTCTCAACCTCGTATCTGATCGGATAGGTAGATAGGAAAAGGACTCAAGTTCTTTAAAGAATAAAGACAATTTTCCTATCTATTCGATCAGATACTAATAACCATACAGTATTTATTTTTTATTATTTTAGTATTATATTTCCGTCATAAGTGATAAGCACTTAGAATCTAAAATAATTCATGACAACATTTCGTGCCTTTACTTTCTCAACCTCGTATCTGATCGAATAGATAGGAAAATTGTCTTTATTCTTTAAAGAACATGAGTCCTTTTCTTATCTACCTATCCAATCAGATACGAGGTTGAGAAAGTAAAGGGACGATTTACAATACGAGTATATAATATAATATGACCTAGAAACCTCAAACCGTCTATGAGTATGTATTTATGACGAATATGAAGATTAGAAATTACTGAACGAGTGGTTGAAGCGTGAAAGACGGACAAACATACACACTTTCACATTTAGAATATTATTATTTTAGATATTTATTTAATTTTCTTTAGGTTTTTTATAACAAATATTCAAATATAAAAGTAAAATAACAATACTAATACAAAAAAATGGACATTATAAAAAACCTAACCTACGAGTTCCGCCGGCAGCGGGGCAAGGCTCAAGCTACCGGTGGTTAGGGCTGCAGAGAGAGGAACCTCCTCACAATGCGTGCCGTGTCGAGGAGTACTGCCTTCTGTATCTGGCCCTTGATCCAGCCATCTAGCGAGAGTCTCTTGAGGTGTTGGTCGAGACTCTTCGCTATAAGACCGTTTGCCGAAACAACTATCGGGACAATGATCGTCGAGTCAACATCCCACATGGCGGTCACCTCATGAGCCAAGTCAAGGTACTTGCTGAGCTTGTCCTTCTCGGCCTTCACAAGGTTCTTGTCATGCGGGATGGTGATGTCGACGAGCACTGACCGGCGTTGAGATCGATCTGTCAACACGATATCAGGCTTATTGGCAACAATAGTCCTGTCCGTGATGACAGATCGATCCCAATAAAGCGTAGCACGACCATTTTCGAGAACTGGCGCCGGTGCGTACTTATAGTACGGTACTTCAGACTCAACAAGACCATATTGAAGAGCAAGTTGCTGATGGATGATCCTGGCTACGAGGTTATGTCTGTGCAAGTACTCGCCGTTGGCCAAATGCGAACAACCGGAAATTATATGTCTGAGGGACTCGCCGGGGCAACGGCATGCTCGACAAATGTCGACCGTGCCATCCCTCAGAATATATTTCCGGTAATTGTTCGTTATTATGACCTCGTCAGCAATTGCACAGACAAAACCTTCGGTTTCCCCAAAGAGGTCACCAAATCGTAGCCAGTTCACAGACGCTAAAAAGTCTACGTCGGGCCTTGTTAGGGCCCGGTAGAAGCGTCCGTGTAGCTCCTTGCTCTTCCATACGTTCTTGCGGTCCTCAGTGCTCAACACCGTTGGTTTGCGCCAGTTCTCGTTTGCCAAGGAAAGAGGCGTGAGGCTCCTGTCTACTGCAACCACATCACGATGCATCCCACACTCATTGCTAAGGAAATAATCCTTGAGATTGCACACCTCGCGGTTGTGGAGATTCTTAGCATTTAACATGCCTCGGCCTCCACATTTCCTCGGGATGTACAATCTCATAACAGATGAGCGTGGGTGCAACATGCGATGTGATTTAAGCAGTAGACGGACCCTCCTATCCAGGGCGTCCAGCTCGGTCGGAGTCCACCTTAGTATGCCAAAGGAGTATGTGAGCAGCGGCATCCCCAGCAATTGCCACCCGACAAAAGACTATTAAGAACTTTTGTCAAGCGGCAGAAGAAGCGCTCTTTCACTGACTGCTTGACATCATCGTCCACAATACCCAAAGACTGTGACATACCAAGATATTTGTAGGTTTCAACTTCGGAGAGAGATCTGAGAGTCATTGTCTCAGAAAGCTGCAAATTCGACGAATTTACAACTTTCCCTCGTTGAACATGCATGACCGCACACTTATCTACACCGAATTCCATCTTGATCGCATTACTGAACTCTTGTGTGATTTTCAATAATACGATAAGATCTTGGCGCTTCGATGCAAACAGTTTGAGGTCATCCATGAACAATAAGTGAGAAATTACTTCAGCTTCTCTACGAAGTCGATAGCCAAGCCCAGAATCCGTCAGCATAGAGCTGAGGGGATTCAAGGCTAGGCAAAACCACAAAGGACTCGACTGTCACCCTGGAAGATGCCTCTTTCAATCTTTATCAAGCTAGGCGAATCAGACGGGACATCTCGAGCACCTGGTTGACGAAGGACTGTGACCCACTGCCTCATACACACACCTAAAAAGGACCTCAAAGTTGTATCAACTTTATACAACTCTAAGATCCTTTCGAGCCATGAGTGAGGCACCGAGTCATAAGCCTTCTTGTAGTCAATCCAAGCAGCCGTAAGGGCAGCCTTGCTTCGTCTGACTTGCTGGCAAATGGCCATGTCTATGAGGAGAAGCTCCTTAGTACCGCGGGACCCAACCTTACATCCATTTTGAGCAGTGGCCAAAACATTATTTGCAATAAAATGTGCATTTAATTTTGTGCTCAAAATGGATGTAAGGAGCTTGTAGATGGTAGGCAAGCATGTTATGGGTCGGTAGTTTTTTGGTTCCGTGGTACTACCAGACTTGTGGAGCAGGAAGGTGACACCAGTTGTTAATAAAGGTGGCAAGGAACCGAGCTCAAGGGAATTTTGGAATTGCGCTGCTAAACATTCATGTGAGGCTTTGAACCATTTAATCCAGAAGTTGTGCAATCCGTCCGGCCCAGGACTTTTCCAGTTCTGAGCCATTCGAATTGCACAACTGACGTCTTCGGGGCAGATGGTAATAGGCCCCATTGGTTCAATAGCCTCACACGAGTGTTCAACAGCACGCATCCAGTCTCCTTCTGTGTGCACGACAGGCACCGACCAGATGCTGCGCCAGAAATTAATCATAGCAGCAGGATCCGGTAGGTGTCCGTCGCTCACACCTTGATCGGTTCCTTCCCACTTTCGGTACACCTTCCTCTGATCGCTTTGGAAGAGGCGATTTTGCTGGTATCTATCCACACGCTCTCTATAGCGACGAATACGGCTTATATTATATTATATATTGTATTATATATAATATGACTAGAGCCCGGAATTTTGGGGGCGGCTTTTGACAAGTTGTAGGGAGAGAACACCGCCGTTTATCAATGTTATCGACAAATCGATATTTCGTTTATTTATTTATGTCATTATTAAATAAAACCTCTAATTTTAGTTCTCTCTTTCTCTAATTCTCTCATTTCGGCGGTCAATAATGTAAAAAGTTCCTTAAATAAATAAAACTATCGATTTGTCCATAACATCGATCAACAGCGGTGTTCTTTCCCTACAAGTTGTCAAAAGCCGCCCCCAAAATTCCGGGCCCTAAAATATCTATGTCTATATAATAATCCTGGTTCTAGGTACAGTCAGCGGCAGAAGTAGCTACGCAACCGAAGAGGTCAAAATGATCAGCACTCGACTTTATTGTCAAGAGCATACGTCGTGTCTAGATCATTTTGAGCTTGTTATTCTGCTTAGCTACTTTGGATGCTGACTGTATTTCAATTGTCTTACCGCTTTTTTCTTGTCGGCAGCTTTATTACCAGGCAGTTCCGCCCCCTGAAATACACGTTCAATCATTAACTATAATATTTCGAGCATGTATCGATAAAAACAGCGTGTAAATGGAATACAAGCAAACATTTAAACGACGGTTAATATGCATTATAATTAACATAAAAACATGTGTATCGTTAACATAAGTTGTAGTTCTTTTTAACCGACTTCAAAAAAAGGAGGAGGTTCTCAATTCGTCGGGTTTTTTTTTTATATATGTTCCCCGATTACTCGAAGACCACGGGACCGATTTGAAAATTTTTTTCATTGTTCGAATGGGTATACTTTCTAGTTGGTCCCATTGTCACCACGTCAGGATCTGATGATGGGATCATGGAGAAATCAAGAGAACTCCTCAAATATTATAGGCACACCTATAGCGATTTTGGTATTTTTCACTGTAACTCATGCATTTGCTTTTGAAAAGTACTATATGGTGAAGTGGAACTGATGATGAAGACCACATATGGCCACCGGAACTCCTTAACGGTACCTATTTCAAGGCTGGCGATAAGATATTTCAATAAAGCTAGTTGAGCGACTATGACGAAGCACATTTAGGTTTAAATATGACTATGACATTCCCGCGGCGTTGTCTGCGGCGAGCTTGAAATGTTTTATAGTTTCTCATTAATATTTAGAAGTGGAGCTACGTAACAGCATAAATAGGATCACTAAAAAGTATAAAATAAAATAAATGTTTAAAAAAACAAAAACCCGCCTTCAAAAAGCATAAAATAACTTCTTTAAAATGGTAGGTAAATAGGTCAGTCCAACTGAAGTCGGCGTCCAACAATATTTTAACCAAAAGCAGACTTCAGTTGGACTGACCTATTTACCTACCATTTTAAAGAAGTTATTTTATGCTTTTTGAAGGCGGGTTTTTGTTTTTTTAAACATTTATTACACATTAATTCGCCACGCAATGTATTCAGAAATAGCCCAATTAACTGCAATTAACTGAGACTTAAATCTTCGTTTACGTTATACTGTTACGCCGATGGTATAAGGCGTCTCATTGTTAATCGTTAATTTTGGTGCTTTAGAAGCGTTTTCAGCAGGCTGAAATATCGTTTCAGTCCGTTTCAGAGGTAGCTCTATCACATACCAGATTATCAAAATTTCGACCAACTTGCCGTTGGTTTCAGGCGCCTGAAACATGTTTTCAGTCCGTTTCAGGCCATTCTCTATCAGATGACGCCATAACCTGAAAACCCATTTTAAGGCATTTTCAGGACCCCTTATGGGCCTTTGAAATACATTTCAGTATATGGCAATTTTCCACTAAGAGTGACAGAGATAGCATGATTAGAAAGAGACAGCAATACTGAGAACCTTCGAGAAGTGTGTAAGAGAAAACACGACTAGAAAGAGACAGCAATACTGAAAACCTTCGAGAAGTGTGTGAAAGAGATAACACGATTAGAAAGAGACGGCGATACTGAGAACCTTCCAGAAGCGTGTGAAAGAGATGACACAAAATGAGACAGCAATACGCGGAACATTCCAGAGTCATCCAGACCCGTGAGTCAAGGACATCGCGATTGTAAACAGAAGGCGTAGAACATTCCAGCAACGAATAGTCTCGATCGTCCTTGGCGGGGCAAAGTACATCGAACATTCCGGAAGGCATTCTGGAAAGATCGGACACGGGAAGTATAAAAGGCGGACCTACCGGCAACCTAGATTCAGTCTTTACTTGGAAAGCGAACAGTGCGAATAAGAGCAACCCGAGCGATCATCTGAGTATTCGAAGTTTATTGTGCGATAATTGTTTTGTAACGGTTTAAGTGAGTGCGTTATTATAGTCTACTTTTGATTCTCGGTGTATTCGTGCATTTCTATCAGTTACCTGCCCCCACGTACGTAACAATACATTGCTGCTCGATGGGACCTTTAAAAATTAATTGCGCTCTATGTATTAGAGTTATTGACGAAATTCCACATTTACATAACCTGTAATACGCTATAAGACCTGTATAGTATATAAGCTACGTCTACTTTATATGTTTGCTTGTATTCCATTTACACACTTTGGTGTGGCGTGCTAGGAGGACTGTAGTGGAACTCTACTTACGCTGAGTAATCCGATGATCAAAGGAAGAGCCACGGCTAATATCCATACACATTTTGGTGTGAACATTCTGGAAAATAAACATGAAATCATACAATTTACAAAGGTCTGAGAGGATTCAAGGCTAGGCACAAAGGACTCAGACTGTCACCCTGGAAGATGCCTCTTTCAATCCTTATCAAGTCAGGCGAATCAGAGGGGGTTATTCCCACCTGTTACCACCAATTTGTTACCACCGGTAACAGCTGGGCATTGTTTTCCCACCTGTTACCACTGGTAACTACTGGGAATAAAAATTCCCAGCTGTTACCACTAAACTAATTGGTGGTAGTTATCACCAAATATTTTAGTGGTAACAAATGGGAAAAATATTCCCACTTGTTACCACCGAGTACTTTAGTGGTAACTGGTGGGAAAAAAAATCCCAGACGTTACCAGTGGTAACAAATTGGTGGTAACAGGTGGGAATAACCCATCAGAGGGGACATCTCGACCACCTGGTTGACGAAGGACTACGACCCACTGCCTCATACACGGTTCACTAATGTTTTACCGAAAATCGTTTCACAAATGTTCAGTAAACTATTAATTTCTTAAATATTATTGTTTCCCGAATATATCAGATTAAAATACGCCATTTAACAACTAATCATATATAGTAATCACAATTAAGTAGTAACTTTAAAAACGTTTTGGTTAAAATTAGGGCTTTTAAAAACTCATCGTTAAGCAATCGGTTTACTTTACAGACTGTTATTACACAAAGTAACATACAATACATCTACCTACTTTTTGCATTTCAATCGACCGCCTTCGGGTGTATGTAAAAATTAAAAACCTAACCTATTTGAGCCCCCATATCTCAGCCAATTTTGTTTTTTTTGGGCTCCACTTTGGGAAAATGTAAACGTACCTAATTTTAGCAAATGATGCGATATGAAATAAAAAAATCTTAATTCATATCTTTTATTAGGTATTAATATATTTGAGAATTGAAACGTAGTAAAATAAAAATATGTCGAATAAATCATTTATTAAACCTGTAGTTGTATAACGTTGATGCCATATCATACTTTTGCCGATCGTTGGTTGTGAAATGAACATTTACAAATTGATAGTCGATAAAATGATTCACTAATGTTTTACCGAAACTTGTTTGACAAAAGTTCATTTTACAACCATGTTCATGTTTGTAATTCTGTAGCTCTGCCTACCCCACTCTGGGGACGAAGGCGTGAGATTATGTATGTATGTATGTTTCATATACTATTCATTTCACAAATATGTTGTTGCGAGAACTGTTTCAATTTAAAACCTATCGTTTGACAACTTGTCATTTACCAAATACTATAATTTATAAATGTATCAAATATTTTATTGTCATTTATATATTTTTCATTAGGTACCTACACAAAACGATTCGTAAGGCAAACACATTTACATTCCTAGTAGAAACAGCTCGTTTTAAATCTAAAAATGTATTTAGTCTTTTTGATACTCTACGTTTACATCATTTACAGTCGACGGAGCTCACTTTGCGGAGCTCCTATCCGCGTATTTATGGCGCTTCGCGCCTTGGCACAATTTTAGCTAACCTAACCTAACCGTACTTAAGCAATAGAGGTGTTTTTAGGTACAATTTTAATTGAGAGGCTTTGCAAAATATTTTATACTAAAGCTTTTATAACATGAAATCTATGACAAACAAAGTAATATACCGTTTGCAGGACGTACGTTAGTTGACTATTTGTTATCATCAATAATAAATAGTCTATTTGACAAATTATACAATACAAAATGAAAATGTGTCAAGTTATTATTCGAACACATTAATTATTTGCTAAATCTGTAGTTGTAAAAAGAAAAAATGATGAACGATGTGTTTGTCAATCGTTGGTTGCGAAACGAAAATTTGCTAAATGACTGGCGAAAAAATGATAGGATCCCCGATAAAATGATAGGATACCCGAATACTACACACACTTAAAAAGGATTTTATTATATTATTATTAGTATTATGATTAAAAACATACCTCGTGTCTGTCGTCAGTATTGTATTGACGTGATATTATATAGCTATAACATAAACCTACACTCCAATTAAATTTTATATATTTCTGAAATTTACAAAGTAATAACATTTTTTATATATTATTGCGTATTTGATTTACCTACATACATGAAATCTTGGTTATTCGATGTAATTCTTTTTAGGGAGATATAGTATAGCTTATTTTCGGCAGATAACAATATGATTGAATACATAATAACGATCACTATACATATTATAAAATTAAGTCCCCCGCCGTGTCTGTCTGTATGTTCGCGATGATGAAAATGACTGAATGGATTTTCATGCGGTTTTCATCGTCAGTCAGATTATTTTTCAGCGGAAGGTTTTAATGTATTTTTACACGACTGCCCCAAAAAAAGGAGTGTAATGTTTTCAGGCTTCATGTTTGTATGTATGTATGTATGTGAATTTCTTTATTCCACTATAACTTCTAAATCCCTTGACCGATTTAGATGTGTGAGGTATCGTTAGAATCCTTACGTCATCCCGGGTGACATATGATACCTAAACTGTTAAAATTGAAATAACAACAATGGCAAAATGACAATGATTAATATATGTAGGTATATCGACGACAGTATAAAAAATGCAGTCGGGTTTTTAAAGCGTGCTTTTTTGGTTTTATCTTTTAAACTAGTTATTTACTAGTTTAAAAGATAAAACCATTGGTATAATGGCAACCCTGTCTTTCAGAGCTATGAAACAAGCTTTCTTTAAAAAAAAACATCTACACAACATAAGCAAAAAACGGCAAAAAAATCACGTTTGTTGTATTGGAGCCCCCTTAAATATTAATTTTATTCTGTTTTTAGTATTTGTTGTCATAGCAGCAACAGAAATACATCTTCTGTGAAAATGTCAACTGTCTAGCTATCACGGTTCATGAGATACAGCCTGGTGACAGACAGACAGACGGACAGTGGAGTCTTAGTAATAGGGTCCCGTTTTTACCATTTGGGTACGGAACCCTAAAAACTCGTTTAAATAGGTCCATCTGGTTGGGAGATACGATGCCACAGACGAACACACTGAAACATTCATACATAGTAAACCTAAACCCCCTTTTTTTTTTGTCGGGGGTTACCCCCTATATAATGGCGGCCCCCAGAGCTGATATCTCTAAAAATCGAAGGGCTTCGAAGATTCAACACCATGCGAAAAGGTGTCATGATTGAAAAATAAACTATGGAGGATTTAGTATCTAATCGTGATTTCACGTTTTAAAAAACAGACAGGCGTTATGGTTATTGAGATCCATTGGGAACACTTTCGACTTTATTGAAGCGGCGTCTTAATGGAAAAAAAAAACAAGTGTCATACAAAAATATGGTATTTAATTGTATAATAATATATATAGGTGCTTTTCGGTCATCATTTGGTGTCGTCGGTTTTCTCCTGGTAGGTGATGACGCCCTTTTCAATTAGCTCTGGAATCTCTACGGCTAGCCACGGGCCGAGCTGTGAATAAACATCATTATCATAATTACTATCATCATCATCATCATCATCGTCATCGTCATCGTCATCGTCATCGTCATCGTCATCGTCATCGTCATCGTCATCGTCATCGTCATCGTCTAGTATTAGTATATTAAAGAAATCTGCCATAATAATGGTTAGAATTCGATCAATCGTGACAAGAAATACGGTAACAGTACATCTTAGTATGAAAGTCTGCTGCTTGGTGTCGGTCATTGTTTCAATATTTATGACTAGGGACTGACGACGGTTGAAACGCCCGTGGAATATTCATATTCATTTATTTATCATGAGCTGGCCTGCTTGCTCTCCTGACCTCCCCATGCCGCGCCTTTAAGCATGGAACCTACTCCTCACTTCTTTGATGTGAGTAGACCAGGGCCTATAGATAGACCGCTTAAATGAGTCCTCGCCCGCGCGGTACGGGACACGCTCGTCGACCATGGGCGTCCGAAGGTCAAACTAAATTCTGCTGGAAACAACGGTCTTCACGGTCGACCAAGGTCACGCTGCCGGAAGGGCTTGTTGGCGACCGTCTACCGATGATAGTACGTACCCCAAGAGCCATGGCGTGGGCTATCCCAAACCTGGGCACGTTGCGCGCCCATAGCGGCTTGAAGTGATCCGTGAGACAGATCTTCCCGCCCCGGTACATCTTAGCTGTCTTGCCGTCGAGACCAGGCAGTGCTAGCTCTGGTGCAGTTGTTGGATAGGTTATAGGTATCTGAAGAGAATCGAATAAAATCAAAATAGTCTTTATTCAAGTAGGTTTACATACTAATTTTACCGACTTAACCTAAGTTTACTGCAGGTACAGGTAGGTAGATGATCTGTGTTTACTTTCCACTTCACGAACGAACCTCCAGTCCAAAACCGACGACCTGTCGAGAGCCGCTGCCAAAGAAGGTCTGCGTATCAACAGTGCGAAAACGAAAGACATGCGCCTAAACACCGAAGATAGCACGCCAGTCAATGTCAACGGTGAGGTTGTTGAGCAGGTGCAGCGATTCACCTACTTGGGGAGCGTGGTGGACCCACTCGGAGGTGCTGACGAGGACATGGAAGCACGCATAAACAAAGCCCGTGCTGCGTATGCACAGTTGAAGCCTGTTTGGGCATCGACAGTACTGACTCGCCGCACCAAGTTAAGAATATTCAACTCCAACGTCAAGTCAGTGCTTTTATATGGCTACGAGACATGGCTCGTTAAAAAGGAGACTAAGAGCAAGCTCCAGGTCTTCGTTAACAAGTGTCTGCGACGTATTCTGGGGATTTGTTTGTTGGCCAAAGACTATCTCGAATACTAGACTGTGGGAGCTGACAAACCAGAAACTGTTGGCTAACGAGATCTTGGTGAGGAAATGGCGTTGGATTGGTCATGTACTGCGGCGGCCCGATAACCACATCTCCAAACAGGGCTTGACTTGGCATGCTCGGGGAAAAAGAAGACCAGGGCGCCCCCGAAACACCTGGAGGCGCTCAGTTGAAAAAGAGGCAATTTCCGTTGGACAGAGTTGGAATGAATTGGAAGTAGCCGCTCAGGATCGAGCAAAATGGAATTCCCTTCTACGAGCCCTATGTCCCTGCTGAGGCATAAATGGATTTCATCATCATCATCACAGGTAGATTCACTAAAGCTGGCACGAATGGAATGAACAAAAGTAATGTCACCTATCACTGTGTGAGTGCCGTCCTTTGAACCGATGTTCGAATTTCAAACCGAAAACCTGTTATTATTTTACACACTTGTATACTTTCGTTCACTCATTCAATCCATTCGTGCCAGCTCTTGTGATTCGACCTGTACGAATCGCAAGCGTTCAGAGAAGAACCTGTAAGAAACTGTCGAATGGATATTTATTCAGTAAATTGGCCACATGAATGGGCTCTTTTACACGTCGGTAATATGGAGTGAATCTACTAGCGCCTCGGACAAGACCATCATTGTGGAGAAGAAGCGCCAAAAGAAACTCCAGGCTCCAAGCGCCGTAAAAGAGATCACCAAAAATAAAATTAAAATTAAAATCGGCCAAGAAATACAAATACATACAAAAAAAATAATTAAACCTTTTTAAATGATTCTTTATTGCATAACAAGCACACTACATTGATATTTCCTTGAGATTCTACTGTATTATCAATTAAAATCTATGTTAAAGTTAATCTTTAAATTTTCAAAACCGCGCTAAAAACGCTGTTTCTATCATGGCGCTGGCCATAAGACAAGTGTGACGTCACACGCAAGTAAACAATAAATAATAATTTGAAGAGATATACCCTTATGATCTGTGGTTATTTGCGTGCGATGTCACCAGCAAGTAACCACAGCTGCAAACCAATCACATAGCAATTCTGCAATATATAAAATTTAAAAAAATATTACAATGTCTATGGGTCTTAGATCAAAAGGATTATCAAACTAGAAGCGGATAAGGCCCAACAAGCACTAGTGGCGAAAGGATGCCCCCAAGGGGGCGTTCTCTCGCCACTGCTATGGAACCTGGTCGTGAACGAGCTGATCACCAAACTGAACGACTGTCACTACTACACGGTGGGTTACGCTGACGACATAGTAATCCTCACGAGCGGTAACGTCACCGGTACGGTGTGTGACATCACCCGTTCAGCCCTGCAAATCGTGGAACGCTGGTGCATGCACAACGAACTATCCGTCAACCCAAAAAAGACGGAGATGGTAATGTTCACAAACAAACGAAACCTAGGCAATTACAAACTCCCCAAGATATTTGGCACAGAGCTGCAACTCTCGACTGAGGTAAAGTATCTCGGAGTAATATTGGACAACAAACTGAACTGGAGCAACCACCTGAACAGCAAAATTGACAAAGCCACGATAGCATTCTGGCAATGCCGTAGAATAGTAGGTAAAACCTGGGGACTTACCCCCCAGATCACCCTATGGCTGTACACGTCAATTATAAGACCCATCATTAGCTACGGCGCGGTGGTCTGGTGGCCACGCACCAAACTATCGACCGTCGAGGCCAAACTACAAAGACTACAGAGGTTGGCTGGCATGGCAGTTACAGGATGCATGCGGACAACACCGACAGCATCGCTGGAAGTCATACTCGACCTGCCACCCCTACACCTCTTTATAAAACAGGAGGCAGCCTCGACCGCTGTACGTCTCAAAAAACTAAACCTATGGAAAACTACAAAGGTGCCACACACCGAAATCCTATGTGAGTTGGTAAGTAACGACCCACTAATAGAAGCGGTGACAAACAAAGTGCCGAAGACATTTGTCTTCGACAAGAAGTACAAAATACAGCTCCACGAAGATCCCTGGGAGGGCCTGAACCCAAGGGAGGTAAGAATCTTCACAGATGGATCCAAAACAAGGTCAGGCTCCGGCTCCGGTACATTCTCGGAGGACCTGAACATACACATCTCAACACCATTAGGGGCCCACGGCACAGTCTTCCAGGCAGAATGCATGGGCATCATAGTGGCTACGACAGCAATAGAGGCACGGAAGGTAATAGATCTCCCGATCCGAATACTCTCCGACAGCCGATCAGTGCTCCAGGCCCTACAGAGCCACACCGTTACCTCAGGGCTGGTACTTGAGTGCCACAATGCCCTGACGAAGGTAAGTAAAAACAATCCCATCACACTACAATGGATAAAGGGGCACAGCAACTCACGTGGTAACGACGCAGCCGACGAGCTGGCGAGGAGGGGCTCAGAGATAGTAGCAGTGGGTCCTGAGCCCATATTGCCTCTCCCGTTCGGATGGCTGCGTATCAAACTGCGACGCTTAACCAAGGTAGAACACCAACGATACTGGAGCAACCTAAGCACCTGCAGGCAGGCCAAAGAAGCCCTCCCGACAATAAATCCCGGATTGTCACGGAAACTACGGAAGTTGAAAAGGACTCAACTTAGACTCGTAACTGGGGCAATAACCGGTCATGCCCTATTCAACAAACACTTACACACTTTACCCCCTACTAATAAACGTTGAGTAGCCGTTGTATAGCTATACAATGTTTTGTCCTTATCTGTCATTGTGACTTTTGAATTTGACAAATAAGGACAAAACATTGTATAGCTATACCACCGTTACTCAACGTTTATTAGTAAGAGGGTTTAGGTGTTACAGACAGCCCCCTGTGCAGAGCCTGCATGACAGCGGAAGAAACCGCTGCCCACGTCATCATGGAGTGCTCAGAGGTGGCAACATACCGGGCGCGACACCTCGGACTGGTACCGAGGTCGCTACCAGAAGTCGTCGGCAACGTCAAGGGTCTGCTAGGCTTCCTGGTGGAACTGGGTTGGCAGGAGTAGTGTCACCAACCCTCTCACGCAAAATAGGCGCATATTTAAGTCGTCGAGTTGCGGAAAACAGCCCGCCATAACCTATAACCTATAACCTATGGGTCTTAGATCCCACTTTCCATCAAGTGGTTCTTGCCATAAAAATAACTTAAGTTTATGTATACTCACATCAAACTCAAGCTCAAACTCGTACTTGAGTAGGTTGTGCACGTACCAGCACTTTCCAAACCATCGTGTTCCGGTCTTGTCTGACTCAAGACGGAACCAGTCGTTGTCTGCCTCCTTGTTGTTTTGGACATACTGTAAAAAAAAAGTATTTTACACATGGAGAAAGGAAAAACATGGTGAAGTTAGACTCGCACACCGAGGGTTTTGTACCGCACAGTGGGTATATATTCCGATTTGAATTCAAATTAACGTGATACCCAACTCGCACTTGACAGGTTTTTAGCGTTTATTGTTTTTCTCTATGGTTTATTATGGCTTCTGTAATCATAAAAAAATTGACGTTTATAAGTTACCGTCTTTACGATACCATATAAATAAAAATAAGTTGAAAGCAATCATTTCTTGTATGGTAACCTCTTTATTTTTTTTACTTTATTCCCTTTTTTTTACTTGTTACGATATGAATCTGCTATCTGTTACGCTAGAAAAGATACAGCTCTAAGGTTCGGACTGACGGATAGACGGTCGGACAGTCACAGTTTAGTAATAGGGTCCCGTTAAACACACTGATGTGAGTAGTACGCTCGCTGCCGAAATACCAAAAAAGGCAGCTAACTGCCATGGTAGTAGTCGCAGCATTCTAAACTCTTTTGGTAACAACATTCAACACAATAACTGCTCATACGGACCACTAATGCTCAACAGAAGTATCTACCTAGGGCGACATGTCATGGACCCGCATAAATACCCACAAGCATCTGGAAATTCCTTTACGAGCCTTTGCGTTGAGATCTTGGCTGCCACAAAAGACAATCAATGGTCAAAGTGGCGCACAAGGGCCCCATTAATAACCACATTCAATTTAAAATGCTTATATGATTAACGCCTTCTCTGTTATTATGGTAGTATGTAGATCCAAGACTCACTGTCATCCTGAGGATTAAGATTGGATATATCTATCTGTCTGGAAGTACCTACTTAAGTATAACCAGAAGTTTATTTCACGATTACAAACATAAAGAGAAAGTTATGAAATAACTCAACCATAAAATTACACCACTACCAGTGAACACGAATAATAAAGTCACAAATACACGAATCTAACTCTTAATTAAAAAAAAACACATTGTAAGTGCCTATGGGTAAATAAATACCTTTATAAGTGCCTGGTATTCTTCTTTTAAACGAGTCACCCATAACTCCTTGTCTCTTGGTCCTGCTTTAGTTTGTAGCAATGGTATACTACTAAGTGTTTTCCTAGTACCCTCATCGACCATTTTGCTTTATAATTTATCTTTTAATTCATAACTATAAAAAGGTATTTCAGAAAATCCAGCGGAGGATTTCAACACGAAAACACTTGATAATTTGCGGATGTAATCAAATCATATACTTATTTTTCTTTTCATTGTCAGTTAATTAATAAAGCATTTTATTTTGTAACACGTGTACATACGGTTGATTTTAATGTAGCATTAGAAATTACATTTTTATTTTAAGGCGTAAAAAGAGTGTTCTGAACGTATTTCGAATGACGTATGACATCGACGTGTCATGGAGCGTTTAGTTATTTATTTATGAAAAATAAATGGAGTTTAATTGATTTATTATGGATTTATTGTCGGTGGTTAAAAATAGTTAATTATTGAAAAATCATCACGTTCTACTTTTACTGTATGAAATTGTAAGGATATAATGTAGGAACTGATTCTGTGTCGCCTCTTTTTTTTAGTTTTAACATGGCTTTCTGCTGCGAGGCATGTGCGAGGCACTTTGCCAAAATTCTCGATTTCCTAGTGGTACCACAGCATTAGCACCAATTAGCACAGCCTATTTAAAACGTCAAAATGACAGTTTTTTAAATAAATATGTCCTTAATGGGTTAAAATAATTTAATTTATTTTGAGAGGTTCAAAATTATTTATCGAAATGTATATCTTCAAAAAAAACAATTTCAAAAAGCTTCAATTGTGTTATTTTGATGTAAATTAAGAATATAAATGCATTTTTTTGGTCACCTTAAGCGAACTTGTACAGTACAAGTTATTAGAAACATGATTTGGAACGGTATTGAACTCTTGGTGTTGTCAACCAAGTGTCAACTGAAAATTGAAGCAGTTTTGTTTTCACTAATTTTCATAGGATTTTTGGAAGAATATTGGTAAAAATACTAATATAGTTGTGCCTGTGGTGGTACAAATACTAAACTAGCTGTGTGTGTGGCTACAAAGAGGGTGAATCTTTAGCAAGTAAGATATAATTGCCATTTGTAGATGTTTTAGTCTTATTTTCTCGGAACTAAGCTTCTTAAACTCTATTATCAATGAACACTGTGTGGCATATTACATTTATTATAAGCATCAGATTATTTTGTTTATCAGCCTTCACTGTTGTTGTTTATATCGATGTAAAAATACTTACAAACTGATTTCATACAAAAATTAGAAACAGCTGATAACATCATAATAATGACAAATCAGTCAGATGACTCAAAAGCATTTAATTATATTTATCTTTTCTTAATTATTATCTCTTTTAAAGATTCTTATATGTCAATTAATTGAATATCTTTCGTATTTGTTTAGAATTATCCTATTACCAGAAAATTTTGTCTAGTTATTACAAGAGGTCTTTAAAAGTCTTGAGTCCGGGTAAAGTTAGTTAGACTCGCATAAGAGATAATGAGAGCGAATGCTATGCAGACTACAGTGTAAATTTAGTAAAAAAATACAACATAATAATCACATCCCACCGTGCTTATCGTGGCGTCATCGCGCCCTGCTCGAGTTTGTGCTGATGCGGCGTGAGCTGTGTGACGACCTGCATATAACACCTTGTATCACGCATGTCCACGCTAAGTATCACTACACGCTAAGGGCCAAATCAAAAGCACCCAAAACCGACGTAAGTGCGTGAAGAGGTTGATGAATGTAGAGGAAGCGAAAGTTGTATGTTTAGACCGGGGCACCTGGTCTCTGACTACCCAATTGGGAGTCAGGCGCGAAGGTATGCATTTATGTACGTATGTGTTATTCATCCAGAGCCTCTATCCCACACGCTACTACAGCCAAATCCAAAGACTAAAGAGAGCCAATGTGCTGCCTGACAGGGGAACTGGGGCAGTAGCCCTGACTCGCCAAACCCCCCATGACACAACTACAACCCTGTTCATAGGTGACTAATAGCAGGTCTACATAATAAATAATAATAATAAATTTATTTCACAAGAAAAAAGTACACATTACTACTTACATTTTAAGTTATTTTATTTCTATGGTGAAAACCAAAAGTACGTGTCAACTGACCCCCGTACTACGAGTAGTTTGCACTGTATCACGGTGGGTCAGGATTAACCGTCCTTATAAGTATCACTTAATAGTAACGCTTTTACATGCGATCACACAACATTCGATCAGTAACTATCGTTGTATAAGTAAACTAATGTGGGTAGAGGAACATTGCCACGGCAACCCGTATGCATGGCCGACATAGGAAAAAAAATGCGTGTCCTTTAAACACACTGGTAGCCTCCGGGTCTCTTGTATTGTTGCCTTTTGTCTTTTGATGGTCTACCGTGGTGTCCACTCAGTATTTTTTTTAATGCCTATTTCCTTCCTTTGGAAAGAACATTCGAATCTAAACAAACTAAGCCCTAAGCACTATAATCTTAGAGGATAGTGGGCAAAATACACCCAGCTCCGCCAGCCATATATTAAATATAACTCGAAACATGTAACAAAAATAAGCATTTTAATTAAGATGTATTAAAAAATATCCCTGGGGTCTCATTACATAAAACGATGTAGGTATCCCTGATAGTGTATTTTATAAAGAGATAGATATCGCACTAGCGTGCAGAAAGTGATGCTCTCAAAATCAGACAATTGTTTTTGAGCCTGGCAAGATATGAAGAGAATATCCACAGACCAGCTCTCTTCTTGGACTCAATAATAATAGATCGTAATGATAATTAAACACTGTTAAATAGATTTTTTAGTTTATAATGTTATTATTGCGTTTATTTTGTTTAAAAAAAGGTTTAATATGTTATGTTTGTTTCAATAATGCTCAGTAAGTTAAACCCATTTGACTTAAAATAAATAGAGAACCCACGGACAGAATTTGATGCACATTGGTACGGAAGTACATAGCTTTGAAACAAAAGTAGTCTAATCTGTGGCGGACTTGGGTGTGCCGTCCAAACATTTTTGCCCACTATCATTTCCAAAAATATATTCCATAAAAAGTACCCCTGGTATGCACAAGACTATAGCTCTTTTTATGTCCCTTCATGTGTATCCCAATATGCTTGTTTCCTTTTTTTGAAAGGTCACAAATTTGTTATGTAATTTGTATATTTGCCCATGTTCGGTACGTATGTGAGGGGTACCTACCCTACCTACTAGGGCTTCCAATCCCGGTATACCGGGATCCCGTTATTCCGAGATCCCGTGCTATGTTCCAGTTCGCTTGTTGCGGGATTACGAGCGCGGGATCCGCGGGATTTGCGGGACGCAATAGTTTGGCAGACGACACATTAGATACGTTATGTTTTGTTCGAAAATAAATATCAACTGAATGCTTACCAAACTAATTAAAGTTTTAATTACTTTTTCAACACTCTGTTATAATTTTCTTGATTTTTGTTTATTGTGTGTATGATTTTGTTATTTTTTTCTATATTTGTGTTAATTTTTTTTTTCTTTCACCTTATATCAATAGCATTCATTTCTACGCGGGATCCCGCAAATACCGGGATCCCGCGGGATTCAAAATGTTCAGTCCCGCAGATACCGAGATTGAAGATAGGCTGCGGGATTGGAAGCCCTACTACCTACCCTAACCTCAGGCATGAATATGTTATTTTCAGGATGGGGTCGGAGCAGTCTTCGAATCCGCCTCCAAAGCCGGCACAGAGGGCCCCGCCCGTGCGGCGGGGGCACACCATCGCTGTCAGTAACGTGCCGGGTAAGTGCTCTGGGATTACGAGTTTCAGTCACACGTGTTTTTCTTGGTCGCATATCTTACATTCGGGATTTTTCCCAGTCGCAAATTTCGCCATTGTAATTAGGCCGAATTAGGTAAGTAGGTTTAGGTAATGTTTCTTGCAGCAGGCCCGAAGGGCCATATCACCTAGAAGTATGGTCTCCGCGCCAGCGGAGCTCGGTCGACTTTGTGGAAATTATAAAACCATTCACATAAATTCAAATTAGGAAATTATGATAGTTGGATTATTTCTGCTGAGAATAAAATCTTCAGCGAAATGAGCTATTGAAAAAAATAGACTGGTAAAATTTGCGAATGGCAAGATTGCTACCAGAAAAAAAAGATTTTGGGAAAAATATCACCATACTCTCCACAGAATCCTGCAGAGCAGAGGCGTCAGCCAGCGGTAACAACTCTCCCGGGGCCAGCGTATGCTCGGACTCTGAGATACCATACATATCGTATACCGTGGACAGGCCCATTGGAGGTAAGAAACCTGCGCCTCTATTCTAGGCGGTACCATATCGTTTTTGACCTTTATGGTCAAGTAAATAAGAGCTATCAAAACGTTGACAATAAGATAGCAGGTCAAAGACAATATTATGGTTTTTGTAAGACGTGCAAAAAAAAAGACATAATACAGCCATTGGAATAAAGATCCATTGCAAAAGAAATAAAATAGATTTTCCTTTGTTTTTATTACTGATAATCGAATTGGAAAATTGACTCTATGATATTTACAATAGGCTCATATTACATAGACAAATTTCGTTAGATGGGTGATTCCACGGGCGTTTCAACCGCCGTCAGTCCGCTGTCATAAATATTGAAAGAATGAGCTACACCAAGCAGCTAACATTCACACAGAGCTATACTGTCATCGTAATTCTCGCCACAATTGATCGAATTGTAAGTATATTATCGCCTATTTCTTAATTACTTAGGACAGCGGACTGACGGCGGTTGAAACGCCCGTGGAATCACCCATATGGTGGACCTGAAGACGTACGATTTTCTTTCACCGTTTTCCTAGATTCACCAAAAACCTCGGCTAAAACACAGCGGAGTGATTCCAAGAAGTCACTGCTGCAGCGGAGACAGCAGTCTCTTCAGGCGCGTAAGAGTAAAAGAGCACGAGATATAGTGGTGGTCAAGGCTGCTACGGACACTATGTTGGACGAAGATATAAGACGGTTACAGGTAATGGTGTTTGTTTTAAAGAAAGGAACGTATACCACCTAATGGTAAGTGGGATATTTGACCCATAGACACATTTATAGATGGGCCGACTAGTGGACGATTAGTCGGGAAAGCAGACTATTCGGCATCATTTCTAGTCGGTAATTAGTCGGCGACTAGTCGGCAAAAAATGCCGAATATTCGGCATTTTATTGCCTATAGGAAATATCGTCAAAAAATGTCCAAGCACGCGATTTTCTTTTCGACATAGTTATAAAAAGCACTAGGTAGTTCGTTTGAATACTATAATTACGGTTCTAATTGTTTTTTTTTGGTGCAGAAAAAACGTAAACAAAATTGGTCAAAACATGGTAGGGGCAATGATATTTTATATTAAGATACGTTATGCTCATACCAAACGCATTCAAAACCCGTGACCAATTGCTGACAGAGACAAACACGGCAATCCATAGCGAACGCTATTGTTAGAAAGAGATAAATAGATAAAAAGTAAGGTAATTTGCCTTCCTTTTTGCGGAACGTTTTTGCGCGCAGATGACGTATCTTTATATAAAATATCATTGGGTAGGGGTAGGTAAGAAAGCGCGACGGACGAAGCGAAACGAACGTTTCCGAGTTCACCCGAACTAAGCAAAATCCTAAGTACGGCATTGCCGACTAGTCGGCCGATTAATCGACAAATTGAAAACCGATTAGTCGCCGACTGACCAGTCGGCAAAATCCGTAGTCCGCCATCTCTAACACATATGCATTGTCAAGACTACTGCCCTTACCAGAAGTCGAACCCGGGACATATAATATTAGGGTGTGCTTCAATCAGTCTAAAAACATATTGTATAATTTCATTTAACTAACCAGGAAAAGCATAATGAACTTTTAGCATAAAAACCAACACCCTTTTTTTTTTCTTAATTAATGGCTTTCACTCCTTGTGTTTAACAAGGTGTATTTCGCCAGTATCGAGTTTTAGACAATCACCATGGACTTATTAGAGAAACAAGTCCATGGATATCACACGCGAGGACAATTGTTCGGTTAAAGAGATTTAATCTGGTGGACTAAACAGAAGCACATGGGGTTAGCTCCACGCGCTTCTGTCAAGTCCCGTATACAATGTTTTGTCCTTATCTGTCAAATTCAAATGTCACAATGACCGATAAGGACAAAACATTGTATAGCTATGCCACCGTTACTCAACGTTTATTAGTAAGGGGGTATTTGTATAATTTCATCAGGCATACGATCAAATAACATAACACTCATTTATTATAACTATCATTTTCTTGTTATTATGCATTTTTAGTCAATTTCTTCTAACTAGGTTAGGTTAGAACTGTGACCGCATTAATAGTAACGAAAGCCGTTAGAAATATTTATTTTTTAATTTATGAACATTATAGTTTTAGAAATTATGCATTTCGTTTTATGCATCATGATTATTGGTTTATTATAGAGATCGAAATTATGCAATTTGTGTTATGTAAAATGAAAATTAGACTATTTGTTTTTATACTAAACATTACACACCCATAACTCTGTAATTAATCTAATTATATATTTTTATTATAAATGTATGCTGTTATAAAAAATATAAATAAGGTGTTTTTTTTTTAGGAAATACCAACGTTCCTACCAATCATGAGGGGCACCTTAGGACTCCCGGGGGCGAGGGATCCGGAAGTATTGGAAGGTATGTAATTCAAATATGGACATATCGTCATTGCTTTGAAAAACTTCGTATCTCATATTTCGTGACGTACGATTCTAAACTTAAACGTGAAAAGAATTAAGTTCAAACTCATAAATATCGAAATATCAGATACGAGCTTTTTCTAAAGTAGTAACGGTATCTCTACGTAAATAGTATAAAACGAAGTCGCTTCCCGCCGTCTGTCCCTCTTTATGTACGCTTTGATTTCAAGTACAGGTCGATTCACAAGAGTTGGCACGAATGGAATGACCAAAAGTAATGTCACCTATCGCTGTGTGAGCGCCGTCCTTTGGACCGAAGTTCGAATTTTAACCTCGTAAGGCCCACCATACTACAAACCGCCAGTTTTTTGTCAGTGGGACTTTGAATCTACCATCAAGGCAATAAAGTTCAATTATATTTGTTCGATAATGACATTTTCTATTTATTAAGAAAGAAAAAAAAACTTTTCTCAAAAATGTTCGGAAATGTTGACATTACTAATAATGAGACGCGAAGTACATAGTTTACTGACAATTCTCAAATTAAAAAAAAAAACATTGCGTGCTCGCTCCACAAGCCCGCAATGTTGCATACAAAATCCATTACTATCTAGCTTGTAACTTTTTTAAAAGTGAAAAAGCCCATAATAAAATGATGGCACAAGTCTTATACATCTAAATTTTATTCGAAACATAACTTTTTTATCTGTATCTGGAATAGCTTATGTTTTTTTAAAAACAAAGCTTGTGTTTGGCTTGTATTTCTCCTTGTCATAAACAAAAAGGCGGTAAAGAGTGATGGTTTTTTCATATGAAGTTTCTGTTTGTATGCAATTTAAAAATGAGTTCAAGCGATAAAGATTTTACTCCAATACAAATTTTTTCTGGCGATTTTTGAGAAAAGCACTATATTTGCCTCGGCAGGAACAGCAATTGCGGGCTTCGTATTTTTAAACGGACGAGCTTGCGAACCAATACTCGGCCCGCAATTGCCTACTTCCATGCCTAGGCAATAATGTACTATTATTGCATGGAACATCCTATTGCACACTGGGCCTTACCAGGTTATAGCAAACCTGTTATTATTTTACACACTTGTATACTATCGATCACTCATTCAATCCATTCGTGCCAGCTCTTGTGATTCGACCTGTACGCAACGGATTTTAGTGCGGTTTATCAATAGATAGGGTGATTCAAGAGGAAGGTTTATGTATGTGGTTTTTCGGGTTTATGCACAGGTGTTGCAGAAAACTCACATATTTCGAAGCCCCTCCGTCCACTAGGATCCATTAATGGGGTCAAGTGGACTTTTTGTACATTGAAATCCATTAATGGAGTCGAGTGGGTTTTTTTGTATACTTAAATCCATTTGGAGTCGTTTACACTTTTTAACCCCTTGTGTCCCACGCTCCGAGAGCTCAAAAAGCAGCGTCTCCCACGGGTTTTAAAGACACTCATCTCGTTAACGACTTTATTTGCTTTCCACGTCCTACCCACTTACTCGTACACTTTTTATACTTAGAATGTACATTTTTAGAAAGGTGAAAATATAACTTAAACAATTATGTCCAAAATTAATCGGAATAATGCATAATCCAGTGTATGCAGCCAATTGATTTCAGAGAAAAGCTAAACTGAGAAAGTTACCCAAAAACACTCATATCTAAAAAAATACCACACAAACGTATATATTTTTGTAATTTTCTGTTTTTCTATGTTATATTCTATAAAAAAAAAGTATGAAAACATACAGTAGATCACATAAATTAAAAAGATATAGCACTGCACTTGCACTCACGCAACGATTGGATAAAGTAGACTGAAGTTCACCATGAGTTCACCTGACCATATTTAGATTTTTTCCGTTTAAGTGTTATGATTGGTTGATGTCGGTTTATAGTTAATTTCACACTGAATCCATTGACATACAATTCATGGGAATTTATGTATTAATGTAAGAGACTAAGGACAGAAAATCGAATCATGGTGTACCTGAAACCACCCGGCAGCTATGACTGCCGGTGGGAGACGTTGCTTTTTGGGGTCGGCAGCTATGACTGCCGTTGGGACACAAGGGGTTCCGCTGGGATCCATCAATGGATTCTGTTGCACTCTTAATTACACTTCGATCCATCAATGGATTTTAGTACACTTCTATTTATATGAGTATCCAACAATGGATTTAAAAAGCTTTTAATACGCTTGAATCCATCAATTGATGGATATTCGTGGACATTGTAATATACTAAAATCCTTTGATGGATCCCGCGATATAAAAAGTTCCATAGAATCCATTCGTGGTTAAATCTGTGAACCCACCAGAAGACACGCACTTGCATTAAATTGTACTATTCTTGGTAATAAATTTTACAGTAACTAAATAATATGAGGATCAGGAATATTTGCTTTGATATTCTTTGATATGAATATCTAAACATTGAATTTTATTTGTAACAAAAACGTATGATTTAAATATCTTCAAAGTAAGTATTCTGCGTATTGATTATTCTATGAACGAATGATATGATAAACATTTTCTATGAACCGAAATTCTATACAAAAAGTCAAAAATGACTATGAAACAGTGTACAACCGGATTGAAGGTTGTCTGTCTGTCGTCAGGGCTGGACGCGCGCCCATGGGCGCGTCTGGCGGCGCGGCTGCAGGCGCACCTGGCCGCGTGCGCGCAGCCCCTCGCGGCCGACCAGCTCGCGCTCGCCAGCGGGACCAAGCAGGTCAGCGTCCTGACTAATGATTTGGGAACGAGTTTATTTATAATTACACTTTAATTCGGATTTAAAAATACGACCAGATCGCTTTCGGACCAAATCCCAAAAAGTCTTAGTTGCTAAATTACCAAATTGTTTTTACATCTTATATCTGTCTTAGCAATGTCGACGGAGGTTTACATTCATCTGGCGCAACTTTTTTTGGCATAATCATCTTTTAGCATGCAGCAAACCTAACCTAACCTAATGGGTTCTATGCAATGATATTTTAAATAATTCTTATGCCAAATGATGATTATGCCAAAAAAAGTTATGCCAGATGAAGGGTGCGGCTCCACTGAGGCGGAGACGAGAGGAGCGGAGCGGAGCTGTGCCAATATTAACCAATAGAAGGCGCATGCGGTCACGTCGAGCGCGCCTTGCGCACGTTAGTTTATATTCTACTAGCTTTCGCCCGCGACTCCGTCCGCGTAGAAATCGTTTATTGCTGCTCCCTCGGGAACTGTCAAATTTTCCGGGATAAAAACTATCCTATGTCCTGTTCCAGGGCCTAAAAAATATGTGTGCCAAGTTTCGTCTCAATCCGTTCAGTGGTTGAAGCGTGAAAGACGGACAAACATACACACTTTCACATTTATAATATTATAGTATATAGTATATAGTATAGTATGGATTGGTTAATATTGGCACAGCTCCGCCCCGCTTCGCTCGTCTCCGCCTCAGTGGAACCGCACCCTAAGGGTACCCGTCGACAGAGCCCCGCTTAGCGGAGCTCCTATTCCCGGGCAATTTGCCCTTCGGGCATTTGAAGTTACCTGACGAACCTAACCTACCTAGTAACGCAAACGGAGTGGTCATTTCGCAACTCTGACTTATGAGATGAGCCACAAAGCAATCTGGTCGTATTTGCTCCCTAGTCATATCGAGATGTGGACGGAAAGATTTTATCCCGGTAACCTGTATTTCTCTATGTTGTGCAATAAATTGTGTTCATCCAGGCGGATGCGGAAGTATCCCGGCTGTATTCCATCATGGTGGACAAGCAGCGGAATAACGCGCGGCATGCCGAAAGACTGTCACGGGTGCACGAGGTGGCACACCAGCTGAGCCGGTGCAATTCTTTACTGCAACAGGTATTTAAACATGTGGCGCAACGTTGCTATAGGTAAAAAACTTAAGTAAAGCTCCTCTTGCATGTAGTTGTAACACATCTTTATAGACCCTTTGACGTTCTATATTTGAAGTTTTACGTAAACTTCATATTAGTTTTGTACACAACAACATGCAAGAGGAGCTGTACTTAAGTTTTCTACCTATACACTTTATTCGACATCTGGCAACATAGACACATTTTGAATTTGACGTTAGGGTCAAAATTAAAGAACAGTTAAAAACATTTAATTAAAAGGTCGACGGAGCCCCGCTCTGCGGAGCTCCTATTCTGTGTGTGAGTATGGCCTTATTTTTCGCAAGATCTTTTTTTTCTGGTAAAAAGTTGTAGCTTCCCAATCTATATTTATCTAAATAGTTATATCATTTCCACAGAGTCGACGGAGCCCCGCTAGTGCTCCGACTTCTGAGTGGTTTGGCCCTTCGGGCCTGCTGCAAAACTAACATATCCTAAACCAACCTCGGCCTTACCTATTTCCACTTAATTACAATGGGGAAATTTTCGAATGAGGCACACCCGGAATGGATTGGAAATTGTCTGGCCTAAAGCACTATTTCCACCAAACGGCCGGCAACGGATCGGAACGGAAAGAATTTTACGGTCTTTAAACGATATTAAATCATGTTCATAGTATTTAAAGTCTATATTACCAAGCCGCGCACAGCAACTTGACCGCGGGCGTCGTCCGCGACACGCAATCGTAGCCGACAGTATGCTGCGACGCGCGATCAGCTCCGTCATAAATAGACAATAATAATTTTTTCACACCACATGCTCGAAATTGCCCAATTATATATCATGAAAACCTCACTTAAAGTAAGTCATTATAGCCATCGGCTAACCAGCGGGTTATAATGAGATTCAGTAAAATATTATGACCCGGCGGGTTATAATATTGTACTGAATCTCACTATGACTCGCTGGTTGATAATGAGATTTGAATTCGTATTAAAATTGTTCCATAGAAACCTACTGCAAAAAAAACTTATTTGAAAATTGAACTGGCCACTACAAGTCATATACGCAAAACAAAGAAAATAAAACAAAAGGTGAGAAAAGTAGAGTATTCTCCTTTGGGATAAAGCTGTTTTCGTCTTGGGCGAGCTTGAATCACTCGCTGCACTCAGGACTCCATTTAATTCCCTCGCTTCGCTCAGGAATTAACTCGTAACACCCTCGCTACGCTCGGGAGTTAAATCTGAAGTCCCTCATTTGCTCAGGATTCAATATCGCGCCCGTGACATAAAACAGTGCTTTATCCCCTCGGTGTATAATCTACTATAATAGACGCGATCGGCTGTCGCCGCATCCGTACGTATCCTTTCCGATCCGATACGATGCGAGCCGTTTGGTGGAAATCATCTTGTACTGCGATAAGAAATATATTTCACCGAAACGGCAGAACACCCAAGGTATGATTGAAAACTTTTTTCTTCCAGACACTACACGATGTGGACGAGCTAAATGCGATGTTGCCAGCTGACAAAAGACTCGCACCGTTTGTATGGAGCGAGGAGCGTTGATACTGATCATACGTACAAGATGGCTACCTCTTAGGTTATAACTTATAAGCAATGTTTTAAATGTAATTGAAAACAGGTTTTTTTTTTAAAGTTCTGAAAAAAAAGATACTGAAGGTTTGTCTCATAAACAGGTTAAATTTTATTATTTACTGAGAAAAAAACACTGCTAAAGTCCAAAGAGCTTAAACGCCGCATGATATTTTCTACGTGACAGCTAGTCCTACGTAACGCGGTTAGAAATAAAATGACGTCATTCCGACTACTATTCCTAAGTGGGCGTAGCAAATACTGTTAATATTCAATATTTTATTCCCAGTAAGTAAATAATAACTTTGTCCATATTTCCATCTCGTCTACATTCTCATCTCGGCCAGATTCCCATGTCGTCCACATTCCCATCTCGTCCACATTCCCAGCTCGTGCACATTCCCATCTCGTCCGCATTCTTATCTCGTCCACATTCCCATTTCGTTCACATTCCCAACAACTAGTGAACAACCAAGTCATTGAATTGATATCGAACAGCCCTACAGTCCTAAGTTAGGTTGTAAACGAGTTAGGAATGCGGACGAGTTGGGAATGTGGACTAATTGGGAATGCGGACGAATTGGGAATATGGACGAGTGGGGAATATGGGGACGAGACAGGAAGTGGACAATTTGGGATTGGTATGTGGACGAGTTGGGAATGTGGCCGAGATAAGAATGTGGACGAAATGGGAATATCCACAAAGTGAACCTGAGCGATAAATAAAAAACATGTATGTATGGTATAAGCATCTTTTTAGAACACCTTTAAAAAAACGGTTTGGTTTCACCTTACTTAACATGTTTGCATACCTACAAACCACAGAAAAATTGATTATACCCACTTGTTACTAACAATTTGTTACCACTGGTAACAGCTGGGAATTTTTTCCCATCTTTTACCAGTGGTAACTAATGGGAAAAATTCCCAACTGTTACCAATAACTGTGGGGTTTTTCCCAGTATTTGTCACCAAATATTTTAGTGGTTACAAAAGGGAAAAATATCCCCAGTTGTTACCACCGAGTACTTCAGTGGTAAATGATGAGAAAAAAAATCCCAGCTTTTATATTGGTATTTTTCTAAGATGTCCGAATGGTCATAAAGAGCTCATCTATAGCAGTTTCGGTGTGCTCGGGGTTTCTCTGCGTGATAGAATCAGAAATGATGATATCCGCAGTAGAACCAAGGTTACCGACATAGCCCGAAGAATAGCCAAACTTAAGTGGCAGTGGGCGGGGCGCATTGCTCGCAGGACTGACGGCCGATGGGGTCAGGAGGTTCTTGAGTGGCGTCCGCGGACCGGGAGACGAGCTGTAGGTAGGCCTCCAACAAGATGGAGTGACGACCTTGTAAAGATCGCGGGAACGCGGTGGATGCGAAAACCACAAGACCGGTCTGAGCGGAGAGCCTTGGGGGAGGCCTATGTCCAGCAGTGGACGTCTTTCGGCTGACATGATGATGATGATGATGATAGTAGTTTAAAAAAGGAAATATGTAAAAAGATAATTCGCTCAAATAGCTGCCTTCCCTTCTAAGCTTAAGGTTCAAGTTGTAATGGCTATGATATGAATGGGAATATCTCTAAAATTTTAAGATAATACTATAGTTTATTAGAAAAGACGATAATAGTAATGAGCATACACCGGATTGACGGGGGCAAAAATGTACCAGTGCTAGTGATTCATTAAATGTCGACTGAGTTTATCGACAACTTTTTTCGTGACATATGGATCTTACATTTTTTGCAAAAGTAAGTCGTACATTTAACTTCTATATCTGAATGATCAGCTTTCCATGAAGATAATCGATCTTTTTTCTTTCGACGCATTTTTAACCGACTTAGGGCCGAGTTCACCAACCAATTGAACAAACGGTTGTCTTAATCAGTTGTTAATCTATACATTTGACAACCGTTAAACCGCTAACCATCCGTTTAATTGGTGAACTCGGCCCTTAAAAAACAAAAAGATTCTCAATTCGTCGGAAAGCTAAAGAATATTGTTGTACTGAATCAATTTGTTATTCAATGTAATTTCAATGGTTGTCAAAAGTGACTCGAGTCCAGAGTCAATGTCAGATACCGGTTGTTTATAGTTGCGATAAGTATAAATAAATAAAAGAGGTTTGCACATGATTAAACGGTATTCAAACTTGGCCATTACTTATGATAATGATGATAAAAATTGCTTTTTATCGATGTCGATAAACTTAGTCGACATTTAATGAATCACTAGCACTGGTACGATTTTGCCCCCTTCAACCCGGTGTTTGGTAATGAGGGCGCCACTGGACGCTCGGGGCAGTCTCAAGAGATGACCCTATTACTTTCTCTGCATGGAACTTGCCAGGATTTGATAGAACACTGCCTCTGATATTAAAATGAATAGGCGGCTGACGGTGTAATTCGGTGACGATAGCTTAAGGTGGACAAGACTTAGATTAAATTTTGGTTATGATTTATGTATTAAAAGGTATGCAGGTTTTATTGCTTATATGATATATCGGTACTTATTGTTCTTAGGCCGCGTTTCACCAACTTGTAATAAGACTCAATCCGAGATTAGTCTATAAAAAATCGGCGTTTAATCTAGGTATAAACCTTATTCCAGTTTGTCGAATGCAAGCTTATTGATAAGCAAATTCCAATTACTTGATTATGTGAGATTATCATAATCTTAACGTCTGCAAATTCTATTTATAATACCTATAATCAAGTCGGTTAAATATAGAATTCCAGATTATATTTTTTCAAGAAGCTTGGGTGACACTGATAAAGCTCCAAATAATAGTGAACTATCACATTACAAATACGCACCTCGCACTTCTGTAGATGCAGAGAGGTCGTTATATTTATACAAGAGGATAGTGAATTATAAAAATAATGGACTGAATCAATATAATATAAAAAAAATGTGCAATGTTTTCATTTTTTAAATAACTTTTAACATTATCTTGAGGTGTATCCATATTAAGGATATCGTTTGACGTTATTGTGACGTTTGCACCCGTCAGCTGCCCATTAGTTATAATATAATACAAAAGTAGGTGAAATACAAAAGCAATACTCTAGGTTAATACCTAATAACTAATATTATAACTATTATAAGTAAATGAATACTCTAAATTATTATTAACTAGCGACCCGTGGCTCAGGGCGACTTTGTCCACAGTCCTATTTCGTCACCTTCTTAACTCGTCCACAATAGCATGTCGTCAGCATGTAATTCCTAAATCGTCACCTTCCTAACTCGTCCACTTTCTAATATCGTCAATACCCCATTTTGTCTACATTCCTATTTTGACCACAGTGCCAACTCGTCCACTTTCTTTTATCGACCTCAGTACTCCTTGGTCAGCAGTGCCAACTCGTCCGCATTCCTGTATCGACCTCAGTGTCAACTCGTCCGCATATTTGTACTCGAGTCTTGGGTGTTCAATATTTTTACTATATAGTTGACGAGTTGGCACTGTGGTCTAAATAAGAATGTTGAAGAGTTGACATTGTAGACTAATAAGGGATGTTGACGAATTGGCACTGTAGTCTAATTACGAATGTAAACGAGTTGGTACAGTGGCCCATGTAAGAAAGCGGACGAGATAGGGAAGTGACGATATAGGAATGTTGGCGAATCGAAACAGTAGACCATATGCGAACGAGAACGACTTAAGAAGGTGACGAGATGGAACTATGGCCGAAGTCATCCTGAGCCCGACCCGTCCTCGCTTCGCTTCGGTTTATGCGAGTCAATCAATCAATCAATCATTTATTTGCTAAGAAACATAATGTTACAGGGTGGTAGGGAACAATAGGCTATTTGACAACATTGAAAATATACTACAAATTGGGGTCATCCTATCAGATAATAGCGTAAAACAACATATTTCACTTTATTTTAAACGAAATTATGTATACTTTTTTGGAAATTACACGAAAGAAATTGTAATATTTTTTGAAACCTTGTCTGTGGCAGAAACGCTATGAATTGGTTTGCAGCTGTGGTTACTTGCTGGTGACGCCACATGCAAGTAACCACAGATCATAAGGGCATATCTCTTCAAATGATTGTTTATTGTTTACTTGCGTGTGACGTCACACTTGTCATATGGTCAGCGCCATGATAGAAACAGCGTTTTTAGCGCGGTTTTGAGAATTTAAACTTTAACATAGATTTTTATTGATAATACAGTCGAATCTCAAGGAAATATCGATGTAGTGTGCTTGTTATGTCATAAAGAATCATTTAAAATGGTTTTGTAAACTTAGTCAAATAGCCTATTATGTAAAACCAAGATTGGCATGCAAAATCACATTCTACTTAAACAAGATAGAAATAAAAACATGTAGATAAGAAACCCTCTTAAAACAATTGAAGAAATTAAAAATATGAACATACATTTTATATCACTAGTAATGACAAGCCTGGTCAAACATTTTACCAAAGTATTCTTCCAATTTGTAAAAAGGCCTTGTCAATAAAAACAATTTAACCTTTTTCGAAAATCCTGTAACACCCATACTATCGCGATCGTTAACCTTTTCAACGCCACAGTCGGCTCTGGCCGTCAACTAAAAGTCGTGCCACTGACGCCACGTCGGCTACAGCCGACAAGAGTTCAAGATTAAAAGAGACTTTGTTTGGTAGCAATAAGGTGTAATTTGCATAGCATAGCAAACATGTTTGGCGTGTGGGTGGCACATTTTGTATTCGACGTATGGCGTTCAAAAGGTTAATTTGTGACCCATCTCAAGAAAAATAGGCTTGAAGTCGTCAATGTCATTAGAGATGCCAAATCATACATACATACATAATCTCACGCCTTCGTTCCCAGAGTGGGGTAGGCAGAGCTACAGAATTACAAACATCACTAAAAACTTGTTGATAATTCTATAACCACAATTTACACAAATAGGCTAAGATGTTTACCAGCGTATTAGTGACAGGTTGCAAGCCCATCGCCTAACAGTACTACAAGCCTTTATTCCCTTAGTCGTCTCTTACGACATCCACGGGAAGACATGGAGTGGCACTATTCTAACTCGGCAACCACACGAGGCCAAAGATGAAGAGATGCCAAATCATTTATAACTTATAGGAGACTCCTTATTGTTGTGGAATGTCAGAATGACTTTGCACCTAAGGTGGGTCCCAAATTTAAGTTCGTGACTGTACTTAATCCAGAATTTGTTATATATAAAACCTTTGCGTAGTTTGAAAGATTTAAGCGTACATACAGAGGGACGGACGGGAAGCGACTTAGTTATAACCTCCTAAGGCCCAAGGTCATATAGTACTTATTGACTTTGTCATTCAGACCCAGCTCCTTCGACAGTTGTGTAGTCATAGCGTACCACGGTCCTTCCAGTAGCACTTAATAGAAAACCCGCCAATAGCGTACCACGGTCCTACCAGTAGGATTCAATAGAAAACCCGCCATTTTGTCTTTTTAGTACTTGGGTCTGAATGAGTATAAGAGAGAGAGAGAGTACTACTGGTAGGCTACGGGCTGTAATGACTACATGCTGAATTTTTCGTTGGGCCTTAGGAGGCTATTCTATGTAGAGATTAATTAATTACTTAAGGGTGTAGTCAAAAGTCATAATAATAGTTAGTTTTTTTCTAAAATCGATAATGTAATTTACGCATGCTGATTACAAAATGATTAAAGATAAAGATGTTTATACAGTAAGTAGGCCGTACGGGAAATTTAACACGTCAAAAATCTACCATCGCTACCCAAGATGAGACCACTGAGAAGAAACGCCGCAAGAAACTCAAGTCAGTCTTTTTTTAATATTGCTTATGATTTATCATTAAATTTCTTCATATTTTAACCTCACTTGTGAAGGTTTTTATTTACGGATATATCCGTCCTGGTACCTGTGGTACGGATTTATCCATCATCGTACCGGTGGTACGGGTATATCCGTCCTGGTTAACCTATGGTACAGATATATCCGTCCTGGTTAACCTATGGAACGGATTTATCCGTCATAGTAGACTTGTGGTACGGATATATCCGTTATTGATGTGGAAGAGGTTACACATGGGCAATATTTGCTACTTTTAATTAGTCAACCAAATTGTAATATAATTATTATGTTAATGTTCCCCATGTAAAAAATTAAAAATGAAATAAATATTAGTAATATTAAGATGTCTGACGTTTTATTTGCTATTATTATGCGGCTCTAGAGAAGATGCTGTGCAGGTACGTTATTATTAGGGTTAGGTTAGGTGGCATGTTGTGGTTCTAGAATCCATGGAGTCGCTATTTCCTAATTATTATGAAAATAAATCACCCTGATTTTGACCATCAGTATTGTTATAACAATATTTCAAAATCAACCCATTCCTTAAATCGCTAAACCAGTTTAAATTAATTTTGGTTCAGAGGATATCTCCGCTAAGAAAGCGTTACAAACAAACAAATTATTAGTAGGTATGGAACAACCGAGCTAAAAATTTATTTGTTTTTTTTTTTATGGTATACGAGGCAAACGAGCAGACGGATCGCCTGATGGTAAGCGATTACCGTCACCCATAGACACCTGCAGCACCAGAGGAGTCACAGGTGCGTTGCCGGCCTTTCAAATGAGAGTACGCTCTCAAATTTGTTTATTCAGAAGGCCAAAATCAAAGTGGTATTTTTACAATAATCAGGAAATAGCGACTCCATGGATTATAAAACCACGATATGCCACCAAAAGTCCTAACCCTAGTTACCGGTATCCAAAATGTATAGGATTGCCGTAAGCCGCCAGACGGTCGCGTCTAACGATTAATGTCAATTCGATGCATTTTGACAGTTTTTGAAAATCGTTTTCTTTTTGCGATAAAACGATCAGATAAACCTTATGACCATGCAATAAAAGATAAAAAGACATCACAACAAGAACCCGGACCCGGTGCGGCCGCTTGCATCCATTAGTTTCCCTCAACCTTAGCCACGTCGTCGGTCCACCTAGTTGGCCACTTGCGAAGTCTTCGACCCCATCGGCCATCTGTTCTGCAAGCGCGAGCGCGATAGTGTCAACTGTGACGGATTAATCCGTCGCTAAAACTGGTGCGAAATATCGCCGATGTCGGTGAAAGGGTTAAAGTAGAAAGAAAGAAATCAACAGAAACGTCGATCACATACGCCGAGCCGCATCTAGGATTTACATGGCAGTAGAAAAAGAGGGAGACCAAGAAGAACTTACCTAGACCAATTAACCGATTCAGTGCGGATGACACGCCAGGTGTGTCATCAAATGTTTTAAACGTGTGGCGGATAACACGCCTAGCGTGTCATAATATTCTATGGCATCGTCCTAATAGAACGCGATTGCGCGATCATCGCAAGTTCGCGCGACTGTTTATATGACAGTTTACATACAAACAGTCGCGCGAACTTGCGATGATCGCGCAATCGCGTTCTATTAGGACGATGCCTATGGCGTATGGCACGCCTGGCGTGTCATGAAATAATTGTTCGCCGCCATAGCTAAAAGTTTTCGAAAATGGAAAACGCAAAGAATCCGTTAGGAGATAGATAAAAACCCCCGGTATAATGGTGCCACAGACAGACACACACACATACACACACATAGCGATCAAACTTATAATATCCCTCTTTTAGGGGTCAAAAAAGTAGGCGTCGTGTCGTATCAGTGTGCTCGGAATCGAAAATAATGAAAATTAGGTACTACTTCAACAAACGCATAGCTTTTAAAATAAATGATGAGGTACCATCGCCCTACGTTCGCGATGTTGCACAAGAAAAAATAAATGCATTCTATTGGCCAGTGCGGCCGTGTGATCGCTTTTGAGCACGAGCTACGTTCAAACAATTATCGCCCAAAAGGTAGAACACCGCGAACGCAGGCGATTGCATATGGCAGGAGCTCACAGCTCACAGATGATCAGTCGAGGCAGAGTCAAGCTGAAGGCTGGAAGAGGCGAGGTTAAGACGCGAGGCGATCGCGCCAAAACACCGCCGCCATTTTGTTATTTCGTTTTTACTAGAAACCGATAAGTCACTCAAAAATCAAAATAGTGCGACTGGTAGGAGGGTAAAAGTGGTACTGCAACCAAAATGTCTATATTGGTTTAGTGGAGTACTTAATCTAAAGTTTTATTTTAATAAATCTATAGTTTTGAGGAAGTGATGGTGCTATTTGGAGTGAAATTGGCATTGTGATCCAATTTATCCACAAGAGCCAAGCAAACATAATTTGATGACTCTTATAGATTTAAAAACAAACATCGTTTATTGTTCTGATATTGTTAGTATTTTTAAGACTTCATTTGCTTACTTAACATCTTTATTTTAATCTTAGCGCCATCTGTTTTTGGATAGATGTATTAGGATTTCACTACTGCATAATAGATGGCGCTATCTTGAAGTCCGTCTAAATTAACAGCAATGTGAGCGCATGATAATATGATGGCTAACCTTATTAATTCACAAAATTATTAATTTACAGAACTATCTTCAAAATTATTAGCGAATAAACAACTAAATATTAATTTATCAGATTTGCCAACATTACCATCAGAAATTATAATCTGTGTTGATGGAACCACTAGAACCATAGACTAGTAAAACTGTCAAACTGTCACAAAAAAGTTGTCCGTGGTCTATTTTGGCGCACGCGGCCAGTAGGTAGACGGAAGTGAACAGTTCGAGCAATTTCCTTTTCCTATTTGGATTTTGAAATTATCAAATACAACTTTATCGTGAAAGTTTATTTTATCCGCACATTCTGCTTCATTGTTGGTCGCACAAAGTTTATCTGAACCTAATGGAGGTAACAGATTTGAACGATATTTTAAATGCTCGCTCAATAAAGATGGAAACAATGGAAAGCGTGGAAAATGCTTTTGAGGAAGCAGCCAACGCCGTGGATAGTTCAGACCCTCTATCTGGAATACCTCAGTATGTTACTGAGTCTGATTTAGGTATGGAACGATCATTTATTAGCCTAAGATATGATTCACAAGCGGTGAAGGTCAAATTTTGTTTTATCAATATAGCTTGCGGGAATCTTAAATTGTTAGTAAATATTACGGAAGTATCGTCATAAATTGTACTTTCAGTCACTTTTCCTTGTAATTATAGTTTTTTATGTTATATTTTCACTTTCAAAAGGTTAAGGAGTAGGAAAAGTATTTTGTTGTTGTTTTGTTTACTATCTAAACATTTTGATAGCAAGTTATACCTATTTCTGATTAATCAATTGCATCTTTTACTTGTTTATTATTTATATAAACAGTTATAGGATTTATAGCGCGAGGTCTAATTGATATACACTATCACCCATTATAATGATCATTACAGTTTTGTGATTATTAAAAGAAATTTATTTGAAATCAAAAGTTATAATTACTAACCAATTGTTATTATTATTACACACGTTTTGTTTTTTTGGTTCATAGTGAAAAATTATATGCATGTATTTTATGTAGGTATGAAGAGAAAATATGTTTGGCTTAAGTCAGAGACGTGATTTTAAAACATATCCCCAATTATCGGGTGCATGCAAGGAAAGACCCAATCAACAGCTAATAATGTATATATTCTTGAAATGTGCTAATTAACGTAGTGGAACCAGTAATCGACAAGGACCAATGATCGACACAGATTCTTATTTTGCAGAAGATAAGGGTTACTCATTTGTTTTGTAACACTCAATTTATGACCGTATGATCTTTGAATTAAGAGTTAAGTGTCGATCATTGGTGCACGTCAGCTTAAAGTGTCGAACACTGGTGGCATTACGTTAAGCCCTTTTATTTGATACCCAACACGGCACCAATAAACATTTTTTAAATTTAGTTCATGTTTTTATATTCTCTAGAGGGTTCCATTTTTATTATTATTTAACTTCACCTAACCTATAAGCAGTGGACAATCAAGACGCTTCCTACGATACCTCATTTGTCAAATTATGATAAGTAATTTAGAAGTTATGAGGGAACAGATGAACATACATACATACAAACATACTGGTCAACATAACCCTCCTTTTCGCTTCGCTGTAGTCAGGTAAAAATACATTAACATGATACACAACATACCTTACTTTAGATCAAGCATAATACGTAAAAAAAATTGTGGCATGCAGAGGCAATAGAGCACACAGAAAACCTGTTTTTTATCCTCCTAATATTTATTTATTTATTCATTTCAGGCCTCATGCAAACTGAAGTGGAAGGAGTAGAGATCCTGCAGGCTCCCCTAGCTGTATTCTCCGACAATCCAGACGATGATGACACCATGCAAAGCAATGAATCCAGCGGTGAGGCACTCTCATATTTTTTTGTAATTTTTAATTATGATTATAGAGAGCAAAGAAATATTTAGGAAACACTTCTGCTCGTTTAATTTTAAATAATTCCTCAAATGTATCTATGAAAAGTATAGACAAGACAAAATTGCACACAGTTTGTGCAAACATGTTTATTTTGTATGTCTTCCCCATGAAAAATTATGTGCAGCAGGTGAAAATATTTTTAAAAAAAATTCACAACTCGTTCCTTATTTCTGACGCTGCCAGAAAAAAGAAGTTTGCAAGTCTTTGTTGCTGACTTTATTTCTAGATTGATTGATTGATTGATACTTCTAATAGTCCAGTCAATATTGTTTTAGTACCCCATTAGTCTGGACTATTAGTAGGTAAGTAGGATTTACTTTCCTCGCTGTTTGTATGTGGTATTCAATAAACAGTATTTGTATCATATTGGTAAAGCTACGTCTCTTTCACACAGAAGAGGTGATAGTGCAACTGATGGACATCCGCACAAGGCTGTCCAAACTGAGAGACATGCTGGAGCGGAGGCTGGGGCTGGACCTGACGGACTACACCTTCTGGTTGCAGGACGCTAAGATGGTAGTTATTATAGTAGGAGAGAGGTTTAATGAACGGCTTTCACACCTTTTATTAGGGTAGTAATTATACGCTAAGAAAGTGAGTGCGTGCGTGCGTGCGTGTGTGAGTGTGTTTGTGTGGGTGTGTGTGTATAAACAGAGCTTGGAAAGAGTGAGCTGTTTTAAGAGTTTGCATAGCATGGACATACCCTAACATTTAATGGTAGTGGTAGTTGTCTCACATGTAATTTAAGGAACGGATGTGGATAGTATTTTAATGTACAATCACGCTCCACTCACTTCAATGGATGTAGAAAGATCTTTTCTTTCTTCATATGTATAAGTGGATATTAAACGCAAGAAGAAATGCATTGAAATTAGAAAATATAGAAAAACTGATAGTCCTTTATTATAATTACACAGCACGGGTAGCACAAGTCGTATTTTCTCACTGGTCGCTCAGTGCGTCTCTATCGTTACTGACTACGTAGAAAGGGAGATCCGAGCGACAAACAAGTCGCGGACAACATGTGCTAGCCGTGCAGAAACCTTAGAATTAATAAAAAAGCTTAGCAAGTACTCGTTATGCCATGCATTGTCATTTTAGTTTAATGTATGTATGTAAGTAAATTACTTTATTGTACAAACAACGAAATAGACAGAAACAATAATTAATAAAGTTTGGTTTTGTTTTAATTTTTATTTTCAGGGTGTATCCATATTAACATCTACTAAGGACATAAGAATAGGTCATCCTTTCCGAGCTCTGATAACAAAACTTGACTTAGCACTTGTCTGGAACTTACACCTAACCTGGTATCCTCAGCTGGAGAGCCACAAGACCCTGGTGGAGCAGTGCATCCGCGGCTCGGGCGTGGTGCAGGTGAACGTGCAGGTCCGCGCGCCCGAGCGCAAGATCAATATCCTGGACGTGCTCAAGCCAGACGAGGAGCTGGTCGCGCTGCCCGGCGCGCCTGAATCCTGTCAGTATCCATCATAGCTTCAACGTTGTTGTAATCATTGAAGATTTCCTTCCTATTATCATTCTTAGCGACAACATCATTGTTAGCATAATTTTCTTCATCGTCTATATCATTATCGCTAGCATCATTGTTATCACCATCAGTAGTATCATCATCATCATTAATATCAATATCATAGGCATTATTATTATCACTATCCATAGTACCATTTTCTTCGTGTGGTTGCCGAGTTAGAATAGTGCCACTCCATGTCTTCCCGTGGATGTCGTAAGAGACGACTAAGGGAACAAAGGCTTGTAGTACTGTTAGGCGGGCTTGCGACCTGTCACTAATACGCTGGTAAACATCTTAGCCTAATTGTGCAAATTGTGGTTATAGAATTATCAACAAGTTTTTAGAGATGTTTGTAATTCTGTAGCTCTGCCTACCCCACTCTGGGAACGAAGGCGTGAGATTATGTATGTATGTAATATTACCATTTTCATCATTCATATCAGTATCGTTAGCATTATCTTTATCATCATCATCAATATTAATATCGTAAGCATCACTATTATCATCACCAATATCATTATTATCATCACCAATATCATTATTGTCATCATCATCAATGTCATCATTATCATCTCGTTATTTGAAAACACCTTTAGCACCAATATCGTTTATCAATACGTTTGTCAAACGTACTTTTGGTCCAATGAACGGCCCCCATTAGTAGGAATAGTAAGATAAAGATCATGAGTGATGTATTTGTTTCAGTCCCGGAGCCGGAAGAGGTGGAGGAGGCGGCGCCGGCGCCGGGCGTGGGGCTGCACGCGGCGGCCGTCAAGTGGGTGGTGGACGCCGCCTTCAAGCAGCACCACTCCCGCGCCAGCATCCCCAACGACCCGCAGCAGTGGTAACACCATCTCATTACCCATTCGATACTTACCCATTGGGTACTTACTCATAGGTTACTTAATACTTACCCATTGGCTACTTACCTATTGGGTACTTAGTCATAGAGTTCTTACCCATTGGGAACTTACCCATTCGATGCTCATTCATTGGGTACTTAGTCATGGGTTACTTAATACTTACCCATTGGCTACTTACCTATTGGGTACTTAGTCATGGTGTTTTTACTCATTGGGAACTTACCCATTCGATACTTACTCATTGGGCACTTAGTCGTTACTTAATACTTACCCATTGGCTACTTACATATTGGTTACTTAGTTAGAGTTTTTACCTATTGGAAACTTACCCATTGGATACTCAGTCATGGGTTATTTACCCTTTGGATACTTACCCATTAGACACACTTACCCATTTGATACTCACCCATTGGGTTCTTAGTCATAGGTTTACTTACCCCATGGGATATTTACCCATTGCGGTTTACCCTTGTTTCACCGACACTCGCTTCATAGAACATCACTTCACAGAAGTGTCAATGAAACGAGACGACACCGATATTTACCCATTTGATACATACCCATTGGATACCTACCCATTCGATATTTACGCATTGTATATTTACCTATTGGATGTTCATCCCAACGAGTGTGTAAGAATGGATAGGATATGGTACATACATAATGTCACGCCTTCGTTCCCAGAGTGGGGTAGGCAGAGCTACAGAATTACAAACATCTCTAAAAACTTGTTGATAATTCTATAACCACAATTTGCACAATCAGGCTAAGATGTTTATCAGCGTATTAGTGACAGGTTGCAAGCCCATCGCCTAACAGTACTACACGCCTTTATTCCCTTAGTCATCTCTTACGACATCCACGGGAAGACATGGAGTGGCACTATTCTAACTCGGCAACCACACGAGGAAATGGTACAGTCGGCAAAAAATGCGGTCACCACCCTACGGTTGAAGTTCATTTGCACGGCATGATACAACAAGTTATATTTTCCCTTGCAATAATATTATGACAGTGACAAGTGTCAACCTTAGCGATAATTAGATCTCACAGAAACTTTTGTCAAAATTGGTAGACCACTTTCTTGGCCGACCGTACACTATTCAAATTCAGACCACTAGCATAAGAATAAACAATAACTACACGTAGAAGCGAAACTCCCGGCTCCCGACGCGCGCTCGGCGCGGTAGATACCTACCGCCTGGCGACACCTGAGGTGCCTAGTCAGTCAGGGGCGTCACCAACCAAAACCATTATTGTGTCTGGAGTTGGTTTTCGTATTTGTGTTGATTTTAGTGTTTATGGTTGAACTAAGATAGTGTTTTAAAAAGTGAACGACTATTTACGGCAAAATAATTAGAAATAGGTAATTGATTGAATGAAGGAGTTTTATTTGTTACATCCCCTAGATGTTGAAGATAAAAAAACGGAAACATTAAAAACGAATTAATAGATAAGAATAGTATTTTGTAATAAAACTTTTTCAACATATTAAAAATTGAAATTAATGGTCCGGAAAAGAACGTAAAAAGTAACTCCGGATCCCAGACTATCCTTAAAACTTATTCGAGCTGAAAAGGTGTTTTATTTCTAGACTCGTTTCTGTGTTTTATAGATGATTAATAGCCACATAAGCCATTATATTTTCTGGAGATAATCATAATATCATCGAAATCATTATTACCTTATTTAACAATGTTTCCACGTTGATGGAAAACATAAAAAAACACATCCATAAACCGGTTAAAATATTCCGCAAGTGACAGCCCTGACTTTGTGCGCGGAAGACAGAGGGGCGTAGCGGGGTGAAGGGGGGAGTAGGTATTAAAAGCGCGGCATTTGGGGCCTGGGTAAAGGAGATTCGCTTCTACGTGTAGTTATTGTTTATTCTTATGGCAATAGCCAAATTATTTGGCTCCTAAGTTTGTGATTTAAAAAAAATATGTGTTTGTATCTTTTTTTCATAATAAAATTGATTATCCAAAAAAAAAAGTTTACCCAGATGGGAACTTTTACCTACCTGGGTAAATACAAAAAAATACTTCAAGGCCGGAGTCACTGTGAAAGAATGGGCAGTATCCCAAATTCAATAACCAAAGCAATTTTAATTCTATCGTCTTAGTAATAAGGTCGATATTGCTACATGGGTTTTACCTGAAATACTGCCTATTGGCTTGGAGGGACGAATAGTTACAAGCACGCTGTTGTTCGCAGGTCGGTACAGCACGTGAAGCTGTGGATCCAATGGGCGGTACGTCAATTCAATCTGACAGGCGTAAAGTTGTCAGATTGGCATATTAGCGGGTGGACGCTTTGCTCGCTCACTAACGTCGATTTCAAGTGAGTAGTCTATGACAAATAATTGTATTAGGAAGCAAGCTTTTAAAAAAAAGTCGTCTGTTTAGGGGTTAGGGGAACCCGCGCTTGGTTGTTTTATGCGATAAGCACTACGTTAAACGCGATGCGTTTGATGACATCATTTTACATCAGATTTAGTACATTGTGCATCAAGGGCGGTAAGAAGGGGATTGCTAACGAGAGACTAATTGAGGCTTTTAATGACTCGAGTTTATAATCCCCTTACTGCCCGTGATACACACAATGTTTCTCATGACATTTGCGAGGAAATAAAAAAAGACAGAGATAAAAACAACAATCAAACAAATCAACTCGACTCACTAAAAGAGTTTGTCAACTTTTTTCAATATAGTCTTCCACAGATAATGCTTAGAACTGCTTTAGTTTTGAAACTTGACAGGCCGTACTGCCAGATTGTGCCAATTTTCAAAATGAAATTTAATAAAATTATTGCAAATGTCTCTGAAATAATCGTAAAATATACATAGAATACAGATAAATGTACCGTATAAGTTTAACTATACTAAAATTGGTTTGAAGCCAAGTTTTGAATATAGCAAATAAACCTTGGCTGATTTTACACCATTTTTATAACTAAGCTCATAACTCTCTAGGGAGTTATAAAAATCCATAACTCCCGCGGGGGCTACACTGGCTATAGCCCTATATGCCTGCGTGTTATAACACACTTTCCGAGCCAGTGTAATGAAAATATAATTACGTAACACCTGGCCATAATGTGAGTTTTATCGCACGCTGCGCGCACGGTAAAACTCGCATTGTGGCCAGGTGAAGACGTAAAATTGTGTACTCATCACGGGCAGTAAAAAAGAAAGCACTCTATCGCATATTTACAACCCTCGCCTACGGCTCGGGTCTCAAATACCTGCGATTTCGGGCTTTCTTTCTTTTACAGCCCTTGTTAAGTAATGTACTATTACCGAACATTGTTTTACGCGGTAAACGCTGCGGTAACCTCTTTAATATCCTATGTAAAAATGAAGGCGTCAAACGTCAACAAAAACAGAATACGTCATGAGGGAAACACACACCAATGACAGATAACCATAGTTATTTGGTAGTTGGTTTGAACCTGTGGCGCGGAGATACCCCTCGATGGCAAAAGAGCGATAGCAAATGTTTTTTTTTTTTTCAGAGAAAAAGTCCCATCGGACCCGGGTGATCTGTTCTGGACGCATTTCGAGCTTTTAAGGAAATGTAAATTTATCGGTAAGTCGATCGATATTTTAGTCCAATAAATTAAGGCACGGAGCGTCCAGTGGCGCCCCTCGTTACTATTATTTTACATACATACATACATACATCAAATCACGCCTGTTTCCCAGAGGGGTAGGCAGAGACAACTTCTCCACTCAAGTGCTCGCTGTTCTAAAAAAGGTAGCCTAAAGTGCCATGTCTTTCTTTTTTTACTTTTGTGTAAAAGCCATTTCACATGATAAGATTTTGAGAAAAAAAAAGTATCTGATGGAAGTCCGTTTGGCAGCCACAGTGCCGGAAGAATTTTACGTTGTAAAATTTGGCAGCTCTGGCTGCCAAGAGCACGTGAGTGGTTTTTTCCACCTGCTGCGATCCTGCCAAGCTCTTTCGCTTCTTCCACATTCATACATCGAGTCATGCATGCACGTCGGTTTCGGGTACTTAAGATTCGGCCCTTTTCCAGTATTTCTCGATTTGATTCGAAAAAGTACGCCTAGGGCGGCCCCTTCCGACCCTCCCACTCACTTTCGCTCTGTATATCTCTTTCGTCAATCTTCTTTCATCCTTTCCAAATGACCGAACCATCGAAGCATGCTCTTCTATTATTGTGTTGAAAATAAACAAAAGTATTGTCGTGAAATCGAGGAGTGGTTTTGTAGGGTTCCGCCACCGAAGGGTAGAACAACGGGACCCTATTCATATGCATGAGCTGTCCTTCTGTCCGTTCGTTCGTCCTAACTGAGCTGTATAGCGGTAGAGTTTTTTTTCAGAATGTATTTTAATACGGTGCATTTATTAACATGAAATATAAATGAAAAAAGTAAAATAAATACGGGGGGGGGTCCCCATGCATAAAACGTTTTTTTCAACGTATTTTTGTTTTTGTATTAATAAATATTAATACACTGAAATATTTATTATTTTGACGACGCGCTGGCCTAGTTGGTAGTGACCCTGCTCACGAAGCTAGCGGTCCCGGGTTCAAATCCCGCTAAGGGCAGATATTTGTGTGATGAGCGCGAATATTTGTTCCCGAGTCTTGGATGTTTTCTACGTATTTAAGTATATATTTCCCTATGTAAGTATTTATATCGTTGTCTAGTACCCACAGTACAAGCCTTGAGGTTAGTTTTGGACTAGGTCAATTGGTGTGACATTGTCGCCTAATATTTATTTATTTATTTTTATAATAATACCTGCTGTGCGGTACGGAACCCTCGGTGCGCGATTCCGACTTGCACTTGACGGATTTTTTTAAATATTAATACACTGAAATATTTCCGCAGCGGTAGTACAGAGTCCCACACAGGCGGCGCAAAAGGATCCCCTAGAGTTATCACAGTCTGCTATCAAGAAACGACCGAAGATGGTAAGTTCTAAAAGAAATAATTATTACTAATCTACACTAGTATTTTTTTTTATCGCTAGGAGAAGGCACGCGAGGGCTCAGGCACAGGTAGGTGGGATCTGAGACCCATAGACATTTGAAACCTCAAGACTACAATCTCAAAACTGCAATCCTAAGACTTCAAATGCGTTGCCAACCCTGAGGACCAAGATGGAATGCCTCTATGCTAGTAATTTCACCGGTTGTCTTATCCCGACACCGGAACACAGCAATGCGAACACTACTGCTTGGCGGTGGGTTAATGGATAAGATCCTACATTATCCCTGATGAACATAGCCTATGTTTTATTTTTCTGCGCGGACGAAGTCGCGGGCAACAGGTAGTAATGAACTAGGTGCACTTGCCGTCCCCGGGTAAGTCTAAATGGAGCGAAGCGGTTTCAAAATTCAAAAATTCAAAATATTTATTCAGCAAACAGGCCACATGAGGGCTCTTTTACACGTCGGTAATATAGAGTGAATCTACCAGCGCTTCGGACAAGACCATCATTGCGGAGAAGAAGCGCCGCAAGAAACTCCAGCAGAAGGTCATTTTTCCAATCATAAAACATACAACAACAATACTTAAAAGTAAATTACATTAAGTAATAATAAGGTAATAAAGTAATAAATAATAAATTCTTAAAACCACCAAAAATAAACTTATTACAAATTTAAGGTCATAAACCTAAATTAAAAATAATGAATATGAGAACAACACGACGATGTCTGTTCGTCAAAAGTTTGCTATTATTATTTATTTAATTATTTATTTATTAAAAAGATGAAATTACAACATATATAGGAACATATGTCCCACAAAACCGTTTGCACAGTTTGACTGTAGGATCGAGCAGTCTCTACTCTCTTATTAAATCTATAATGAATATAAACTAAACACAATAAAGTATCCTAAACTACCATATGTTTTCAACAAGGTAACTATACAGCTTTCTACCTATAAATCAAACAGCACGCTCAGTGACACAAAGGAAAAGTGTTTTATTTTTTAAAAGTAAGTAGGTACATAAACGTCCCTATAGATGGCAGCACAAGTGATAAGTACATTGTTAATATAACTTTAACACCCCCACTATATCTAACAATGTGTGCATACACTTGTAATAAACAATTTTATTTAAACATGTTGAACACCTAACTTATTCAAAAAATGATAATGTTTAGCAGTACATAAGCCCTTAGTTAAAAGGTCAGCGGGCATTTCAGCTGTAGGCAAATACTTTACTTTTACAATTCCATTAGTTACACAATCTCTACAAAAGTGATATCTAATATCTATGTGTTTGGTTCTTTTGTGAAAAACTGGATTTGCAGTCAGCTTTAATGCACTCTGATTATCATTAAAAAGATCAATAGTGTACATTTTATTTGTTATCTCACACTGTAAATTTCTTAAATAAACGGACTCTTTACAAGCCTCAGTCAATGCCATGTATTCCGCTTCGCTACTAGAAAGCGCAACAGTTTTCTGTTTTTTAACCTCCCAAGAAATTACACAGCCAGATAATGTAAAACAAAAACCTGTGTATGACTTTCTGTCAATAACGTTAGCACCCCAGTCAGCATCTACAAATCCTTCTAAGGTTGATCTCCCATTAACAGTATACTTTAAGCCATAATGTTTTGTTTGTTTCAAATATCTTAATATTCGTTTAACATATGAACAATGTTCTTTAGTGTAGCAATTATTAAATTGACTCAAAAACCCTACTGTAAATGCTATGTCAGGCCTAGTGAGCACAGCTAAATACATGAGACAACCTATTATCTGCTGATAAGGAAATTTACCCAGATAACTCTCATCTTTGGATATATGTAACTTTGTCTCCATTGGAGTCTGAACAGTTTTACACTGACTCATATTAAATTTTTGCAACAACTGATCAATATAATCCTTTTGACTTAATGATATTGATTTCTCAGATTTATTAATAGTTACATTAACACCAAGACACTTTTTAATTTCACCCAAGTCTTTAATTTTAAATTGAGTAGCTAAAACATCTTTTAAATATTTGGTTTCTTTACCATCATTAGAAAAAATAAAGAAGTCGTCGACGTACAAGGTGACAATAGTTCTCAATTTTTCCTTATTTTTTAAATACATGCATGGTTCTATTTTAGACCTAACATAGCCAACTTTCAATAAACATTCATCTACTTTCTTGTACCACGCTCTTGAGGACTGTTTAAGGCCATATATCGCCTTCTTTAATTTAAGAACTCTGCCATTTTGTTTTATTTCAGAATAACCCTCTGGTATCTGCATATAAATATTCTCCTCAAGAGTTCCGTTCAGGAAAGCAGTTGTTACATCAAGATGCTTTATATCAAGACCTAGTTGAACAGACAATGCAAATAATAACCTCAGAGTAGTATATCTCACTACAGGCGAAAATGTGTCCGTATAGTCTACGCCTTCAATCTGCGAAAAACCTTTGGCTACTAAGCGCGCACGAAATCTAACATTATTCTCACTATCGTATTTCTTGCGAAGCACCCACTTGCACTGTACAATTCTACCGTCTTGAGGAGCATCACTCAACTCCCATGCATCATTGTCTTTGAAACTTTGTAACTCTTCGATCATAGCATCCTTCCACTGCTCCTTCTCTGGTCCATTTAAAGCTTCATGCAGAGACAAGCCAGCTGCATCATCATAAGTATCAATACCTAAGCACAGGTTTGAAAAACCATACCAGTTCGGCTTCTTCCTTTCACGTACAGGTCTGGCCGTGCGGTCTACTCTTCCAATATCCTGTATGCTGCTCGCATCTTCATAATCACTGGGAACATAGGTTTCATCATCATCAAGAAGTGTATCATCTGATATAAGACTAGTATTGTTCAAGACTTCTGTGTCATCTTGGCTAGGTTCCATTGTTTTCATGTCTGCTTGTTCCCCCGCTGAATCAAAACTCTGACCTTGTACTTCAATCTGACACTCAGGTTTTGATTCCTGCTCAATTATAATGACATCCCTACTTGTCAATACATTCTTTGTTACTGGATTGAAAAGTCTATATCCTTTAATATTCTCAGGATACCCAATTAAAATACATTTCTCTGATTTCTTGTCCCACTTCTTTCGTTTTTCTTTAGCTATATGGACCATTACAGTGCTACCAAAAATTCTGATATGGCTAATGTCTGGTTTAGAGCCAGTCCATATCTCATATGGTGTTTTATTTTCCAGAGCTGCTGCCACAATTCGATTCTGCAGATATACTGCCGTATTGGTGGCCTCACTCCAGAATTGTTTGCCTAAGTTGGCATCAAAAAGCAGGCATCTCGCCTTTTCAACTATTGTACGGTTAAATCGCTCACACAAACCATTTTGCTGTGGTGTGTAAGGATTGGTCTTTTGATGAACCACACCAATACTATTTAAAAAGTTGTCAAATTCTTTGTTGCAGTACTCTAGCCCGTTATCACTTCTTAATATTTTAATTGTCTTCTTTGTTTGATTCTCCACTAGAGCTTTAAATTCTTTGAAATACTTCAAAGCTTCGTTCTTGTGTTTCAGAAAGTAAACAAAGGCCATACGACTGTGATCGTCAACAAACAACAAGAAATATCTTGACCCACCTAAAGAGGCATTCTCCATTGGTCCGCAGATATCTGTGTGCACTATATCTAGCAAGGCACTACTTCTTTGGCCAGTACTCTTGAATGGCAAGCGACACTGCTTCCCTTCACAACATGTGGGGCACGATGACTTGCTTATATTATTATCCACTTTATCACCAATGGACATACCTAGTACGGCATTCTTCATCTGATTCAAATAATCTTTATTTATATGTCCCAATCTGCGATGCCACACAACACTTGGTACAACTGATGCAGCCAAGTGTACTTGTTTACACAAGTTTACTCTGTACACTCCATTAACCAATGACGCTGTAGCTACTAATTGGTTCTTCTTGTTGTATACTGAGCAACCATTTTCTGAAAACGATAACTTGTTGCCTTTTCTAATTAGTTCGCTAGCTGATAACAGATTTGTTGTTAGACTGGGAACACAATGTACATCTGTTACCACAATATCGTAATCAAATTCATCAGTCGTGGTCGTAATTTTCACATCGCCGGAACATAAAACTGACACCTTTTCACTGTTTGCTACTATAATTTCTTTTTCTTGTTCATACGAAGCGTTATTCACCCAACTCTCGTGTGCTGTTAGGTGTATACTTGCGCCCGAATCAATATACCATTCATTTACGTTGAAATTTCCACTGAGGAACACAGCGCTAAACGCATTCGATTGCATTTTACTGTTATGCTTAGAAATTGATGAGTTATTATCGTAATTTGGACATTTATTTCTGTAATGGCCGACTTGTTTGCACCGATAACATTTCACCAATTTGACGTTTAAGCTTGACTGGTCAGTGCTACCATTACTACCATTTTTTCTTGCCATAGACAAATTAGTGTTCTTTTTTCTTGTGACTTTTAAATTCGTAGCGAATGCACCGCTAACTTCACACTTATCTTGTTCCGTTGCTAACTCCATGTCCAACAGTTTTGTCTTGATGGAATCTGCTGATATCACGATTCCCGAATGTTCGATAGCCATGATCATTGGGGAAAAACGATCTGGCAATCCCGCTAACAGTAGCGATCCAGTCCATTGATCATTTATTTCGAAGCCCGTTCCGCTTAATTTTTGTGCTGTATCGATAATCTGAGTCACATAAGACGTCATCGAGCTGCAATTTTCTAGGCGAATCGAAATTAAATTCCGTAGCAAACTAATTCTTCTTGAGAAACCATTATCATCAAATAATTGTTTTAGTGTCTCCCACAAATCCTTTGATGATTTTACACTTTTCAAGTGTACGAACAATGACGGGTCGATTGTCATAATCAATTTGGCTTTGGTTTTTTCGTCATCTGCAGCTCCTATAGTCTTTTCTTCTTCTGGCTTCACACAATGTTTCATGCCTTCGAGGATCAGGAAATTCTCTGCTGCGAAACACCATTCGCTATAATTTTCGCGTCCCTTTAACTTGGGCACATTGACTAGATAGTTAGCCGACATTGTAACGCCGGTCACTACTTCACCAAACTAGTACACCGCGAAAATATACGACAATCCTTCACGTCACAGTTCTAGAAAAGTCTTTAACACTCGTTATACTCCGAAATTCTTGTTAAAAACTCGTAATTTATTCACTGTAAGCCCATAACCTATAAATCAAACAGCACGCTCAGTGACACAAAGGAAAAGTGTTTTATTTTTTAAAAGTAAGTAGGTACATAAACGTCCCTATAGATGGCAGCACAAGTGATAAGTACATTGTTAATATAACTTTAACACTACCAATCTGCTTTAATGGCTTCCTGCCTGATGTCAGAGGGCAGGCTGTTGAGTATATAGGGTAGGCGTTTCTGGAGACACCTATCAAAGTTAATTATAAGTATAACATACTACAACAAACAATCTTACGTCAAACGTGACAGCTATCAATCGTAAGCTCTGCTACAGATTTCTCATCATTAACTAAAGCTAAAGATGAAGCTTCAAAAAGGTTACGAGCGAAGAGCGCCGATTAAAATGGAAGTATCGGCACTTTTCTTATTTTTCCCACTGAAAGTCTCATCATGTCAGCCGAAAGACGTCCACTGCTGGACATAGGCCTCCCCCAAGGCTCTCCGCTCAGACCGGTCTTGTGGTTTTCGCATCCACCGCGTTCCCGCGATCCTTACAAGGTCGTCACTCCATCTTGTTGGAGGCCTACCTACAGCTCGTCTCCCGGTCCGCGGACGCCACTCAAGAACCTTCTGGCCCCATCGGCCGTCAGCCCTGCGAGCAATGTGCCCCGCCCACTGCCACTTAAGTTTGGCTATTCTTCGGGCTATGTGTGTGACGGGCTACTGAAAGTCTATGGGAACCGATTTTCGGTGATTATTCCTCGGTGGTATTTTTTTCTAAACCATCCAGGGTATTGGCTAGATGTCGTATTACGGGCTAAATTTGATCCTGATATCTCTAATAGTTCGGGAGGGGTCCATATTGGCTCATATAATATAATAATAATTGAATATAAAATTGGTCTTTAGATTTTTTATACAAATAACGATTTGTGTCTATACTCATCATTTCTCCGAAAAATTTTGCTCATACATTTTTGTTCACACTTTTTAAGTCATAATTATCGCAACTCATAATGCATTTTTTTCAAGAAACTGTTACTTTTTGAGGATTGTTATAAATCTAACCTAACCCAACCTAATTTTATCTACACGTAAGATATTTAAGAAATTCTGAAAAGTGTACGGTTCCATGAATATTGGCGTTATGAATTCAGATGAGTATGAGTTCCGATCATTAGTATTAAAAAATATTATAAAGAGTATGAAGAGTGATCATTATGATGTAAAATGGTATGAGAAAATTTTTCGGAGTTCCAATAATCGGAGTTCCCGTTCGAGAGGAATATGCAGACAAACGAAAATCCGAATCGGGGAAGAATGGAGCTTCGCTCCAATAATTGATATATTCGCCGGAAATAATGGCGACAGATGGCCTACAGACGGATACTTACATCGACCCTAGCGGTTAGGCAGCCTCGAGCTAAGTTTTAGATTTGATCAATGTAGGTTACATTATCCCTTGATATGAATTTCAAATTAATATTTCGTCGTCTTTCCAGCAAGTGATCAACACATATACGTCAGAGGAAGCGTGCTCTCTGTCTAACACGCGCAACGGCAATAACGGGCAGGTGCAACTGTGGCAGTTCCTGCTGGAGTTGCTTACGAGCGCCGAGCACGTCAATGTTATACGCTGGCACGGTAAGGTTCATCATATTGTCATCATCATTCTAGATATTTATTTAATTTTCTGTACATTAGGTTTTTTATAACAAATATTCAAATATAAAAGTAAAATAACAATACTTATACAAAAAAATAGACATTATAAAAAACCTAACCTACGAGTGCCGCCGGCAGCGGGGCAGGGCTCAAGCTACCGGTGGTTAGGGCTGCAGAGAGAGCAACCTCCTCACAATACGTGCCGTGTCGAGGAGTACTGCCTTCTGTATCTGGCCCTTGATCCAGCCATCTAGCGAGAGTCTCTTGAGGTGTTGGTCGAGACTCTTCGCTATAAGACCGTTTGCCGAAACAACTATCGGGACAACGATCGTTGAGTCAACATCCCACATGGCGGTCACCTCGTGAGCCAAGTCAAGGTACTTGCTGAATTTGTCCTTCTGGGCCTTCACAAAGTTCTCGTCATGCGGGATGGTGATGTCGACGAGCACTGCCCGGCGTTGAGATCGATCTGTCAACACGATATCAGGCTTATTGGCAACAATAGTCCTGTTCGTGATGACAGATCGATCCCAATAGAGCGTAGCACGACCATTTTCGAGAACTGGCGCCGGTGCGTACTTATAGTACGGCACTTCAGACTCTACAACACCATATTGAAGAGATTACTATTATCATTATTAACTTTATTATCATCTTGATCATCCTACAGATCCCTCTGGTTATGTTTACTATCACCCTCGTTTGTACTATTATTGTCATGGTTACTATCATATTCATTGCCATCCTCTTCCTTTTCGTTATCATCGTCATCGCTGGCATCATTATCATCACTACTAATAACATCATCATTTTCATCATTGTTCATTTACCGTTTTCCCGACGTCTTGTTCATTTTATTTATATTTTTATTTGTTTTAAGTATGTATTTCTCTATATAAGTAATTGTTTATCGTTGACCAGTACCCATAGGACTATGTCATAATCCCTAAAATTCATAATACTTAATGTTTTTTTTTTCTGAAACCGTAAACTTTTCAGGATTGTTATAAAATTAACCTAACCTAACCTAATGAGTCCTATATCTAGGGCTTTTAAAAAAAAAGGTTTCAGAAAAAATATTTTCGGGCAAATGAAAATTCGGACAAACGAAACAGCGGACAAAAGTTTTTCGGAACATCAAAATCAAATCAAAATCAAAATATTTATTCAGTAAATTGGCCACATACGGGCTCTTTTACACGTCGGTAATATACAGTGAATCTACTAGCGCTTCGGACAAGACCATCATTGCGGAGAAGAAGCGCCGCAAGAAACTCCAGCAGAAGGTCATTTTTTCAAACATAAAATATAATAATACTTAAAAGTAAGTTCGATCGTTCATCGATAGGTTACCATGGTCTTTATAATTCAAGTTATTTAAGTATTTCCTAATCTAAACTCCCGTCTTTCTTCTTTTCATCAATTAAATAAATAAATAGTATATGTAATAATCACACTTTTGCTAAGCGCCATCTCGCAGGCGCTAATATTTTTGCTTTTGACGTTTATTTTAAATGCTAGTCAGTAAGCTTTCATGTGTGTCAAGAATTACACGTATTAAGATCCAAGAGACGATTTCTCATTATATTACCTGGATTGGCATGTTTTCCTGCTGAACTACGCATGTTATTTGATACTATATTTAATTTAATATTTATAGCTTTATATAATGCTAGACTAAGTAGTACCATTGTAATAAGAAATATGTTTAAAAAATGACTGACTGCTGAGTTTCTTGCGGCGTTTCTTCTCAGCAGTGGTCTTCTCTTGGGAAGCGCTGGTAGATACTTGACGTGTAAATTGCCCGTGCGGCCTACTTACTGAATAAATTTATTTTATCTTTTTATCATGGCTTATTAATTTTAGGCATTCTGAATAGTTCTGATACGGAACCCGACAAGCCTAGAGCTTAGTTTGGGACTCGGTCAATTTCTGTGAGATTCTCCCTTGATATTTATTTTATTAATTATTTATTTATTCTCCTCACAGGTACGGAAGGAGAATTCAAGCTACTGGAGCCCGAGCGCGTGGCGCGGCTGTGGGGCGCGCGGAAGCACAAGCCCGCCATGAACTACGAGAAGCTGTCGCGCGCGCTGCGGTACTACTACGACGGGGATATGATCGCCAAGGTGGCCGGCAAACGGTAACTTTCCACCTAATTTTAACCACCAAGAACATATTAGGGCCTAGGACAATGCCCTGTGGTACGCCATTCAATTTTAACCTAACAAATAGGCGTATAGATATTTAAATGTCTTGGGAACGTATATACAGGGTGTTAGGCAGAAGGTTGGACAATCTTCAGGGACTAACTCTGTAGGTCATACTCATCAACATTTATTATGGGACCAACATCCAAAACGCGAAAAAAAAAACCAGCTGTTCCATACAAACTTTGAGGGAAAACAGCCGAACTGTATGGAACAGCTGTTTTTTTTTTCGCGATTTCGATGTTGGTCCCATAATAAAAGTTGATGAGTATGACCTACAGAGTTAGTCCCTGAAGTTTGTCCAACCTTCTGCCTAACATCCTGTATATTTATGACTGTGATGTTTAAATGACTTAAATCTATACGCACGACAATTGGATGCTCCGATTTGACTCAATTTCTGTGATAATTTTATCTCCAAATTACTACTGAGTGGTCCCGTTGGGAAGATTACCACTGAGTACGACTTGTGACACATACAGAAGCACAAACACACCCACACACAATCATACACGTCTTTCTTATGACACAAGAAGATACTTGGGCCTAGGGCACTGCCCTGTGGTACGCTGTAAGCGTCCGAACTGAGACATTAGTAGCAGTTCTCTCGTCCGCGGTAACTGTGTCTGTCTCCATCGCTCCCGTGGTATTTACTCGTAGGTGGTAGGCTCTGGGGAGGTAATTTTTACCTAACATACAGAAACATGGTTGTATAAAACAAGAAGATATTTGGGTCTAGGACACTGCCCTGTGGTACGCCACTTAATTTTAACTTAACAAAAGGATCGCAACAAAAGACGTGTCGTTAGATTCGTTATAGCGTCGCAGATGCACTGAGTACCTACCAAAAAAAAGACAAATTGGTCAAATAAAGTATCACTATACAGGGTGGAAAAAACGAACGCAACATACACGGCAACTACCTTGAATATTGGAAATAGCAAGTTCTACGCAAAGGAGACTTACTTTGACTTTTGAAAAAAAAAAACTGCATTTCTGGATTTTTGGAAATTCGTCTGCCTTAACCGGGAATCGAACTGGTGGAATATGACAAAATAATAAAAAAGAGTTTTTTACTGTGTTTATTTAATTTAAAGGTGTATGTGTTGTAGACATAAATGATCACTATCAGTGACCCTTTCGATCTGTATCATAAAATACGACTTTATGGTTTTGTCATATTCGACCAGTTCGCTTTCCGGTTAAGGAAGAGGTTTTTTTTAAATCCAATATTGCAGTATTTTTTGTTTTCAAAAATAAAAGTAAGTTTCCTTTGCGTAGAATTTGCTATTTCCAATATTTAAAGTAGTTGCCGCCCATGTGGCGTTCGTTTTTTCCACCCTGTATACTGGGTGTCCCTAAAACCAACGTCAAAACTGAAAGGGCCGATAGAGCAGCTGAAAAGCTATCGATTTAACGCCTATGTATGTTCAGCGATTTTTACTAGTTTCGGAGATATTGATCATTTTAATCTGAATTTTTGTAATCTTCCCTTACGTCCATGTCACTTAACCTCCTGAGGCCCGCCATACTACAAACAGTGTGATTCTTGTGAATGGGAATTTGAGTCTACCAGCAAGGAAATAAAGTTCAATTACCTTTTAATCTAAAATACTATTCTGAATTTTGAAACAAAGAAAAATGAACTTTATTTCATTTTAATATGGTTTAAATTAATTTGCTTTGATTTTGTACCTCCTATAGCACCCCAGGTCTCACTAGGTTAAGTTGTTTTGTCCAAACAAAGTGAAAAGCAAACTCTGGGACACCTAGTATGGAGAAACAAACATAATGTGATTACTTAAAAACAATACTGGAAAGAAAAACGTGCACATAGGTTTAAAAACTTCACTGATTCGTAATGATTCTATTTTCTAGCGGTCCTGGGTTCAAATCCCGGTAAGGGCAGATACTTGTGTGATGAGCACGAGTATTTGTTTCTGAGTCTTGGATGTTTTCTATGTATTTAAGTATTTATTTCTTTATATAAGTATTTATATCGTTGTCTAGTTGGGTACTAGTACAAGCATAGAGCTTAGTTTGGGACTAGGTCAATTTGTGTGAGATTGTCTCTTGATATTTATTTGTATTTTTTTTATTTGATTATGTTTGATACCACTAAAAAACATATGAAATAAAACATGAAATTAATGATTTTTCGTGACATGGACATAAGGGAAAATTACAAAAATTCAGATTAAAATGATCAATATCTCCGAAACTAGTAAAAATCGCTGAACATACATAGGGGTTAAATCGATAGCTTTTTAGCTGCCCTATCGGCCCTTTCAGTTTTAGCGTTGGTTTTAGGGACACCTGTATACATGATAACTTATTATAATGGCGACATAATCTAAACAGCATGTTTTCAAAGCATGCTTCGTTTCTCTGTAGGTTCGTATACAAGTTCGTGTGCGACCTGCAGCAGCTGCTCGGCTACGGCGCGGCGGAGCTGGCCGAGCTGGTGCAGGAGGTGCACGACCACAAGGAGAGCGGCGACGACGGCCTGCTCTACGAGGACAGCTGAGCCAAGCGGGCTCGGGGCGCATAGGGTTCGATTAGGGGAGTATTGGGGGGGGGGGGGGGGGTTTGACCTACCAGCCTTCTCGTTACCTGTATTTAAAGTTATGGTATGTCTTAATAAGATTTGGCGGGGGGAGGGGGGGTAAGGGCACTCCCTTTCCTCCTAAAACCCCACCACTTACTACAAATACTAAAAACTTTTTATAGATCTATATTCAACTCCCCCTCCCCGCAACCAAATAGTGGAGTGCGCCGGGAGGGGGGGGGTTAGATTTTGTGTTAGTGTACATCCACCGCTACAGTTACTACATTTTTTTATGGATCGGTCCTATCCCCCCTTTAGTTACTTAGGGGGGGTTGATCATTTTCAAGAATCTAGATTCGTCTGATTCCTATTAGTACATAAGGTTGCATGACCACAAGAAGCCCGACGACGACGGGCTGCTCTGCGAGGACAGCTGAGTCAAGCGGGCCCAGCGCTGCTAGGGTTTGATTAGGGAAGGTAGGGGGGGGGGAGGGTTTGAGTTACCAGCCTAGCCCTTCTTGTTACCTTGAGTTATGGTCTGTCTTAAGCTTATTTCGGGGGAGGGGGAGAGCCCACTCCCATTCCTCCTAGAACCCGCCACTAACTACAAATGTAATACTAAATAGGTTTTTATAGATCTATTCAACTCCCCCTTCCCGCACATAATTATGGGATTGCACGGGGGGGGGATTGTTTGGGGGGGGTGAGGTTTCGTTTCCTTTATTTTGTGTTAGACTAGGCTCTCTAAAAGTATCAACTTCGTCAGGTTCGTATTGGTGGGTAAAGGGGGGGGGGGAGTGTTTTCATTATAGATTTCGTTTCCATTATTTTGTGTTATTCTAGGTAGATCTTGTTTTTTTTGTGTTAATTCTGTACATGATGCACACGCCCTGAGGGGTGGGGCGAATACTTTTAATCCCCCCCCTCTTCTCTTACTAATGTTTTTCTTGATTATTGAAGTAGATGAAATGTGGCATTATCTATGTAAAGGGATCTTATTGTCGATGGCGCTTACGCCGCCTGCGTCACGCGACGTTGTATTTATATCGGAGCATCTTTAATAAAGGCGGAAGCGCCATCGACAATAAGGTCCCTTTTCGTAGATAACGCCACATATAATAAGTTAATGAGGCTCTTACAATCTTCATTTTTCAAAAGAAAAGCTACGCGAAGCCATTTCCGAGCATGTTTGAAAAAAATATGTTTTTAATTAATAAATATCTAAGTATATAAAGTACGACGAGAATGGACGATCACCAAAAAAAAATATTTAAAAATGACCCTTGTACCGAACCTCTTTTCCACAGAATAAAGATTAAAGGCATAGAAACCGTACTAAATAAGCAGAAAATACATTATGGTTCACTTCTTTTTACTTATGGTTTTCATAGTGAGTTGGAAAGAGATGAATATAGATTCATCATATAGCTATAGCTATAGAGCTGTTCTTTCGTTATTTGGTACATCGTCACAAGTAAGGCGTGATTTGGACCTATAAGCACCTATAGTATTTGGACCTATAAGCACCTATAGTATTTGGACCTATAAGCACCTATAGTATTTGGACCTATAAGCACCTATAGTATTTGGACCTATAGACAAAGAAAGACAAATCCTTCCTATAGGAAGGACAAAGAAGTCCCTGTGTAGAACCTTGTGACAATGTAAGGTAAAGAAGAAAAAACAGCCTACTTTTTGTTTCATTTTTTCTCATGTAATACGTAATTTAAAAAGTAGAGAAAGATAGCTGACGCAAAGTACGTCTTATAGTCCGGTTTCTATGCTATATGTTCTTATTCTGTGCCCTTTTCATACATATCTGGCAAAATTATCTGTCAATCACGTCCGTCGAATTGTTAATAATAATTCTAGTGTAAACCGTAGTATGTAAAGAGTGTGTGTAAATATTTAATGTAAATATGAAGTTAATGTGATGTACAAATAAAGTTTATTATCGTTTGTCTTCGGTTTTATTACAAACGCCAGGGTAGAAGCTTTAGGTCCACGTCTCGATGGTATTAGGTAGCAAATACGACCAGATCGCTTTGCGACTAGGGAATGCAAATAACCGGTTTCAACCGATTTTAACCGGTTATTTCCATACAAAAACGGTTAATAACCGGTTAATTGGCATTCCCTATTTGCGACTACATCTCAAAAAGTCTAAGAGTCACAAAATGACCACTTCGTTGTCGTATGCCCGCAGGGCAAATGGGCCAGGAATAGCAGCCCCGCCGTGCGGGACTCCGTCGACATTGCTAAGAGTGACGTAAAATGAAAAAAACAATGTGTAGTGACTAACTTTTGAGATTAAAGTCGCAAAGCGATCTGCTCGTATTTGCTACCTATGTCCTATCGATATATGTATCGAAATGATTTTTGAAGGCTCTCATCCGCTGATTCGGATGCGGATGTTTAAGATCTACCTATATGAAAGATCTTCCCACGTCCAGTCAACCCGTAATCGGGCCGGTGCAGCAGCTGATCACTGAAACTCTCAAGCGCCGCAAATATTCATCATTATTAAATAATCACCAATTTGTGGCGCTTGCAGTGGAGACCATGGGACCTTGATCAGCTGATATGAAAAGCTTTAGCATAAGCATAGACTCCTCCGGAGATCCTAGAGCTGGTGCTTACCTCTCCCAAGGATTGGGCTAGCTATCCAGAGAGGTAATGCAGCCAGTGTCATGGGGACCGTGCCGCGAGCGGACCTGCTAGAGGGGGTGTTCTTTTTATAGTGGTGATTATTATTTATATCTTTAATATTTGAGTAGCTTAGTTTAATTTTAATTTAAATACGTTTAGTTTTAATTTTTAATTGTATTAATGTTAAATTCTGTGCTTAGTTGGATGTAAATAAAGCAATCTATTCTGTTATAGTAATCTGTAGATACTATTCCATTATGAATGAAGAATTTAAACAAATAAAAAGTAATTGATCTATACGATAAGTAATCCACAGCGCAAGCAAACACGTAATCATTTATTTACAAGACACAAATGATGCATCACGACAAACGCGTTGGATCTCGTCACCAATTTTTCCGCTCCCATTTTTCATTGTCACGTGCGAACGGCACGCGCCATTCGCCGGCCCCGCCCAATTTCTTTCTTCTCGCAACTTTTATTACATCCGCATCCGCATGAACATCCGCATTGATTATTGCGGATGCAGATGTCCAAATCTTCGCAACATCCCTGACGAGGACCTAAAGTTTCTATCCCCAAATCCCTATATTTAGTTAAAAGCACCGACCGACCAGCGGCGCCTTCATTACCATTATTGTATTTTTACCCGACTGCCGAAGGAGGAGGGTAATGTGTTTCACAGCCTATATATATATGTTTGTTCCTTTGTGGCACTATAAAAACTAAACTCGTTGTCCGATTTTGATGATTCTTATGTCAATCGATTTGTCTTAATCTGGAGAGTGTCACTGAAGATGTGACAGTAATCAAAATGCAATATGGCGTCAACCAGACGCCATATTGTGCAATTTAAAAAAATAGATTCGACCAAGTATGACAAGTCATTGAATAGGGATTTAAAAATCATCTTTAGGTTCCTTTCATCATTTTTCATTTTGAATGATCATTTAGGATTTGTAACGATTTAAAGTTGGTTAGCAACAGTCGGGTTTTGAAAGCTTGCTTTTTGTTAAAGTTATCTAATAAACAAAAGTATTGTCTTGAAATCGAAGAGAGGTTATGAGATAATTTATTGGACGACGCGTTGGCATAGAGTGCAGTGACCCTGCCTACGAAGCTAGCGGTCCCGGGTTCGATTCCCGGTATGGGCAAATATTTGTGTGATGAGCGCGAGTATTTTTTCCGAGTCTTAGTACATGTTTTCTATTTATTTAAGTATGTATTTCTCTATTAATTTACGTTTATCGTTCTCAAGTACCCTTAGTTTGGGACTAGGTCAATTGGTGTGAGATTGTCCCCTAATAATTATTTTATTTAATAATCATTGACCTATGACCTATGAGCAGAGATCGGACAGGTGGGCGTCATTACTCGTAATAATGTGGACATGACTCCAAAGATTTTAATTAAACAAATGAAACTACATTAATTGATTACTTACCTGCCATAATTTGATCCTTTCCAAGACTTATTTTGTAGGTTAAATTAAAGCAAATAAACAGTAAAAAAAAAGTGTGCTTAGTTTATTCCTTTTCACGGCTAAAATTAACTTATGAGTTATAATAAGCTCCTTTCGCAATCCACGGATGTTAACGGAGCAAACTTACGTAGATTAATATAATATTAATGGCCATTCCTCACGTCCTTGTATTATTTATTTATTACTGTCCTGCAAAGGATCAAGATTAAAGTTCAGGTAAGAAATCAATTAATGTTATTTAATTTGTTTGATTAAAATCTTTGGAGTCATGTCCACATTATGCGAGTAATGACGCCCATTTGTCCGATTTCTGCCTATGAGCAACTTAACGGAAAAATTTGGTCACCTGTTTCCGGTAACTGATTACACGAAGGTTAAATGTTATTAAACTGAGATATCTTTACATAGGTATTATAAAATGAAGTCGCTTCCGCTGTCTCTTCGCTTAGATCTTTTAAACTACTCAACAGATTTTAATGCAGTTTTCAGCAACAGAGTGATTCAAGGGGAAGGTTTATATGTATAATAAACTAGCGACCCGCCCTCGCTTCGCTTCGGTTTATGTTTTCTGCAATTCCCGTACATAATCCAGAATGTATTATACATAAAACCCTTCCTCTTGAATCACTCGATCTATTAAAAAAATCCGCATCAAAATCCGTTGCGTAGTTTTAAAGATCTAGCATACATAGGGACCGACAGACAGCGGGAAGCGACTTTGTTTTATACTAGGTATGTCGTGATTCTAATTAGTTACGGGTTTTACAGAATACTCACATAAACCGAAGCGAAGCGAGGGCGGGTCACTAGTATGCTATACATTGCGTGTTAGTTTGTACAACAAAAAACCTCTTCGATTTCAAGATAATACTGTAGTTTATTAGGAAATTAAAAAATGGTAATGAGGGCGCCACTCGAGTCATAAGAGTGAATCAACCAGGTTAATGTTCTTGTTGGGGGCATTCCCATTTCAAGGGCAAATGGCACGTGACGCCAAAAAGCTTAACTAAAGGAAAATTCTTACTAGGGTTCCGTATACAGGTGTCCCAGTCATACCAGGAAGTATAAATACACATAGATAACGTAAACATCTCAATCTGTATGAAAACCAACCGTTTCCTACCAACAGGGACGCACTATGAGAAGAGAATTTTCCGTTTTCGCGCAAAATCTATTCAAGGTCGTCGCTTTTTTGGGTTATTGCAGTTTATTATCACGCAACGAGGCATTTTCTTAATTTTCACGGCCGACCGGCTGCAACAACAGGCGCGCGGGACGTCGTAGCTACGGCCAACCCAGACGATTGGTCGGGGTTTAAGTCCGGATTCGGATAAGCGAAGTACCTAGATGCATTTGCGTTATCTATTTGTATTTATATCTGTGTAGCGGACCCTTGTTGTCGACGGCTTCTGGTAATGGAGCTCGGCGTTCCTCGGTGACGTGCCCGGTATGTTGCCACCTCAGGCCATTCCATGATGACGTGGGCCGCGGTTTCCTCCGCCGTCATGCAGGCTCTGCACAGGGGGCTGTCTTTAACACCTAATGTGAATAAGTGTTTGTTAAACAAGGCATGACTAGTCGGGATCCCCTTGGATCGCATAATTTGTTTTAGACTATTATTGTTTCGCATAATTGATTTGGCATAATTTGTATTGGAATAATAGCACTGTCGAATAATAATACTTTGGCCTAATACTTTTTTGGCATATTACGATATTAGAATAATTTCAGTTGGACTAATTTGTATTAGACTAATACACATTATGCATATCATTGTTTGGGCTAATAATTATTTGTTATATCTGTCCTTAACCATAATTTCAGTTTTCTAAATGAATAAAACACAGTTTCGTTGTTACATATTAGGTAAGGTTAAATTAGGTCACGTTAGGTACATTAGGTTGGGTTAGGTATGATATCTAGGCGCGAAGTGCCCAAGCAACGCAGAATAGGAGGTCTGCGAAGCGGACCTCCGTCGACCTCGCCTTAGTTCCTAAATATATATAAATATATAAACACAAAACCAAAACTAACCTTTTCTCGTGGTACGTCTACGACTTTCGCTATAGCAATTGTATTGCTATGTGCCATTTGTACATTTTTGTATTTATGCTATTTGACGTTAGTCTTCATGACGATTATGCTTTCTGTATTTATGCTTTTTAATTTTATGCGTAAAGATGATTATGCACATCGCTATTTCGGCTAAAAGCAATTATGCGTAACAATATTATTACAAATAATTTTATGCGATCCAATAGATAACCTGACTCCCAGTCAACAGTCGGAGTTGGGAACTTTTTAGTAGCAGTAGCTTATGCAACAATCCGGGGTTGATTGTCGGAAGGTCTTTTTTGGTCTGCCTGCATCTTCTAATATATATAAAAGGCAAACCTGACTGACTGACTTAGATATCGACGCACAGCCGAAACTACTGTACCTAGAAACTTGAAATTTGGTACAGGGGTTCCTTTCGTGATGTAAGTGAGCACTAAGAAAGGATTTTCCGAAAATCGACCCCCAACGGGAAAAAATAGACTACCGGGGGAGTAGCGGGAAACTTATTCTACGAGTACGAAGTCGCGGGCGTCCTAATATAAGAGCTATCAAAACGTTGACAACACGATTACAGAGGGCCCTGCAAAGATGCACTACGCTAACTAACTGGGAGATGACGTGATACGAAAAGTCACGTGATCTACCAGTGACGCGATTGGTTTAAAAACGAATCGAATAGAAACGTTAGTTAGCGTAGTGCATCTTTGCAGGGCCCTCAGGGACGAATTTCTACCTAGGCGATTCTACCATATCGTCTGTGACCTGTTATCGTATTGTCAACGTTTTGATAGCTCTTATTTACTTGACAGTAATGGCGGCTGAGTAAAAAATAATACCATTACATATCAGACGATATGTTTGGTCCAATGCTTATCGACGAACTTGTTGGCGAGTTACTTGAATCAACAGCGGAAAGATATTTTTTTAAATAGGTAGTTATGTTTATCAATATCTCACGTTTTGATGGGTGAATCAATTAAACGAAATCTTCATCCGCCTTGCTTGACGTCATAATAAATCCAATATGGCGCGTGTAACTTAGCGGAAAGTTTTTTAATTTTAATAAGTACACATACAGACTAAGGGTGCGTACACAGCGATCCGTTTTACAGGTCCGTTATTTGATGGCGTATGTAATTGTATTACCGAGTTCTCACCCAAAACAGTATTCTGGATCCAGTAAAAAGAAGATTACAAGGTGAAAAGATCCGTTAAAACGGATCCTGTAAAAACGGACGTTCTATGTGTACGCACCCTAAGGTAGACTTACGGTAGACGAGTGCTCGACATGTCAAAAGAAAATCTTTATTTGCATCGTGATATTTATTTATCTACACAAAAGAGTTTTAGGTGATGTGACTATTACTTATGTTAAATGAAATTTAAGTTTTATATGGTGAACATTATAGAAATTTCTCAAAATGAAAAAAAAATAGTCAATCGCATTGCATGAGTATATGTCGAATGCTTACTGGCAGTCCTTTTCTTAAAATTAAGGTTTAAAAAAAAAACCGGCCATGTGCGAGTCGGACTCACGCACGAAGGGTTCCGTACCATTATACAACATTAGCAAAAAAAAGGCAAAAAAATAATTATTTATTTTAATTTAATTTAATTATTTATTTTTAAAGTGAATATACAACTAAATATTATGTAATATTTCAAGTGTCTACCAGTTGCCGTTATTAACATCGAAAAAAGGAGGGTAATGTTTTCAGGGTTCATGTTTGTATGTATGTATGTATGTACGTATGTGAGTTTTTTTATTCCACTATAACTTCTAAATCCCTTGACCGATTTAGATGTGTATCGATAGAGGTATCGTTAGAATCCTTACGTCATCCCGGGTGACATAGGATACCTAAACTGTTAAAATTGAAATAACAACAATGGCAAAATGACAATTATTAACATATGTAGGTAACCGACGACAGTTTAAAAAATGCAGTCGGTTTTTTAAAGCTTGCTTTTCATATAGAAATAAATCTTCTGTGAAAATTTCAACTGTCTAGCTATCACGGTTCATGAGATACAGCCTGGTGACAGACAGACGGACAGCGGAGTCTTAGTAATAGGGTCCCGATTTTACCCTTTGGGTACGGAACCCTAAAAATACTGACTGCTAAGTTTCTTGCGGCGTTTCTTCTCAGCAGTGGTTCGGTTCGGAAGCTCAGGTACATTTTTAACGTGTAAAAGTGCCCGTGCGGCTTATGTACAGAATAAATGCCTTTTATTTTTATTCTATCTTTTACAGCATAGTATGTTTTTTTATTCAAAAATAATTACGAGGGGTTTCTCACCTTTATGACCAGGGATCGGAAATTCGGATCGATATTTACCTAAAGTTGGCAAAATCCCGGAAAAAGGTAGGCGAACATGGTGGCTTCTTAAAAATGTTATTTTCATAATATAATTTCCGGGATTCCGAGTATCTACAAAACGTTACTAATAATTATTTTACATGTAGGATAAAACGGTCCGTTATGCTCCTATAAATTCGTAAGGTCAATGATTTAATGGTAAATTAAGTAACATTTGGTAAATCTATACATGGAAAATAACTTCAAATATTTAATATAAATACTTAATTATTGATTTATGCTGGCGTAATCTATTTATTTAGAAATCCCGGGAATTTTATTAATGAATTGATTGAGTCCGCCTTCATACAACTGAACAACCACGCCGCCGCGAAAGTTTAGGTATGATCCCTGATCCCTGTTTATGACATAAAAATGGACTTTGTTTCCTTCTTTCCTTTTTCAATCCAAAGACCGCAAATGCGTTGCCAACCCTGAGCAGGGCCGGATGAAGCCTAGGTATCAGGGCCCCTAGGCAATGCAATTCTCGGGGCCCCTTTTCTTACTTTTTTAAATACATTTTTTCTATGAATTTATGAATGAAGACTGAAGTCAGTAAGCGTCCACATGTCGGTATCGCAGGCATCGGACGCATCGCATCGAACGGATGCGTTTTTAGGGTTCCGTACCAAAATGGTAAATAAGGAACTCTTTTATGGTGAGACTTCGTTGTCTGTCTGGCTGTATGTCACAGCAGTTTTTCTCAGAAACTACAGAAGCTATCAACTTGAAATTTGGCATAGTTGTATAACTTGCTTGCCCGCATTTGTTTTTAGTGGAAAAAGTATGAAATTATTTTTCTAATTATTGGTTAAGGGGTCTAAATGGGGGTTGAAAAATGAAAGTTATTTGATTATCGCAAACGGGGTGTCATATGAAGGGGCTCAGTCTGCACATTTCAAAACTAATTTTTTTATAATTTTTTAGGACGTACTTTTTGATTTATAGCCAAAAATGTACAAAAAATGACCGTCCACCATATGCGAAATTTATGGAACAAAAAATCTGAAAAAAGCCTGATTTAAAGATAATGACTTATATTTTACGGGAAAATTAAAATGAAGTTGTCAAAATTTACAGTTTTGGAAAAATATCAAAAAACTTTAAAAATCTGTATTAAAATTTAGGCTAGTCAAAACGGACCTTATTGCATAGGTCATAAAGTTCATAACAAAATAAGTATTTTCTTTTGCGTTTTCCAACCATATTATCTTAAATGCGGAACCCTCGGTGCGCGAGTCCGACTCGCACTTGACCAGTTTTTTCACAATGCGTCCACTGTATATATGCATGTATGTAAACTCTTTATTGCACATAAACAATTACAAGACATGTTTGCATCAATATAGATATTGTACATAGGCGAACTTATCCCATATGGGATCTCTTCCAGTTAACCCTGGATTAGAATAAGCAAGGACAATGCAGAAGGATAGACAAATTAACAAAATTACAGGAAATAACAAATAGTACATACAACAGAGAAAGAGGAAGAAAATGAAATATCTTTTTTATTAACTCTATGAAAAGCAAGCTTTAAAAACCCGACTGCATTTTTTATACTGTCGTCGATATACCTACATATGTTAATAATTGTCATTTGGCCATTGTTGTTATTTCAATTTTAACAGTTTAGGTATCCTATGACACTCTCGCTGCGAAGACGAATCCAATGATACCTCATTTGTCAAAATCTTCCAAGCCGTTTTTGCTGTAGCGGGGAACATAGAACTGGACATACATGACGGTGAAAAACCTAACCCTCCGCCGCAGTCGGGTAAAAAATACATAAAGCAGCGACCGGAGTTGCCTATGCGACTACCAGCAATCGGATTGCCGATGCCAGTTCATTCGGAGTTTCATCGTATGACGTCATCGGCACGCATCGCAAAAGTTGCCTCTCGAAGCATCGGCGTCGGCATTGAAGATGAGCAGATTCGTGCGATCCGTGCGGTGCGGATCAGAGGGCTCAGACAAGATGCACTACGCTAACTAACGTTTCTATTCGATTCGTTTTTAAACCAATCGGGTCACTGGAAGATGACCTGATACGAAAAGTCACGTGGTCTACCAGTGATGCGATTGGTTTAAAAACGAATCGAATAGGAACGTTAGTTAGCGTAGTGCATCTTGTCTGAGCCCTCAGTGGACGCACGTGTGTCACTTTCTATACAAAGAATACCACGATCCGTTTGATGCGATGCGTCCGATGCGTACGATACCGACATGTGGACGCTTAACTTAGTACTTACTTATCAGACGACTGCGCGCCGGCTGCGTTGCGAATTAACACTTACCTATATCGTCAAATACAGCTATTTTTAGTTCTACTATGTATGAAGTATTCCATCAACTGACAACATGCGTCTAAAAACAGAATTTTTTTTTTTCTCAAACATGCAATGAAATATTGATGTTATGTTCCTTATAATAGGCTGCGAAGTATGACGTTTCAGGTGCGGCTAGGACAAGAGGTCGTTAATGGAATTTCATACAAATCGTGCACGCCTAGGCCGTCAAAGTCCTCTTTTTTAATTTCCATTGCACATAAATTTCTGACACAGGCATCATGACATTCTACCACTATGCGTATTAAAAAAAAAACTGATTTGTTGTTTATTTCATTGCATGTTTGAAAAAATACATACCTTGGCGGGAAATATGGGGTTGCCCGCCTCAGACCTATCGGGCCTCGCTTTGCTCGGCCGTCTATATGTCTTCGGCCGGCAACCCCTTTTGTCCCGACCTCCGTAGTATGTACTTCTTTTGGTGCTTGCACGGGGCCCCTAGTCGATGCGGGGCCCAAAGAACAAGGACTAAAGGCATAGAAACCGTACTAAATAAGCAGAAAATAATTATGGTTCACTTCTTTTTACTTATGGTTTTCATAGTGAGTTGGAAAGAGATGAATCTATAGCTGTTCTTTCGTTATTTGCTACATCGTCACAAGTAAGGTGTGATTTGGACCTATAAGTATTTGGACATCTAGACAAGGAAAGACAAATCCTTCCTATAGGAAGGGTAAAACCTTGTGACAATGACAGGTAAAGAAGAAAAAACAGCCTACTTTTTGTTTCGTTTTTTCTCATGTAATGCGTAATCTAAAAAGTAGAGAAAGATAGCTGACGCAAAGTACGTCTTATAGTCCGGTTTCTATGCTTTATGTCCTTATTCTTAGGCGGGGCCCCTAGGCAGTTGCCTAACCCGCTTTATGGATAATCCGGCCCTAACCCCGAGGACTAAGATGGAACGCCTCTACGCTAGTAATGTCCCCGGTTGTGTTATCCCCACACCGGGACACAATGCGAATGCTGCTGGCGGTGGGTTAGTGGATAAGATGGTGGTAGCGACCCGGACGGACCTGCACAAGGTCGATTCGTATGTAATATTATGATGTCATACATTGAAGCCGACTTTTTAACTTTGCTTAATCTCCTTAGTTGAAACAGTAAACAAACAAATGCGTGTTGTACAAACATTAGTTAATATTGCATCATTTAGTAAACAACATAACCTTGTAAGGTCCACCATACTACAAACAGGGAGTTTATTGTGAGGCTTTGAATTACTGATGTGCAAGTTGCGGAAAGTTTTCAAAAAGTTGGGAAAGTTCTAAGAAATTATCGGAAACTTTCACTAGAAATATAGGAAATTTAAATTTAAGAAACAGAAAGTTTCAATCCCCATACAAAATTGTGAGAAGTTTCCGAAATTTTCCTACATGAAATGTTTCGCAATTTTGGAAAGTTTCCTTTGGCACATCAGTACTTGAATCTACCATCAAGGCAATAAAGGTCAATTACGTGTGTTCGATAATGCTACTTTCAGTTTATGAAGATAGGAAAATAAACCTTATTCCTATTGCAACATAGTTCAAATTAAATTGCCTTGATTATGCACACTGGGCCTTACAAGTATACCTACCTACGTTTACATATCGTCTCTTTACTTTCTCAACCTCGTGTCTGATCGTAAAGTTGACAGGAAAGTAGTCTTTATTATTAAGGCAACATGAGTGCTTTTCTTATCCAACTATTCGATCAGATACCGTAAACTCGGGTTACTTTAGCCCTAGGGGGTAACATTGCCCACCCTTATAACTATAACTATTTAATAGTAATCATCTTATAGTAGTTTATGCAACTGATACATGGGAGCGCCAAAGTTCAACTAAAATTGCAACTCCTATTATCGGAACTCCGAAAATGAATTTTTTATACCGCTGGAACCGTAAACTTTTCAGAAGTTCTGAAATATTCAATGTGTAGATAAGACTAGGTTAGGTTAGGTTTGATTTATAAAAATCCTGAAAATGTAACAGTTGCTGAAATAAATACGTTAGGAGTTGCGATAATTAGGACTTATGAGTCGTTATGAGTAAAAATAATTAGGTGAGCCAATATGGACCCCTGATACATAATTAGAGGCCTCAAAATACGAGTTTGGTTTTATGAAACGAGCGTTAGCGAGTTTTATAATAGGATCACACGAGTGTTTTAAGGCCTAATTATGTACAGTTGCATACACTACTTTATCTGCCCACATATCATAAGCTTCCATGATGCATTCAGGAGCCGCATATTAAATTTTAACCTGTAATGGCGGTGATGAAAAGTTTGAATAGTTTTCTAGCAGCTGTCATAGTTTTTTTTTAAATGCAGAGACAAACTAGAGTCGGCTCCAACTACTTATCATATCGTTCGATATCTTACTTACGTGCGACATTTGTCATATTTGTATGTAAATTGACAATTCGTTTCGAACTAAACGTCATCTCGCCTGATGTTAGAATAGCGGTCAAATCAAATTCCTTTGTTTTTCAGAGATGTTCGAAATTTGAATGTCATAAGAACATCGAATTTGATGTTCTTAAGAATCCATAAGATTACTGCCGCAGATAAAAAATTTGCTCGCAACAGAGTTGATTATTATGGTGGTCATAATTTGCGGTTTCTGAACGCATCATAGAGGGTTTATGATAAGAGTGTAGATAAAATTGTTAAAATAATTTTAGAACTATGTAAGCTTGGCCCTGATGTAACATTTAATGGAATAATGAAATTTTAAAGATGGTTTTGGGGAGGGGAAATTTTACGCCCTACGGCTAAAGTAACCCGAGTTTACTATACAAGGTTGAGAAATTAAAATGACGATATGTCTTGTTACCCAAATCACAGAATGAACAAACCAAGGCATTCCACACCGTGAAACCATATAGTCGTTGACCTGTTATGGTATTGTTTTAACTCTGCTTCCATTACTCTCAAGTAAAGAGCTATCAAAATGTTTATAATACGACTAGCTTCTGCCCGCGACTTCGTCTGCGTGGAATAGTTTCTTTGGGCTAGCGTTAAATTTAACCCGTGACTCTGTTTGCGTAGAAGGTGAAAATATTGTTAAATAATACGTACGTTAAGGAATTATTTTAGGTACATACATCTCGCTTTTTTCACTTTCGCAAATAATGCATTATTTTAGAACAAATTTGGTTAGCATAAAAAAGGTTATAGTGAGCCAACCTTAAAAGATAGAAATATGCTGTCGCGGACTTTTTTTACACATAATTTTTTGATACATAATACATAATTTTTGCGAAACTTTAACCGTTTACGCAGCGGAAGATCTCAAAAGGAAAAAAAAACAGATTTTGAAATATTCTTCATTGGTGCTCCGTTCCTATTGGTCTTAGCGTGATGATATATATCCTATAGCCTATTTCCTTCCTGGATAAAAGGGCTATCTAACACTGAAACAATTCTTCAAATCGGACCAGTAGTTCCTGAGATTAGCGCGTTCAAGTAAACAAACAAACAAACAAACTCTTCAGCTTTATAATATTAGATAGAATAGAACAACTTCACATATTATGTAGAAGATGTAAAGATGTTGTTATGATAATTGATAGCTCACCAAAGCGAAATAGGGGAAATAATAGCGTGTAAAAGCGAATTGTGGCATAGTACTGATGGGTGGGGGTGAAGGCAGGGAGAAGAATTCGAATTCGGGGGGGGGGGGTTAGAGAGCAAGCACTAGGTACATCTGTATCTACATATGTGACATTCGACCTTTCATACAATAAAAAATAATGCATAATTAAGGTTAGTAAAGTAAGTACATAATTCATGTTAAATCATAATTTTTTTAAAACAATGAATTAAAACAACATAACTCCACAATGTTGGTTAAGCAATAACAACACTAAAATCATTAACTAAAGTATTCATTTGAGGGGTAAGTATAAAGGCGCTTAATTTTATTAAGCAAATGCTGGTTCGCTTATAATTAATGTAAGAGGTTAATAGGTCGCGTCGGGGTATTTTGTAATTTTAATGGCTTTATTGCTTAGGAATCTTTAATTCATTTATAAATATCGCACCTTCAGAACAATAGTGACCTAATTGGGAAAATTTAAATTTCGGGTTAGGTCTCTATAATAATAAATTTATGACTTGAAGTTTGAAAGCTGAAATTTTGAATTAGGTGCGATGTCCGTACAGTGGGCTGCAAAAGTGCATGGACAGTTCAGAAAGATAATGCTCTGAGGCAAACTGACGCCATCTATCTGCTCGTAGTGGTTCAACAAGATCTTACTAGATGGCGTTGTTGCAGGTAATGATCTAAAAATATGAAAAAAAAACCGCGTACTAGAACCAAAAGTTTTTTCTCTATTTTATACGTTTTACATTACGCATTACGCAACCATCACGTAAACTACTATTACGTGATGGTTGCGTAATGCCAATAACGCAGAGTCGCGTACAATACTTTATCTACACACATATTATATTTACTCTAAGATGAGTTCAGAAGCCGAAAGGCAAATGACCAGCATTACCTGTGGTAGTAGGTGACAGCGATGACAGCTGTAACGTAATTTCATTAAGTTATCGAATATTGTAAGGTAATGAGATCCAAATTTGGAACATCTTCCAAAATTAACAGCTGTCATCGCTGTCACCTACTACCACAGGTAATGCTGGTCATTTGCTTTACTAATGTCTACCACATTTTTCATTTCTTATTTTCCTCAATCACCCAAAGGTTAGCTGGAAGAGATCCCTTAAAGGGATAAGTTCGCCAATAATATTCCAAAACTGCAAATATTGTATTTGAATTTCTGATTTTTGTACAATAAAGTGTTTACATACATACATACCTACATAAGTGACACGCACGACGGTACCTATTGCCTCATTACAATGTTAGTTAACGCATTAATATAATGGCCGACTAACACGACTCTGACCCCGTTTATGTCAAATAATAAACCGTTGCAATAACAAAACATTACGCAAATGAAACAAAATAATTTAAATGCCAAAAAAAAAGATGTCGGCAATAGAATTGTAAAAATCGGAGTAAATTCTAATAATCTGATAAATATACTAGAACTGCAGTAACGTATTTACAGAATTCAACAATAATACAATTAAAAATTCAAACTAAACGTAAGTAATTAAATTAAAATGAAACTACTAATATTAAAGATATAAATAATAATCACCACTATAAAAAGAACACCCCCTCTAGCAGGTCCGCTCGCGGCATGGTCCCCATGACACTGGCTGCATTACCTCTCTGGATAGCTAGCCCAATCCTTGGGAGAGGTAAGCACCAGCTCTAGGATCTCCGGAGGATTCTATGAGCCGAGAGGACAGGGCCTTAATAAAGCTGTTCATATCAGCTGACCAAGGTCCCATGGTCTCCACTGCAAGCGCGACAAATTCGTAATTATTTAATAATGACGAATATGGCACTTGTAATTTAATCTAAATTATTTCGACCTAATAATCAGCTATTTAAGCAAACTTTGGAAAGATGTCATGTAAGTCCACCCTTATTTAGAATAAGAACCATATTTCGGGAATGTAAATTAAAATTAAAACGTGATCGCAAATATTAACACAAAATAATGTAATTGCTCACTTACCCCTACTGTAAGTTACCGTAAAACGGGGTAAATAGGAATTAAGGGGTAAGTAGGGACACAAAATAAAATAACATACATCGGGGTTTTCGGAGCGGGAATGTTTGACATTAGCCAAAGAGTAGGTATTGACTTAAAAAAACAGAATTTACTCTAGCAGGTTTCTACCTAATGAATAATTAATTGAAAAAAGGACATGAATAAAAAATCCGTATTTCGTAAATTAAATGGTCAGTCATTATCAATCTCTTCAGTTAAGTCCCAACTCATTTATAAGCAAATAGTTCACAGATATCGGACGCGTAAAGATAGATTTAACCTCGTAAGGCCCGATGTCCTAAATTTAGGACATCTGTCAAAGTGACTATTGACTTTAGTAGACTGACATAAGATTATTTTTCGAACTAACGAAATTTGACGTGGGCCTTACGAGGATATGACATTTATATGCACCTATTACATCTGACGACGATTGTAGAAAGATGAAATGAAATTATAAAATGATAAATATTAATAGTTTATTCTGAAAATCATGTCAACTACTAAATTTACTACAGGTAATTAATTAAAGTTATTTTTATTATTATCTCATAGCCTTGGTAGTTAAGCTAAAGTACTACATGAGTGAAAATAAAATTGTATCATAGTGTGTATACAATTCGCAGAGAGGTAGTTATTCATTAGGCTTAATATATATTTTCTCAGATTAACCTATCTGTTTATGTCTACTCTTTCTTAAATCATTCCCGCACCGAAAACCCCGATGTATGAAAATAGGTCATAACTTGTTATAAATAAGAACAATTATTAAATGGACAATAACGATACGTCCATTGGAAATAATTTCAGTCTTATAATTAGTAACATACTCGTATGCGTCATTTTAGGTTGTGTCCCTACTTACCCCTTAATTCCTATTTACCCCGTTTTACGGTACTTTAAGATCTGTACAACTATGGTTTGCAATAAACGCTATGACTATGACTAGGGTAGAGAAACGCTATCGCATTTTGTATGGCAATTTTCAACTTCACAGTTTTAAAAAAATCAGGCAAGGGCGAGTCGGACCTTTTTAGGGTTCCGTGGTCAAACTAGGAACCCTTATAGTTTCGCCATATCCGTCCGTCCATCCGCAGCCTAGCTCATACTCTTAGTACTAGAAAGCTGTAATTTGGCATGAATATACATATAAGTCACGCCAACAAAATGATAAAATAAAATCATAGAAAAAATCATTGTTTACTGTACCTCCCCTACACGTAACGTGGGGATGTATATTTTTTTTCTCTTCTACCCCATAGTGTGGGGTGTCGTTGGATAGTTCTTTCAAAAATATTACGGGTGTGCGACAATTTTTCGATCAAGGGATCCGTATATAAATAAATAAATATAAATAAATATCAAGGGACGATCTCACACAAATTGACCTAGTCCCAAACTAAGCTCTAGGCTTGTACTATGGGTACTAGACAACGATATAAATACTTATATAGAGAAATATATACTTAAATACATGGAAAACATCCACGACTCGGGAACAAATACTCGTGCTCATCACACAAATATCTGCCCTTACCGGGATTTGAACCCAGGACCGCTAGCTTCATAGGCAGGGTCACTACCAACTAGGCTAGCACGTCGTCGATATGAAATATTTAGCTTTAAAGCGCTATTTTTTGTTAGAGTCAAGTGTCGCCCCCCCCACTATAGCCAAAGCTACAAATACTAAAAATCTGAAAAATATCTTAAATGAAAGCACATATAACGAATTTTAAAGGAAAACTATGACGACTAAGTAGACTTGATTGGTTCCTGAGATACAGGTGACTATAAGTGTTTATACCTACTGAAATTACCAAAGACAGCACCAAATAACTTTAAATAGAGAATTACTTCATACTTGTGGTTTTATGAGACATTTTTTGTGTATTAACGGCTTCGGAACCCGACACTGAGCATGGTCAGACATGCTCTTGCCCGGTTTTATTCACCTAAAGGCCCAGCCACACCGGATGCGTGACGTGCACGTGCGCGTGCGCGTTCGCTTTCCACTGCGTTGTATAGTGACGTGTCGTACTAGAGTTACAGTATTGCATTTATGTCTGACGCTGGATTCGATCCGGTAAAATAAGCTTTTTATTAACTTGCCATGTATGTATGTATGTATGTAAGCATATAGTGTTTATACCTACTAAAATGACCTAAGACAGCACCAAATAACTTTAAATAGAGAATTACTTCATACGGGAGCCCTTTGTTTCCCATAATGTAATTGTTGACATAATTTTTGATAGTCATAATTTTTTATATCGCTGAAACTGTAAACTTTTCAGAAGTTTTGAAATATCTAACGTGTAGAAAAAGCTAGGTTAGGTAAGGTTTGATTTATAAAAATCCTGAAAAAGTAACAGTTTCTTTAAAAAAACACGTTATGACTTGCGATGATTATGACCTAAAGCACATTATGACTAAAAATAATTATGTCAGTCAATATAGACCCACTTCATACACTGAGCATGGTCAGACATGGTCTTGCCCGGTTTTCTTTTTATTACTATTCAAGCAGTTTTTGATTAGTAGTCAAATTCGATATCTCTACTTAGTATAAAACAACGTCGCTCCCGCCGTCTGTCCCTCAGTATGTACAGTCAACAGCATAAATAAGTGATCATTTATGTACCTTGTCGCTTTCAATCGTTTCACAATTTTGTATGACATTTCAAACACGACGTTAAAGTGACAAGGTCCATAAATGATCACTTATTTATGCTGTTGACTGTTCGCTTAGATCTTTAAAACTCCTCAACGGATTTTAATGCGGATTTCATGTATAGATAGAGTGATTCAGGAGGAAGGTTTTTATTTATAATAAGTAATAAATGTTAGTTTACATAACATACACAGGGACAGACAGCAGGAAGCGACTTTGTTTTATACTATGTAGTGATTCTGGTTGTAAGGATGGTAACACTCTTACATAAGAAACCAAAAAAACAAAAACACAAAGTCACAAAGTCGCTTCCCGCTGTCTGTCCCTATGTATGCTTAGATCTTTAAAACTACTCAACGGATTTTGATGCGGATTTTTTCAATCGATAGAGTGATTCAAGAGCGAGGTTTTTATTTTTAATAAGTTTTGGATTAATGTAGTTTATTATACATAGAAACCTTCTGTGGAAAATTATCTAACTGATAGTTAAAACCGCATTAAAATCCGTTGCGTAGTTTTAAAGATCTAAGCGAACATACAGAGGGACAGACCGCGGGAAGCGACTTTGTTTTATACTATGTATCTAGCGACCAACCCCGCTTCGCTTCGGTTTATGTAAGTTTTGTGTAACACCCGTACATAATCCAGTTTATTATACAACCTGCCTCTTGAATCACTCTATCCATTGCTGAAAACTGCATCAAAATCCGTTGAGTAGTTTAAAAGATGTCGAACAGACAGCGGAAGCGACTTCATTTTATACTATTTATTTGTAGCTATTGTATTAGAAAAATGCTAGCTTCTATGTGACCACCTACTCATATATACGTGTCTTTAATTGAATAATAAACTAACCACGATACATATTTGTATGTCAAACCGATTGCTTAGAACAGCTATAAGTCGACAACATATACATAAATACGTTCAAGCCCCAGTTGGAAAAAAACCTTCGCGAAAGTCACACGTGTATGTTAAATATATGTGTATATAGCACTATAATACTTTGTGTGTTGAAACACAAGAAGTGTGATGTCTTTATAGATAAACTGTGATGTGAATTTAATTCAATTTAGTGTTGGATTTTTTAGTGTTTAATTGAGGTATTGAAAGTGTTCTTAGTGATTTTGTAGTGTGTATTTTGGTGATATTTAAAGTTATTCGGTGAGTTTTTAATAATTATTATATTTTATTATGTTTTTTATTGTCTGCTTATCTGATATGTTACGGAAAAATAAATAACTTAAGTCGTGATACTCGTGATTAAGATTATGTTAAGTAATAAAAAATGAAGTAACAATAGAAAAAAATATGTGATCGTAAAGATAGTTAATTATTATAACATTGTAGTGTATGGTATGGTTGAAATATATAACATGGCATTAATAGACAAGGTACCAAAGAGTAACACACATTTATGATACTCGACTGTATGTGTGTAAAATACATTATTGTACAAACGGGAAAGTAACACACAACAAAATAGACAGAAACACAAAAGGTATTTATTTATTTATTAGATACACCAACGACATATTTACAAAGTTTAGTTTAGTTTGTTACAGAGGATTAAGGTAGTGTAAATGTGTCACTTATAGGTATATACAACTTTTGCGAAATTATCATTCACTTAGACTTAGATTAAAAAACACAATGAGGAACATAAAATCTAAACTAAATTAATTTAAATTAATTTTTCCAAAGGATTAAAAATATCTTAAAAGCAGTTTAAAGTGATTCGGTCTTCGCAAGACTTTTATTTAACCATACATCAGCTAATTGTCGTCTGAAAGACGTAAGTGACGTACTGAAAATGTCAATGTCGGGCTTTAGTAACGCAAGATCATTGTAATCTCTCACTAATCTGTTTAGTGGCAAGTGCTGACCAATCTTTGTTCGAGATGGGCTTGTTCGAAAGACGTAGAACGTATGTACAAAGGCGGACTTATCCCTTTACGGGATCTCTTCTAGTTAACATTTGAGCGATTGGGAAATGTTTGAAAACAACAAATAGCCAAATGTGAAACAGTGAAAGGGACGAGATGATTCATAATTACGTTGATATTAAATAAACAATTTAAAGTACCTACCTACTAAGAATAAATAAATAAATATGAGCTAAATAATGAAATATATTGCCAAATAGATAGATAAATATATTCTTACATACATAAATATGTATGCGAATTTCGAAACTTAAGTGGCAGAGGGCGGGGCACATCGCTCGTAGAACTGATGGCCGTTGGGGCGGAAAAGTTCTAAATTGGCGGCCGCGGACCGGAAACCGAAAAAATATATACGAGTATATATATACAGGGTGTAATCGTTAAGTGTAGCCAGGCGATTATTCCGTAAATATAACAGACTAGAGGACGCCCGCGACTTCGTACGCGTAGAATTAGTTTCCGGCTACTCCCCCTATTTCTTCCCGTTGGGGGACGATTTTCGGAAAATCCTTTCATAGTGTTCACTTACATCATGAAAGGAACCCCTGTATCAAATTTCAAGTTTCTAGGTACAGTAGTTTCGGCTGTGCGTTGATATATAAGTCAGTGAGTTATGTTTGCCTTTTATATTTAAATAGAAGATATTAGAAAACTGATATCGAAAGTACGTTACCTACTCAATGAGTAAAATCACATTAATAACTTTTTTTTTTTTAGTAATATTAAAAATATTAAGTTTAAACGGTCGCATACCCATATAGTGCGACGTTCCTTGAGGCTGTAATTTCCCTACCGTAAGATATATTTACACGAATAAACTGTTTAAATAAAACAATTCATGAATCATATGATAATGGTGAAATAACTAGGCCTTTTAAACTAAAGCCTCTCAAGTCTCTTAACGAACGGTGTAATAAATGTATGCGAGGGTTTGAAGTTAATGTTTGGGATATTTCTGGTTCTATAAAAAAAAAGTTCATCATCATCGTCATCATGTCAGCCGAAAGACGTCCACTGCTGGACATAGGCCTCCCCCAAGGCTCTCCACTCAGACCGGTCTTGTGCTTTTCGCATCCACCGCGTTCCCGCGATCTTTACAAGGTCGTCACTCCATCTTGTTGGAGGCCTACCTACAGCTCGTCTCCCGGTCCGCGGACGCCACCCAAAAAAAAAAGTTATTGATGTGATTTTATTCACTGGTTAACGTACTTTTCATATCAGTTTAAAGTTTTCTGATATCGGAAATATTTACGGATTGATCACCTGGCTACACTAACTAGGGTTGCCAACCGTACTATAATATATAGTATTGTACTATATTTTGATTCTGTATACTATATACTGTTGAAAAAATATATAGTACGCAAAAATACTATATTTCGGTCAGTCCTTCTACATTTGCGATTTAGATTGGCCATTTCAACCTGATTTTTTGCACCAATGTAGTTGTAGTGGAGAAATAGGCTTTTTTCAGCTCAGATAGTTGCCCCAATAGCAGGCAGAATGTTAGTAAATACTAAATATAATGCATTATATAATGAATGAATTGACACACTTTATAAAAAGTTTTTCTTCAAAGTACTATTTATTTTCCTGTGTACTATATTTTTTATACCTTGGGCTGGAAAATACTATATTTGCCGAAGAAATAGTTGGCAACCCTAACATTAACACCCTCTGTATATGGATAAACATAGTTGAGAGGACATAATAGTAATATTCTATGTTCAAGAACAAGAATCCGACCAGTAGGTACTTTTTAGGGTTCCGTGCCAGAAGGAACCCAACGGGACCGTATTTAAGTATATGCCTCTGTCCGTCCGTCCCAACTTTAAACTGCTGTATCTAGCATTGTACCGAAAAGTAACTTCTCAAATTGTGAAAGTTTCTTATGAGAAATCCTCGGATTTTTTTAAGAATATTCTTTAATTTTGTATGGGAAGAGAACATTTGCTCTCAAATGTTTCCGATAATATTGTCAGTAATTTCTTGAGAAGATTTCTTAACTTCTGAGAATGTTCTGCAACTTGTACATTGCTAGATGTATCTTTTGAACCGTAATAGAGAGCGGTTTGTTGTTTTCTCAGAATATGTATGTTTTTTTTTAAGAAATTGAAATTATAGAGTAACTCTACATACAAGAAACGTTTTTTTCAACATATTTTTATTATTGTTGTATCGTAAGTCGTAACCATGAAGAAAAACCACCAGTAAAGTGTGATTTGGAGCGGTCCATGTTGGGAATTTCACTTCTGGATCTCGTACCGAATGTTGAGATCAGGCGCAGGACTAAAGTGGCTTATGTCGGCAAAAGGATAACGCAACCGAAGTGGAGATGTTCGGGACACTTGGCTAGGCGAAACGATGGCAGGTGGTCAAGGGCGCTAACGGAGTGGTGGCCGAGATTAGGTCACAGATCATTGGGCAGACCATCTGATGTGCCAAATGAAACTTTCCAAAATTGCGGAACATTTCATGTAGGAAAATTTCGGAAACTTCTCACAATTTTGTATGGGGATTGAAACTTTCCGTGTCATAAATTTAAATTTCCTATATTTCTAGTAAAAGTTTCCGGAAAATACTTAGAACTTTTCCAAATTTTTGAAAAAAAAAAACTGTAAGTTGGCCACATACGGGCTCTTTTACACTTCGGTAATATAAAGTGAATCTACTAGCGCTTTGGACAAGACCATCATTGCGGAGAAGAAGCGCCGCAAGAAACTCCAGCAGAAGGTCATTTTTTCAAACATAAAATACAAGAATACTTAAAAGTAAGTTATATTACAAGGTAATAGCAACAAATATAAATTATTAGAACTATCACAAATAAAAACATTACGAATTCAAAATTACAAACATTACAAATAAATGTAAAAATTAAAAATATTACATGTCAAATACATTAAACTAAAAATAATGACTAGGAGAACAACACGACGAGGTCTCTACGTCAAAAGCCACAGAAACTTTCCGCAACTTGCACATCAGTAGAAAGGATGGATGTCGTTAGCACGAGACGGGGCAAAGTGGCGTCAAACGAGGCCTTTACCCCTTTAGTGGGTGGATGTGGGCTGAAATGATGATGATGATGAAGTGTGATTTGGGCTCGCATTGTTTCGATCCAACATCGAATTAAAATCGGAATATAATAATACCAACTGTCCGGCGGTACAGAACCCTTGGTGCGTGAGTGCGGCTCGCGCTTGACCGGTTTTCTAAGTCTTGATACTTCATCTTAATTTTATATGTATACTTAGTCTGTGTATGCACAAAGGTTGACACATTCTTTATTATTTGCTTACCTTGTAAGTTTTATAACGTAGTAACTCCAGTGAACAGCTAACAAGGCAGAAAACGGACATTTATGCAAAATTTTATGCGTACGCGCATCTCGGTCAAGTGTGATCTAGGTCATAAGAGGTCTATATCAGCATAAACGAGCCATTATATATAGTTAATATGTGTTTTTGGTAGAGATTTCTCTAAATTTTTAATTTATTTATTCAAAAATAAAAGTCGAGAGACATCTCTACATAAATTGACCTAATCTTAGACTATAAATTCTAAGCTAGACACCTAAACAACCGACCAAGTGCGAGCCGGACTCGCGCAACGAGGATTCCGTACCGCACAGTAAATAAATAAATAAATATCAGGGGACAATCTCACACCAATTGACCTAGTCCCAAACTAAGCTCTAGGCTTGTACTATGGGTACTAGACAACGATATAAATACTTGTATAGAGAAATATGTACTTAAATACATTAGAAAACATCCATGACTCAGGAACAAATATTCGCGCTCGTCACACAAATATCTGCCCTTACCGGGATTTGAACCCAGGACCGCTAGCTTCGTAGGCAGGGTCACTACCAACTAGGCCAGCGCGTCGTAAAGTAGTAGGTATTAGGTGTTATATTACGATTGGAATTCGATTTAGAATCGACTCTGAGCGAGCCCAACTCACGCTTGCCATTTTTTTACTGTTTGTTTTTTTCTTCAGGGTTTGTTAAATAATCATACCAAAAATGACGCTTGTAAGTTTTACTGTTTTTACAAAACAAGAAAAATACAAAATACTTAAAACTACAAGTTACAATTTTACAGGTCTAAACTGGCAATACTGCTCAAATGGCCGATCGTCATTGGTCGAGGTTGTGTCAAATGGAAACTTGTAACCTGTAAATTGTAATTTGTAGCTTTATAAAACAGGCCCCAGCCATTTGAGCAGTGTTGCCAATTGTAACTTGTAGCTTTATAAAACGTGCCCCTGTCATCGTCCTTAGAAGATTAGAAATAATCTAAGGACGATGACGTCCTTAGAAGATTAGAAATAAGAGTGTCGACGGAGCGGAGCTCCTATTGCTGGGTGGTTTGCCCCTCCGAGCCTGCTGCAAAACTAACATAACCTAAATCTACCTCCCGTAATTTTTATAACATCTGGACGTTACGACTTCTTGGACATTCTGACACTTGGCCCAACATACCTCGGAGGGTTCTGCGGGTATTCTGTAATTAAAACACAGTTTCCCATGCATCGCATTTACTCTGACTAAAATATGAATATCTCAGTCCTGCAATGGAACTGCACTTGGTGCCCATAGAATAAAATGAAGTACACGTAAATACATATTTAATGACATAACTCTTAGCTCTGTTGGTTTTTGGTCCACCTTCCATATTCTGTCATAGACAGGATAAGATATGAAAAATATTATAACATAATATGGAATGAGTACGAGAGTGACGGATGATTTATCCACATTTGACACGCGATATATTTAGACGCAGCCATACTTGGCCCGCAGGAATGAAACTATCGAATAAAATTAGAATTAGAAAGAAGAAAGAAAGAAAAAACGTTTATTTGCTTACACCTAACACAAGAACAGAAAAATAAATTAACAAACAAAATCAAAAATACAAAAAATATAAAACATCTGAACCAGTGCCAGACGGAGCAAAACGGTTCCTGCTCAGCGTGTTACTGGTTTTTAGGCCAGAGCTGGTCTTCCGCAGGAACCATCTGGTGACACCACGGCAGGTCACACAGCAAGAAATACAAGGCCAGAAAACAACAAAATAATAACATGAAACTTACATAAACAGTCATAATAAAAAAAAAACAAAAACCAAAACCAAATGTTGGCCAACAAAACAAAACAAATAAAACATCGAACCGTCTGAACAAGTCCCCGGCATAAGGAATAGCTACTCTGTAATTAGAGTTTTACTATACATGTGACTAGGGTACAAGGTGCTAGCGTGATACCCTTAATATAATTAATTAAGTTATTTGGTCCACGCTTAGTTTAAAAAAGTACAGCTACGTGGAATTATGTTACCTAATTAAATTTAATTACAATGACACGCAAAAAGAACGTGTTTTTGTGTTAATATTTATTACCTACTTACATACGTTTATTATAATAGTTGTTTGTCGCTGTTACTAAAAACACGGGCCAGAGCATGTCAGACCATGTAGACCAAGCTCAGTGTAGGGCTCCAAAGCCTAAGACAAACACAAAAAAAAAATCCAACGGTCCCATAAATCTATAAATTGATAATAACAAATACTTACATAATGATGCTTTAAGAGTTATCTAATGTAATGAAATACACAATGTCATAAAGTAAACAAAACATGTTTTATTTTTATTACCCGACTGCCGAAGGAGGTGGGTAATGTGTTTCACAGCCTACATATATATGTATGTTTGTTCCTTTGTGGCACTATAAAAACTAAACCCGTTGTCCGATTTTGATGATTCTTATGTCAATCGATTTGTCTTAATCTGGTGAGTGTCACTGAAGATATGATAGTAATCAAAATTCAATATGGCGGCAACGAGACGCCATATTGTGCAAATAAAAAAAAAAGTCGACCGAGTATGACAAGTGGGGTATCATTGAGTAGGGATTTAAAAATCATCTTTAGGTTTCTTTCATCATTTTTCATTTTGAATGATTATTTAGGATTTATAACGATTTAAAGTTGGTTAGCAACAGTCGGGTTTTGAAAGCTTGCTTTTTGTTAATTAAATTTATATTCTACAACTTTGCTGGCGTAATATTAATGTATAAATATGCTGAATCATAGCTTTGTAGTACAAAGTGTATCTGAGTTAGAGCGGACAGGAGGACAGACGGAAAGACGGACATGGCGAAACTAAATATATGACGGATAAACGTCATGTACAGAGTATACTAGATTTATACCGTTTTTAGGGTTCCGTAGTCAAACTAGGAACCCTTATAGTTTCGCCATGTCCGTCCGTCCGTCCGTCCTTCCGCAGCCTAGCTCAGAAACTCTTGTTACTAGAAGGCAGTAATTTGGCATGAATATACATATTAGTCACGCCAACAAAGTGGTAAAATAAAACTTTGAAAAAAAAAATTTTTTTAGCCTACCTCCTTGTGCACGTAGCGTAGGGATATATATTTTTTCTCGTCTACCCTATAGCGTGGGGTGTCTTTGGATAGGTCTTTCAAAAAGATTGCGGGTTTGTTCAAAAGTTGTTCCATTAAGGGATCCGTATATGAAATATTAAGCTTTAAAGCGCTAATTTTTGTTAGAGTCAAGTGTCCCCTTCCCCTACAGCCAAAACTACAATTATACTAAAAATCTGAAAAATATCTTAAATTAAAGCACATAGTTATAACGAATTTTAAAGGAAAACTATGACGACTAAGTAGACTTGATTGGTTCCTGAGATACAGGTGACTGTTTATACCTACTAAAATGACCTAAGACAGCACCAAACAACTTTAAATAGAGAATTACTTCATACTTGTGGTTTTATGAGACATTTTTTGTGTATTAACGGCTTCGGAACCCTACACTGAGCATGGTCAGACATGCTCTTGCCCGGTTTTATTCACCTAAAGGCCCAGCCACACCGGATGCGTGACGTGCACGTGCGCGTGCGCGTTCGCTTTCCACTGCGTTGTATAGTGACGTGTCGTACTAGAGTTACAGTATTGCATTTATGTCTGACGCTCGATTCGATCCGGTAAAATAAGCTTTTTATTAACTTGCCATGTATGTATGTATGTATGTATGCACTTACATGCTTACAGTCTTGCAAGGAAGATTTGAATCACTTCCCGTGGACCGATAGAGCTGAAATTTGGTATAGCTACGTAATTTCGATTACAATACAATAATATGACACCATCGAGCTGGTCTGATGATGGAATCGGAAGATGGCGACAGGATCTCCGCAATACTTAAGGCCGAGCCACACCGGATGCGTGACGTGCACGTGCGCGTGCGCGTTCGCTGTCCACTGCGTTGTATAGTATGAATTCTCATTACGACATGTCACTATCCAACGCAGTGGAAAGCGAACGCGCACGCGCACGTGCACGTCACGCAACCGGTGTGGCTGGGCCTTTAACGTAGACTCACCGTGTTGGGTCTCATTCGATTGGTCTGGAAGCAGATAACGACTTGGCAACAAAAAAACAGTTGGCAACAAAAACTTGTCTCAAAAACTATTTTTTGATAGGAACTCGTTTTTAATTAATATTTGATAAAAAAATAACAGGTTCTAACCACTTCAGGCTTTATGACATAAAATTTACCTTTAATAACCTTTTTTTCTTATAAACAACTGGCAAGTTTTGTGCGCTTTGAAATATTTTTACCCGACTTCAAAAAAGGAGGTGCTATGTTTCCGATTTGTCCGTCAATAGTGGACAGATGTTGGAAAAAAAAATCGTTTGATAGGGTCTTTCGAAATGGTCGCATTGTCACCAAATATGAATCTGATGAGGATCTGAATTAGGAATTGAGGGAACTCCTCAAATATTATAGGCATACATAAAGCGATTTTAGTATTTTTAGAAACAAGTCTTGCATTTGCATTCAGAAAGTATAATTTGATGAAGTGGAACTGATGATGAAGACCACAGAAGGCGACCGGAACTGCTCAACGGTACCTATTTCAAGGGTGGCGACAAGATATCTCGATTAAGATAGTTGAGCGACTAATAAAGAACATTTTCTCAAAAATGTCCGGAAATGTTGACATTCCTATCTACATATTGAGACGCGAAGTACATAGTTTACTGACAGTTCTCAAATTTAAAAAAAAAAAACATTGCGCGCTCGCTACACAAGCCCGCAATGTTGCATACAAATTCCATTACTATCTATCTTGTAACTTTTTAAAAAGTGAAAAGGGCCATAATAAAATGAGGGCACAAGTCTTATACATCCAAATTTTACTCGAAACATAACTTTTTTATTTGTGCCTGGAATAGCTTATGTTTTTTTTAAAACAACAATTGCGTTTCTCCTTGTCATAAACAAAAAGGCGGTAAGGAGTGATGGTTTTTTCACATGAAGTTTCTGTTTGTATGCAATTCAAAAAATGAGTTCAAGCGATGAAGATTTGACTCCAACACAATTTTTTTCTTGCGATTTTTGAGAAAAGCACTATATTTGCCTCGGCAGGAACAGCAATTGCGGGCTTCGTATTTTTAAACGGACTCGCAAGCTCGTCCGTTTAATCCAATACTCGGCCCGCAATTGCCTACTTCCATGCCTAGGCAATAATGTACTATTAATTGTTTAAATATGACTATGGCTTTCATTTCATTAATTGAGAGGTGGGACTACATAAGACATAACAGCTTATAATGATCACTAAAAAGTATAAAATAAAATAAATGATTTAAAAAACAAAAACCTCCTTAATAACGCAAAGTAATGGCCAGTCCAACTGAAGTCGGCTTTTGGTAAAAAATATTGTGTGAGGCTGACGTTTTTTTTTTAAACATTTTTTTCGCTTCTTAAAATACACTATAGTCAAACAAAATTTAAAAGGCGAATATTCTCTTTTGATCCACCTTGCATGACATTGTGAGGATATATTTATAGACTGTTCCTTTACCTCCTTATTTTAGTCTGTGGGGACCAAAGACAGAGTATTACCTAGACGGAACACGAAAAAATAATAGAACGAGTAAAAGAAGCATTTAAACAGAAAGGCATATAAATAAAGAAAATAATATGATAAAATAATGAACTTTAATAAGTTATGATATTGACCTTTTATGTATTTCTTATAATAATTACTAGCGACCCGACCTCGCATCGCTTCGGTTTATGTACAGTCAAGGGTAAAAATTAATATCCACACAAATGTGCAAAAATATATACACTAGACCTTCCATAGTAATAAGGTACATATTTTTGAGACTTTGTGGTGTACACCCGTACATAAACCAGAACATAAACTAGCTGTTTCTCGCAACTCCCGCGCATAAAAAGAAAACATAGCCTATGTTACTCAGGGATAATGGTAGCATTCTAAAGGAGAAAGAATTTTTCAAATTTGTCCAGTAGTTTCGGAGCCTATTCAATGCAAACAAACAAACAATCAAATCTTTCCTCTTTATAATATTAGTGTAGATAAAAACCTTCCTCTTGAATCATTCTACCTATTGATGAATACCACATTAAAATCCGTTGCGCAGTTTGGAAGATTAAATGTCACAGTTCATTAAACCTACCCGGCGCCCGACCTGCACCGCCTCGCCTCGAGCGGTCAGTATTCTTTATATGGATTTGTATGGGCCTGCGCTCACTACATCAACTACGTAGCGTCACCGGATCGTCTCGCTCGCGAGGTGTCCACGCGCGGACGGCGAGTGGTCCACTCCATGATAGCCTGTGCTCGCATGCTTGCCTCACGTGAACCGCCGTGAAGCGTAGGTACAGACGGCGGAAGCGACTTTGTTTTAAACTATGTAATAAAGATTACGAATATTTACGTTTTGGAACATAAATAGGTTAGGTCAGGTGAGGTTCCAGTGGTGAATAGTCATCAGTAGGGTTAGGATTTTGGTGGCATTTCGTGGTTCTAGAATCCATGGAGTCGCTATTTCCTATTTATTATAATACATATATAATAAATAGGAAATAGCGACTCCATGGATTCTAGAACCACAATTTGCCACCAAAAGTCCTAACTCTAGTCATCAGCCCACGGTGCCCCCGCTAACAGCCGGTTTTAGACGGTATGCTTCCACCTCAGCTCTCGCAGGAGACTGAGGTGGTCGAGAGTCCGTCATACCCCCCCACTTGGCTACCCTAGCCGTGGACGACGACGCGTAACGACATTTCCTCTCCGTAAAAAAAAAGGGTCGGTTAGGTTAGGTTTTGCTTTTTTAATCGTATTTCTTGTTGCAGAAATGGACCCCGCGGTAGCTATGGAAGTCGCGGCGTTATCGCGGCGTCGCGGGATCGACGACGCGATAAAACGCGGCGACTCCGACGTACAGGAGTTCTATAAGAACGCAACCATATTTGTGACTGGGGGCTCCGGGTTCGTGGGGAAGCACCTTGTGGAGAAACTGTTCAGGTTTGTTGGCACCGTTGGCATAGTTTGAATCTATGGCAGTATGCGCACGTGACCACGCGCTGGCGTAGTTGGTGACCCTGCCTACGAAGCTAGCGGTCCTGGGTTCAAATCCTAGTAAGGGCAGATATTTGTGTGATGAGCGAGAATATTTGTTCCTGAGTTATGGATGTTTTCTATGTATTTAAGTATATATTTTCTTTATAAGTATTTATATCTTTGTCTGGTACCCCATAGTACAAGCCTAGAGCTTAGTTTGGGACTAGGTCAATTCGTGTGACATTGTCCCCTGATATTTATGTTTGTAGGTATGTATTTTTGCACATAAACAATTACAAAACTTTTTTACATCAATATAGATAATGTACATATGCGAACTTATCCCATATGAGATCTCTTCCAGTTAACCTTTATTTTCCTAATACGACACGATACGACATTGGCCTTCTGTCTTATTTGGCTGAGGTAAGAGGAAGAACTAGTACCTCTTCCCTTTTCCCCTCAACTTTGTCCTCCAAAATGTTAAAAAAAAACCTGTCGTACCGTGTCAGGTGTCCCATCGTCTTTCCTTTTCTATTTTCTATAGTTTCCCCTTGAATCGCTGACACTCATTTGATGGGATGCGTCATTTCATCGAAACAAAGGACACCGCACGGAAAGTATGTATAAAAACTTCTGTGAATTTTGATAAAAAAAATATGTTACGTATTAAATTATATGAATAGTTTTTGAGATTTTTTTTTTAATGTGGATATTGGTTTCATAGAAAAATGTGTGGAGGAAAAAAAGTGGCCTGTTTTGAACAAAAATATTTTTGAAACTGTCCATAGAATATGTTTGAATTTGAATAATTTATGTTAACAATAAAAAAAGTTATGAAATATTCCAAATCCACGACTTTTCATTGGTTCGTTTAAAAAAACATGAAAAACAAAGTATTTTTCGTTAAAATTCATTTCTAATCTAAATATTGAAAAATAGGGGGCTGTGAGCCTGTGACACCAAACTTATATTAATAAAAAATATGCACAAAGTATCTCTTTAGTTATTTTTACTGTTATAGAAAACGGAAATATCACGATTATATAAAAAAAATAAAAAATGCAGACCAATTGTACTACGCTGCAACTTAAAAACTAAACACTTTATTATATCAGTTTTTTGATGAAGTTGATTAATTAAATGGTCTCTAAAACATTTTTTTTGTTCAAAACTGGCCACTTTTTTTTCTTTCATACATTTTCCTATGATACCAATATCTATATGATTTTTTACTATATATTTTTTGTCTCAAAAACTAGTCATAGGGCTTTATTTGCTTACCACAGAGTATTTTTATATATTGACCAAGACCAACATATATTTTTTTATCAGAATCACCGAAGTTTGTTTTCCATACTTTCCGTGCGGTCTCCTTTCTGCTGAAAACTTATGGCCTATTTACATTGATCCATCAAAAGCATGCCAGTAGAAGTACATTGCGTCGTTACAATAGCTCTCAGCTCAAACGTGGAAACCAAATCGTCAATGTATTTCTACTCTCATAATATGGATGGGTTAGGTTAGACCTGCGACCACCAAGAAATTATAACTCCTGGACGTGTTAATCCTGTTGATTAAATGAAAATTCGGCGAAGTAAAACATTCTACAACTCTCTCACTCTATTAGGTACAGGGTGTACCAAAAATAGCACGTCACAGTGACACCGGAGATTCCCGAGCCTCAGACCAACCTAACCAGCCCAACATGGCCTCTGTAAACGTTGCACCGTTTTCAAGTTATGCCAATTAGTTTTTTTTTATTTGTGCGCTGTCATATTTAGATGAAAGAAGCATCATTATGTCTATAACTAATGTAAAAGTTGGAAAAATACTGGAATGAACTTGACATAAATTATCAGCAAAACCACTTCGACTTTGAACACCTGCCATGTTTTTTTTACTAGAAACGAAATAAGCAAATAACTTCAAAAAAATATTTAGTGATTGACATAATAATGCTTCTTTCATCTTAATTAACTATTCATGACAGCGTACAAATAAAAATGAAAAAATTCGAAAGCTTTCCAAGTAAAGGCACTCACAATGTCAAAAGAGATGGAAAATAAGAAAAACCTTTAAATTGGCATAACTTGAAAACAGTGCAAGTTTTACTGAGGTCATGTTAGGCTGGTTTGGTTGGTCTTAGGCTGGGGAATCTCCGGTGTCACTGTGACGTGCTATTTTTGGGACACCCTTTATGAAATGAGTGTCGTTCGTTCATTCAATTAATTCATAAATCTTTCCATTGTGACTAAGGATACTATTTTCAACAGATCATGCGACATCAAGCGCGTGTTTCTGCTGGTCCGTGGCAAGAAAGGACATACTCCTCAGGAGCGGCTGACGAGGATCTTCCAGGACCCGGTGAGTCATTCTCAGTGAGCTAACGAGGGTTTTCGAACTGCCACGTGAGCTGGAACTGGCGTGCATAGGATGGGTTACCTTTGTTTCGCCGAAATATGTTTGGCAAATGTATCGTTTCCCAACCGTTTCATTTGCCAACCCGCTTCGTTTTCTGTAACCGTAAATATTATTTCAGGGTGTTATAAAAACTAACCTAACCTAACCTACAGGGTTCTACACGATGGTACTGAATTAAATCCTGAAAAAATTATATGACATAGGGTTGGCAAATGAAAAAGTTGGGAAACGATACATTTGGCAATTTTTTGCCAAACGGCCGGATCCCATTTAAACCATTTCATATGCTTTGTCAAAATCGCTCAACTATCTTAATCAAGATATATTATCCCCACTCTCGAAATAGGCACCGTTGAGCAGTTCCGGTGGCCATCTGTGATCTTCATCATTAGTTCCAATTCACCAAATGATACTTTCCGAATGTAAGTGCAAGACTTGTTAATAAAAATACTAAAATCGCTCTATGTATGTCTACAATATTTTTCCTAATCGGTCCAGCGATACTTAAAAAATAAAATAAAAAAGATCCTCAAGAATTGAGAACCAAGGGGCTCCCCCATCAGTCAGACCATGTCACAACTATCACTAACTCCCGATTATCCGCAGGTATACGACTCTCTCCACAAACAAAAGCCGGAGTTCACGAAGCAAGTGACTCCAGTAGAAGGAGACATCACCAAGATCCGGCTCGGCATCAGCGACCAGGACTGGCATATGCTGTCCAACGAGGTAACTACAGGATCCATAATAGTATTATTGGGGGGTTGACAACAAGATGGAGTGACGACCTTGTAAAGATCGCGGGAACGCAGTGGATGCGAAAAGCACAAGACCGGTCTGAGTGGAGAGCCTTGGGGGAGGCCTATGTCCAGCAGTGGACGCCTTTCGGCTGACATGATGATGATGATGATGATGATTATTGGGGGGTTGAGATGGACCTTGTGTGCCTCTTTGACCATTGCTGATCTTTTGCGGCAGCCCTTTGTTAGGAGCTCCCCGCAAAGCCCGTTGCGTCCAGGAATTTCCAGATGCTTTGGGCAGTGAGTTCTATCTCTTGTGGGGCCATGATAGGTCGCCCTAGGTTAGGGCTACCATATCTCAGGATTCATCCTGAAATTTCAGGATTCTTGGACTCTTCTCAGGATTGCGGCCGGATTTCGCAAAATATTGGAAATCTCAGGATCTTTAGAATTTTCAATAAAATACAGTACATTTTAAAGATCGCTTTAATAAAAAGTAAAACAAACTTAAAATAATATTCCTAATAGACAAAATAATTGAAGTAATCAACTTAGGTAAAGACTTTTTTAATTTGTTTATTACGTCTGAGAGAAAATTCTCAAACTCCAACAAAATCTCAGGACTTTTCAATGGAAATCACGCCTGTTCTCCGGATTTTTGAATTTTTCATCTGGTAACCCTACCTAGGTAGATACTTCTCATACGTCCGCATGAGCATTGTGTGGAGGATGTGCATTGTGTCTCTGTGTCCTGACAGAACTTGCATGTCGCGTCTCTTTCATACCCATCCAACCACGTAACTGCAGGATCCGTGATACAGCACCAGCAGACTAGTTCATTTATTAATTTTCACTTCTCACGCTCTGAAATGACTCATTATAGCTATGTATACGCGGACTAAAGTGATGCATTGAATCCCTAGGGACTAAAGTGGCACTTCACTCCCTAGGGTACTACTTTTTCTTTTTAATTTCCTTATAAGTTAAAGCCTTGGAAAGCCACGTAGTTTCCTGCTCATGGTGAACTACTTTCATATGAGACTAGATTTAACGAGACGGTTTTGTCAGGTGGACATAATCTTCCACGTGGCCGCCACCACCAACTTTGATGAGCCACTCAGGATGGCCACCCTCACCAACGTGAGAGGCACCACGCAGGCGCTGCTGCTGGGAAAAGACTGTAGCCGTCTCAGGTAAGGAGCATGCTTTCAGTGGTGGCAGGCATACCTTCAAATAGCGTTATTTTTCGATAACGTTATAAAACTCGGATCCGTAGCGGTATTCGTCATAACGATATAAACTGTGAAGTCGATCTGTGTATCGATGTGAATCGATATATACCTAATAATTAATAACGCCCTTTTACTGCACTTAATTTTGTTGGTTCGTACAATACCAAGATGGCCGTCATTGCCACCGATCTAATTTGCACACTCACCATAACACGGGACATCTTGTTAAATAAAGAATCGTACATACATACATACATGAACCCTACAACCTTACACTCCTTTTTTTTCGTGTAAAAACCTAAAATCTGATAGACCGGCGACTTTACGCCCATGGGCTTTGTTGTTGTTTTGTAACGAATAAATGTTTTTCTTTCTTCTATCTTTATCTATAGCTCCTACTTTCTTGGTTTTTCTTGGTCTAGGCGGTAAAAACGGGTCTATATTGACTGACATAATTATTTTTAGTCATAATGTGCTTTAGGTCATAATCATCGCAAGTCATAATGCAAAACTGTTACTTTTTCAGGAGTTTTATAAATCAAGCCTAACCTAACCTAGCCTTGTCTACACGTTAGATATTTCAGAACTTCTGAAAAGTTTACAGTTTCAGCGATATAAAAAATTATGACTATCAAAAATTATGTCAACAATTACATTATGACCAATAAAATTATGGGAAACAAAGAGCTCCCGGTAAAACCATATTGACCTTATGGTATTGTTTTTAAATCTGCCGTTACTGTCAAGTAAATAAGAGCTATTAAAACGTTGACAAAACGGAAACACGTCAAAGACATGGTTTTTACCGCCTAGAATCTCGGCCCTGGAGGCATGTGTCCTTGCCTTCTCCATGTATAAAAATAAATTCCTCTCCAGCCTTATCTTCATGCTGTTCCTCCTCCCTCAGGTCTTTCGTCCACGTGTCCACGGCATACACCCATGCCACGCATGGACGCATCGGAACGGAGGTACGGGAGGAGTTCTATCAGAGCCCCGCCTCCCCCCACACCATCATAAAACTGGTGGAGGAGCTGAGTGAGGAGAAACTGGCTGCTATCAAATCTAAGTAAGTATTTTAGGGGGAATAAAATATTTATTTACTTATTTATTTATTTCAAAAACACCTTAGGTGCTACCACAAAAAAAATCGCCAAACTGGGGGCAGTTTGAGTTTGAGTTTGACGCATTTTTTATGATTTAAACTTGTATTTTCTCTCTAAGTGAATTGTATTCTTTTGAGAAAATAAATATCTTAAACCGTAATAAAATTAATCAAGAAAAGTTTTGGGTTTCTGACGCCAAGCTCTCACTTCACCATCATCATCATATCAGCCGAAAGACGTCCACTGCTGGACATAGGCCTCCCCCAAGGCTCTCCACTCGGACCGTTCTTGTGGTTTTCGCATCCACCGCGTTCCCGCGATCTTTACAAGGTCGTCACTCCATCTTGTTGGAGGCCTACCTACAGCTCGTCTCCCGACTCTCACTTGACTATTTTTATTATTATTATTTTTTTGGGTTTGGTATGATTACAGTTAATCATACCAAATTTGACGGTTGTATGTTTTACCCTTTTAACGATACAACAAAAATTAAAATACGTCGAAAAAAAACAACAAAAAATCCGGGGGAAAAAACCCGTATCAGTTACGGTCCAAAAGATACAGCTCTTTAGAGTTAGGACGGACGGACGGACGTCCGTTGAGCTCCCCTTCGGGCACGGACGGAACCCCAAAAAAGTATGCCGAGGAATGTGCCGAGTCAATATAATAATAGTATTTTACGTGACGGTTGCGTAATGACAGAGATTACAACATGAGTGTGGTTTAAAAACGAGCCGCAAGGCGAGTTTCATAATAGATCACTCGAGTGTTGTAATGCTAATTACGCAGTCTCGTACAATACTTTATCTACACACGTATTATAAGTACTCTGAGATGGGTTCAGAAGCAGAAAGACAAATGGCCAGCATTACCTTACCTGTGGTAGTAGGTGACAGCGATGACAGCTGTAACGTAATTTTGAAATTACGTTATCGAATATTGTAAGGTAATAAATATCCAAAAAAAATATATCCAAATTTGGGACATCTTCCAAAATTAACAGCTGTCATCGCTGTCACCTACTACCATAGTTAATGCTGGTCATTGCCTACGGGTTTTGAACGCATAGTAGAGGACTTATGTTATGAGTGTAGATAAATATATAAATGGCTGGGCGGGGAAATATAAATAATACATGTGGTTTTTTTCTAACCGCGTGGTTGCCGGGTTAGAATAGTGCCACTCTATGTCTTCCCGTGGAAGTCGTAAGAGCGACTAAGGGAATAAAGGCTTGTAGTACTGTTAGGCGATGGGCTTGCAACCTGTCACTTATACGATGGGAAACATCTTAGCCTGATTGTGCAAAATGTGGTTACAGAATTATCAACAGAGTTTTAGAGTTGTAGGTAATTCTGTAGGTCTGCCTACCCCACTCTGTGAATGAAAGCTGTATGTATGTATGTATCCATTCCAATGATACCCCATTTGTCAGTTCGTCCACTTTTTTTCTTTTTTACAATATGGCGTCTGGTTGCCGCCATATTGAATTTTGATCACCGTCATATCTTTAGAGACACACAAGATTAAGAAAATCGATTGACATAAGAATCACCGAAATCATTCAACGTGTTTAGTTTCCAGAGCGCCACAAAGGACCGTACATACATACATACATATATAGGCTAATAAACACATTCCTCATTCGACAATCGGATAATAACAACTTTGCTCTCTTTGTTGCACAAATAAACTATTCTCGGATACCCATTATAACTACTTCACCTATTAACTCATTATTGTGTATGTAGGTATATAAATAAATCATGAGCGGGTTTGTACACTAGATACAATATAGCTCGGTTAGGTTAATTAGAATTCATAAGTTATTGATTGCGTCAATCTCCGTATTGTTTACTTCTTTTGAATGCTTCTGTTGTTTTTAAGTAGGAAGAGTTTATTACTACTAAGCGACAATAGGGAATATTCATGTATTTTTTCACAAATTCAAAAAAATCTGATTCTATTGTATGCTCAATTATATAATATAAAAAGAGGTAGATATTCGTTGCTTAAATACAAAAGCGCCACAATACAAGCCTTTATTCCCTTAGTCGCTCTTACTACTTCCACGGGAAGACATAGAGTGGCACTATTCTAACCCGGCAACCACGCGGTTAGAAAAAAAACACATGTATTATTTATATTTCCCCGCCCAGCCATTTATATATTTATCTACACTCATAACATAAGTCCTCTACTATGCGTTCAAAACCCGTAGGCAATGACCAGCATTAACTATGGTAGTAGGTGACAGCGATGACAGCTGTTAATTTTGGAAGATGTCCCAAATTTGGATATATTTTTTTTTGGATATTTATTACCTTACAATATTCGATAACGTAATTTCAAAATTACGTTACAGCTGTCATCGCTGTCACCTACTACCACAGGTAAGGTAATGCTGGCCATTTGTCTTTCTGCTTCTGAACCCATCTCAGAGTACTTATAATACGTGTGTAGATAAAGTATTTGTACGAGACTGCGTAATTAGCATTACAACACTCGAGTGATCTATTATGAAACTCGCCTTACGGCTCGTTTTTAAACCACACTCATGTTGTAATCTCTGTCATTACGCAACCGTCACGTAAAATACTATTATTATATGGACGTAGTTATGCAAAAACGTTCCAACCCACACTGATGCCATTTTGAGATACACGCAATTTAGTGTTTTTAGTTGTACACTTTTTTGCCCAAACTAGAATAGGCTAATACTATAAGTTTTACTGTAGAAATATATGATCATTACTTAATGAAGTACCTGTTTTATAAATATTTTTAGTTAAATGGTGGATTTTTAGACGACATGGTATTGAAACGTCTTTGTTTTGTATAGACACTCGAACCAAATAATTTAGCAAAAACGTTCCATCGAGTATTTTACTTTAAATTAAAAACTTTAACAAGAATAAAGACTATGAATAGGTGAAGTTATAAATACGAATTAAAATAATAACAAAAGGAAACGAAATCATTATTGTAAAAGAAGAACATCATCATCATTGTTATGCATAAACGTTCCAACCCACACTGACACCATTTTGAGATAAACGCAATTTAGTGATTTAAGTTGTACACTTTTTTGCCCAAACTAGAATAGACTAATAATATAAGTTTTATTATAGAAATATAAGGTCATTACTTAAAGATGTACCTGTTTTTTTAAATATTTATAATAAAACGGTAGGTTTTTAGACAAAATAGTATTAAAACGATTTTATTTTGTATGGACACTCATTCCAAATAATTCTGTAAAAACGTCCCACCAAGTATGTAATGTGTAATGTGCAGGTTTAAATTATAAAATGTGGTGCAAATAGTCTGAAATAATAAATAAGAAATAATAGAAAAATACGGAGCTGAAATATTATTATAATTAATTATAAAAGATTGATTGTAGATTGTTTGCTTGTACTCTTACAAATAATAATGTTTCCAGAAATAGTCCTACCATCCGCACATTTAATACTATCTGTACTAAATGTGACAGTCATGTTCTCCATGTCACTGAATGCTTGAACCGCTGCAGCACTTGCGCTTAATGTAAAGGATTAGGTTAATAATAATATTTGTTTTTAATCATTATTTTTAAAGCAAACATGCTGTAATTTGTTAATGCTGTGGACAGTTGTTATTAAATTGCAAACATTATCTTCTATAATTTAGTAATAATTTGTAATAAAAAGTGTCAGTTTGTAATTTGTTACTGTTCCATTAAAATAAATAAATAAATAAATAAATAAGTACATCATCAGTCTTAAGTCTTAAGCGTTCTATAAAATTGGAGACAATTCTCAGGAATGTACTGGTCTATTGGTCTATATTTCTTCCGATTAGAAATATTTTTTCCAAATTTTTTGTACTACTATAAAAGTCTGTATTGGATTGAACTAAAAGGTTCCCCATATTTTGGATCATTTACCCATCACTTTGTTAATTAGCAAAGCAAACTTCCAATCGTATATGAAACATTTTTTGCAAAATCACAAGTGTCACATGGGTTTTACTAAAACGTTCCAACATACATAGGACATTTTTTGCAAGACCACAAGTATCACATAAAAAAGTATATAATGTTTCAAGACTATTTGAATCATTTTAACAAAGTATTATTAATGGATTGTATAAAATAAAAACGTTTCAGTTTCCATGTTATGTTTTTTTTTCTATGCAAGCCCTTGTTTGCTAAAAATGTGGGTTGGAACGTATAATCAAAAATTTTTTTTTATAGAAATAAGCCATAAAGACTGGAACCTTTTTGCTAAACTGATGAAAGGTGTCAAAAAAGGTACACTAGTGGCTTTATCTCAATTTTGTGTGACTTGTGGGTTGGAACGTTTTTGCATAACTACGTCCATATTGACTCGGCACATTCCTCGGCATACTTTTTTGGGGTTCCGTCCGTACCCGAAGGGGAGCTCAACGGACGTCCGTCCGTCCGTCCTAACTCTAAAGAGCTGTATCTTTTGGACCGTAATTGATACGGATTTTTTGTTGTTTTTTTTCGACGTATTTTAATTTTTGTTGTATCGTTAAAAGGGTAAAACATACAGCCGTCAAATTTGGTATGATTACAGTACAAACCCAAAAAAAAAAAATAATAAAAATAGTCAAGTGAGAGTCGGGAGACGAGCTGTAGGTAGGCCTCCAACAAGATGGAGTGCCGACCTTGTAAAGATCGCGGGAACGCGGTGGATGCGAAAACCACAACCACCTATTAACTCATTATTGTGTATGTAGGTATATAAATAAATCATGAGCGGGTTTGTACACTAGATACAATATAGCTCGGTTAGGTTAATTAGAATTCATAAGTTATTGATTGCGTCAATCTCCGTATTGTTTACTTCTTTTGAATGCTTCTGTTGTTTTTAAGTAGGAAGAGTTTATAACTACTAAGCGACAATAGGGAATATTCATGTATTTTTTCACAAATTCAAAAAAATCTGATTCTATTGTATGCTCAATTATATAATATAAAAAGAGGTAGATATTCGTTGCTTAAATACAAAAGCGACACAAATCAAAATGTGTTTGTGTTGCATTTAAATTCCGAATGCTATTTACTTTAAGTTTTAAATCAAACTATATTTATTTTTGATTTGTGGCGCTTTTGTATTTAAACAGCGTATGTTACCTGTACGGTATTCCGCGGGTAAAAATGGCCCGACTTACGCACACATAATCAGTAAATATTGCAATTAAACACTAATCCATAAATGACATTTGAATGCAGGATGGTATGCTAATTTCCGGGAGCGAAACAGAGACGAGCGTATGTTGCTCAGAGGGCTCAGACAAGATGCACTACGCTAACTAACGTTTCTATTCGATTCGTTTTTAAACCAATCGCGTCACGGGTAGACCACGTGACTTTTCGTATCACGTCATCTTCCAGTGACGCGATTGGTCTAAAAACGAATCGAATAGAAACGTTAGTTAGCGTAGTGCATCTTGTCTGAGCCCTCTGCAGACTAGTTCACGGTTCCGTTGACGGCGCAAGACTAAGTAAAGGTGTACCAATTGGCTTGGTTTTAGGGTGCCACTATCGAAGTGCGTATAACATATCTACCTCTTTTTACTATATTATATCATTGTGTATGCAGATGTAACAAACAGTTGAGAAAAAACATTTTTGAATAGCTATAAAAATAACCAAGATATAAGCCAACCATTTGTTCCTATATCTATAACATGGAGTTTATACGACCGACCTGTTACATGACGTCACAGTGCATATCGAGCCTCTCTGTCTAATCGCTGCCTATAACAGTTTAAAATGCTTATATCATCCGTATTAACCCGCGTGTCATCGGTCCCACGTACTATGAGCGTGTACCCGCCAAACTTAAAAATGTACAATCCGACGAACATAAATATTAATAATCACAGAATACAAGAAATAATACTAATTAAAGCAACAACAATTAAACAAATAATGGTCACTCGTCCTATGTCAATATATGTACAAAGGTTAATAAACGTCAAACACAATAATAAATTTACATTTCCAGCTCCATGTATTCATCCGCGGAGTATAATGGATTATCCAATAAAAGGTTTCTCAGCTGGGGCACGTTTTAAAAGCTGCAAGTTACAATTTTCAGGTCTAAACTGGCAACACTACTCAAATGTCTGGGGCACGTTTTATAAAGCTTCAAGTTACAATTTTACAGGTCTAAACTGGCAACACTGCTCAAATGGCTGGCCTGGGGCCTGTTTTATAAAACTACAAATTAAAATTTACAGGTTACATGTTTCCATTTGACACAACCTCGACCAATGACGGTTACAAGTTTCCATTTGACACAACCTCGACCAATAACTACCAGCCATTTGAGCAGTGTTGCCAGTTTAGACCTGTAAAATTGTAACTTGTAGCTTTATAAAACGTGCCCCAGCTGAGAAACCTTTTATTGTTTAATCCATTATACTCCGTGGATGAATACATGGAGCTGGAAATGTAAATTTATTATTGTGTTTGACGTTTATTAACCCTTGACATCGGACGAGTGACCATTATTTGTTTAATTATGTTTTTTTCTTGTATTCTTTGATTATTAGTATTTATGTTTGACGATCTCAATGTAATTTCGTATTCTTTAACATGCAATGCAATTTATTTTAATATAACATTGATGAATAAAGAAACTAAACTAAACTAAACTATTTCTTAGTCGATTTTAATTTAAATTTCACTTCCATGAATATTCTATTATGGCTGACGATATAGTATAGACCCTATTTATATTTATTTATGTTCTTTTTTGTTTAGACTGATTGAAGACTGGCCGAATACATACGCGTTTACGAAAGCCATCGCCGAAGAAGCAGTCAGAACCATGGCTGGAGAGATGCCGATATGCATCGTCAGACCTGCAATTGGTAAGTTCTAATAGCCAAGATGTATCCAAGGATCGTTAACTGCGAGCGAAATCCATTGAAATGACGTATGACAACCAGTTAGGGTTGGCGATGGTTCTAAATTGATGAACTAAAATATTATGTACTAAAATAATACAAATAAATATAACTGAACAGAATCTGAATCTCAGTGTAATGTTATTATTACAGTTAAATGGTAAATTTTTGTATTGTATTTACAATTTTTATCCAAAACTCTCCAAATTTTTCACTTGGGACAGTGAGTAATAATTTTCGCAAATACGATGGCGAAACAACACAAATAACACAATCAGCCTTGCAGTTACCTGAAAAAAAAACTTAATTGCTTGTAATCCCACAAATCTAAAGTTTTTATGGAGATCGAAAAATATTACTTCGTTTCTGACAAACAAAATAATTAAATTAAATAATACCTACAGTCCTTTTATGTGCAGTAGTTTCTGATTATTTTGATGACTAACAGTTGCATTACGTATTTGCTGTCAATAAATCAGGGCAGGCTACATAGTTTAATATTATTCATTTCATCTATTGACAATATATTTATCAATTCCAAGAAGTTTTAGTTTAATGTCATAGATAGCACTTATTACTTATTAGTGTCTAGGTGACCTAGACACTGATAAGTATAATATAATGATATTAATGATAAATAAACACATTCCTCCATACATATGAATAAGTAACATAACTGACGATTCGAAAGTGCTTGTTTCTAAGCCTACTCAATAAATATTTTTTGCCTTTGACTTGACTTGACTGGGTAGCAACCCTAGTACTTCAATGGATTTCGCTCGCAGTTAACGATCCTTGTGCATTACCTAACTAGCGTTTCTATTCGTTTAGTTTTTAAACCAATCGCGTCACAGGTAGATTACGTTAAGTAAGTTAGGCTAGACATGAGACTCCCAAAAACAATTAACTCCTTTCGATTCGATTCAATTCTTTATCTACACTCATATCATAAGTCCTATGCGTTCAAAACCCGTAGGCAATGACCAGCATTACCTGTGGTAGTAGGTGACAGCGATGACAGCTGTTAATTTTGGACGATGTTCCAAATTTGGATCTCATTACCTTCCAATATTCGATAACGTAATTTCAAAATTACGTTACAGCTGTCATCGCTGTCACCTACTACCACAGGTAAGATAATGCTGGTCATTTGCCTTTCGGCTTCTGAACCCATCTTAGAGTACTTATAATATGTGTGTAGATAAAGTATTGTACGAGACTCTGCGTAATTAGCATTACAACACACGTGATCTATTATGAAACTCGCTTTACGGCTCGTTTCATAAACCACACTCATGTTGTAATGCCTGTCATTACGCAACCGTCACGTAAACTACTATTCAATGATACGTTAATTAAAAGGTTATTCGATAAAATAATAGTTATAGGTGAAAAACTTAGGTAAATGACCTCTTGCATGTAGTTGTAATACATCTGTATAGACCGTTCGACATTCTCTATTTGAAATTTGACATAATGTCCATATTAGTTTTGTACACTACTACATGCAAGAGATCATTTACTTAAGTTTTCACCTGTACCCTAGCGAACCATATGATCATCGTGTCCTTGTTTCCAGTGATCGGGGCGAACCTGGAGCCCACTCCTGGCTGGGTGGACATCAGCAGTGCCTATGGACCTAGTGGAGTGAGTAATTCGAATTATAAAACAAACCGTGCAAGAGCATGTTGGACCATGCTCAGTGTAGAGTTCCGAAGCCGTTACTAGGGTGATCCATAAGTTTTGAGAATCAGTAAGAACCATCTACATAATGATATTCTTTTAATGTGGACTATACCATGGCACTAATGAAACTTAAATTAGAGAAAAAAAATGTATACATTATTCATTTGTTTTCCTGTGATAGCTAAATAAAAAACATCTGTATTAACAATTTTACAAGACGGCAAAAATAAGAGTTAGTTTTGTAATAATTTGGAGCTGTGTGGAAAAAGTTCTGGTACACTAATAAAAAATATTGTTATTGAAAATGAAACCTTGATTTATCATTATTATTTAAAGGATAAATAAGTTATCATTGCAGTGGATTTTTTTATCTCCAACTCTGTCACCAAAATTTAGGGTGGTTATTTCGGCCTTTTCCAGGATTATTGAGGCCTACAAATAAATACTGCGACATTACTTATTTATTATTGTAGCAGTTGAGTTCAAATAATCTAGGAGAGTTATATAACATTATTCTATCCTAATTATGGCAAAATATTAAAAATAAGCGGAAGAAAAAAATTACGAATTGGCGGCAGGAATTGTGCTTCAGAGCATTCTAATTGATAAGGGTGCCGCTCGTCGACCAAAGATCAGAACTGATAACCGCTCTCCCCGTTATTTAGCCCTAACTTTCGACTACTACTTCTCATTCACTAATATTCAAAAACAACTACATAAAAATCACGAGCTGGTGATGACATAGTGAAGGTACAAAATTTGGCCATTTTGACCTCCAAAAGTAAAATTATTTTTAAAGTGGTAAAATTAAACAATTGAATGACGTTAATAAGTGTTCGGAAATATAGAAAGTGTGCTCATTCCAATTAAAATATAACGATTTACATATCTCCCATTTTTAATACCGCTTATCAAAACTTATGGATCACCCCGTACAAACACAAAAATCTGTCTCAAATCAACATATATATGAACATACTGTCTTCTATCTATGATTCTTACTTGTAATAACACTCATACTATTTCAAGTACAGAAAAGGTTTCACAGACCAAACTAGGAATAATTATAGACGAGAACCTTAAATGGGAGTCGCAATTGGATAACATTACGAATAGAATAAATAAATATCGCACGGTGAGAACGAAAGTGACCTAATTCAAAATGTTGGTAAAATGAGTTAAATATGTAAAATGACTTAAAAAAAGATGTTATTTTGCTTACTCAATCAAAAACTGACGAAATCGGGCTAGAATGGGAGAAACATAGACTTTGGGTCTCTTTCATTTCCGCGCGCCTCGCCCCTCTCGCCATTGCAATAATGACGAATTTCGTATTGCGTCAGAAGTGTTTGCACGTAATTTAAAAAATACAGTGACCTATAACTTAGTGCGTCGTTACATCACGTGTAATAAGGTAAGCTCTATGAATGGATTTAAGTCTTAAAGTGACCAATGTCCTTTTTGAGTCATTCTATCATTTAAATTTATACTGTTCGGTCTGACTTAAAACTAGTTGAGTCATTTTTACATTTTAAGCTGTACCTAAACCAATGACTCTTTAGTCTTAAAGTGACCTAATTCAAAATAGGCCACTGGTACTTTATGTCAATTCTAATGCAGTGACTTAATTATATTTCGAAGGTTTTTTGGGCAGACATTAACTTTAGTAAATTTAATATTTAAAACATTAAAAACAAATAGAATTGGTTAAGGAACGCGTAAGGAACCCAAAGAAATTGTTATTTTTCCTTAAGCTCTTTGTTTCGAGAAGTTATGATATAATTAAGAAGAAAACTCCTAAAACGTAAACACATTTTAATGATTTCCCAAAAAGTTTGATTTTTGTATTAGGTCACTTTCGTTCTCACCGTGCGATATGTCGCACGTTTAATCAAACAAAGAAATATCTCTAAATAGAAATACATTCGAGTTTTAACCCTAACTTTTGATAATAGAGGTTTAGAGACTATATAGTGGTTTAGTTTATTTACATTATAGTTTCTTAGTTAAGTTTAAATTGTGTATTTTTTGTCTTTTTATGGAACCTGTTTTCCGGAATAAACTATTTCATTTCATTTCCATTTTCATTTATCTAAAACTGACTTTGGTTTTGAGTTAATCCTTTGTTTGATTAAACGTGCGATGTGTTTGCCCTAAAACAACTTAGTAGAGACTGGTATTAAAACCGCGCTTGCCTGCTATCATGCCTATGTTGAATCGAATTGCGCTACGGTTTACTATATGGGGTAATAGCACCCAGTTCTGTCGGGCGTTTATCGCACAAAAAAAGTGCATTAGAGCAATGCATGGAATGCGACCAGGCGAAACATGTCGGCCACTGTTTAAAAAGCTTGGTTTAATGCCACTTCCTGCTCTCTATATACAGGGTGTTAGGTAATGAGTGGATACTCCTTGAATTATGGATAGAGGGCACTTAGGACGTTATGAAAAAGCTGAAATAGGTTAAGTAAAAGTCGCGCGGTTTTCGAGATATTTGGACTTTTAGGTTTTTTTCGAAAATGAACACCCTTGTTCAATGTTTTGATCATAGCACCATTCAAAGCTATTTTTTTTCAAATTTTATTTTTTCTCAATATTCTTGAATACTTATGTTATCAGATAGGCATCATCATTAATGTGAGACTACAATGGATTATTAAAAAAAAAAATCGCAAACTTGATTTTTGCATTTTCAATCGTACATTGATTGAACTTTCAGCACCCATGGTGAAAAAAAATGACACTACCGTCTAGTTACCCATAAGCTTAAAAACATGCCAATTTATTGACAATTTAAAAATAATTATTACCTTTTGAATTTAAAATCAAAATGCCAAATTATAATAAAAATACACGCCCACCCACACTTTATATAATAATAATATGCTAATATGCTAAACTAAACTTAACCGTGCGACTTTTACTTAACCTATTTTAGCTTTTTCATAACGTCCTAAGTGCCCTGTTTCCATAATTCAAGGATTATCCACTCATTACCTAACATCCTGTATACGAAGTGTGCGTGTTCGTTCACAAACACCAACTAATATTTAAAAAAGCATGTGATAGCCATCCACGCTCCTGTCGAAATCCGGATAGATTACTCCCAGAGCATTCCAGACTGGCAAAGTATAAAAAAGTTGCCTGAATATAAGTATAAAAATATATAATAAAATACCAAATGAGATGATGACAATGAATACTATAAAATTTCAAAAGCAACTACACCAATGACTTACTAATAAAAAAATGTATAGTTTAAAGTGTGTGTTGCCAGTGATGACTTACGGATCTGAGACGTGGGCGCTAACAATGGGCCTTATAAGGAAGCTCAAAGTCACTCAGAGGGCTATGGAGAGGGCTATGCTCGGGGTTTCTCTGCGTGATAGAATCAGAAATGATGATATCCGCAGTAGAACTAAGGTTACCGACATAGCCCGAAGAATAGCCAAACTTAAGTGGCAGTGGGCGGGGCACATTGCTCGCAGGACTGATGGCCGATGGGGTCAGAAGGTTCTTGAGTGGCGTCCGCGGACCGGGAGACGAGCTGTAGGTAGGCCTCCAACAAGATGGAGTGACGACCTTGTAAAGATCGCGGGAACGCGGTGGATGCGAAAAGCACAAGACCGGTCTGAGTGGAGCGCCTTGGGGGAGGCCTATGTCCAGCAGTGGACGTCTTTCGGCTGACATGATGATGATGATGATGATAGTTTAAATGAATTCTTTATGATGTTTATAATAATATTAATGTAATAACCGTGACATGGATGAAATACGAATGGTATGGTACCTATGAATAGTTTGTATTCCGCTAAGTGACAAATCTGTAATTTTTCCATACCAAATATGGTTAAACATGTAAACCTACCAATTGAATACTGTACTTATGTTAACACCTCACTGGTAATGTTTGTTGCAAATAAAGTATTCTTATTTTTATTCTTCTTATTCTTAAGCCGGTACAGTCGAGTTCATAAATATGTGTACATTTTAGTACCTTGTCTATTTAATCTGCCGTATATGAGTTAGGTCACAGATCAGTGGGCAGACCATCAGCTCGTTGGTCTGATGACATTTGGCAGACAATTGGGAAAGGATGGATGGCGGGCGTTAGCACGAAACCGGGCAAAATGGCGTGAAAATTAAGAGCCCTTTACCCTGCAGTGGGTAGATGTGGGCTGAAATGGATATGAATAGAAGATAAGATAAAAGATAAAATATATTTATTCAGTAAGTAGGCCGTACGGGCACTCTTACACGTCAAGAATCTACCAGCGCTTCCCAAGAGGAGACCGCTGCTGAGAAGAAATGCCGCAAGAAACTCAGCAGTCAGTCATTTTTTAAACATATTACAATGGTTGCTACTTAGTCTAGCATTATATAAAGCTATAAATATTAAATTAAATATTATACAAAAATAACTTTCGTAGTTCAGCAGGAAAACATGCCAAAGATCTTACGAGAGAGACAGAGGGAGAGAAGGGAAAAAAAATACCTATTTATGTGTATATAAGACGGTGCAAGACGACAAAAGTTTCGATATGTTTTTCTACATCAACAGTGTCCCTAGACAAGATAAAGCTTTTGCATTTGAATAAATTATAATTGACTAAGTTTCGGGTTTACAATAGTTACAGCAATTAAAGTGACAAGGTACCAAAGTGTACACATATTTATGGATTTGACTGTACTCACTAGCGAGCTGTAACTGTCCCTGTAGCAGGTACAGTAACCAGCTAACTCGAACCGAGAGGGACGGATTACTTGTTCAACTAATTTTGAAATAGTAGTATAGTAGATCACACGAGTGTTGTAATGCTAATTACGCAGAGTCTCGTACAATACTTTATCTAAACACATATTATAAGTACTCTAAGATGGGTTCAGAAGCCGCAAGGCAAATGACCAGCATTACCTTACCTGTACTAGTAGATGACAGCGATGACAGCTGTTACGTAATTTTGAAATTACGTTATCGAATATTGTAAGGTAATATGATCCAAATTTGAAACATCTTCCAAAATTAACATTGCCTACGGGTTTTGAACGCGTAATAGACAAGTTTCCATTTGACACAACCTCGACCAATGACGACCAGCTATTTGAGCAGTGTTGCCAGTTTCTCTCACATAAAATGAAGCGAAGCGAGGACGGGTCGGTAGTATTATAAAAATATCGCTCCGTATTGACGATGAGCTGGCCTAGTTGATAGTGACCCTGCCTACGAAGCTAGCGGTCCTGGGTTCGAATCCCGGTAAGACAGATATTTGTGTGATGAGCGCGAATATTTGTTCCTGAGTCTTGGATGTTTTCTATGTATTTAAGTATATATTTCTCTATATAAGTATTTATATCGTTGTCTAGTACCCATAGTACAAGCCTAGAGCTTAGTTTGGGACTAGGTCAATCGGTGTGACATTGTCCCCTGATATTATTTGTTGCAGCTCGTGCTCGGCTGCGGCTTAGGCGTCGTGCATACATTCATGGCAAACAACGACTCCCAAATCGACCTGATCCCCGTGGACTACGTGAACAACGCCACCATCGCCGCGGGCTACGCCACGGCCCAGCGCCACGCGCGTGGCCATCGAGACGTCAAAATATACGTCGTGGCACCCATGCGGAACCCGCTCAATTGGCGTAAGTATATCCACAGAAGCTATTGTGTTTATTTCTTGATAAAACAGTGTTTTCATGTCTAATTACACTAATTCTACAATATTTTTTAAAAATGTACTTATTAAATAAGTAGCATGCAGATTTGCCAGATATAATTTATAATTCATGTTTATTCATCGACACGATAAAATAATCTATACAAAGTATGTCGATATAATTGACAACAATTCATATGTGCTAAGGTAGTAAAATAAAATACCGTTTGTAGATTTTACACTGCTGATTACAGTAAAAATATTTTTGGTTTTTTTTATGCAGTAGATTTTTTATATTTAGGAAAAACAGTAAAAAAAGTTGGATTGAGAATGTTAGGAATACACTTATAGTGCCCTTAGTCCATTTATTACCACAGGAATTGAAAAAAAAAATACAACTGTCATTTCCATTTTTCATCTGTCTGACGGATTACTTGATTCTAACGACACGCTTTCGATTTTCGTAATACTATTTTCTTGTATACGCTATTTAAAATGAAAGTGACTAACGGATTTGTAAAAGCGGATAGCCGCAATCTGCCCAAAGTTGACGAATTTATGTTGTTACAGTTGTTATTGTTGTTGACAAGTGACATGACATGACAGTCCGTTCTGTTTCTGTTTAAAGTTACATTTTTTTATTTTATATCATGCCAAGATCACGACATCAGTAGGTATTCCTAACCATGGTACAATAATATACTTCGCCTGGTATTCTCTTCCGAGAAACCTTGTTCACGTGAGTGGACACGTACTACGTCATATCCGTCAACCGAAGATTTCCAAACTTTAAAATCGGGGTAATTTTAAAATATAAGCTCGTATATATTAACTTAAGACTATCATTTTCTATAGGTTTTAGGTTTTGACCATTTACTGTTCTCTATAAAAAAAAACGTATAGACGTGTTGCTACATTTTGACGTAGGTACGGGTATAAGTTCTACGAGGTTCATACACATTTTGTTTTCATTTCATAGGACTAAAGTAGACCTGATGGCGCTTATACGCATGTGGGTTCAGCCAGCAAATTAGGCTTTAAAAACGTTAACTTCGGGTATGTCCACAGGAAAGACGGTAGGTAACCTAAATCTTTGTATGACCCTCGAGCAATGTGCTGTGACCACCGGCACTTAAATGTTGAACATTTAATGGTAAATATACGATTAAGTATACTCATAACAAAATAAAAAATAAGTTCTAAATATTATAGGACTATGGATTATGAGAACTTGAATATTGATAAGCGCTTTTTTATTAGGCGCTTCCTCTCATTTAGGGACATAAAATACTAGTCACCATATTTAACCGTGGTTTTAGGCCCGCAATATCGCAACCACTCCTCGGCAAGCGATTATTTTGGTGGTAAAAGTATAGAAACCGACAGTGTCCTACCCTTTCTGCTCTTACAGCTTTTAATAGAGCATTTAACTATTTTGCATTTTACAAAAATAAGTCATCGACAACTTTTACCACGACAGTTTGAAAATCATTGGCGTGTCATTAGCGTCATGATACCGAGCGAGAGCGGAATATGATATTCCCATAGGTTCGAATAGTATGACGGGAAACATCAAGTTGACAAATTTGTAACCGGCCGGTTTGATCTGTTGAATCCGGTGATGCCTGTGGTATCAGGTTGTAATTCCACATTGTAATGTAACCTTTATGTTTAAAAAATATCCGTGTTAGTTACTTTCATGCATAAATGTATATACAATATTAAAATAAAACATAAATGAAAGTAAATATGTAAATTATGCTCGTGACTTATATTATTCGTGATATATACATATATTTTTGAAATAAAATCGTACACTAACCTAAAATCAATTTTTTTCCTTATTTTAGGGTAGTGGTTAATCAAGTGGCAACTTTGTGATGACGTAGAAAGTGTCCCTTTTCGGAAGAGAAAAACCTTGTTTTATTAGACCATGTTCATAACTTTGTATACATGTACGGTCTTTTTAATGACTATTTCCTTAATAAATTATTAACAACGAATTTAAGTTAAATCAAGAAAGACCAACATGGGTAGTTTAATTTTTAACCAGCGCGAAAAAAACAAAAATGCTCTTTTTTAAATGTTGATAATTATCAATAGGTATCAATAGCTTGGGCAGCGAACCAGTCAGTTTAGCTGGTAAGAAAGTCGTCAATAGTATATTTAAGGTCGATTTATATCTACAGACATTGAGCGTGCCAGACACGTGCCATGGCAGACAAAATAATATTCTCCTATACAGTGTTAACGTATTTATATCTATCGTTACGCGGCCGCGCAGACGCTGACAGACACGCACCATATAGAAGAATATAATTTGTCTGCCACGACACGTGTCTGGCACGTTCAAGGACTGTAGATATAAATCGACCTTTATGCGTCAGATAGGTACTTGTTGTAGTCTGTGCCCACCTGCGTGGGCACAAAGACGTCAAAATAAGTATACGTCGTGGCACCCAAGGGGAATCCGCTCAATTGGCGTATTTCTTATCAAAATGTCGTAATTTTTAACAAGATTTGTTTGTATGTATGTCAGTTTAAGTAAAATCTTGTAAGTCAATTTTGGACCAGTTCCCGTTAATGGAATTGGCTGAAATTTAGACCACGTATGTAAGCCCGATGACAATGCAATTTGATAGTATTTTAGAGCTGATGGTGGAGTCGGAAGGTGATGACAGGATCTCCGCTATAATTAACGTAGAACCCCCGTGCTAGGACTCATTAGTTTGGTCTTGATAAGCAGATAATGAAATTTCAAAAAACAAGCACAGTCTAGAGCTGGTGCTTACCTCTCCCAAAGGATCGGGCTAGCTATCCAGAGAGGTAATGCAGCCAGTGTCATGGGGACCATGCCGCGAGCGGACCTGCTAGAGGGGTGTTCTTTTTATAGTGGTGATTATTATTTATATCTTTAATATTTGAGTAGCTTAGTTTAATTTTAATTTAAATACGTTTAGTTTTAATTTTTAATCGTATTAATGTTGAATTCTGTAAATAGTACAGTTGGCAACAAAAGCTTGTCCCAAAAAATGTTTTTTTCGACTTATACTTATTTATAATAATACTGCTAGGTACTTAAAATATGCGGGACGATGAACTTGTAGTTATCATCGTCTCGTATTTTCTAAACGAGGCCGACTCCATTAAACTGGTTTGTTTAAATAAATTAAAAAGACCGAATCGTTCTAGCTCCTGACTGTCCGTTATAAAAGCTCATTTATAGACCTACTTAAATAAATAAATAAATATGACCAGTCAATCTCACACAACTTGGTATTCCCCAATATCTTTGTCCAATGTGCATTTGATCAAAGAAATTGGAAGACTTCATGAAATCTTCTAGAAACACGTACATTTTATCAAATGTTACGAATGACATTTAATTCAAAATGGCTACGCAAATAGTATAAAAACTTGAACCACGATATTGGATAAGTGGAATGGGCCTCCATCAAAGAAATTTGATTAAATATTGGATACAGAAATTGGACAAAGATATTGGACAGGTGGAATACCACCCTAAGCTCGAGGCTTAAACAACATAAATAAGTGATCATTTATGTACCTTGTCACTTTAACGTCGTGTTTGAAATGTCATACAAAATTGTGAAACGATTGAAAGCGACAAGGTACATAAATGATCACTTATTTATGCTGTTGACTGTACTAGACAACGATAAACATATTTATCAGACATATTTAAATATATAATATCACCAACATCACTCAAATATCTGCCCTTACCGGGATTACCCAGGATCGTTAACTTCGTAGGCGAGGTCACTACCAAACGGCTAACGTGTCGTCAACCGGACTTCTAACTGGATTATTTAAATATTTAAATATCAGTGCGAGATTTTACATAAAATATACAAATAAATAAAATGGACGGTTAGAGGTCTTCGAGTTAAATATACATACATACAATCACGCCTCTTTCCCAGAGGGGTAGGCAGAGACCACTTCTTTCCACCTGCTACGATCCTGACAAATGTCTTTCGCTTCTTCCACATTCATACATCGAGTCATGTACGCACGTCGCGTATCAACTTATAGTAACAGCAGCGAGTTCTTTAGTGAACTTACATCTTAGTTGATGGAAGAGACGCTTATGCACAATAATCACAATCTTTAGAAACGAACAATTATAATATTTTTTTCAGAGGGCCCTGCCAAGATGCATTACGCTAACCAGCGTTTCTATTCGATTCGTTTTTAAACCAATCGCGTCACAAAAAGTCACGTGATCTACCAGTGACGCGATTGGTTTAAAAACGAAACGAATAGAAACGCGGGTTAGCGCAATGCATCTTGGCAGGGCCCTCAGAGAGCTTGCATCCATCGGTTTCGCGCAACCTTAGCCACGTCGATGGCCCACCTTGTTGGAGGCCTACCCCGCCGTCTCTATAACATAAACCGCCTTCTCTATACAATGTAATAGATTCTTCGGAGGTCAAGTTGATTCGGCAGTTATTGACCTTGTAATTATAATTATTCATATTGACCTTTGTATCTTGTAGGTTAAGGTTACGCGAATGGCGTACAAAATCCAAGGTCACTTGATTTGAATTGTGTTTCATCATTTAGAATGTAATAAAAGTAATAAAAAGCGGCCAAGTGCGAGTCGGACTCGCCCATGAAGGGTTCCGTGAAAGGTAAATTGCGGTTTACGATTTATGACGTATTAAAAAAAAACTACTTACTAGATCTCGTTCAAACCAATTTTCGGTGGAAGTTTGCATGGTAATGTACATCATATATTTCTTTTAGTTTTATCATTCTCTTATTTTAGAAGTTACAGGGGGGGGACACACATTTTACCACTTTGGAAGTGTCTCTCGCGCAAACTATTTAGTTTAGAAAAAAATGATATCAGGAACCTCAATATCATTTTTGAAGACCTATCCATGGACACCCACACGTATGGGTTTGATGAAAAAAAAAATTGAGTGTCAGGTCTAAGTACGAGGAACCCCCAAAATTTATTGTTTTTTTTCTATATTTGTGTGAAAATCTTAATGCTGTTCACAGAATACATCTACTTACCAAGTTTCAACAGTATAGTTCTTATAGTTTCGGAAAAAAGTGGCTGTGACGGACGGACAGACAGACAGACAGACATCACGAATCTACGGCTACGGAACCCTAAAAATGGTTTATATTATACTATAAAACCGAATAGAATGCAATAAGAAGAATTTGAGGAGTACGAATCGATACTTGACTTAGGTACCTTACTTACCTACATTTAAGACTTCGAACACATAGGCATGCTGTAGGTATATCGTATCTAGACACCCAATAAAAATGTTGAGCATACTTAGAACCTTGTCAGCGTGAATATCATTGTCATTGTTATGTGTGTCATTTGATGTTCTGTTTGAAGTTTACTATGACAACGCACTAGTAGGGGATCCGAATAGGAGACGACCTTCACCTAGCTGTTTATTCGATAAAAAGTATTATATCAAATTTAATATGCTAAGTAATATATTTATAGTAGGCTGACTGGAAAATTTCAGTCCAGTCGTTATATGATAAAAAAAAACAGAAAATGAACTTTGTTTTTAACTTGCTATTACTTGTAATAGACCAATTACATACTAATCGAAAGTGTGAAGCCTATAGAATATGCAAACGTTAGGTTGACAACTTTTCCCATCTTAACTATTGGGTAAGGTAGGTAAGTCGCTACTAATAATTTGCACTAAACCTAACGTTTGCATATTCCACAGGCTTCATGCTTTCGATTAGTATGTAATTGATATATTAAACAAGCAATAGCAATTTAAAAACAAAGTTAATTTTCAGTTTTTTTTTTAAAATCGCATAAGGACTGGACTGTAATTTGCCAGTCAACCATATTAGGGTAATTATCTCAACCACATTTTTTGAGCGGCGGACGTGATAATTGGGGTGTAAAGTACATGTATTGGAAAACTATTTATTTTATAAATAATCTTACTCAAAGTACCATATTGAGCCAAAGTTAAAATTATTATTAACTTATTATATTTATCGTAAAAAAAAATTTTCAATCCAAAATCAATTTTGGTGTCGTGTCCTGTACTTCCCGCATATACTGATATGTCGTGGTACAAACTTATTAAGCCTCAACTAGACTTATATTTTAGTTATCTGTATTCCTTATTAGTTGAGGTATTTTAAAATGTATCAATTATTGCATTTGCAAGTAAAAGGAAACTGGGAGCAGTGTAAATAAAACTGTCCAAGCGAAATAGTTAATTTTGGTGGTGAATATTGAAATTGATTTTATGATCGAACGAAACGTGATTAAACAAACAAATATAGCGTCAGATGTTCGTTCAGTTTCACTCCAGCAATAGACGGTGAAAGATTTGTACCATCTTTCTGCGTCTTCCCGCTAAGCACATAAGTATCTAATTTTGGTGGTATGAAATACACTTTATTAATCGTGATAACTTAGATAAGTCATTATTTCGCAAAAAGTTTTGTTGTGTGATAGTTTTTTCAAGTATGTTTATGGTGTCTTTTTAACTGTAACGAGTTAAGTTTTTGTTAAACTAAAACATTTGTCTTTAATTTAAAAAAAATGTTAAATTTTATAATTTTGGTGGTAAAATTTTGGTGGCTTTTGCGAAACACCAAAATTATCAAAATTTCTGGTCTCCACCAAAATTATTTAAACAACAAATAATCATTATTTATTATATTAGAAACTTACGTTTTGGATTTTCAAAAATAACAAGGAAGATTCCCTAACGATTATATTTTAATTAGCCCGATATGTTATTATTGATCGTGAGTTTTTCTAAGAAAAGTAATTTTGGTGGATAATAACAATTTTGGTGGTACATAATTAGTAAAATCGTTATATCTTAAAAAACACTTGGTATAATAAAGGGCCATTTTAACACTGTTTTTATAATGACTAATGACGTCACTTAAACGTTTAATTGTAAACCCTACTAAGAAAATAAAAAATACCACCAAAATTAGGATAATTTGACGCTTGTTGAAATTCACCCATTATATAGTACATTGTTACAGAGGATAGAAAGTACGTGATTTTTGGAGGAGTCATATAGAGGGCCGAAACGTAGTTGAGGCCCTCTAGTGTACGAGTCCATAAATTGCACTTTCTACCGAGGCAGACATAGTGCTTTTCACAACTACTGAGAGGAAATAAAATAAAAATTCATATTCAAAACTCAAATTTTAATACATGTTAATGTTCTTGGTCTGTCCTTACAAGTGACGTTTTGTGACCCCAGACAAGCACATCTATGGCCATATTTCCGAGCAGTGTTGTGAAAAATATATTACTTAGCATATTCAATTTGATATAAAATACTTTTTATCGAATAAACAGCCCGGTGAAGGTCGTCTCCTATTCGGATCTTAGACTAAGACTAAGTATAAAGTGCTAAACATTTTCGTTGGGATACTGTATGTACAGTCAACAGCATAAATAAGTGATCATTTATGTACCTTGTCGCTTTCAATCGTTTCACAATGCCTAATTTTTTATTAGTATTTAAATTGAAGCTTTTTTACCTTCCGAATAGCCTAGTATAAATAGTTATTTCTCAAAAATGTCCGGAAAAGTTGACATTCCTATCTACATATTGAGACGCGAAGTACATAGTTTACTGACAGTTCTCAAATTAAAAAAAAAAAACATTGCGTGCTCGCTACACAAGCCCGCAATGTTCCATACAAATTCCATTACTATCTACCTTGTAACTTTTTAAAAAGTGAAAAGGGCCATAATAAAATGAGGGCACAAGTCTTATACATCCAAATTTTACTCGGAACATAACTTTTTTATTTGTGCCTGGAATAGCTTATGTTTTTTTAAAAACAAGAATTGCGTTTAACTCCTTGTCATAAACAAAAAGGCGGTAAGGAGTGATGGTTTTTTCACATGAAGTTTCTGTTTGTATGCAATTCAAAAAATGAGTTCAAGCGATGAAGATTTGACTCCAACACAAATTTTTTCTTGCGATTTTTGAGAAAAACTCTATATTTGCCTCGGCAGGAACAGCAATTGCGGGCTTCGTATTTTTAAACGGACTCGCAAGCTCGTCCGTTTAATTCAATACTCGGCCCGCAATTGCCTACTTCCATGCCTAGGCAATAATGTACTATTTAATATCTTTAAAAATAAGAAAGATATAAATGTTTAAAACTTGCTTTAGACAGAGAGGAAAATACAGTAATATGACGTCACATTACTCAACCGCCATATGAATTACACGCAAAACATCGTTTCGTGAGAAAGAGATAGACAAAAAACTTTAAAAGGCTATAACTTTTTTATTTTATTACCAATTTCAAATTTGATTTTTAATTATTTTATCATACTACGTATATATTATCCAAATTAATATATGGAATTTAATATCAGGCAAATACCCTATTTTGTATGACATTTCAATTCAAACACGACGTTAAAGTGACAAGGTACATAAATGATCACTTATTTATGCTGTTGACTGTACCTACATAATGTAACTTGCTACTTACATGATCAAATATTTTGTTTTGTACACTTTTATTGAATTGTGTTTAATCTTTTTTGACGTGTTATATCTTTATCTTTGCATAGTATAAAATGAAGTCGCTCCCGCTGTAAACTGCATTAAAATCCGTTGAGTAGTTTTAAAGATATAAGCGAACAGGCTTATATCTTTAAAACTACTCAACGGATTTTAATGCAGTTTTCAGCAAAAGATAGAGTGATTCAAGAGTAGGGTTACCATATCTCAGGATTTGTCCTGAGATTTCAGGATTTTTGGACTCTTCTCAGGATTGCGGCCGGATTCTGCAAATCTTAGAAATGTCAGGATTTTTAGAATTTTCAATAAAATACAGTACTTTTTTAAGATCTATTTAATAAAAAGTGTAACAAACTAAAAATAATCTTCCTAATAGAGAAAATAGTTGAAGTAATCAACTTTGGTACTGACATTTTTAAATTTGTAATTACGTTTGAGCGAAAATTCTCAAACTCCAACAAAATCTCAGGATTTTTCAATAGAAATCACGCCTTTTCTCCGGACTTTTTATTTTTTCATCTGGTAACCCTATTCAAGAGGAAGGTTTATGTCTATAATAAGTTCTGGTTTATTTACGGGTGTTACAGAAAACGCACATAAACCTAACGGCGGATCGCTAGTTTTTTAATATTCCAGTGATCAGAATAGGTAGAGTATATTTAGCTAAAGTTCGCAAAAGGACATAATATAGAGTGGTTACAACCGGATTAAATATTAATTAATTTTTAATGAAATCCAAATTTCCGGTATGTTAATGCTAAATATACGTAATATTTACTCACGGTACGGGATATTTTATATTAGTTTGTGATAAAAGGGGCCTGTAACTTAATTCTTTTAAGGGCTGATTTTTCAATCTCCAGATAACACGATCTGTCAGGTAAATTGTAGCTCTGTCCTTTTCTTTGTCATAAGAAAGATAAGGACAGAGCTACAATTTACCTGACAGATCGTGTTATCTGGAGATTGAAAAATCAGCCCTTAGTATCTAATTAATAGGTGAAGTATATTTACCTAAACTTTGCAGAACACACACATAAACTGGAGACTTTCTTGCGACTACATTTACTAGTACCAGAAAATACCAGAAATCCGGAATTCAATAATAATAAATACCCGGTTGTAACCACTCTAGGTTATGTCCTTTTGCGAACTTTAGGTAAATATACTCTACCTATTCTGATCACTGAATATTACCAATAAATGAGTATGAGTATGACAGAGGCCTAGACAAGATGCATTCGGCGTTATCGTTTTCCAAAATGTATAGGATTGACGTAAGCTGTCAGACGTCGCGTCGAGCGCCTACGTCAATAGGGAATATGCATGGTTTTTTAAAATGGCATTTCTCAACAAATTATGAAACTACCGTAAGAGATCACCAAAAGTGAAATCAAAATTAAAACCGGTCAAGAAATACGGATGATACACGCGTTTTAAACTGCTAATTAGACAGCGATTAGAGAGATCCGATATGCACTGTGACGTCATGTAACAGGTCGGCCATATAAACTATGTTAAATTATGTTTTGCTAGAAAGAGATAAGAACAAATCTTTGTTGGCTTATATCTTAGTTATTTTTGTAGCTATTCAATAAATGATTGTTCTCAACTGTTTGTTACATGAATCAACTTTTATTGGATCTGTAAAAAAATTAATATCCCCTATTTCATACATTCTGTCAGCTTTCGAAAATCGATTACGTTAGCGTTAATCTAGTTGTCAAGGCATCATCATCATTATCATCATCATGTCAGCCGAAAGACGTCCACTGCGTTCCCGTGATCTTTACAAGGTCGTCACTCCATCTTGTTGGAGGCCTACAGCTCGTCTCCCGGTCCGCGGACGCCACTCAAGAACCTTCTGACCCATCGGCCATCAGTCCTGCGAGCAATGTGCCCCGCCCACTGCCACTTAAGTTTGGCTATTCTTCGGGCTATGTCGGTAACCTTAGTTCTACTGCGGATATCATCATTTCTGATTCTATCACGCAATGGGCCTTATAAGGAAGCTCAAAGTCACTCAGAGGGCTATGGAGAGGGCTACGCTCGGTGTCAAGGCATATTCGATGTTAATTTTTAATTTCTTTGCAGGCTCCCTCCTCAACATTATGTACAGTGAGGCTACGAAGATCTCTACTCCGCGCGCCATCTGGTACAACTTCGACTACCGCACTAAATACCGCTCCCTCTTTCTACTTCTAACATGGCTGCTTCACTACATACCTGGCTACTTGGCCGACGGGGCACTGGTTCTGCTTGGGAAGAAACCAAAGTAAGTATCTTACGTTTAAAGCCGCAAAAACATTGAGAGCGCAGACGGCGCGGTGCTGCGCGTTCCCATACTGAAAACTTTGCTCAAAAACCGGGAGAACCCGTTTCTTTGCTTAAGCCTTTCGAAGGGGTTAACCCATTCGACGGTTAATCGTTTGATTTTTAAAGTTTTGCTCGGCTTAACTTTGTATAAAGGAGCGTCCTTACTGCGACAATTCGCGTGTAATGAGCATTCGGCGAACATCGAGTGGTATGTAAGTATTGTATCGCTCGGCTCAACGTCCGCACCACTCGAATATTCACGCAAATGCTCTCAGTGAAAACGCTTCTAGCGGGTTAACCCTACCCACCAAAGGGGTTTTGGGTTAGGGTTTTGAATAGGTTGGTGTTTCCTACATTTTAGCCCCATGGGTTAAGGCCATCAGGGCGGCGACATTAAAGAAGTGTCGGTATCACCCATTCAATAGTAGTTGAAGTGCAATCGAATCGAATTTTAAAACCCCTTTAATGGGTTTGGGGTCAAGAAGAATTAATTCAAACGAGCGGGTTACCCGTTCAAGTGCTAAGCCGTTGAAAGGCTTACCAAAATGTAAAGGTATCTAAAAACCAGCATTTATAAAACCCGCCCGAAAACCCTTTCAATAGTAAGGGGTTCCCTTCTGTACCTTTACCATGAGTTATAATTACCGTACTCGCTAGCGGGCGAATGCTCTGTCCCTCGCAGACCTCGCAGTATTCTTATAGAGTGCGAGGGACAGAATAGACCCGATTCTACAGTGGCCTCTAAACTTCCTAATTTTATTTAGGTGTCGCTAAAACACGTTGCTATTCTACGAGCAGCTGTCATAATCAAATGACAGCGCTAATTTGAATCTGACGCTACTTCGGTCTTATTCAATATTGTATTGACATTCTGGAATAGCACTTGTTAAATCTGCCGTCTAAACTATGTCTAAAAATTAGACAGTTTAGTTTTAGGCTATTTAAGCCATGTGCACGTAGAATCGGGTCCAATATTTGACTCCAAGGCTACAAGAATACTTGCGAGGTTTGCGATGGACAAAGCATTCGACTCGCTAGTGAGTGCGGTAATTGGGTACTGGTCCCTGCTAAATACGTGGCGGAAGAGGCGTTTTAGCGGCCATGGCCACGCCGGGCATTTGCTTGAACTTGAACTTTTAAGTTAGCCAAGTTCGTTGGAAGTGACCCTGCTTACGAAGCTAGTGGCTGAGTGATTCTCAAGGGCATTCGTGTTATGTGCGCAAGTTTTTGTGTCTTGAAATTATTACTATGTATTTAAGTATGTATTTCTCTATATAAGTGTGTTTATCGTTGACTAGTACCCATAGTACAGCGTAGATTGCGACTACTTATTATTGAATTAAATGTTATTTGTTGATGACATAATATTAATAGTAGTTTATGTGACTGTACATAATGAAGGGCATTAAACACGAGTGTGGATTCGGCTCGTTTCATAATAACATCACACAAGTGTTTTAATGCCTAATTATGTACAGTTACATACACTACTTTATTTACCCACATATCATAAGCCTCCATGATGCATTCAGGAGCCGCATATTAAATTTGAACCGATAATGGCGGTAATGAAAAGATTGAAAAGTTTTCTGGCAGCTGTCATAGTTTTTTTTTAATTCAGAGACAAACTAGAGTCGGCTCCAACTATCATATCGTTCGATATCTTACTTACGTGCGACATTTGTCAAATTTGTATGCAAATTGACAATTCATTTCGAATTAAACGTCATCTCGACTGATATCAGAATAGAGGTCAAATCAAATATCTTCGTTTTTCGAAATTTGAATGTCATAAGAACATCGCAATTGATGTTCTTAAAAATCCATAAGATTACTGCCGCGGATAAAAAATTTGCTCTAACAACAGAGTTGATTATTATGCTGGTCATCATTTGCGGTTTCTGAACGCATCATAGAGGGTTTATGATATGAGTGTAGATAAAGATCTTTAAATTTAACACAAACGTCTGTTTCGAAATTCTAAACTATATTAAAGCGAAAAAAAATCGTCGGTCTTAGGCAGGATTCGAACCTACATCTCTGGCTCTCCGGGCCGATGCAGGCGCATTACCAATTATGCCACCAAGACCCTAGTTAAGATCCACAAAATTAGTAATCGCTTGCTTTTTCATACTCGGAGGGTATGCTGACGTCATCTATCGTTGTTTATTAATTTCGTGGATCTTAAGTAGGGTCTTGGTGGCATTGGTAATGCGCCTGCATCGGCCCGGAGAGCCAGAGATGTAGGTTCGAATCCTGCCTAGACCGACGATTTTTTTTCGCTTTAATATAGTTTTTTAACAACTGTATTTTATTACCTACCTATAACACAGTAAAGACAAATAAATTAAAGAAAAAATATGTTTTTCCAGGGTAATGAAAATCTATTCCACCGCATACAACCTCTCATCCGTTCTCTCTTTCTACACGTGCAACCAGTTCGATTTCCACGACGTGAACCTGGAGAGCCTCCACAACAGTCTCTCTACCACAGACAAGATAATCTACAACTTTGACATAACCAAGATAGAGTGGAAACAGATGCTTGTTCTCTGGGCTATCGGTCTACGGAAATATATACTCAAAGACGGGCTTAAGGACACGGAGTATGCTGTGAAGAAACAGGCTGTGTTTAGAGTCCTTAATTATATAGTTTTAGCTTTGTATGTGTATGCGCTTTATAAATTATGCTCGTATGCGTTGTGGTTTGTTAGTTTGCTTCGTTAAGTAATAAAGGTTTTGTGTGTGTGTGTTCGTTTTGCTTCTAGTCAGACACCTATATAGAGATTATAAGAAAAAATTATTTAAAAAGTGAAAAAAAAACATGCTTACATTTTTTGATATCGTCGTCTACATAAATGTAAGTATTGTTAGAAAAAACCTTCCTCACTTTGATCAAACAACAAAAAGCAAGTTTTAAAAAACCCGACTGTTGTTGCTAACCAACTTTAAATCGTTATAAATACTAAATTGTCATTCATAATGAAAACTGATGCAAATGAAATCATCTTTAGGGTAAAGATGATTTTTAAATACCTATTCAATAGGCTGGTGTCCTAAAAAATCTAATTAGTCAGTCTTGTACATTATCAAAAAATATTGAACACGTATTTTTTCTTTTGACAATTAAACAAAAAATGACGAAGATAAAGTACGTTGAAGTTTCGCGTGACGTCACGCCGTGGCACACTTTATACTCCCGAACTTTGATGCGCGTTAGAATTGTCAATTTTGATTGATTTGAAAAAGCAAAACTTTTTTTACCCAGGACACCCCTATGATACCCCATTTGCCATAGCTCGACGACTTTATTTTATTCTTTTTTACAATAAAGCGTCTGGTTGCCTCCATATTGAATTTTAATTAGGTACTGTCTTATCGTTAGTGACACTCACAAGATTAAGACAAAGCGATTGCCATAAGAATCATCAATATCGGTCCACGCGTTTCGTTTCTACAGCGCCGCAAAGGAACAAACATACAGGCTGATAAACACATTACACACCCCTGCGGCAGTCGGGTAAAAAAATATAGCTCACTCACTCCCACAACAAAGACGAACCGAACAACACCTTTTCGTTAATAATAGTAGATAGATTGTTCAACAAGGGACTAAAACAATGACCATAATGAGTAATGAGACGAGATTTATAGCGAGCGAGCGAGCGAGCGAGGGTGGCTATAGTTCGAGTGTCATTATTGTTGTATAGTCTCGCGTTAAACATTCTACTTTTCACTTTGAATGCGAGGGAAAAAAACGACGTTCTATACAAAATTACAATATTTATTATAACAAAGTTTTTTACAAATTTTATACACGGTTTTTTTTGTGTAAAGTGACGCTTTAAATGCTTGCATTTTTAGCCAACAGAATCAAACTTGAAAAATATTTTAAAACTAATTGGACCATGCATAATAAAATGAATATTCAAATAGATTCATAATTATTCGTAATCATTAATCTTTTTTTATATTTTTACACAGTTGTCATTTTGAGGCTATTTCCACGCCCGGAAAATGGTCTATATATATTTTAAAACTTGTTGATAATTCTGTAACCTCATTTTGCACAATTAGGCTAAGATGTTTACCAGCGTATTAGTGACAGGTTGCAAGCCCATCGCCTAACAGTACTACAAGCCTTTATTCCCTTAGTCGACTCTTACGACATCCACGGGAAGACATGGAGTGGCACTATTCTAACACGGCAACCACACGGGGTCGGGAGATGTAATTACGAAATATAGCTGTCAAAGGGGCATCCTACAAAAAGATAGAGATAAAAGATATTTATTCTGTAAGTAGGCCGCACGGGCACTTTTACACGTCAAGAATCTACCAGCGCTTCCCAAGAGAATACCACTGCTGAGAAGAAACGCCGCAAGAAACTCAGCAGTCAGTAATTTTTTAAACATATTACGAGTTCAATGGTTACTACTTAAGTAGTCTAGCATTATATAAAGCAATAAATATTAAATTAAATATTATACTTTTAAAAATAACACGCGTAGTTCAGCAGGAAAACATGCCAAAAATCTTACGAAAGAGACAGAAGGAGAAAAGGAAAAAAAAACACCTATTTATGTGTGCGGTGCAAGACGACCACATAAAAGTTTCCATATGTTTTCCTACATCAACGGTGTCCCCTAGACAAGATAAAGCTTTTACATTTGAATAAATTATTATTGACTAAGTTTCGGGTTTAGGCCATGCATTTATGTCTGTTAGATAATCCTCGACCCTATAATACGCTTTAGACATTAACGACTTTTTCAAGTAATTTTTAAGTGTTGGAAAGGGTAACTTTAATACTACGTCAGGTACATCGAGAGAATCATAGCAATCATAGTAATTATCTAGGTCATTCAAGCATCTAGATCAACAAGGATAAGTCAGTACCTAAGGTCACCGCTTGGCCCACTTTTGTAATGATTTCAAACATAATACAGCAACCGGTTATAAGTTATTATAATTACTTTAAGGAAACGGCAACATAACCTCGAAACAAACAGCCATCGATGTTTCCTATATAATTTAAGTATTTATCTGGCCACGTGTTAAAACTTAAACCTAGTTGGTATACAAGGTAGAAAAAAGGAACGCCTCATGGACGGTATACCTTAAATATTAGAAATAGCAAGTTCTCCCAATAGGGGTATTGGTGTTTTTAGCCGGTGCAAGCCCGGCAGTACCTGAGGGCCCTGCCAAGATGCATTGCGCTAACTAGCGTTTCTATTCGATTCGTTTTTAAACCAATCGCGTCACTGGTAGACCACGTGACTTTTCGTATCACGTCATCTTCCAGTGATGCGATTGGTCTAAAAACGAATCGAATAGAAACGTTAGTTAGCGTAGTGCGTCTTGTCTGAGCCCTCTGGGCCCTCCATTCCCAGGTCTCCGGAAGGGATTGCCACTGCCCCTTTTTCTTAAAGTAATTAAAGCAAAAAGCAAACAAAAGCAAGGACTTTTGTCTTTGGCCCTTCAGGCGATTACCAAAAAAAAAAATAGCAAGTTCTACGCAAAGAAGACTGCATTTATGGATTTTAGAAAATTTGCCTTAACCGGGAATCGAACTGGTCGAATATGACAAAAAAAATTAAGGTTTTTTTACGGTGTTTAAATGATCACTATCAATGACCCTTTCGATCGGTATCATAAAACACGACTTTATCGTTTTGTCATATTCGACCAGTTCGATTCCCGGTTAAGGAAGAGGATTTTTTTTTCAAAAATCCACATATGCAGATTTTTTTTTTCAAAAATAAAAGTAAGTCTTCTGCGTAGAGCTTGCTATTTCCAATATTTAAGGTAGTTGCCGTCCATGTTAGTTTTTCCATCCCGTATACGGGTGTACCAATTTTGTTTGCAAATGGCAACACTGAATATCTCGAAAAAAAAAACATTAAAAGGTTTTCGATTGGCGGGAAATTAGACATCACTTCATTAACACGTTCACGGACACAGCACCATCCTCGAAATTGCGTGATATGACACAAATCAATCTCATACAACATTTTCTACGGCCATGGACGAACTGGCGGGAAATTAGACATCACTTCATTAAATTTTATTAATAAATTAAATTATTAAAAATTAACAAAAAACCCGACTAAAATAAAAAACAACTGAAAAGCGAAAAACAAGCTATATAATCTATAGAAAATTGTAAGAGCATGTAATTATTCATATTTATAACAATTTAAATTTAACTTGAATATTGGAAAAGGTGTTCCAGGCGGGGACAAGATAGTCCAAATGTTTTTTTTAAGAAATAGGTTTTGAAATTTATTGCTTGTCCGCGCCTGCACAGGCTAAAAAAACTGCAGCTGTTGCTTTACAAAACGTGGATAGTTGTTTTATTGGTTTGGTATTGGTTAAGGCATGGGGTACTGATAAAAAACAAGGTTTTGACCTTAGGGAGGGGGAGGCGTGAGCTGCCATCTTGACTTGAAGATGTCAAAATTGGGTCATTGTTAAATAATTCTTCAACAATTTCATTTACGATAAAAGTCGATGAGAAGTTTATACAAGACAAAATTGCACACAGTTTGTGCATTATATGTTTTTTTATGGCTTGACGATATAAAGTTGGGAGCGGCGGAAGAACATATTTAAAAAAAATTTACTTACTTACAAGTCATTCCTCGTATTACGACGGTGTGAAGAAAGAAAACAGGAGCATCGTGAATTTTATGCTGTGACGTCTACAGACGTATTTTTACACGACTGACCAAAAAAAGAGTGTAGGGGAGGGGGGGGGGGCCAAAGTGCCTTTAGAGGAACTGAGAAAAAAGAATGAAGAAAATCTTAGTAACCCTTAACTTTGAATGCTATTTAAAGCTGAATTTCATCATGTCAGCCGAAAGACGTCCACTGCTGGACATAGGCCTCCCCCAAGGCTCTCCACTCAGACCGGTCTTGTGCTTTTCGCATATGGCCGATGGGGTCAGAAGGTTCTTGAGTGGCGTCCGCGGACCGGGAGACGAGCTGTAGGTAGGCCTCCAACAAGATGGAGTGACGACCTTGTAAAGCTGAATTTATCATAGTTTAATTATACATACTTCAATATTCTGCAAAGTTTAGGTAAACTTATAACAATAAAGAATTACGAAAACTTTACTTTTGCTCGCTTTGCCCGAGGTGGAGCCTTAAGCGGGCACAGCTTTCGGGCAAAGCGAGCACAAAGGGGGCAAAGTGAGCACACTTCATTCATGCAATAACCATACAATATATATTTGAAAAAATGGACAGAAACTACGTCGATCACATAAATAAAACTCCAATGCATTGAGATAAGCTTTAATAAGGGTCAAAACGGAACAAATTTAATAAAAAATGGAACATCTTATCTAATATACAACATCGGTACTTTAAATGACCTTAACATTTGGCTAAAATCACAGCCTTGATGAAAATTCTTCTTCTTCCTTAAAACATGAACTTTTCATAATATAAACATCTTCAAAACATAAACTTTCATCTATTAAACATTTATTTTATCTTATATCTCTTGACAAGTGTCACAGTAAAATGATGCAATACAAATGTAACTTGTGCAGGCTTCGTGTGCCCACAACTTGCCGTCATCACATCACACTGGGTCCTCAATTATTGACCATCTAAAACAAATGAAGCTATTGCTTATATTGTATTTATTAATACAAACATTTTAAGCCTTTAAAAAACATGAAAATACCTATATCGCTCTAAAATACCTAACGGGCAAAGTGGGCACATGCTCGCTTTGCCCTGCCCGCTTTGCCTTTTCGACCAAACCCACATTGTACTCAAACCTAACCTTCAAATATTTCGCAGATATTCATGAAATTTTTACCTAAACTTTATAATAATTGTCATTCCATATTACAATTAACGTTTTTCAACAACTTCCTCACAAATCTACAAAACACTCGATACATACCTTGTAATTTTCATATCTGATGTGTTCAAATCGTAATTTTTGTCACTACACGCGCACGGTCACTAACAGCGGCGGTGGGCGATTGCGGCAGGCAGAGCGGGGCGGGGCGGATATCTCCACGCAGTCACGTTGCCATTGCTGTTATATTTTAAAGGTTAGCACCAGTGCTCGCTTTGAGCACTGTGCTCGCTTTGGGCCCCCCTCCCCTAGATAGTAATGTTTTCAGGGTATGTATTTACATACAGTATGTACGATTCTTTATTCCACCATAACTTCTAAACGCCTGAGCCAATTCAGATGTGGTATCGTTAGAATCCTTTCACCATACCGAGTGACATAGGATACATAAACTGTTAAAATTGAAATAATAACAATGGCAAAATTTCAATTATTAATATACTTAGGTAGGTATATCAGTATAAAAATGCAGTCAGGTTTTCAATTCAATTGTTTATTGCTTTTTCATAATGGTAACAGCTTACTCTAATAAATCACTACATAGTATAAAACAAAGTCGCTTCCCGCTGTCTGTCTGTCCCTATGTATGCTAGATCTTTAAAACTGCGCAACGGATTTTGATGCGGATTTTTTAATAGATAGAGTGATTCAAGAGGAAGGTTTTTATGTACAATAAGTTTTGGATTATATACGGGTGTTACAGAACACTGGCATAAACCGAAGCGAAGCGAGGGCGGGTCACTAGTAAGTATTAATAAAATGAACCCTGGAGGGCACAGCAACACTGGGAGAGAGGAGGCATAAATTAATTAGTATATTATAACCATTATTAATTATCGTAATGCATCTTCTGTAAATTATTTTATTGTATAATATGCTTTGTTTACTAGCACTAGTTTCAGAATATACTTTCAGGTAGGTAATTTATTGTAATTTTTTATGGACATTATCAAGGGACCATCACAAGTTAATTTTATTCGGGAACGCGGAAGTTAGAGGTTATTCTAATTGCGCAGAGATCGCGTTAGTCTCCTGCCAAGATGCATTGCGCTAACTAGCGTTTCTATTTGATTCATTTTTAAACCAACCGCGTCACTGATCTACCAGTGATGCGATTGGTTTAAAAACGAAACGAATAGAAACGCTAGTTAGCGCAATGCGTCTTAGCAGGGCCCTCAGGTAGGTCTTCACGTTTTTTGAAAAATACTGGGTACTTTTTCTAGGATGGACAGAGACGGAAGGGTAAGAATTTTGTATTTGATGAAATATGGTTTACAGCTATCCGTCTGTTTTATATTTACTAGGATACGCAATATTTTCTGCTGCATGGTGAAAAGGGAAGGCGCTTCGGTACTATTTCCCCACAGTCTGACGCCAGTATGTAAGCCAGGTTCAAATCTTTCATTGCTTTTCATTTAGTATTACAAGTCTTATTTTACTTCATTGTATGTTAGTATGTATGTATGGGTCACATGTCGCAAGTCAATTTGAAACCAGTTGCGACTTACAGTTGTTGGAATGAGCTAATATTTGAAATACACGCACTGCTAAGGTCTGTTCATTCTGTAGGAAAACAAGAAGATGGGATCAGTGCTGGATGGGAGCGCCGCAGAGCCAGTAACCTGAGACTGGATCAAGGGGAACAGGGCGGAATGAATGGAGAGCCACTCGACCGCCCGCCTGCCTCGGCGGCGTCCCCATTCATCATCATCATCATCATCATCATAAGATCTGTTCATTCTTACTTGTCTTTATAGTAAACAACTTTCTAACATCAAAATGAACCTTTTTCGGCTAAAACAGCTCTTTTATCGTAAATAAATTAAACTGAGTAAACATTTTGGACATCACTTGGCCAATTAATTGTCTGCGATTGCTTTATTTCGTTTAAAATAGCTGTTTTAGACAAGTAAGAATGAACAGACCTTAGATCAAAACAGTATCAACTCAAAATCCTTGCTAGTTATGTTTCAAGTTCATAAACGTTTTATTAAAGTTGATTTTAAAATACAGCTGCATTTTGAGTTACTACTGTTTTGATCTAGCATCGTGATATGTAAACCCGATAACAATGAAACATTTGGTGTCTTAGAACTGATCAGAGGGCTCAGATAAGATGCACTACGCTAACTAACGTTTCTATTCGATTCGTTTTTAAACCAATCGCATCACTGGTAGACCACGTGACTTTTCGCATCGCGTCATCTTCCTGTGACGCGATTGGTTTAAAAGCGAATCGAATAGAAACGTTAGTTAGCGTAGTGCATCTTGTCTGAGTCCTCTGATGGATTCGGAAAGTGGCAACAGGATCTCCGCTATACTTAACGTGGACCCACCAAGTCTGAATTCATTAGTTTCGATAAGTAGATGATGACTGTATGCTAATAAATAAGTAAAGTTGGCAACACTGACTGACTGACTTTTGACGACGCGCTGGCCTAGTTGGTAGTGACCCTGCCTACGAAGCTAGCGGTCCTGGGTTCAAATCCCGGTAAGGGCAGATATTTGTGTGATGAGCGCGAATATTTGTTCCCGAGTCATGGATGTTTTCTATGTATTTAAGTATATATTTCTCCATGTAAGTATTTATATCGTTGTCTAGTACCCATAGTACAAGCCTAGAGCTTAGTTTGGGACTAGGTCAATTGGTGTGGAATTGTCCCCTGTTTTTTTTTTAACAAAAACTTGTATCGTTGTTTTTGTCTATCTACCTACATGCTATTGCCCGTTTTTTTTTAAATAAAGCAAGTTAAATCAATGTGGTTCTTATCCTAAATGCATGAGTATTCATTACGTGTAAATAATACGTTGGCATCGATAATTACTGTTTGACCTCGAGTGCCCTCTGGCGGGTAGAATTTAAAATAATTAAAATATTTTTTTATTATTCACTTCGAGTACATTTCTGACGCTTACATAGTGATATTTCAGTCATGAATATATGAAGTACCTTTTTGATTTTTAAGATCCCGTACCCAATGCCGTCTTTACCATAAGGGCACACGGGGCCCGAGCCCGGGCCCAGGGCCCCAAAGGACCGACAATTTATTACCCATAATAAATAGAAGATCATAGTAGAAAAATGTTAGTAATAATTCGCTTAGTTAAGACGGCCCTGCCCGTACCCAAAGGGTGCTAAATGGGACCCTATTACTAAGCCTTCGTCGGGACTAAGCCTTCGTCCGTCCGTTAGAAATTATAAAAAACAACGGGCTCCTATTTATATTTATAAACTAGTGTTTATCTCGCTTAATAGGCCACATAATAATGTGACGTTATCTATGAAAACGGACATTATTGTCGATGGCGCTTCCGCCATTATTAAAGATGCTCCGATATAAATACAAAGTCGCGTGACGCAGTGCGGCGTAAGCGCCATCGACAATAAGTGTTCCTTGATCTGGATCTCAATAACCATTACGCCTTTGTACCTGTTCTTTGGATATATTAAACTTGATTATATTTGCTTGAGACTGGCAAACGTGAAAACACGATTAGAAATAAAATCCTCTACAGTTTTATTTTTTAAACATGATACCACGTATCACTTATCGAAAGTGATTTAAATACCAATATAAAAGCATTTTGGCGTTATGCTAAGTCTAAGCGAGTCACTAATCAGATTCCTCATCGTCTTGAATGTGGCGAGGTAGTTGCGGGGAACGGTCAAGACATTGCTGACTTGTTTGCTAAGTACTTTTCGTCCGTTTACTCTACATCTGATGATAACTCTAGCTACCTACCTGATTTCCCTGAGAGTAATTACAGTATTACCTCAATTGTATTTACTGAAAGAGATATTTTGCAAAGGCTCAAATCTTTAAATGTTGATAAGGGTGCTGGACCGGATGGACTACCTGCCATATTTATCAGATTATGTGCTGAAGCCCTAGCAAAACCTTTATGCATTACGTTCCAAAAGTCTCTGGAGGAGGGTGTATTTCCTGATCTCTGGAAGTTAACGAGAATTACTCCAATTTTCAAAAGCGGTGACAAAAGTAACGTGTCCAACTATAGGCCTATTAGTATTTTGAATTGTTTTGCCAAGTTGTTTGAGGGACTTGTCTTTAACCAGGTTTACAACCATTTTGTTCATGTACTCAGTCCTTGTCAGCATGGATTTGTAAAGAAGCGTTCGACTTCAACTAACCTTCTTTCCTATGTGCAGACGCTGTCATTATCCTTCCAAACTAAGGCGCAAACAGACTCTATATATACAGACTTTGCTAAGGCGTTTGATCGGGTAAATCATGCCATCTTACTGAAAAAACTACATCATCTTGGAATCCATGGTAATTTGTTGCGATGGTTTGAGTCTTATCTACACCGTAGATCTCAGTTTGTCAGTGTCTACGGCTACGACTCGGTTCCGTTTATGGCTGATTCTGGGGTGCCACAGGGTTCTAACTTGGGTCCGTTATTGTTCATTTTCTTCATAAACGATCTTCTTTCTCGTATTGACTCACAGTGTCTCGCGTATGCTGACGATATTAAAATATTTAAAACAATTAGGTCGGAAAACGATTGTCTAGCCCTTCAAGATGACATAGATCTGATATATAGTTCGTGCAATACTAATCGCATGTCCTTGAGTATCGGTAAATGTAATTCTATTTCGTTCACTAAAAAAGTAAATTTCATCAATTATGACTATAGCATTAATGGCATCAAATTAAATAGAGTTTCATCAATTAAAGATCTTGGAGTATTATTTGATAGTGAGCTGTCGTTCCGTGGTCACTATGAGCACATAGTATGCAGGTCAAACGTATGATTGGTTTTGTTATGCGCACTACAAAGCCGTTCAAAAATGCAAGCAGCCTCATAGTCCTGTACTCGGCATTAGTTCGAACATTGCTTGAATATTGCTCCTCGGTTTGGCAGCCAATTTACACAAATCATACTAATCGAGTTGAGTCAATACAAGCTAAATTTGTCAGATATCTGTCGAATAAAACTGGGACTCGTCGAACTCTTCCCGAGTATGTTGACAGATTGGCTGCATTTAATCTTCAATCTCTGTCCTCCAGACGCAATGTCACTGATTTAGTCACGCTCCACAAGATATTGCACGGCGGTCTTGACAGTAACCTCATGGGTCATGTATGTATTAGAGCTGTTAACAGAAAAACTCGAAACCAAAACCTGTTTGCCTTGCCTATGGTCCCTAATAATAATGTAACCAAAAATGCACCTGTTGCTCGAATGTGTCGTTTATATGATAATTTAGATATAGATTTAGATATATTAAATGTATCATTAATTAAGTTGAAAAACTGCTTAAAAACCAAATATTCTTAACTGTTTTTTTTTCTTATGTTTTTACCCAGTTTATTATTGTATTTCGTATGTGTAATTTGTATATAAATTATTAATCATTAAATATATTAATTTAGCTTTGATTTGCCTTCTAAAAATGTTGTGTACAATTATTATAGTAGTGTAAGCAATGTAAAGATGAACTGTAATGTGGTAATACTATGTTTTTGCCTACATTATGTTATTGTACCTATATAAATAAATAAATAAAATAAATACCTTTTTTGCATGTTTTTGGTTGAATCTTCGAAATTCTATAATCTTTAACGATGATTTTCCATTCAATAGTTGAGTATATGTAACTTCTTAATCCTGGCAAAAAAAAATACAATAAATTTTGTGGTTTTAAAGGTAACAGCAATTTGAATTTGACGCTGCCATCAAGGCGCGCGCGAACTGTCTCCATCTCACATTCTTCGCGCGGAAGTACATAAAGCCATCCCTTTTCATTCTGGTGGGAGCGTGGCACCATAGGTGGCTTATTAAGCCCCCTATACATGTACAGGCCAACCGGTTCAGGCCAAACTGCATCAGTTCGCCTGAACGATTTGTCTGACCGGACAGAACTCCATACATGATCAGTTTTTCCAACAGCCAATCGTTCAGGCGGACGGATGCGATTTGCCTTCAGGCCAAATTACACATACACGATGCTATTTTGCATCCGTTCAGTTAGACCTGAAGGTAAAAATGATCATGTATGGAGTTCTGTCCGGTCAGGCAAATCGTTCAGGCGGACGGATGCGATTTGCCTTCAGGCCAAATTACACATACACGATGCTTTTTGGCATCCGGTCATGGAGTTCTGTCCGATCACGTAAACCGTTAAGGCGGACGGATGCGATTTGCCTTCAGGCCAAATTACACATACACGATGCTATTTTACATCCGGTCAGTTAGACCTGAAGGCAAAACCGATCATGTATGGAGGCCTTTAAAGATCGGTTTTCCTTAAGACTTCCTGTTCAGTAGTGGTAGGACCTTGTGCGGGGTCCGTCCGGGTCGCTACCACCATCTTATCCATTAACCCAACGCCAGCAGCATTCGCGTTGTGTTCCGGTGTGGGGATAACACAACCGGGGACATTACTAGCGTAGAGGCGTTCCGTCTTAGTCCTCAGGGTTGGCAACGCTATAGCGGTCTTAGGATTGCATTCTTAAGATTGTACTCTTGAGAATCCAAATGTCTATGGGTCCCACTTACCATCAGGGGAACGTTTTATAAAGCTACAAGTTACAATTTTATAGGTCTAAACTGGCAACACTGCTCAAATGGCTGGTCGTCATTTGTCGAGGTTGTGTCAAATGGAGACTTGTAACCTGTAATAATTTGCAGCTTTATAAAACAGGCCCCAAGTGGCCTCATTTGCTTTTCTATGGGATACAGAAATCTGTTTCACGTGAAAACACGACCAGAAACCAAATCCTCGATAGTTTTAATTTTCAAACATGACACCTTTTCCGCGAGTTTTTGGACGAAACTTCGAAAGCAAATGTCGAGTATGGAACGTCTAAAACGTCTTAATGGTAAGCCAATTTTTATTAGCCAATTAAATAATTGTGCAATGTGTCAGTATTGACTTCTTATCTGCCTGGCAACTTTTTTTCTATGGCAAGAAGGCACTCGAGCGCTCAGGCCACCTGTGGCCTGTTTTATAAAGCTACAAATTACAATTTACAGGTTACAAGTTTCCATTTGACACCTCGACCAATGACGACCAGCCATTTGAGCAGTGTTGCCAGTTTTAGACCTGTAAAATTGTAACTTATAGCTTTATAAAAGGTGCCCCTGATGGTAAGTGGGATCTGAGACCCATAGACATTTGAAACAAGACTACAATCTCAAAACTGCAATCCTAAGACTTCAAATGCATTTCCAACCCTGAGGACTAAGATGGAATGCCTCTATGCTAGTAATTTCACCGGCTGTCTTATCCCCACACCGGAACACAGCAATGCGAACTCTACTGCTTGGCAATTTTTATTGGACATTTGAGTGATAACAGGCTCTCAAATACCGATTGCTATCAACTAAATGAAGTTTAATATTACACGGAAAATCCCCAAGTTCGTGGTCGATCGAAAACCGCTGATAGGTCAAGGACCTATCAATTAATGAATGTTTTTACTCCAATGATTTGGTAATAGGCACTCAAGTATTTGTGGTTGGATGAGTAAGGTTTTTTTGGGGCGAAATATCTTTGTACGAGCGTTTTTTTTTATATTATTCATGGCTCACAAAACAATTTACAATCTGGGTGATGATTCTCTCAACAAGAAAAGGTGATCGTTCGCTGGAGTGAAGGTCCAAGCCGCGAGTTTAAGTAATCCCGACAGGGCGAAAAAAACACATTTTAGCGCGTGTATTCAATTTAGCAGCATGACTTCACGAACGTATAAGGCTCCCTAATTGATAATGCACGCGCTAAAATGTGTTTTGTTCGGTCGGACGGGACTACTTAAACTCGCCGCTTTTATTCGCTCGTCGGTTCGACCGGCCGCCGTTTTTTGAGAAAATAACACACCAGAAATAATGCAAATATCATGATAAAAATATATGAATCTAGACTATATCTCTAAACTATGTGTGCACAAAATTTTTGATGGTTAGTGGTATTGGTTAGGTATCTTATACAAAGTTAGTCAGATTTATTTTATTTGTTAATTTTACAGAGAGGAATTATATTATATTAATTATTATTATTTTCTAGTGAATTAAGTACAAAACATATTGTGAATTTGGTTTTCAAGAGTCGTTGGTTTATAAAAAAAAAAACGTTTAAAAATATGCAAAGAGGAAAGCTCGATCACGGTATCATTAGGTATACAATCGGCACATTCGGGTTATAGGGTTGTATATTAGAAACTATTTAAAATCACGATTTCCACTTGACAACTTATCTGCGATGAATGGCACTGTTATACATACATACATACATAAACTCACGCCTTTATTCCCAGTTTGGGGTAGGCAGAGCTACAGAATTGCCAACAACTCTAAAAGCTTGTTGATAATTCTGTAACCACATTTTGCACTATCAGGCTAAGATGTTTACCAGTGTATTAGTGACAGGTTGCAAGCCCATCGCCTAACAGTACTAGTTATAAGCCTTTATTCCCTTAGTCGTCTCTTACGACATCCACGGGAAGACATGGAGTGGCACTATTCTAAGCCGGCAACCACACAGCTAATGGCACTGTTATCTTTTTTAAAATCCAACCGCTAATTACCTTTACATAATGAAATGCATTACGGCGGACATGCTAACATATTTTTTAAAGAATGTGATATAAGTAGAGATCGTACAAATTGGCGTCATCATGACTCGCAATAATGTGGACATGACTCCAAAGAGTTTAATTAAACAAATTGAATTACATTACCCTTAGGGGCCTTCAGACGCTGTTCAGCTCCGTCCTCCACGAAGGGAGAACGCTGAAAGCATGGAACAGAAGTGTGGTGGTTCTCTTCTTCAAGAAAGGTGATAAAACTTTGTTGAAGAACTATAGACCCATCTCACTTCTGAGCCATGTTTACAAGCTGTTTTCGAGGGTCATCACAAATCTTCTCGCGCGCAGGTTTGACGATTTTCAGCCTCCCGAACAAGCCGGTTTCCGAAAAGGCTATAGTACCGTAGACCACATACATGCGTTGCGCCAGGTTATACAGAAGACCGAAGAGTATAGCCTCCCCCTTTGCCTTGCATTTGTGGACGACGAAAAAGCCTTCGATTCGATCGAGACCTGGGCTGTACTACAGTCTCTCCAGCGGTGCCAAGTTGACTGCCGATATATCGAAGTGTTGAAGTGTCTGTACGAAAACGCCACTATGTCCGTCCGACTACAGGACCAGAGCACGAAGCCTATTCCTCTGCAGCGGGGAGTCAGACAAGGAGATGTGATCTCTCCGAAGCTGTTCACCGCTGCATTGGAGGATGCTTTTAAGGTTCTGGACTGGAAAGGACGAGGCATCAACATAAATAGCGAGTGCATCACTCACCTTCGATTCGCTGACGATATCGTAGTCATGGCTGAGACCATGGAGGACCTCAGTGCAATGCTCGCTGACCTCAGTGGAGTTTCCGACCGAGTTGGCTTGAGGATGAACATGTACAAGACGAAAGTCACGGCCAACGTCCATGTCGCGCCAACTCCCATGATAGTCGGAGGCTCTGCGCTCGAAGTTGTTGACGACTATATTTACCTGGGACAAATGGTCCAGTTAGGTAGGTCCAACTTTGAGAAAGAGGTCACTCGTCGAATCCGACTCGGCTGGGCAGCGTTCGGGAAGCTTCGTAGCACCTTTTCGTCCAAATTGCCGCAGTGTCTGAAGTCAAAAGTCTTTGACCAGTGTGTGTTGCCAGTGATGACTTACGGATCTGAGACGTGGGCGCTAACAATGGGCCTTATAAGGAAGCTCAAAGTCACTCAGAGGGCTATGCTCGGGGTTTCTCTGCGTGATAGAATCAGAAATGATGATATCCGCAGTAGAACTAAGGTTACCGACATAGCCCAAAGAATAGCCAAACTTAAGTGGCAGTGGGCGGGGCACATTGCTCGCTGATGGCCGATGGGGTCAGAAGGTTCTTGAGTGGCGTCCGCGGACCGGGAGACGAGCTGTAGGTAGGCCTCCAACAAGATGGAGTGACGACCTAGTAAAGGTCGCGGGAACGCGGTGGATGCGAAAAGCACAAGACCGGTCTGAGTGGAGAGCCTTGGGGGAGGCCTATGTCCAGCAGTGGACGTCTTTCGGCTGACATGATGATGATGATGATGAATTACATTAATTGATTTCTTACCTGAACTTTAATCTTGATCCTTTGCAGGATAGTAATAAATAAATAATACAAAGACGTGAGCATTGGCCATTAATATTATATTAATCTATTTAAGTTTGCTCCATTAATATCCGTGGATTGCGAAAGATTTTCACGTCATAAGTTTATTTTAGCCTTGAAAAGGAATAAACTAACCACGGATAAATTAATTATTACTGTTGGTTTGCTTTAATAAATCTACACACTAACAAGTCTTTGTATTATTTATTTATTACTGTCTTGCAAAGGATGAACATTATTTTTAGGGTAAGTAATCAACTAATTTAGGTAATTTAATTTGTTTTAAAATCTTTGGAGTCATGTCCACATTATTGCGTGTAATGACGCCATTTGTCCGACATCTGGATAATAAAGTGGCTCCCAATACAAGATACGTTTTTTTCAACGTATCTTTAATTTTGTTGTCTTTTTAAATAAAACAAACACATTGAAAAAAAGTTTTATTGACGGTCCAAAGCAAACTCCTTATAATTAATATCTATGACCTCTTCTGTCTCTTTAACTCTAACCTTATAACTATACCAACAAAATATTTACTTCCTGATTTATAGTCTGTGCCAATTGAAGTCGGCAAAGATGTAAACACAACCAAACGAACCAATTTACCGTTGTTACTCGATAGTCACGTGCTTTTAAAGATCAAGTGAGGTCTTAGCGATGATTTATACACTTGATCTTTACTTTCACATTAATTTTAAGATTAAATAACGATGAATTATACGATATTTTAAATATAAACACGCCTGATGACTATTTGAGGTTAACTATGTGTCAATCAGTACTAATTTCTTTACATCTTTGGCAATTTCAATTGACACAGGCTATACATCGAAATGAGGTTAAAAAAAACTATACAAACATTTATTTACATTCTTAGGGTCCCGTTCCGTACAGTCAAAGAATTTTCGTGACCCAGTTTAGGTCCAAAGTCAATCTGACATTCTACAACAATAAGGTTGAGTTTCCTGTCAATTACAAATGACTTGGCATCTCTAATGGCATTGACAATATCAAGCCGTTTTTAGGGTTCCGTACCAAAATGGTAAAAAGGAACCCTTATGGTTAGACTTCTTTGTCTGTCTGTCTGTATGTCTGTATGTCACAGCCGGTTTTCTCAGCAACTATAAATGCTATCGACTTGAAATTTGGCATAGTCGTAAATAAAATTAAGTGTTAATTATTTACAGTTTTTGAGAAATAACAAAATAAACTTTGAAAATTGGTTTTAAAATTTAGGCTAGTCGAAATGGACCTTATTGCATAGAAAATAAAGTTCATAACAAAATGAGTAGGTATTTTCTTTGGCGGTTACCAAGCGTATTATCTTAAATACGGAACCCTCGGTGCGCGAATCCTACTCGCACTTGACCGGTTTTTATACAGGGTGCTTCTGACTACCACAGTCTGCTTTTGAGACAAACCTCTGTAAAAATGTTTTTTTTTAAGGCCCACCACACCGCTTGCGTGACGTGCACGTGCGCGTGCCCGTTCGCTTTCCACTGCGTTGTATAGTAACATGTTGTAATGAGAATTCATACTATACAACGCAGTGGAAAGCGAACGGGCACGCGCACGTGCACGTCACGCAAGCGGTGTGGCTGGGCCTTTAAAGGTCCTCTTGGCAATTGAATAAGTAGAAAAAAACAGCTGAGATGAGGAAGCCATTGTGGAAGTTTCTGATTCAGAATTTCTGTGGTCTGTCTGCAAAGGGTGGCAAGCCAAACATTTCCGGTTTGAAGTGATGTAAAGACCTGCAAGCAACATACCTTTTTTATTGTTAAATTATAGTTTTACATCGCTATGTATCCCAATGTATGTCCCAAAAAATTTGTTCCCGATTGTCCAGTCTCGACCAAAATCCAATACATTTCTTGCGAACAAAACTGAGAATTTCGTACAAATTTTTGGGAATATATCACGAATTCTATTTTGCTTATTACGGTCTCAAGTAACGTGCAATTTTTTTCCCAAATTCAAAAGAAAAAATCAATCAAGTGCAATTTTTTGTAACTCCCAAAGACACTAAAGACATCTAGTGGCAAGTAGCAAACAACATCTCCGTAAGTGCCAAAAGCGTTTCAAAGAAAGACGCGGCCTGGGGCACGTTTTATAAAACTACAAGTTACAATTTTACAGGTCTAAACTGGCAACACTGCTGAAATGGCTGGTCGTTATCGTTCGAGGCTGCGTCAAATGGAAACTTGTAACCTGTAAACACGGGGTCTGATGATGAAGCATGTGTTTAAATATCACCTTATCACTATTGTTGCCTCCCTCGTCCGCGAAGGGTCTAGATTGGGATCTGGAATCATCACCACCTGCACGAAAGCAATGAGGTAAGTATATTATATTAACTAGAAACCCATAAGTCCCATAACCATGTCAATTTGATTTACGGCAAATTACGAGCTTCCGATTTTTGACTTTCGAGCAATCGAAAGTTTCACTCGGGAGTGAGCAAAATCTTCGAAACCGTTTTTTGAAATACGAGCGGTAGAATTGAAAACGAATGGTGTAGACCACTCGTCTTAAAATTTTCTATCGCTCCTAGTTTCAAAAATACGGTTTCACAGATTTTGCTCACTCCCGAGTGAAACTTTCGAGCGCTGGAAAGTCAAAAATCAGCCCCGTTGTTTCGAGTATAGGTACCTGCATGCCCGCCGATATGCCAGCTCTGACACCAACCTCGGAATCCTCGAACACGATACACTGCGAAATAAATAAACAAGTATCAATCAATTTAAAAACACGATCATTCAAAATGAAAAATGATGAAATAAACCCAAAGATGATTTTTAAATACCTATTCAATGGCACCCCATTAGTCATAGTTTGTCAACTTTCTATTTCACAATATGTGGTTGACCCCATATTGAATTTTGATTACTGACATTTTTTAAGTCACACTCAGAAGATTAAGACAAATCGATTGACATAAAAATTATAAAAATCAGTTTAGATTCTAGAGCGCCACAAAGGAACAAACATACATACAGATATAGGCTGATAAACACATTACTCTCCTTTGCGTTGCGAGGTCGGGTAATAAATATCAGGGGAGAATCTCACAGAAATTGACATGAACCGCCATACTTGACATTTTGGAGATAATGAGCTCGTTCCTTATACAAAATTGTGTATAAATATCGTCGCTAAGAGAGACGTTAAACGCTCAGTATTTCATTAGTTCAGTCCGTCAGTCTGGTGAAACATTGACTGACGCCAGAATGATGGATGGTTCGAACAGCACGATCAATCCAAGGTTGATATCAGACTGATAAAACGTACGCCAGTCACCGTTACACGCTCAATAGGTATTTCATCAGTTCAGGCCATCCTCTTGGTCAGAATGACCGGAGAATTTATCGTCTAACCCATGGACTGACGGACTGATAGTCCGGACTGGTGAAAAGCAAACATTTTGTGTCGTGTGACACGTCTGCATCCATTTCATCGTGGACGGTGACTGACTGAATGTACGAGTGGGTTACACGACCAGTTTGCAATCAGTATTTCATCGTTCCAATGGATTGAAGTAAATTATTTTTCACTTCTCATGCTCAAAAAGTGTGTCATATTAGACTTATCAAGCGAGACTCAAGTAGTACATGTAAACCCTAGAGAATACATTATATGAATATTTTCCCTAGGGAAAATATGAAATGGAAAATAGAATGATTTACATTTACAAAACATTTTAATTTGACCAATCAAAATACTTCACCAAATTAAATCCACCAATCACGATACACATCGACTTTCAATCGGAACGTTGGGTTCTTTTTGGTACGCATACTCTTTAACTAACTTAACTCTTTAAAAAAACTTTGTTTTTCGTATCAACCAACCAGAATACAGCTGTATTAAAATCGACCAATCAGGTAACAGAATTCATTTCTCAAAACATTAGGTGTTTTTTAGTCCCTATTTTACAATCGTTAAAATATTATGATTAAATCGATTGTGCAACGCTTTGAAGCGCTAAATACTCACACGGTCAGTGGCGTTTATTTGCGGTGTCTATATATTGTATCTGTGTCAAAGTAGTTTAAAAAAAAACATGCCACCAAATTAAAACAATATTTTCGCCGTGGAATTTGTGGTGGATAATCTTTGCAATTTTTTTACCTTTGTAAAGGTAATGTTTTTATTTTCTCACAATCGAAGTGAAAAGTAGAGCGTATTACTCGGGTCTAAAAGCCATATTAGGTACCCCTCGAACAATTTTCCCTCGCTTTGCCCGGGAAAATAACCATCTCGTGATGCTAGGTATGGCTTATTTTAGACCCTAGTTATACAATCTACTATAATACATTTCACTTTCATCAGTTCTTCAGTCCGTGAGTTAGACAATCAATCTCCGGTCATTCTGATAAAACTGATGAAATACTGAGTGTGTAACCTCTTTCTAAGGCAACACTTTATTGTCATAACCTGACTCCTAGTGCGGCCGCTAGCAACGTCAATCGGACCTGATTGGTGATTATGGCGCCTTTGTTTTACCCAAATGGACCATAACCAAGCCGGACAAATCCGGGAAAACTCGGACAGCTGGAAGACTAGTATTAGATCCCTTATTTCTGTATAAGCCAAGTATACCTTGTTTGGTTGAGGCTTTTGCGGAAACCGGCTGGCGGCTACCAGGTAGATGTCCGGGAACGGCTTGGCCCTGTCCACGTCCGGGTCCGACACCGTCACCTGTCCGGACACGATGAGTAACTTAATACACAGTAGTTAAACTTACTTTTAGTGCTCTTTTCTTAGTGTAACCCTTGGGTACGCAAAATTCAAATATCAAAACCCTAAGTTCAGCGGTTTGTGTCAGTCAGCCAGGCACGAAAGAGATTTCGACTTGGTAGACTTCAATGACGATCGCCATACTATAAATGGCTGTAAAAAAGAAGTCTACCGGAGCACATTTAATCAAGAGCGTACTAGATGACGCTACGTTAAACTATTGTCGATTCGTTCATTTAATCAGTATAATTTCCTACGTATCCGTCTATCCGTCTCCTTCCACTCACCCACTAGTCGGTATGCATGCAGCAGAACTTGGAATTGGTAATTACGGTTGCATTGCGCGCATTGCTAAAGCAAAGCATATCGTTACGTGATATAGCGAGCTCTCAGAGTCAAACGCCATCTACCGGTGAAGAGCCGAAATAGTTACCAGACCGCTACGTGAGAGCATAACTTGATTTGTTAGACCTTATCGTTGAGTAGGCCGATCACGAGGTTACCGAAACGATTGGGTTATCGTATGAACGGGTTAGCCGTTCGAAAGGCTTAAGCAAAGGAACGGGTTTTCCGGTCCTTGGTTTGACCAATTCTTTATTCCAAATCAATTTCCGCCCTAGGGATAGAAATGCCAATTTCAGCCCGTTAATGAGATATGGAAATCCTTACTTTTTGAAAAGGAGAGAAGTAGCGAATTTCCACAGCGCGTTCTTTCATGATTGAAAATTTGCAAATTTTAGTAATAATCACGAACCTTAAATAACGCTACATAAAAAATCGCTTCATGAAAAAAAGCGATTATGAAAGAACGCGATGTTTTAATGAACTATAGATCGATCTAACAAACCCATGACTCTCAGACTCAAACGCCATCTACCGGTCATGAGCCGAACTAGCTACAAGGAGAACGAGCTCTCAGAGCCTAGCGCCATCTACCGGTGAGTAGTCAAACTAGTTACCAAATGGTCAAACAAGCGGAACAGCTTCGGATGCGCGGCAACGTGTAATTGCACGGTTTGCTCGGTGCTGTTCGTGGCCAATGCCATGGGTATATTGTTGTCATGAAGATGTCGGAGGAGACGCTCCGCACCTGTTGTATGGTTAAGTTTTAATCTCATGGAAAAGGCAAACTAGCAATCAGGCCAGTTGATCTAAAGTAGGAGCAGCCCATAGATACTCAAACTACAAAACATGCTGCATGGCAAGCATGCTGGCGGGTTGATGGCGCGATCCTGGCGGGTTGATGGCGCGAGGCCAGCGCGATGCGCGCTTGCTCTGTGTGACCGGGCGTCCCGCTCGCATCACTCACTCATCACGCCCCGCTACCTTCCCGCTGGCAGTCTGTTCGAGCCTTAAATATAGCGGAGATCCTATCACCACCTTCCGACTCCATCACCAGATCAGCTCTAAGATACCATATTGCATTGTCGTCAGGTTTACATGCGTGGTCCAAAATTCAGCCCATTCCATATTACCTGGGCCTCTCTCAAGTGTATTTTGACATACACAAATAACTGATGAAAAGCAAGCTTTAAAAACCCGACTGCATTTTTTATTAAACATTACACTCCTTTTTTGGGGCAGTCGTGTAAAAAACATCTCGATCGCGTTTGCGTTTCTCGTATAAATACATACAGACTTTGACACTCGGCCATTCTCGGCATTCATCGGGGAGATCGGAAGTGCAAATGACACGAGACACATTGCTGCATATTCATAATTAATATCATGGTGTGCACTTAACAATCTAAAACAGTAATGTAGATCACCTGCCACAATGTCATTTTTTTACAGTAGACCTATGAATAATACATATGTATTTAATTATTACATCGCATTGCATGGCATTACTAAATACACAAATATTCAATTAGTAAATGTAAATTACAGATAATTTATTCCAACCAAATTATAGACAGCTAACCCTCTCAAAATCAAAGGAATTTGGTCACATAAGTCATAAAAAGTTGATTATAGTCTATTTGAATATTTAGAATATTAATGAAGTTTCTATACTTAGGTTAAGGTTTTATTATTAATTATACCAAATAGGTTTGAATATTATATGTGAGTAAATTTTAGAATTTTAGATATTCTGTGTGAAAACACGAACCTATACGATTAAAACCGAGATGTCCCGACTGCGTTCACATCACGTTCACATCCGCGGATGTGAATGCGGATGCTGATGCGGATGTTTAAGATCTTATATAAATATAGTATATGAATGAAGAATTAAAACAATGATAAAGTAATTCTAACATTTATACTAATGAAAATTTGTATAAAGTATAAACTATAATGTGGGCGGGGCACATTGCTCGCAGGACTGATGGCCGATGGGGTCAGATGGTTCTTGAGTGGCGTCCGCGGACCGGGAGACGAGCTGTAGGTAGGCCTCCAACAAGATGGAGTGTCGACCTAGTAAAGATCGCGGGAACGCGGTGGATGCGAAAAGCACAAGACCGGTCTGAGTGGAGAGCCTTGGGGGAGGCCTATGTCCAGCAGTGGACGTCTTTCGGCTCACATGATGATGATGATGATTCTAATGCTCGTATTTTGTTTAACTTCACTTACAAATTTTCATATTTACTAATATGAAAATTATAGGAACACAACAAACGCGTCGGATCTTGTCACCAATTTCTTCGCTCCCATTTGTCATCATTGTACTCATTGTCAGGTGCGAACGGCACGCGCCATTCGCCGGCCCCCTAGCGTACTCTCTTGTCGCAACTAGTATTACATCCGCATCCGCATGAACATCCGCATTGATTATTGCGGATGCAGATGCGGATGCAGATGTCCAAATCCATGCGGAAGCTCCGCATTTGCGGATGCGGATGCGAATATTCGCAACGTCCCTGGTCCCGAATGTCAACGTGGAAATAATCGTACAGTAACATGGTCACTTTCGCGTTCGAGACGCGCCGCGTGAGCAGCTTACACTCGAAGCACAGGTTCAAAATTGACGGACAACAAACATACGAACAGTGCAAATTAAATAACGGCTTGTAAAAATTAACGATAACACTAACCGGCTGCCACGGGAGCAGTGACCAGTATTGCCCGCCGAACTAAATAAAGCATTTCGCTATGGAACTGGTCCACGGAGACCGCGATGTTCAGCTGCTTGACCACCGTCTCTGAGATCTTGCGATCCGTCACCCCATGGCACTGAAACAGAACACGTGGGATACGACCAGGTGCACGTTTTATAAAGCTACAAGTTACAATTTTACAGGTCTAAACCGCCAACACTGCTCAAATCGCTGGTCGTCATTGGTCGAGGTTGTGTCAAATGAAAACTTGTAACCTGTAAATTTTACAATTTTGTAGCTTTATAAAACAGGCCCCAGGGATGCGACCAGCACCAGCAAACTACATATTTCGTAAAAAAATAAAAACCGGGCAAGAGCATGTCTGACCATGCTCAGTGTAGGGTTCCGAAGCCGAAGCCGAAGTTACTACGGCTCAGGATGACTTCGGCCATAGTTCCATTTCGTCACCTTCTTAAGTCGTTTTCATTCGCATATGGTCTACTGTTTCGATTCGCCAGCATTCCTATATCGTCACTTCCCTATCGCGTCCGCTTTTTTACGTGGGCCACTGTACCAACTCGTTTACATTCGTAATTAGACTACAGTGCAAATTCGACAACATCCCTAATTAGTCTACAATGTCAACTCGTCAGCATTCTTATTTAGACCACAGTGCCAACTCTTCAACTATATAGTAAAAATATTGAACACCCAGACTCGAGTACAAATATGCGGACGAGTTGACACTGAGGTCGATACAGGAATGCGGACGAGTCGGCACTGCTGACCAAGGAGTACTGGGGTCTGTAGGGTTTCTTCTATAAATAAACCACCTTTACTTTATAGCATTTATTATTTATTTGGTCATTACTGTTCTACTACAGGCACCGGATTTAACCGCCTAAATTCACCTTGTCAACATGACAGCTAATCTGTCAGTTGCGTTCATACTTAAACTCTACACTCTCATTCTTCCTTTATAAAAACAAATTAAATGCTAATACAACTGAGTTTACTTTTAATCCTGACATATAACTAATTTATAGTATCTAGAATTAGAGCTAAGAGGAAGTCCTTATATTTTTTTGGCATATGCCTCTCTCTTAATGGCCTAGTCTGCACATCGTCTGTCACGTCCGGAGTGTTTTGTCTAGTCTTAGGGTATTTTGTCACATCCATGGTTTCCTGTCCTTCAGTTTCCTTTCCTGCTTCTTTCTCTCTTTCCTTCTCGCTTACTACCTCTTCACTTCCATTAAATCTTCCTAAATCCCTCAACTTGATAGGTTGAAAGAAAGAAGAATTTCTCTTAATGAGTTTACCATCTGGTGTCTGAGCAGCAACAGAATTACCAGATTTCCATATAACAGTGTGTTCGACTGGAGAAAATGGTGTACTCAATTTATTTTCTTTCCTCTGTTTTATCAATACTTTATCACCTGGGATAATGTCTGATATCTTAGCATGCCTTCTACTGTCTGCATACCGCTTGTAGCAATCTTTCTTGTACCTGTCTTGGTCACGTATCTCCTCATCATTCAAGTTATAAGTCATGTTCATTTCTGGTATTTTTGTTTTAATAGCCCTCCCTCTAAACAGATTTCCTGGAGGCACTCCCGTGCTAGAGTGTGGTGTTGTGCGATAAGCTGATAAATATGTTAACAGTTCCTTTTTCCAATCCAACTTCATTCCTTGTGCTATCCGCAATCTTCTTAGAACATTTCTGTTTTGTCTCTCCACTTCTCCATTGGCCTGTGGCCACAAGGGCGTTGTATGTCGCAGCCGTATACCTTGTGATGTCAAAAACTCTTTAAATCTCTCATCTCTAAATGCAGGACCATTATCACATACAATTTCATCCATAATTCCTTCTGTAGCTATAATTCGTTTAAGAGCTTCAATTGTACTTTCTGCTGTTTGATTCCTTAGTATTTCTACTTCATAATATCTGCTGTAATAATCCACAATAAACAATAGGTAATGTCCTGACGGTAGGGGTCCTAAATAATCAATTGCCACAAGTTCCCATACTTTACTAGGTAACTTTGTTGTTACCATAGGTTCTGGATAAGTCTGTCTTACTAATCGACAACCTTCACAAGTATCTACCCAGTACTCTATGTCTTTATCCATTCCTTTCCACCATACCTTTGTTCGCAGTTTTGCTTTCATAGAGTTTACTGAGATATGACCTTCATGTCCTAGCTCCAGAACTCTTGGTATCAATTTCTGTGGTATTATGATTCTTGTTCCTCTTAGTATAATATCATTGATGATGCATAATTCAATTTTAATTAACTCATATTTTCTTAATTCGGGACTCCAAATATCCTTCTCTATAGCCTGCATCAGTTCCTTCAAATCAGGGTCATTTACGGTAGCTTCCTGTATTTCTTCAATAGTGACTGCATCAACTGTTGTCTTAATCATGGCTATCAATAGGTTATCTTCATTATCCTCCGTCTTCAGATCCGCATCTTTTGTATCCAACAACCTTGATATTGGATCAGCAATGTTGTTTTTACCAGGCTTATAAATTACTTTGAAAGTGTAAGGTTGCAGGCGAAGCACCCACCGCTGTATCCTGGCACTGGGCTTAGAATCTGTTGAGTAAATTACCTCTAGAGGTTTGTGGTCCGATATGATACTGAACTGTTTGCCAATCAAGTACATGTATAAGGTTTCACATGCCCATACAATTGCAAGGGCCTCTTTCTCAGTTTGTGAGTACCTCTGTTCCGTTGATGATAATGCTTTACTGATATATTTTATTGCGACTGGCTGAATCTGACCATCCTTTCGCTGACGCTGAGTAAGCACTGCAGCAATTCCAACTGGACTCGCATCAGTCACCAGTGTAGTTTCTGCGTTCTTATCATAATAGCTTAAGGCTGGAGCTTTTGCAATAAGGATCTTCAATTTGTCAAAAACTTCTTGATGCTCTTCATTCCATACAAATTCCTCTACATCCTGTCTAGTTAGTCTTCGCAATGGCTCTGTGAGTGTGCTGAAATCTGGTATGAACCGGGCAGAAAAGTTAACTAAACCTAGAAAACTTCTTACTTCTGCTTTGTTCTGTGGTGCTCTAAATTCTTGTACCACCTGTTGTGATGTACTGGTTGGTTGAATTCCATTTTCTGAAAGATGGTGTCCCAGAAAGTTTATTTCAGTTTTACCGAATGCACATTTCTTTTCATTTAGTGTAAGGCCACTGTCACGTATTCTATTAAGGACCTGTCTCAATCTGTGATCATGCTCTTCCCTAGTGCGTCCTCCAATTCTAATATCATCTTGGCTGTTGGCAACACCTTCAATACCTTGGAGTAATTGAGCCATTATTCTCTGAAACATTTCTGAGGCACATCTTATCCCAAAGAAAAGCCTTTTATATCTGAATAATCCACAACTGGAGCTGAAAACTGTTATTACACGAGAACCTTCATCCAACTCAAGTTGATGATACCCCCATTTAATATCCAGTGATGAAAAGTACTTACATCCATTGAGGTCAGCTAGGAGCTCTTCAAATGTTGGCAGCGGAACACGTTCTCTCAGCACCGCCTCATTGGCCTTCCTCATGTCCACTACGAGTCTAAATTGTCCTTTCTCCTTTTTCTGTACAATGTGTGATGGTGAGACACAAGGGGTTGGTCCAGTCACAGGTTCGATTATGTCACTGTCAAGTAATTCTTTTATTAGGTTTTCCTCTACAGCTCTAACACCAAATGGTTGCCTCCTAACAGGCTGAGCTACAAGCTTTACATTATGGTCAATAGGGATTTGCAACTTAAAATTATTTAGTTTACCTATTCCCTTAAATAGATTTGGGTATTCCTTCATTATACAGTCTTTTGTCATGAATTTCTTACTGGCCATATTAATGTTTTTGATATTTGGACCTAACCTTAACATATTAAGTTGAATTGAGGCCTCTCTAGAAAGCAGAGCTGGTCCATGTCCATCATATATTAAAACTTTGGAAATTATTTTTACATCACTCGCAGGTGAGTGTAACTGTACTTGGTATATTCCCAACTGTGCAATCTCTCTACCCCCATATGATTGGAATTTTTGCCCTTCTGAACCATGTATTTTCTTAAAAGATACTCCACATTGTAATAATTGCTTAAACAAATTCTTATCAATAATGTTGATAGAAGCACCTGAATCTATAATGAATTTGCATGTCACTTTATTGTCAATAATAATGTCACACTTATTATCACTGCACGTTCCACTAACCTTAAATATAGAGTTTACCTGTTCTGTACTTCGACCATTTTGGTCCTCATCTGACTCATTGTCCTCGCTCTCACTAACACTTGAGTCCTCTTCAATCACATACCTTACATATCTTTTCTTCTTCTTCATCTTGTTGTCCACCTTTTTGATATTTTTGGTCTTACAGCATTTTGCGAAGTGTCCCTTTATCCCACATTTGTCACATTTAATATCCATAGCTGGACACTCTCTGTCCCTTGCTATGTGGCCTCTCTGTCCACATCTGAAGCATGTAGTCTCTCGCTGCACCTTATTTATCAACGTGTCAACTTGTTCATTCTCTTCCGTTTTCACTGTCTTTTCTGCAAACATATCTTTTTCCATTTCATACATTTTTGCTATTTCTAGTACCTTTGACAATGTAAGATCTGACCCCTTCTTGAGAAATTTTCTTTTTAATTCCATGTCTACACATTTTTCTATAACTTGGTCTCTCAGAGCTTCCTCTTTATTAGAAAATTCACAAAATTGCGCCTGAGTGCGAAGGCGCATCACATACTGTGCATAAGTTTCTTTATTTTTCATTTCCAAGTTCCGAAACTTTTGCCTTTCGTAGGCCGTGTTAAGTATCGGCGCAAAATGTGCGTTTAACCTTGAGACGCATTTTTCATACTCATTAGTGCCCTCCGCCTCCTGAGCTTTCAATGTGTCGTAGATTTCTTGAACTTCTGGGCCTGCTTGGTGTAGCAATCTTGAGACCTTTTGTTTATCTGCAAGACCCACCTGCCCCTCGATATAATATTGGAAGTTACGCATCCATGCCTTCCATCGCGTGGAGCTGGTCGCCGGATCGCTAAATGGATCAAACGGTGGGCCCACGCCCCCGCTGGCGTGCTCCAAGTGAGCCATCACGTGTCGTGCACCTTGACTTTTCGCGGTCCGATGTCGCTCGATCCGTCGTCGCCAAAATTGTAGGGTTTCTTCTATAAATAAACCACCTTTACTTTATAGCATTTATTATTTATTTGGTCATTACTGTTCTACTACAGGCACCGGATTTAACCGCCTAAATTCACCTTGTCAACATGACAGCTAATCTGTCAGTTGCGTTCATACTTAAACTCTACAGGGTCGATAAAAGAAAGTGGACGAGTTGGCACTGTGATCACAATAAGAATGTAGACAAAATGGGGTAATGACGATATCAGAAAGTGGACGAGTTAGGAAGGTGACGATTTAGGAATTACATGCTGACGACATGCTATTGTGGACGAGTTAAGAAGGTGACGAAATAGGACTGTGGACAAAGTCGCCCTGAGCCGTTACTACACAAACACTATCTCAAAAAACAACAAGTATGAACTAATTCTCTATTTCAAGTTATTTGGTGCTATCTTAGATGATTTCAGTAGGTTAACATTTTAGTCGCCTGTAACGTATCTCAAGATCCAATCAAGTCTACTTAGTCGTGATAGTTTTTCTTTAAAATTGGTTATATGTGCTTTCATCTAAGATATTTTTGAGATTTTTAGTATTTGTAGTTTTGCCTGTAGGGGACAGGGGGGGAGGTACATGACTCTAACAAAAATTAACGCTTAAAACTTTATATTTCATAAACAGATCCCTTAATCGAAAAAAAATTTGTATAAAAAATACATGACCATTTTACGTGTAGGGGAGGTACAATTTTTTTTCTACCTTTTATTTTACCACTTTGTTGGCGTGACTAATTTGTATATTCATGCCAAACTACAGCTTTCTAGTACTAAGAGTCTCTGAGCTAGGCTGCGGACGGACGGACATGGCGAAACGAAGGGTTCCTAGTTTGACTACGGAACCCTAAAAAGGACCCTTTATTTGAAGATGTGTACGAGTATAAGATACATTAGGTACATACCATAACGTTCACTTTATTTCTTTTGTTATTTTATTTCTTTGCTGGATTAAAATCCGGAGATGCTTCAATCGATGACTTTTTTTATTTTTGCCAAGAGGGTTCACTTCAATAAGACAAATACATAACCGTACGTCGTGAAGATTCTTAAGGCCCGCATACATGTAGAGGCCGATCGGTTCAGGCCGAACTGCGTCAGTTCCGCCTGACCGGATCGACTGGCCATACATGTAAAGGCTGATGTGTTCAGGCCAAACTGCGTCAGTTCCGCCTGACCGGATCGAGTGGCCATACATGTAAAGGTCGATGTGTTCAGGCCAAACTGCGTCAGTTCCGCCTGACCGGATCGAGTGGCCATACATGTAGAGGCCGATCGGTTCAGGCCGAACTACGTCAGTTCCGCCTGACCGGATCGAGTCGCCATACATGTAATGTAAAGACCGATGTGTTCAGGCCAAACTGCGTCAGTTCCGCCTGACCGGATCGAGTGGCCATACATGTAGAGGCCGATCGGTTCAGGCCGAACTGCGTCAGTTCCGCCTGACCGGATCGAGTGGCCATACATGTAAAGACCGATCAGTTCATGTAAGAGCAAATCGTTCAGGCGGACGGATGCGATTTGCCTTCAGGCGGACGGATGCGATTTGCCTTCAGGCCAAATTACACATAGGTACACGATGCTATTTTGAATCCGGTCGGTTAGAACAGAAGGTAAAACTAATCATGTATGGAGTTCTGTCCGGTCAGGCAACTCGTTCAGGCGGACGAATGCGATTTGCCTTCAGGCCAAATTACACATACACGATGCTATTTTGCATCCGGTCAGTTAGACCTGAAGGCAAAACCAATCATGTATGGAGGCCTTTAGAGTTGACCTATGTCCAGCAGTGCATGGACATCCTTCGGCCGATAAGATGAATCTAATTTTAAGCTAAACTAAAAGGGGTGATAGACGGGCGAGCAAGTTCGCCGTACTTCTAACTCGGCGAGCTTACTCGGCCGTGTCATCAGAAGTACGCGTACTTAAAAACCGCCGAGTAAGTTCATCGGCGATCCAACGTGTTTGAATTTTGCTCGTAGCCCGTCTCGGCTCGTACATCTGAGGCCCTACTTTGAAAATCGAAGTTCGAAGTTACGTTAGCTCCATCCCTGTTACTCGTCATTTGAGATTAGATCGAGAGAAAGGGATGGAGCTAACGTAACTTCGAACTTCGAATTTCAAAGTAGGGCCTCTGTCACCACCGCGAGCCACGAGCCACGATCTTTTGGCAGTCTGTGGGCGAGGTGTTTGACATTTGTTCTGTGTTATGTTGTTTATTTTGGTTCAGAAATTATATTTAAAACCTAAAATGAATGATTTTTAATATGTGATATGATATAAGTCATTAATAACTCAAAGCTTCCTCTGTCGACGATATTTTACGTTTGAAGTACAGTGAGCAAGCTTCGACATTCGCGGCCTTACCTTTAAGTTCGCGGTTTTAAAGCGCGTGCGTTTGTCACTGACGCGAGCCGAGTAAGTTCGCGACCTTTAAGTTCGCTGTTTTAAAGCTCGCCCGTCTATCACCCATTTAAGATAAAGGCTCCGTCAAGCAGCCGGCGTAGCGCGGCACGACGGTAGCGCGGCGTGTTCTTAAGCACCCCGGAGACGATCAATGGCAATTATCAATGTCTTACGTTATTGATAATGCCAATTGAAGTGCAATTGATGTAGTTTCAATCGAGAGTTCAGTCCCTCGAAATTAAAGAGATCATACGTGTTTATGTTCGCACAGTGATCGAAACGATTGTCAATGACTCCGTAAAACGGTCAATTGCCTGCTTCAATGAGACCCATCAATCAAAATGATCATCATTTGCCTTCAATCACGTAGTTGCGATTGACAATCGCTTCAATTGCATATGTATACGTTCAATGGCGTTTAACAATCGCAATAGGGGTGTGTCCTGGGTAAAAAAAAAAACTAATTAGTCCGTCAGTAAGATTATCAAAAAATATTGAACACGTATTTTTTGCTTTATCAAATCAATCAAAATTGACAAATATAACGCGCATCAAAGTTCGGGAGTGGGGGCTCGTGACGTCACAACGTGGCATGTGTGCCACGGCGTGACGTCACGCGAAACTTCAACGCACTTTATCTTCGTCATTTATTGTTTAATTGACAAAAAAAATATGTGTTCAATATTTTTTCATAATGTAAATGACAGACTAATTCGATTTTTTTAGGACACTAGCCTATTAATCGTCTCCAGGGTGCTTTAGCGTGACGTGAGCGCGGCGCAACTGTCACACAGCAAGCGCGTTATCTTAGAGCGACGTGCTTCACGCCGCGTTTTCTTCGCGTTATGTTAGCGCGACACGTATACAATACTGTTGAAAATGCCAAGCGAATCATGAAGGAAATGCTATCTCTTCAAAATCACGTCCCACTGTGCTTGGCGTGACGTGATCGCGGCGCGCTTAGGTAGGTACGTCGCGCTCTCTATGTGCCGACTGACTCGGGAGATGTGAAATTCGATGCGCACGCCCGAGCGCGGGCGTGATGAGAGCGCGTCGCGCATCCGTCCGTCCATGTGCGGAGGGCCTTAAATTTAGCTCAAAGTTGGTACCGTCACTTGCACATCCTTGGGGTATTCTTTCCCGTACCGGTTGCAGATCTTCCCTATAACGCTATGGTATATCCGCTCTGTATCTATAACAAACAGCAAGCTATAGAAAACCTGACTGTTGCTAACCAACTTTAAATCGTTATAAACCCAAAACGATCATTCAAAAAAAAAACCTAAACATGATTTTTGAATATCTATTCTAAAATACCCCCCTTATCATAGTTCGTCGACGAGCGTGAGTCCGATAAAATGATTTATTTCCCCGACGCGCTCAGTTAGTAATGGCTTTACAATAGTGGCTAGAATACATTGTGAGCTCATCCGGAAATCATGTGATCGTTTATGGGGGCGTAGTGGGGGTCCGAAAAATATCACAAATATTCATTGTAACATTTGTAACAACTTTAGCTCGCTAGACACCAGCATTTTTGTGATAACTGATAATATTAATAGTCCTAAAACTACACGTGATCTTGGAGGGGGTGGGGTAGCGTTATAATCACAAAATATTCAGCTCCAAACTAGTACAATCGCTCTAATGTACTAATTCGGTCTTTTAGTTCTTTTAGTACACTAGTACATTGAAAGGAACTGCAGGCCTTTCGCGTAACTCACTCGCAATCGCGATCGGCTTCAAAACAAAACAATTGGTTTCATTTTGTATGCAGACAAGCCTTCGATTGTGATTGCGAGTTTGTTTACGCGAAAGGCCTGCCGGTCTGTTCATGCTCCTTTGACCGAATGAATGGCCGTCTTTGCTGTCAGTATCACTCACCGCTCTGCCTGCTCTGTTCGGTTCTTGCTCCGCGTGTACTAAATGAAATAAGAGCAGAAACTTCACGGAATAGTTGGTTCTAGTACAGTGACGGGAATTAATTCTTTTTGGCTCTTAGTACATGAACTACACAACCCTAATGATCACATGATTTCTGGACGAGCGAGTGTGCGCGCGAGTCGAACGACCAAACGAGGCCACTAATAGCGAGCCCAGACGCCTCCACTCAAACGTTCCGCAAAAAAAAAACTCGTCCGCAGCTTGCTGGAAGCCACAAGTCAAGTGCCTTCGCTGTCCGCTGTGGTCGCCACTAGTGGCCTAATGTGCGGCAGCTCTATACACTGTGTACAAGATTTTATATCGTTTAAGTTTGGTGGAAATCATCCTTTATTCTGTTTTTATTCGTTATTTACCTAGAATGGTCCCGTCCATATCAAACAAGCAATGCGTGACTGTCTTATAGTATCTATAACAATATAGTCTACTCCCAGGAATCGGCACAGACAGCATCTCTCTCAGGATGCCACGGAAACAACAAATAGTTCCAAGTACACATTTTTATTAATTTTGTAAACGTCTTTAGATAGTTGTTATCATTTTCTGTTATTATGAAAACAATGTGTCAATTTTGACGGGACTGATTTGCGTCAGCTAAGCTAATGATCCTACCACACGCACAAGCTTCACCACAGCTTTGCCTACGCAGGCCGGCTTGTACACGGAACACGGAGCGTGTGGTTGGTAAAACTGTATCACGCTCCAACCTCACGCAATTTTCGGCTTGCTTGAAATTCGCCTGCGCAAGCCCGGCCTGCGCCTAGGTAGAGTAGAGTCATGTGGGGCAACTGTGCGCACTTTATTTTCAAACTAGTAACAAAACAAAGATTTCGACAAGAATGTAGCTTGCGCGTACTTTAACGGTGCCGTGAGGTACGAAGTGTTCAGTGTTTTCGTGCGAGAAGCTTGCGCAAACCAAACTGTGGCGAAGCTTGTGCGTGTGGTAGCGCATAAAAGCGAGTACACATTAGGCGTTTTGAAGACGCTTTGGTAACACGCGTTTTAAGAACTTTGAAGTCAGTCGAAGGCAAGTGCTCGCTTGCTGGTCAGATTTTGCCGTTAAGGAGGGTCCTCACTGAGAGCATTCGCTTGTAACGACCATTCAGCGCGAACTTCGAGTGGTGTATAAGCAGGGCCAGATTACCCATTAGGCAGTGTAGGCAACTGCATAGGAGCCCCGCGCAACAGAAAAAAAGTATTTTAGGATCAAGAAAAGTTTAAGGGGCCCCGCCGCCAGAAGTGCATTGCCTACGGGCCCCGACATGGTTAATCCGGCCCTGTGTGTAAGCATTGTAACGCTCGGCTCAACGTCCACACCACTCGGATATTCTCGCGAATGCTCTCAGTGAGGAAGAAATTTTATAATTAGGTCTGTACCGCCCTTTTTGCTCTCGATATTACGCTAGCCAAACGCTAGCGAATTAAAAATATGTGACAGCGGCGCCACCGTCTACGTAAAAGTTTGTAAAAGTAAAATATTAATCTTTTTTAACCGACTTCAAAAAAGGAGGAGGTTCTCAATTCGTCTGTATTTTTTTTATTTTTAATGTTTGTTCCCTCCTTTGTTCCCTCAGAACTTTCGACTGGGTGAACCGATTTTGATGATTCTTTTTTTATTTGAAAGCTGGTGCTTCCTGTTTGGTCCCATTCTTATCAAAATGAAGATCTGATGGTGGAATCCATGAGGAATCGACGGTACTCTTCAAAATTTATAGGCACACGTATAGCGATTTTGGTATTTTTCATTGTAACTCGTGTATTTGGTCTTGGAAAGCACTATTTGGTGAAGTGGAACTGATGATGAAGACCACAGATGGCCACCGGAACTCCTAAACGGTATATATTTCGAGGGTGGCGACAAGATATTTCGATTAAGATAGTTGAGCGACTATGACGAAGCATATTTAGGTTTAAATATACGACTATGACTTTCCCACGGCGTTGCTTGCGGCGAGATTGAAATGTAATATTGTTTCTTATTAATTGAGAAGTGGGAGAATAACAGCATAATTATGATCACTAAAAAGTATAAAATAAAAAAAAGGTTTAAAAAAAACAAAAACCCGCCTTCAAAAAGCCAAAAATAACTTCTTTAAAATGGTAGGTAAATAGGTCAGTCGAACTGAAGTCGGTGTCCAACAATATTTTAACCAAAAGCAGACTGGTTTTTGTTTTTTTAAACTTTTTTTAAAGTAGGTATTCAAATATAGTTTTTTTTTCTATACAAAGTGAAAAGCAAACACTGGGGACACCTAGTATAGAGGAACAAACTTTATGTGATTACTTAAGGAAAATTATTTAAAAAAAAATGGCAAATAGGTTTAAAAGCTTCGCTGATTCGTAATTATTCTAATTATTTAAGATACCACTGAAAAACTTATGAAACAAAACATGAAATTAAGGATTTTTCGTGCCATGGACATAAGAAAAAATTGCAAAAATTTAGAATAAAATGATCAATATCTCAAAAACTAGTAAAAATCGCTGAACATACATAGCGGTTAAATCGATAGCTTTTTAGCTGCTCTATCAGCCCTAGGCGGGTTGATGTCGGTTTCTGGAACACCCTGTATATAAACCAATAAAAAAATACAGTCGGGTTTTTAACCGCGAACACCTTAAAACACCGAATTACTTTTTTCCGAATATTCATTTGTCCGAATTTTTATATTTCCGAAAGCTATTAAATGCATAATTTAATTGTCATACATAGGTTAGGTTAGGTTTGATTTATAAGGGATAGCAAAAAGGTGTCTACTAGCAAAAAATTGCGTTCGGAATTATGAACATTCGGAATTTTGATTATTCGGAATTATGACTTTTCGGAATTATGCACTGTACCCATTTTTAAAGCTTTGTTATCATTGGTTGGAAGCACAGAATAAGGACATATAGCATAGAAACCGGAATATAAGACGTACTTTGCGTCAGCTATCTTACTCTACTTTTTAGATTACGTATTACATGAGAAAAAATGAAACAAAAAGTAGGCTGTTTTTTTCTTCTTTAACGCATTCACTGCCACCGACGCATATACGCGTCACCGTGACTTCCACCTACTGCCCTCAACGCATATCTGCGTTCTTACAGTAGGCAAGCTCCGTATAAAACAAAAGATGTGGCACCTGGCGAAAGTTCAAAAAACAGCACCGGCAATGAATGCGTTAACTGTCATAGTCACAAGGTTTTACACAGGGACTTCTTAGTCCTTCCTGTAGGAAGGATATGTCTTTCATTGTCTATAGGTCTAAGGTCTGTTCATCCTTACTTGTCTTATATAGTAAACAACTTTCTAACCTCAAAATGAACCTTTTTGGCTAAAACAGCTATTTTAAACATAGATACGAGGGGCGGCTGAAAAGTAATCTACCTAACAATGAAACAAAAGACTGTCGTGGCTAATTTTTTTTTATTTTTCTATATAGTCCCCTGCTAGTAAAATGCACTTATTAAATTTTTCAAATATTGAATTTAAACCATTAAAAAAAAATCTTTCGGTTTGTCGTCAAAAAAGTCAGTAACCGCAGCCTTCATTTCGTCATCGGTCATAAACCTTCGTCCCCTGAGGTCTTTCTTGAGAAGTCTAAACAGAAAATAGTCACAGGGGGCTAAATCTGGACTATAAGGGGGGTGGTCAATGGTTTCGAAGCCATTGTCTTTAATTGCTAGCTTCGTTGTGCGGGCGGTATGCACTGGTGCGTTATCGTGCAAAATCAGAATACCTTTGTTTAGTTTACCTCGCCGTTTTTCTTTTATTGTCTCTCTTAGTTGGTATAGTAAGTTTGAGTAATAATCAGCATTCATTGTAGTTTTCTTCGGTAAATAATCTATGAGCAAAATCCCTTCTGTGTCCCAAAAGATTGTAGCCATAAGTTTACCTGCCGATGGACAGACCTTGAATTTCCGAGGCGGCTTCTCATCCTTAAATTTCCACTGTAACGACTCTTGCTTACTTTCCGGGTCCCATTGTCGAATCCAAGTCTCATCACATGTTACAATTCTAGAAATTATTTCTTCCTCTTTCCCTCGACTCATCTCCAAAAACTCTTCGCAACATTTGACACGCCTCTCCATGTCAAATGCAGTCAACATTCTGGGGACCCAACGTGCACTAACCTTGGACATGTTCAAATGCTCATGAATTATTTCATTGACTCGCTCTTTACTGACGCCCACATCTCTAGCTATCTCCCACTGCTTCACTCGTCGGTCCTCTAATATAATTTTTTTCACCCTGGCTACATTTTCATCGGTGACGGCCGAAACTGGTCTTCCACTACGAGGATCATCTTCCAGACTCTCACGACCTAACTTAAACTGCTTTGACCAAAACTTTATAACAAATTCGGAAGAACACAAACTGCCAAACACACGTAACATACGCTGTCTGATCTCCGAAGGCGTATTCCCTTCTTTAGTCAAAAACTTAATCACCGCACGCTGCTCGATTTTATCCATTTTCACTTTTTCTACCGACATGTTTGAAACAATTGTAGGAGACAAATAAACGTGATGCAATAAACAAATGAATGTAATACATTTTGAAAATAGAATAACAAACGAATATAAATCCATACCAGCCAGCATTATTTTTGTATATATTTCTGACCAAGGAGATTACTTATCAGCCGCCCCTCGTATATAATAGAAACGGTACTAAATAAGCAGAAAATACATTATGGTTCACTTCTTTTTACTTGTCTTATATTATATAAGACAAGTAAGGATGAACAGACCTTAACCTTTTGAACGCCATGCGTCGAATACAAAATGTGCCACACACACGCCAAACATGTTTGCTATGCTATGCAAATTACACCTTATTGCTACCAAACAAAGTCTCTTTTAATCTTGAACTCTTGTCGGCTGTAGCCAACGTGGCGTCAGCGGCACGACTTTCAGTTGACGGCCAGGGCCGACTGTGGCGTTGAAAAGATTAAATACTATAGGTGCTTATAGGTCCAAATCACACCTTACTTGTGACGATGTACCAAATAACGAAAGAACAGCTATAGATAGATTCATCTCTTTCCAACTCACTATGAAAACCATAAGTAAAAAGAAGTGAACCATAATGTATTTTCTGCTTATTCAGTAAGGTTTCTATGCCTTTAGTCTTTATTCTGCGGTTTGAAGTCTGGTAATAAAACAAAATATTGTGTGTAAGTTTATTTTGCAACAAAACGTTTCGCCTCAATTAACATCAAACCGAACATTAGTACAAATTGACAGTTGTCTTAATGATTTGTTTATTTCTAGAAGGTACCATGTATTTCTTACGGATTTGGAGGAGGGCAATTCTATTTAAAACTTTCATTATGTAATGTAATTTATAAACCCCGTTCAGTCTTACTTGTCTTAAGAAGTAAACAACTTTCTAACCTCAAAATGCAACTTTTATGTATGAAACAGCTATTATAAATAAAATAAAGCAATCACAGACAATACATTGGCCAAGTGATGTCCAAAATGTTTTCTCAGTTTACTTTATTTACGAAAAAAGCGCTGTTTTAGCCAAAAAAGTTTCATTTTGAGGTTAGAAAGTTGTTTACCATATAACACAAGTAAGTCTTAACAGGGTTTACATACAGTATAACTAAGTAAGTATTACTAACGTATGAAACACTAACGGCGAATATACTGTTGTCATTTACGAAAGTGAGACAGCAATAGACATCGAGACTATACATTGTGTATTCATTTATACAACAAAAAAAACACTTTTCGATTTCAATACAATACTTCAGTTTATTTGAAAACATAATAATAGTAGTGAGGGCGCCACTGGACGCTCGGTACAGTCTTCATCGAAATGTTCCAAAAAATTACACTTACACTGAAACTACAATTTTTTTCTGCTATTCAACTTCAAGCTAAGTGTGATACCAGTAGCGACATCTATCGAGTTTAAAACAGAACTACCCTCCTTAAACATAAAATTACATAAAAAATAAACTAAAATGATGAATAACAAAATATAATTCTGTTTAAACTAAAATCACATTTTTTTGTGATTTTCAATATAACAAATATTTGTGGAACCACACATACACATTAATTTTATTTAAATAACAATAACCACATAATATATATAGTCTATGCCAATTGAAATTGGCAAAGATGTAAACACAACCAAACGCACCAATTCACCATCATTACTCTTTAATCACGTGCTTTTAAAGATCAAGTGAGGTCTTAGCAATGATTTACATACTTGATCTTTACTTTCACATTAAGCTTAAGATTAAATAGCTATTAATTATACGTTTTTTTTTAAAATAAAAACACGCTTGATGAATATTTGAGGTTATGTGTCAAACAGTACTAATTTGTTTACATCTTTGGCAATTTCAATTGACACTGACTATAGAATAAAAAGGCATTTTTTGAAGGCATAGAGAAGACCCAAAGCAAATGCTTTGTCAACCCAGAGGACTAAGATGGAATACCTCTATGCTAGTAATTTCAACAGTTGTCTTATCCGCACACCGGAGCACAACAACGCGAACACTGTGGCTTGGCGGCAGGTTATGGAACGGGAAAGGCAAAAGATAACACAAGCGACTTTGTATATGGGCTTCTTCTATGCTAGCTGTCTTGCTCACACCGCATGATAAAATATTGTAAAGAAATGCCTTTTCATTCTAAAACTATGGTCGTTGGACTATTTGAAACCTTTTGAAAGTACCACGAATAAAAGGGACAGAGTTATAGCAGTTGCAGCTGTCTCATTCTGAAAATCAATCAATCAATGTTTAATGGAAGGTCACATTATATTTGGATACAATATACATTATTTTTGGAAAAATAGTAGATTTACTCTTATTGAACGATTTTTTGTGTAAAGCATTTCAAATACCCATAGCAAAAGGCAAGTCGTTTCTTCTTTTATATACATCGTTCCGTTTCAAAGCTATACACATAAATATATATTATACTTTCATTTTATGTACATGATTATACAAAATTACACTTTTAAAATTACATTTTATATTTAAAAAAACAATGCGAGTAAATAAGTGCTTTAATTGCGTAAAATTATCACAAATGCATATTTGACCTTCATATTTATACTCAAGGTCAATGTCAAGGTCAGACATGTACGAAATACTTTAACGCAATTAAACTTATAAAATATTCCCGTCTCACTCTAACCTATGTAAACCAATATAATATCACTATAATTTTACACCTAAAGGAGCTCGAAGCTAAATTATATTAATTTTTAGGCACTTTTAGCATCCTTGCACATTTGGATATAAAAATTTTGAAACTGTTGGCTGTAGCCAAAAAAATATATTAAGATTGTTTTTTTTTTCTGTTTCCATTTGACGTTTTGATATGTACAGTATGCTCAAGAGAAATGGTTTAAAACTAAGATCCCTTCTCAAGCACTATTTACAGCAAAATCAATCCCCAGCTTAAGTTCCAAACGCCTGTGAAAAAGACAACTAATAATTCAGAATTAACACAAACGTATTCTTAGCTTTTACAACTTGTCAAAATCCAGCCAAGCAATCCAATTAACTCGCTGGAATTTGCCAGTTTTTCGAAAGTTCGTGACGGTTTTTTTATATAAGTAGAATATTATAAATACGTCAATCAATTAAATTCATTCTTGTATGGCTACTGTCTTGGACTAAGTAGGTATTCCCAAAAGTTGTTTATTAATTCGTATGAGTATATTTTCGGACAGCAATCTTAATATTTCCTTGGCGATTTCTAGCAGAGATTTCAGCAGCCACACCGTTTCATAGCTAGTCACGATCTAAACACTCAAACCTTTGTCAGAATAATAACCATAGAAAATATACAGGTTTTGATGTTCAGAACGCATATACCGGAAAAAATATGCGCCCACCCGTCTTTTGTCCGTACAATTTCCAACAAATATAACTTCTCAAATCAGAGAGTAACTTCGAAAATACCGAACGAATTTCGACGTACCTTTTAGTGTTTTGTTGCTTATTAACCTAGGTCCCAAATGGCCAACAAATATATTTTTTAAATTGTCGTGGTTCTTTCCTAAGGAAACCAAAAGATCCATGCATTTAAAAGACGTACAAAACACAATAATTTTCTATGAACAGACAATTTAAAAAATAATATTTTGGCCATTTGGCAACAAAACAACAAAAGGTACATCGAAATTCGTTCAGTATTTTTGAAGTTACTCTCAGATTTAAGATGTTATATTTGGTAGCAATTGTACGGACAAAAGACGGGTTGGCGGATATTTTTGCCGGTGAGTGTATACCTACTAACCTACGTTGGAAATTCGTTGGCCAAATACAAAATTGGGCATCTCTATAGTCGCTAAAGCATGTCCCAGAAAAAAATGACGCTTATATTTTATTTTAATTGTAGTGTTAAAAACTATAAATACTTTTGAATGTCGCTTAGTAACATCCTGACTGTTTACAACATCATTTGTAAAGCCTGAAGCTGTCACGTTTAGATTTTGGAAAATGTCGTCGACTCAAGAAAAATATTGTACAAATATGTTCAATATCGAGGCATTTCTACGGAAAAAGTAGCATTGGAACTCGAATGTTTGTGGAAACCGGCAGCATACGAGGACAGCGTGGAAGTGGACGTTAGACCGTGTTTGTTAATAAAAACATTGACAAAAACAATGATATAATATAGTAAAAAGAGGTAAGATATGTTATACGCACTTGGATAGTGGCACCCTAAAACCAAGTCAATTGGTACACCTTTACTTAGTCTTGCGCCGTCAACGGAACGGTGAACTAGTCTGCAGAGCAACATACGCTCGTCTCTGTTTCGCTCCCGGAAATTAGCATACCATCCTGCTTTCATTTGTCATTTATGAATTAGTGTGTAATTGCAATATTTACTGATTATGTGTGCGTAAACCGGGCCATTTTTACACGCGGAATACCGTACAGGTAACATATCTACCTCTTTTTATATTATATCATTGGACAAAAAGATAATTGCAGCTTTACAGAAGAATCCTAAACTTTCTCTACGAGACTTGGCTAACAAATTTAAAACATCAAAATTTCGGTGAAGAGAATAAAGAAAAGTAATTCTATAAGAACCTATAAGCAGACTAAGGTGCCTAACAGAAACGCCTAGCAACAAACTGCGGCCAAATCTCGGTCTAGAAAACTTTATTCAAATATTACCAAAAAAAGTTATTGTATAGTAATGGATGACGAAACTGCAAACTCGACTACAACATACATAAGGGCGGAACATACATAGCGTCGGTGATACTACAATACGGCGTAACTAACAAAATCAATAAGTTGCAAAATGAACCTTACTGACTTACTTGCTAAGGTGTATTTTGCACGTTATTTAATTTGTTAGTTATGCGGTAGTGCATTATCACCGACGATAGAGGTTAAATTGATAGCTTTTTCTGGAACACGTCGGTTTCTGGGACACCCTGTAGATTTAATCGTACTATATGTTCTTTATGAGCTATTGCGCACGAAAGATGACATTAGCAACTGACATCAACACACAAGCGACGCAACAAAGGTAAATCATAGTTTTATCGAATATCACTTCACCGATTGTATTATTTCATCAAATTTAATTTCATCGAACGCTATTTTCTGCTGAAACCATGATGTTACATTACGTAATGAATGATACATTCGCTGAAAGATGTTTAAGTTTAGAAAGGATCAAAACATGAAAAAATAAATATATAAAACTTACTAAACCAATCTTAAGCAAGATCCCGGTTTAAAGACATCACAGAGATGACAGTTGACAATGACTTGAGATTTACTTTGACGTATCTTGAGTCGGGCATATAACCGAAGACTTTAACTTTTACACAATGTATAGTAAAAAACGAAGTTACAAAATCGTTCACAAATTTAAGTCTATCAAGTGTTTGGCCAACAAATAACCGAATCAGTGTCAGGTATTTTTCACTTTAGTTGGAACGACTATGGAATTTCCCTTATTAACCGACTTTAAAAGAGTTTTTTTGGATTTGTCATAAAAATCGCACTTAGCGAGAACTTTTACACCTTTCGCATGTGTAAGGTTTTCTTTTATTTTAGTGTCACTATTTACATTATTAACTTTTACATCTACCACTTTAACATTCGTAGCTTCTTCTATTTCCTGTTTTTCTTCAACTGTATGTAGTTCATCTCCTATAGCTATTATTTCATCTTCCTTACCTTCAGGTTCTTTAATTCCTTCTTCCTCAATCCTTGCTTCTTCCTTTACCCTTTCTTCTTCCCTAACTCTTTCTTCTTCCTTGACTCTTTCAGCCTCTTTCTTTTTCGCAGCGATTTCGAGTCGTCTCTGAGCGTTCCACCAGGGCATGAACCGTTGGAACATCACCCTGGACCGATGCTGCGGCTTCAGGACCCATGATACAGCCATGTCTACGTCTGCGATCCTGGAATGAGCAAAGTGAAGATTAGGTGGAGTGCTGACCATACACAAATACAAATTATTTTGAATGGGTTTGGTGGGGGTTTTGAAATACAAAGTCAAAATGGTTAATGTGGGATACTGGAATAAACGCCTTGCCGTTGGCACCACTTCCTGCCTAACAACCGCATCTGTCAATGAGCTGTCACTACTGTCAGTGGGTTGGTTGCCGCGTGAGCGTGTGTGGCAAACGCAATATTGTTGTTTTATTATTAACCCTAAATCTTAGGACATCGCAGTTAAGAAACCTTGACATTTAGATTTCATACATGTGGCATTCAATTAGTATGTTGATAGCTGTTTGATGAAAAAAGAAATTGTTAAATTACCACGCAACAATCCTGGGCCGGTATTCTAGGCGGTAAAAACCATATCGTCTTGGACCTGTTATCGTATTGTCAACGTTTTGATAGCTCTTATTTACTTGACAGTAATGGCGGCAGAGTTAGAAACAATACCATAACACGGTGATCCCCAATGTGGTTTACATCGACCCTCAGGAGTCGACGACGACCTGCAAGGGGTCCATGTGAGCGGAAAAAATAAATGGAGGTCCATGAGACGAAAATGGCAGCAGGTCGCGACTGTAATTTTGGCTTTATATTAATAAATAGAATAATCCATATTAAAACCCAGATAGTAGGTACCTACTAACTCATGAAACACTTTCTTAGAAATATATACGTAAACAAATATTATCTATATAAATTGTTTCAATTTTCTCTGTCTAGTTTTTTTACTTTGTAAAAATTATTTTACCGCGCTAAATTTCAATTTTTAGCCGGCTAGACCTCCAAGTTATTCGTGCAGAAAATCCCGAAAATTTTTCGCTTAAGTTTTTATGTGATAACGTAAATATTAGGAAAGCAGGGGTCCACCCAAAACCGAAACAATTGCCAAGTGGTCAAAGACGATATGGTTTTACCACCAAGAATGGAAGGCCCTGGGCTTTTAAACTGGGTAAAACAATATGGCTATTGACGTGTTATCGTATCGCCATCGTTACGAATAGCTCTTATTTACTCGACAGTAATGGCCTCAGAGTTGTACCATAACACGTCAAAAGCAATATTGTATTACTCAGTAAAATGCCCAGGTGTATAAAGTCGAAGATAGGTTTGTGTTGGAGTAAAGGCTCGAACAGACTGCCAGCGGGACGGTAGCGCGGCGTGATGAGTGAGTGATGCGGGCGGGACTCCCGTTCACACAGAGCAAGCGCGCGTCGCGCTGGCCTCGCGCCATCAACCCGCCAGGATCGCGCCATCAACCCGCCAGCACCGCGCGCGTCCCGCCCGCATCGCGCTCTCCCGCTCGCTCTCTGTGGTTTGGTCATTAGTTTTGCGCAGCGCTGTCTGACGTCACACTGACTGGTTGCGCGGCGGACTGGGCTGGCGGGTCGCGACAGAAGCGGGGCGCGATGCCGACGGGGCACGGCCTGTTTGACCAAAGCAACTATGTACTAACTTCCTCTTGAACCGGTCCCGGTCCAGAGCATGCTGTTCCCAGTTCCCAGCGCGCGCCTGCCGCGCCGCGAACGCCCAGACCCTGAGGACGTGCACCTTCGGCGGCTTTGAAGAGAACTGCACCTGGAATTGAAGAGGGGATGGTCAGCAACGGTGATGATTTGAAGAATGGCTTACATTAATATCGTGTTACAAATCCTCCAAAGGAGGAAAAAGTATTTTTTTATGACATGATTCAAAATTCAAAATATTTATGCAGTAAGGCCTATTGTCCACGTAAACCGCACGTCATGCGCACGATTTCGTCAATTGACGATTGCACGACGAAAGCTTGCATCTTGCGTAGAAAACTTCAAAACTGTGTCCACGGAGCGGCACAATGACGTGACGAACGCATGACGAGCGACTGACGCGACGTTGCCGCTCCGTGGACACAGTTTTGAAGGTTTCGCAAGATGCAAGTGTTCGTCTTGCAATCGTCAATTGACGAAAACGTGCGCATGACGTGCGGTTTACGTGGACAATAGGCCTTAATTGGCCACATGAGGGCTCTTTTACACGTAATAAGGGCGCGTACACATAGAAAGTCAGTTTTTATAGGATCCTTTTATCGGATCTTTTCACCTTGTGATCTTCTTTTTTACTGGATCCAGCGTACTGTTTTGGGTGTGAACTCGCTCATACAACTACATACGCCATCAAATAACGGACCTGTAAAACGGATCGCTATGTGTACGCGCCCTAAGGAGTGAATCTACTAGCGCTTCGGACAAGACCATCATTGCGGAGAAGAACCGCCGCAAGAAACTCCAGCAGGTCATTTTTTAACATTAACAAAGTAATAATTATTTTAAAAACTAACAAAAATATAATCATTACAGATGTAAGCTAAATTAAATTAAAAATAGTGACTAAGAGAACAACATGACGAGGTCTCTATGTCAGGAACGATGAAGAAGGCAAACGAGCGTACAGGCCGCTTGATAGTAAGTGGAAACGAGATCCTGACACATAAACATTTACAATTTTTCATCACACTTGCTCATAAATAGGGTCCGAATATACTAGAAAAATCGACCGTAAATCCAAAATAATACCCGCGGGCCTTTTTTACCATTACTACTATCGTGTATTATAGCTTTTTTTTTAAATATAATACGTGGACTATCATAATACGTCAGGACCCCAATTCTTGTGCCATTCGATATGAAGTTTCATTCGAGATGAAATGTCAGTTGCATACAATTTTCTAAAAATCTCGCATATAAACTATTGATCTCTCACTAGAATCGGGCACCTGAACACGTTTGACATTATCTGTGGTAAGTCATAGACAATGATGCAATCTGCCGCTAATTTATAAATACTGATTATAAACTGTGTGATTCCAAAATAATAATTAAAAGGGTGTCTTTGTGCACATATTAAAATTTATATGTCAATAAAACACATGTCGTCGTCAGAAGAAATGGATAATGCGACTCCGCCGGACATCGCCAGCGCGGCTAAAATTATTAGTGAGAATCGTAAGTTAAAAATATGATCTTTTGTCTGATTTTATTTCATTTCCTCGCAATTCTAATGAAAAACATTGTATGTTACACGGGTGGTAAAGTAAATACAAATCTCGAGTCATTAAAGGCTTCGGGCTTCTAACAGACTCTTGTTTTTAATTCTGTCTTTACCACCCTTGATACACAATGTACTATTACATCCTCAAGACTACAATCACTAAACTTCAAATGCGTTGCTAACCCAGAGGACCAAGATGGAATGCCTCCATACTAGTAATTTCATTAATTATTATCCGCAACAAGCATTAGAGTAGGGACACAAACTAAAATGAAGCATATTTTACTAATTATAAGACTGAAATTATTTCCAATAAACGTAACGTTATTGTCCATTTAATATTTGTTCTTATTTGTAACAAGTTATGACTTATTTTAGGTTGTGTCCCTACTCACCCCTTAATCCCTACTCACCCCGTTTTACGGTACCTACTACTTTTGGATTTTAAAAACTAGTGTTTTATACTTTTCCATTTTTTAAGCCTGAATTGTTCAAATTACACTAAATTTTTATCAGACTAAGGATTAAGCATCATTACCTCTTTTAATTACTGTTTTATTTTTTACACGACTGCCCCAAAAAATGGGTGTAATGTTTTCAGGGTTCATGTTTGTATGTATGTGAGTTTCTTTATTCCACTATAACTTCTAAATCCCTTGACCGATTTAGATGTGTGAGGTGTCGTTAGAATCCTTACATCATCCCGGGTGACATAGGATACCTAAACTGTTAAAATTGAATTAAGAATGGCAAAATGACAATTATTAATATATGTAGGTATATCGACGACAGTATAAAAAATGCAGTCGGGTTTTTAAAGCTTGCTTTTCATATAGTTGTTTCACTGTAATTTTCATCGCAAATGTACTTAAAAAAATCGATACACGTGAGGAACTGTCATGTTAAACATCACATACTTTTCGGACTTGCATTAAAATGTATTATTATTACGTATGGAGATCTTATCGTATAATTACGATTGTAATGACTATGTAACGTACAATTATGTCATTTTCAATATGAAACAAGTCATCTACCTACTATGCTATCAATCATAGATAAACTTGAGCGATGCAATGTCTTTGTATGTATTGGTACAGTTGAGTAAAGTTAAAATTCGAATAGTTTCATGTTTGACAGTTCCTCGTGCAAAAACCACAGAAAATGTATCATATTCTGTGTTACAATTGAAATTCTACATAAATATGTGTGGTCGCTAAATCGCCTCTACCTTATAAAGGGGCAAGGGCGTAGTGAGGTACGGGCAGGGAGAGGGGCAAGTTACTCCCCCCCCCCCCAACCCCCCGCCCCCCAACGAGATGCAGGAATGCTAACAAACCGTATTTAAAGTATTACGCATGCAGCATTTACCTTAGATATATTCTGGGTTTGTGTACGCCTGCCCCCCCCCCCCCCCTTCTAACAAAATCATAGCTACGCCCTTGTAAAGGGGTAACAAACAATTGAATTTAATTGAATTGACGCACACCCAAGAATAACCCATCATTTCATCGAAAATAATTTCATCGAATGCTATTTTCTGCTGAAACCATACTGTTATCAGGATATCTTATACATTAATTACGTATATTAGTGTAGAAAAATAAAAATGGATCATGGCTTTGTTTAGGGCTTGGAGAAGGGAAACAAGCACGCAGGCCACGTGGTGGTAAGTCTTATTACCATCTTAAGACTGCAATCCTAAGACCGCAAACTCTGCCAACGCTGAGGACTAACATGGAATGGCTCTACGCTAGTAATGTCACCGGTTGTGTTACCCCCACACCGGAACACAGCAATGCGAACACTATTGCTTGGCGGTGGGTTAATGGATAAGATGGTGGTAGCGACCCGGACGGACCCTGCACAAGGTCCTACCTAGTGTTGCCAGACGTCCTGATTTTCAGAGGTCTATGGACACGTCCCGATTTAGGTACTCTTGATCGGGACGCCAATTGTCCCGATTTTAGCACATTCCTACAGTGATCATGAATCAGATAACTGCAGGTCAAAAACGGTACGCCACATTGGTGGTTATAAGACGGTTGTAAGTCGCGCCATTTTTACCCGACTGCCGGAGGGTAATGTGTTTCACAGCCTACGAGTATATATGTATGTTTGCTCCTTTGGGGCACTATAAAAACTAAACCCGTTGTCCGATTTTGATGATTCTTATGTCAATCGATTTGTCTTAATGTGGTGAGTATCACTGAAGATATGACAGTAATCAAAATTCAATATGGCGGCAACCAGACGCCATATTGTGCAAATAAAAAAGTCGACCAAGTATGACAAGTGGGGTATCATTGAATAGGGATTTAAAAATCATCCTTAGGTTTGTTTCATTATTTTTCATTTTGAATGATCATTTAGGATTTATAACGATTTAAAGTTGGTTAGCAACAGTCGGGTTTTGAAAGCTTGCTTTTTGTTAAAGTTATCAACCGTATTATTTGTACTGTCCCGATTTAAAAACCCAGGTCCCTATTTTTTATTAGGCCAGTCCCGATTTTCGTAGGACTTGACCTGGCAACACCCTACCACATATTCCACAGCTTTATGCATCTTTTCTAGGACCGTTTTTTTTTAAATATAAGACTGAGGCAAAGGAGCATGCGGGTAACCTGATGGGAAGTAATCACCACCGCCCATAAACACCAGCAACTCAAGGCTATGGTTTTACACCGTGTTTATTTTTAAAAGCTTCCAAGAAGTGACATATATGACCGGATGACGTATCATTCGTTGGATATTATTAGCGTCGCGTCATTACCATCCTGAGGTCAGTATCAAGATTGTTTGTTAGTCTTGAGTCAGCGGTGACGTCACGGTTTTGATTTGATGGTTTATTTGATTCGGAGAACGGCCCTGGATGTGGACTTTCTTGTATAAGTTATTCAAATTTGGGATGTTTGTTTGTATCGCGACATTCTCAGGGGATTTAGGGGAAAAAAGTACCAAAGGAATGTATTTAAAGCCAGGGATACACTAGGCGACAAATGTCCCAAGACATGTGTCGGCGACATGTCAAGCGAAGCCGGCCGATTTCGCCTGACATATCTGGCGACATCGCGCGACATATATTCGTAGCGACATCAGGCGAAGTCGTGCGACTTCGCGAAACTTCGCCTGACACATCTGGCGACATCGCGCGACTTATGACGTCGTTGGCTACACGTGTCGCGCGATGTTGCCAGACATGTCGACCGAAGTCCAGCAACGTCGCGCCATTTCATCCGTCGTCGCTAGCGACACGTGTCGCGCGATGTTGCCAGACATGTCGAGCGAAGTCTGGCAACGTCGCGCAACTTCACCCGACGTCGCTGGCGACACGTGTCGTGTGGCGACATTTGTCCCCTAGTGTATCCCTGGCTTAATACTAGCTGTTTCTATTGGTAAAATAATTTTCAAAATCGGTTCAGTAGATCCAGAGATTACCCCTTACAACGTCACAAACTTTACCTCTTTATAACATTAAGATGTCTATTTTGTTTTATTCTGCTATAGAAATAGGTATTGGATATTGGCAACCACACAGGCTTCTCCATACATATTTTTGGGAACACATCGGGATTGTTTTTACCATATTTCGTATTGTATTGTTTCGATAAAATGATACACTCGTTCAAATAAATGTCGGTAATTCAAGGAGATTCCTGTTAACTTAAGGGGCTACCATGGGCAGATGACCTTCGATCTGAAGCATTAAACTTTCAGTTGTTGTAAAAACCTATTTGCATTAACACTGCTGTTCTATACTAGCTGCCATCTCAGTTTTTCTTTTACAAGTCACTGATATCGAGATTCATGCTATCAAAGTTTGATATTTTTACTCCAAAAAAGTAGTTTTTTGGCCTTTATTTCTATATTTTTTACTTTAGAAAAAAAACCTTCGATGATTTATTAGATATATTAATGAAGAATATTTAGAAGTTGTCTCCATATCAATTGACGCCAAGATGAAAAAGTTATATCCAATTTTGTGTTTTTATAGTCATGATTTTAAAAATTTATAAAAGAATAACTATGAGTTATTTTGAAATTCTGTTCGACAAAATCAAAGATGAATATATGGATAATTAAAATGTATTTTTTCATAAATTTACATTCAGTTTTAACTGAGTTATAAGAACTTAAACTTTATCAAAAACGTCCGATATGCGCATGGTAGCCCCTTAATAGCCCCACTCTAAAAAGCGCGCAAGATCACCATTAAGTACATGAATGAATGTAGGTATTGTCTAATAGGTTCATCGAACTGAGTACTGCTCGCGTTCGATACAGATCCTAATAGTGCCAAGTCTGATAAATTTCTCATCCGCAACCATCCATAGAAGCATCGCATGATAATCAAAATATATTTAGGTTGGCAGAGAGTTCTTAAGTCTTTCGTGTTGTGAATGGAAGATTTGGGGAGGATTTGATACTATTGATTTTAGATTATTTAAAGCCACAAAAAATTAACTCCCAAAAATTACTAATTAGTTTACAAGCTTTTATTTAGGGTCCATATTGGCTCACATAAAATTCTTATTCCTATTTTTTATTTCCTACTGATTTAAATGCATAATAATCACACTTAATTTATTTATTTTTCATTTTTTTTTGTTCATACTTTTTAAGACCTAATTATCGCAATTCATAAAATGCATTTTTTTAAAGAAACTGTTACTTTTTAAGGATTTTTATAAATCTAACCTAACCTAACCTTATCTACACGTAAGATATTTAAGAAATTTTGAAAAGTGTACTGTTCCATGAATATTTGCGTTATGAATTCAGATGATTATGAGTTTCGATCGTTAGTATTAAAAAAATTATGAAGAGTAATCATTATGATGTAAAATGGTATGAGAAAAAATTTCGGACTTCCTATTAGACTTAAAAAGTTATGTGAGAAAATTGCGCACCCTTTTATTTAACTTGCAATGTATGTATGTATGTATGTATGTACGGGTCAAATCTTGCAAGTTAAATTTCCCACATCCCGGCAACGGAATGGGCTGAATTTTGGACCACATATGTAAACCCGATGACAATGCAATATTATGGTATCGAAGAGGTGATCTGATGATGGAGTCGGAAGGTGGCGACAGGATCTCAGCTATACTTAATGTAGACCCACCGTGTTTGGACTCAATAGTTTGTTCTTGATAGGCAGATAAAGATTTTTGCAAAAAAAAGTACAGTCAGCAACAAAAGCTTGTCCCAAAAATGATTTTTTTGGCAGAAACTTATTTCTGGCCAAATTATACCACTAACATTATAAACAAAATCAGTAAAGTGTTACTTAACGAAAACGTAAAGTCCATACCAATAGACTTGTCTTATTTAGGAATAGTACATTGTTGCAGAGGATAGAAAGTACGCGATTTTTGGACGAGTCATATAGTCCTCTAGTGTACAAGTCCATAAATTGCACTTTCGACCGAGGCAGACATAGTGCTTTTCACAACTACAGCACGGGTAGCACAAGTTGTATCTTCTCGCTTGTCGCTCAGTGCGTCTCTATCGTTACAGATAAGAAAAAAAGGGAGATCCGAGCGACATAAAAGTCGCGGACAACATGTGCTAGCCGTGCTGAGAGAAAAATTCATATTCAAAAATTCATATTCAAAACTCAAATTTTAATTCATGTGAATGTGACATCGCCGCCAATTTTACCATAGATAACTTTTTTTCAATCTGGACCCCTATTCTCGTGGCACTCGAGATGCAGCATGAAGATGTCAACTCGATATAAAGTTGTATTTGTTTCACCATATCTCCCATGTAATTTCATCTGTAGTGGTTCGAGACTAGGGGCCAAGTTTGAATTATATTTAAAAAAAAAAGCAGTGACATAGTTTTTAGTCTATGTATCTTTTAGCAAAAATACACCTAATATTTTACGACACAAAATGGTGTGTTCTGATTGGTCGATTTCAATTTTTCATTTTAAGGATCTATGACACAAAAATTGATTGATTGATTTTCATTGGTTCTTAAAGTTGGACAACAATGTTCTCGACCAATCAGCAAACACGCCGACAAAAACATAAGTGACGTTTTGTGACCCCAAACAAGACCATCTATGGCCATATTTCCGAGTAGTGTTGTGAAATAGTACATTACTGCAAAGACCAGTAAGTGAGCCATCCTGGACGAGTACGAGTTAAAACCCTTTTATACATACAAGTCCATGATGGCTCTTAATGGTCGAAGCATGTATACTCGTAGTGGTTTTCTCAAAAATAGAACAAGTAGAATGATTTAAAAAAAAGTTGTAAAATATTGATGACCACATGTGACCCTCAGGGCGCTAGTCCTAGGGTGGTTTTTTTAAATTAATTTAAACGATTCACTATATGTTACACCGGTTGCGATGTACTAGGCGCGCATAAAACGGACATGGTGCGTGTGACGTTCTTGTAAATAAAGAGAAATCGCGCGATGTCTGCTCTGAACGAGAACTGCTTTGGGTTTATGATGCCCTGGTACTTTTGTGGGGAAATTGTTTTACGCGCACTTTTTTATTTATTTTTATTTATCTTCTAGTATCAAACTGCCAACTAGAGCTGGTTATTCAGCTTTTCATGTATAAATAAAAAGCAATTTAAATTTTATAAAAACTATCCATGATGTAAAATCAGGAACATGATTTGCAAAATGTGGTCTCTAGTTGCTTTATTCAGCTGAAAACGGGCATTTTAGCCAAAAATTGCCATTTTGAGGTGATAAAAAAAAGTCTATTGTAATGGACCATAAACGTGTTTGTGGTAACGTTTTCTTGTTGCCACACCATTGACGAGGAATGTCGTCATTTGTACACAAGCCTAGGAGGATGATGTATGACGAATGTTTAATAAAAATGTTATGAGAGCATTTGTTTGTATGCTCTCAAAACAATATCGGCTGTACCGAGTCAGTTGATGAGAATTAAATAGTTTCTTAGTGACCAATTTTACATAAACAAGTTAAGAAACCGGTCAAGTTTGACGACGCGTTGGCCTAGTTAGTTATGACCCTGCCTACGAAGCTAGCGGTCCTGGGTTCAAATCCCGGTAAGGGCAGATATTTGTGCGATGAGCGCGAATATTTGTTCCCGAGTCATGGATGTTTTCTATGTATTTAAGTATATATTGTATTTATATCGTTGTCTAGTACCCATAGTACAAGCCTAGAGCTTAGTTTGGGACTAGGTCAATTGGTGTGACATTGTCCGCTGATATTCATTTTTATTTTAAGCGCTAGTCAGATTCGCGCACCGAGGGTTCCTTACCACAGCACGATAGAAATTATTATGCGGTAAGTAATACGAGATATAAGAACTGATAATATAACAGTCACAATATATACGCTCATTTTGTATAAACCCGTTTAGTATAACGTTCACTGGAAATAATGAACAAAAGATATAATTTCGAAATAACTATTTCCATAAAATACCTATAACGTTATTAATATATAATACCAATCAATATAACTATTAAAGCGCATGCACCGACGCATGTCAAGATATCTAGTATGGACGTAAAAACAGCGCGGTCATGCGGCACGCCGTAACTGGTCGCTCGGGACCGATGTTGACACGCGTTTATTTTATACCCCACACACTCGCAATCGGATACGCGTATCAAGATCGGTAAGTATGGATGTGTTTTGATACTGTATCACGATACGAAGTTATGATTTGATACGCGATACGAGGCGTTTTTTCCCCGATCATCAAAGGAGATACGGATACGCACTTGACAAGTTTGTGAGCGTCCACACTTAATGATACGGCGTTATGATACGATACGATGTTACGATACGGTTAGTACAGACGCATTTTGTCACGCGACGATGGTAGTGAGACGGTGTGCCCAAAGTGAACGTCCATACTTAGGATACGCAAGCTCGATACGATACGCGTGACCGTGATCGGCAAAATGATACAAATGTGGACCCAGCTTTAGATATAGAACATAAATAAATCAATTAAACTAACATCAAAAAACATAATACACTTACCCCCTTACTAATAAACGTTGAGTAACGGTGGTATAGCTATACAATGTTTTGTCCTTATCTGTCATTGTGACATTTGAATTTGACAGATAAGGACAAAACATTGTATAGCTATACCACCGTTACTCAACGTTTATTAGTAAGGGGGTTATAATATAAACAGATAAAAAAAATTACCTCGAAGTTTAAGATTTTAACAAGTAACCTCGAACCTAACCTAACCGAGTCGGTTCTACCCTGATTCGTCTTGCTCGTTAATTTTCTGGATAGTTAAAACAAATTGCAAAAAATAACCACGAAGGCCAAGGCGGGAGCATAGCGGCTAATGCGTTGTAAGGTACTTTTCAAAAGCATTATTTCCATCAAACGGCCCGCAACGGATCGGAACTGAGAGAATTTTATGGTATTTAAACGATATTAAATCATGTTCACAGTATTTAAAGTCTATATTACCAAGCCGCGCACGGCAACTTGACCGCGGGCGTCTTCCGCGACACGCGATCGTAGCCGAAAGGATGCTTGCGACGCGCGATCGGCTCCGTCATAAATAAACAATAATATTTTTTTCTCAAACATGCAATGAAATATTGATGTTATGTTCCTTATGGCTGCGAAGTATGACGTTTCAGGTGCGGCTAGGACAAGAGGTCGTTAATGGAATTTCATACAAATCGTGCACGCCTGGGCCGGCAAAGTCCTCTTCTTTAGTTTCCATTCCACATAAATTTGTGGCACAGGCATTATGATATTCTGCCACTATGAGTATTAAAAAATAAAACTTAGATTTTTTTGTTGTTTATTTGATTGCATGTCTTATAGTCTTCGGCCGGCAACCCCTTTTGTCCCGGCCTATGTAGTAATGTACTATAATATACAAGAGCAGCTGTCGCCACATCCGTCCGTATCCTTTCCGATCCGATGCGATGCGAGCCGTTAGGTGGAAATCATCCTTTAGGATTCCTTACCAAATTTCCCTTTTCTGGTAGCCGGTCTTTTCAGTAGTCAAGGACTTTAGACTTTAATTGTTGTCACTATGGAACCCTGTCATAATGAGAGCGTCAAACCACATGACAGAAATTACGCTTAAATGAATGATTAACGTTATGCGACAGGGTTCCATAGTGGCATAACAATTAAAGTCCTAGACTATACCTATTCAGTATAGCATACGATATTAGATCTTATAATCCTTATACCGAAAGATAATATGTTGTATTATGTATGATCGCTATATGTCATGTATGTTATATGAACTGAAATTAGACAATGTGAGTTTTATATAAAAAAATATTATATAAAATTAATATTATGTTATTTGACCGTTATTCCTTATAAAAATATTGATTTTGTGATTATAGCTAACGTTTATTAGATCTTGAAAACGTAATTAACATGAAAATATTGATTTGTATAGTTACATCTTGTGAGACGCACCGATTATTATATTCAGATTTGAATTCGATTTCCGATCGAATCAACTTAAGCCCAACTCACACTAGACTATTTCTTAGTATTTGTTAATTTTCTTCATGGCTCGTACCTCATACCAAATGTGATTCTTGTACAGTCACGAGATTTAATTTGGTACCCACCTTAGGTCCAAAGTCAATCTGACATTCTACAACAATAAGGTTGAGTTTCCTAAAAGTTACAAATGATTTGACATCTTTAATGACATTGACGACTTCAAGCATATTTTTCTTGAAATGGGTCCCAAATTAACGCTTGTGACCGTATGTTTGAAGGTTTTTAAGATACACTAACGCTTCGCTTGCTGACAAAGCATGCAAAGGATATAAACACAAGGCCGATTCAGCTACCTGCGCACTACAATATAAACCGACATCAAATATTAATTAACTGCGTTGTAACGTAAATAGCTACTTTATCGCAACGTTAACAGTTATTTCATCAGCAAACCGGTATTGAAAGTTGATAACGATATTCTCTTGACAACACTTTGAAAGTAATATATTTATAGCTAACAACTACTTTGTTTAAGACTTCGCCAGAGTCGAATGATAATCGCTTCCGCCGTTATTAAAGATGCTCCGATAGAAATACAACGTCGCGTGACGCAGTGCGGCGTAAGCGCCATCGACAATAAGGTCCCTGTACATAGATAATGCCACATCTTATAGCCTACTAGCGACGGGAGAAATACTCGCGCTTCGTCAGTAACTTCGTGACCGCTAGCTTCGTCGGCAAGGTCACTACTAACTAGGTATAGACGTACAACTTATGTCCGGTTCCTATATTCAAACCGCGGATAATAAAGCCTACTTCAGATTAATATTTGACACATTTTGTAATGTTAAATGTCAATTTTAACCCGAAGTAAGCCTTATCAGCGTCTATATCGCGGGTCAAATGTGGATAAAGCATCCGTCAGTCTCGTACTTATTTACGTGTCAGAAGGTGACGGATGCCTTGTCCCCACTTTGTCACGCGATAAACGCAGCCATAATAGGCCCTTTGTCCGCGGTTTCAATCAGGGATTTTGCGAATATTCGCATCCGCATCCACAAATGCGGAGCTTCCGCATAGATGGACATCCGCATCCGCATCCGCAAATGCGGAGCTTCCGCATAGATGGACATCCGCATCCGCAATAACCAATGCGGATGTTCATGCGGATGCCGATGTACCTAATACAAGTTGCGACAAGAGAGAAATTGGGCGGGGCCGGTGAATGGCGCGTGCCGTTCGCACGTGACAATGATCAATGGAGGCGAAAAATTCGTGACAAGATCCGACGCGTTTGTTATGGGGTATCATTTGTTTCATGTAAATATATCATCACGAGTTTGTTGGCGCTGTGGATTACTTATCGTATAGATTAATTACTTTATCTTTGTTTTAATTCTTTTTTCATATACTATATTGATATAACATCTTAAACATCTGCATCCGCATCCGCGGATGTGAGCCTTCAAAATTCCGCATCCGCATTCACATCCGCGGATGTGAAAAAATTGGCATCCGCAACATCCCTGGTTTCAATATAGGAACCCGACATTAATTGATAGCCTGGGTATGCTTGAGGTGCGGGGAGAGGGCAATGAGACTAATCGAGATTTTATGAGAGCGTCGGTGGCCTAGTGGCTTAGGGGGTCGACTCGAGATCATGAGGTAACGAGTTCTAAATTCAAATTCAAAAAATTCTAAATTCTAAATATTTATACAGTAAATTGGACACATGAGGGCTCTTTTACACGTTCGGTAACATGGAGTGAATCTACCAGCGCTTCGGACAAGACCATCATTGCGGAGAAGAAGCGCCGCAAGAAACTCCAGCAGAAGGTCATTTTTTCCAATCATAAAATACAATAATACTTAAAAGTAACATTACAAGGTAATACAGTAATAAATAGTTATTTTAAAACTAACACAAATAAAATCATTACAGAATTAAAAATAGTGCCTAGGAGAACAGCATGACGAGGTCTCTACGTCAGGAACGTTCGAACCCCCATGTCACCATGTACAGTGACCAGCATAAATAAGTTATCATTTATGAACCTTGTCACTTTAACGTCGTGTTTGAAATGTCATACGAAATTGTCAAACGATTTAAAGCGACAAGGTACAGAAATCATCAGTTATTTATGACGGTGACTGTACCAATGAGTTTTTTAGATTACATTACCCGATGCTCTTACGGTGAAGGTAAACCATCGTGAGGAAACCTGCACATTCGAACAGCTGAGTGTGTAAGAGGGATTGTACAAAAGTTCCTGAAGGTGAAGGGGCAGAAATATGTTTGCCAAATGTATTTTCCAATTTTTTCATTTGCCAACCCATTTTTTCTCCCGTAACTGTAAAATTTCAGGATTTATTTCAGAACCATCGCGTAGAACCCTATAGGTTAGGTTAAGTTAATTTTTATAAAATCCTGAAATATTTACGGTTACAGAAAACAAAGCGGGTTGGCAAATTAAACGGTTGGGAAACGGTACATTTGGCAAACAATTTTGCCGAAACAAAGGTATCCCATCCGAGAGCGCACATCTGTAAGATACTAGCTTCTGCCCGCGACTTCGTCCCCGTGGAATAGTTACTTTGGGCTAACGCTAACTTTAAGGCCGAGCCACTCCGGATGCGTGACGTGCACGTGCGCGTGCGCGTTCGCTTTCTACTGCGTTGTATAGTATGAATTCTCATGTGCACGTCAGGCATCCGGTGTGGCTGGGCCTTTAGCCCGAGACTTTGTTTACGTAGAAGGTTGAGACATTCTTCATTGGTGCTCCGCTCCTATTGGTCTTAGCGTGATGATATATAGCCTATAGCCTTCCTCGATAAATGGGCTATCTAACACTGAAATAATTTTTCAAATCGGATCAGTAGTTCCTGAGATTAGCGCGTTCAAGCAAACAAACAAACTCTTCAACTTCATTAGTATAGATAAGATAAATCGAGATTTGACGTAGCTACCTCACCCCCACTTCCCCCGCACCTCATAGATACAGTGGTGGTCAAAAACGTACCTACAAATATGATTTTTAAATTTTGACCACCACCCAAAAAGTTCTTGACCAATTTTATTGCTAAATACAATTTACTTAGATCATTAACTAAGTTTTATGTACAATGAACTACTGTTAAAAACGAACCTTATATTTTATAGGGATTTAAAAACTTAGTGCTGACCCGTCCATACAAAGTTTTACGTATGAACGCGAGGTATTTATTTTTTCAAATCCTTATAAAATGAAAAATCCGTTTTCAACAGAGATGAATTGTATGTACATTTAAACCTTAGTTCATTAATGAACGATCATCATCACCATCATGTCAGCCGAAAGACGTCCACTGCTGGACATAGGCCTCCCCCAAGGCTCTCCACTCAGACCGGGCTTGTGCTTTTCGCATCCACCGCGTTCCCGCGATCTTTACAAGGTCGTCACTCCATCTTGTTGGAGGCCTACCTACAGCTCGTCTCCGTAATGAACGATGAGTGTAACCAAATATTAAATTAGTTTAGAACTTTTTGAATGGTGGTCAAAATTGAACAGTCATATTTGTATGGCAAAAAAAAACAAGTGTCCCTAGTTATGTGACCACCACTGTTTACCCCGGCTTTCGATTAACTTGTACACCATTTTTTATTTACATTTAAAAGTAAATAAACAAACGTATGCAACATATGACGCATAGTGATCATTTCTGTATAAAATAGAACGGGGTAACGACCCCGACTGTAATTAGTCACCGCCACGTCATTCTGTAAATCTTGAGTTTGTTGTGCAAGGGATGACGGGTCAGTCGTAGCGGAGGGGTAATTCTATTTTCGTGGAAGTACATGATGATGATTGTGTCTATGCGAGTAGGGGATGACCAAAGGAATGATGGATGGACTGCGGGAAAGATGATATGGCTAGAAAGGGAGTGAACACCGTGATGACGACTAATAGAGAAGTGTGGAAGAAATGGACATGTTGCGCCGACCCACGGTGGGCTGAAAATCGGCTTTCATAGAAATAGAAACCGAAGTCGTATTATTTTTTTCTTTCTTGAAATAGCTTCAGTTTTTCATCCTCATATTAGAAAATGAGCCTGAGATAATTTGGATAGATAAATAATTAATAATAAATATATTTAAAAAAACTTGTATGGAGAATATAAGAAAAACGGGTATTTCTCTGAAATTACTCGTCAAACCGTAATATCCTCGCGGATGGTTATAGTTACTGTTTTCTGTTTTTTTGACATATTCGAAATTTCTCCAAAAGGTGCACTTTTTTAAAAAAAAACACCCAAATTTTATCTGTAAAAAATACATTTTTTTTTATTGAAATTTTAACCATGGAAAATTATTTTCGGTTAATTCGAAAGAAAAACTGATGAGTTATTAATATTTTTCTGAAATATTTGTATGGAGCCAATATGAAAAAACAATATTTCTCGTAAACTACTGAAAATACCGTTATATCCATTCAGGCAGTTATGGTACCAATTATTTTTGAATTGTGTCCTGTTTTTTGTACGCTAAACAAACGGGAACGCTATTCAATAAGGGAAAAAATGGGCATGGAGAAGGCAAACGAACACACAGGCCATCTGATGATAAGTGGGATCTGTGAACATTTGCATTCTCAAGACTACAATCTTAAGACTGCAATCCTAAGACCGCAAATGCGTCGCCAACCCTGAGGACTAAGATGGAACGCCTCTACGCTAGTAATGTCGCCGGTTGTGTTATCCCCACACCGGGACACAATGCGAATGCTGCTGGCGGTGCGTTAATGGATAAGATGGTGGTAGCGATCCGACCGATCCTACCACAACTAGATCTGTTACCGGACCGAACCAACATGCAAGTAATCCTGTTAATGAGCTAAGTAAGTCATTTCGTAAAACGTGTGCTTGTTGTGCAACGAATGATGCAAGCGGATGATTGGAAGGTAATTTAGAGTATCTGTTTTCCGAACTGCGTAGAAAAAAATCCAGCCGCATCTCCCCTTAATCATTTTATCCAATAACACACTGAAAAACAAGATTGTGATTGTTGTGCATAAGCGTCATGATTCCGTACGAGCTTAACAAGACGATAGGTACATCAACTAAGATGTTAGTTGAAATTCAGGGTTCAAAATTACAGATCTAGTGAATAATCCTTTCACATCGTGAAAACTCGGAACTCACGTCTACTTCCGAATGGTGCCGACGTGTCTATGAATTATTGAATTATTAAGTGACATGTTTGTATGAAATAAATAGAGTACTTTAGTTAGCAGTGTCAAATGTCAAACCGCGAGTTTGAAGTATATCACACCGAGATATTAAAACCACCACGATTAAATATATAGAAAGTAGGTGTAGGTAAACAAGAAGAAATATAAATAAATATTGTAAATAATTTCACAGGCTTGTCGATCTAAACGTTTCCCAGGTCTTAATGCTTTCAGCATGACTATTAAAAAGAACTGAAAACAAACTTAATCTTAGGTAACAAAAAAATACTCTGATATTAACGACTCTATATCGATTATCACTCTCGCGATGCGACGTTCCCCCACGTTGTCTTGATGGGCACCGAGTCAGACTGAAGACAAGTAGCATGACAAATACGAACAATTCCGAGAAAATACGATGTGATATTTCACTACATCTGTACGCTTCTTGATAAATTATCAGATTTTTTTCAGATTATTATCGGATAATTATCACCAGGGTAAGATATTCATTTGTTATATTGTTTTATAACAATTTCTAACAAAACATAAATAAAAACAACCTGACACTTCATGCGTTCGGATAGACGCAATTGCGGAAATACCCGTTCGAATACTTCGAATACAGTTCTCTTTTACAAGCGCAATTTTTATTATTATCGATTGATAATTATCCATCTATTATTATCACGATAATTATCATTGATAATTATCCTTTCAAACATATTAACTAAAACAATAAGGAACTTGCGAACTTCTTAATCCCGAACTTGCGTTCGTTACTATTAGCTTTGGTTATCCTCGTAAGGCCCACCATACTACAAACATGAAGTTTTTTGTTAGTGGGACTTTGAATCTAACAGCAAGGCAATAAAGTTCAATTACGTTTGTTCAATAATGCCATTTTCAGTTCATGAAAATAGGAAAATAAACTTTATTCCCATTGCGATACAGTTCAAATTGAATTGCCTTGATTATATACATCCTATTGCACGCTGGGCCTTACGAGGTTAATATAACTAATATCATAACTCATTTTATTTTCTTTTCAACTAAGAGAAAATCTGTCTTTTGATTGGCTCTCATTTTAGTAAGTGCATTTTTTCCCAGTTTTTACTCTTACCCAGTCGCATATTTTCCGCTTTGAATTTTTCTTAATAGCATATTTTCCTATTTTTATTAAATGTTATAGGTTTAGGTTGCTACATTTGCAGCATACCCGAAGGGCTAAAGCACCCAGAAATAGGAGCTCCGTCGACTCTGTTATAATTGACATGCGACTCGTATAAAGCTATAAATGTACTAAACGCGTGTGGTCAAATTTGATCACTTTAGTAAAGCCTGTGAGCACTCACTCGCTCTTAATAAGAGTGTATGGGAGCGAGTGAGAGACAAGACTATCGCACCCTCCCAGTGACGCGACTTTCTCGAGAATTTTCGAAGACCGCATTATTCGAGTTCGAATTAAAGAAATCGGGTCACCGCTCTTTTGTTATTCATTGTTGCATAGTGATTTCAATCGACGACGTCCGACTACTCCATTTTTCATACATTGACGCAACCTTGCATCTTTAATTTGACCGGGGCGGTGCGCGTCATCAGGGACCCATTTCTCGAAACTCGCTTGGATTATTGTACACTTTTTTAGCTTTAGCCCTGCCCCGCTGCCGGCGGCACTCGTAGGTTAAGTTTTTTATCATATTTTTTTAATATTTGTTATAAAAAACCTCATTTACAGAAAATTAAACTTATATCTAAAATAATAATATGAGTGGACAATGTCACACCAATTGACCTAGTCCCAAACTAAGCTCTAGGCTTGTACTGTGGGTACTAGACAACGATATAAATACTTATATAGAGAAATACATACTGAAATACATAGAAAACATCCATGACTCGGGAACAAATATTCGCGCTCGTCACACAAATATCTGCCCTTACCGGGATTGAAACCCAGGACCGCTAGCTTCGTAGGCAGGGTCACTACCAACTAGGCCAGCGCGTCGTCAAAGTATATATTTCTCATATCAATGTCAATTGGTGTGAGGGTTCACCCAGATATTCATTTAACAATGACGACGGTTAATCCCGAACATTCGCCGCGTAACAGGTTTGTTGTGCAAGGATGACGCACCAAGTCCAATAGTTGTATTATGAAGTAGGCAATGACTTTTAAACCCGTGGTATCTAAATGGGTTGGGTACATAATGTTAATCATTATCGCGGTAGTGAGAAATGGATGAGGTCAATATTACATGCGAACCAGGGACTCGATTCCGACATAACACACACAAAAAAAAAATGAAAAATCTTTCAAAACCAGACTGCATTTTTTATACTGTCGTCGATGTACCTACATATGTTAATAATTGTCATTTGGCCATTGTTGTTATTTCAATTTTAACAGTTTAGGTATCCTATGACACTCTCGCTGCGAAGACGAATCCAATGATACCTCATTTGTCGAAATAGTCCAAGCCGTTTTTGCTGTAACGGGGAACATAGAATTGGACACATGACGGTTAAAAACATAACCCTCCTTTTGGGCTCTGCCGCAGTCGGGTAAACAGGCAACAAATTTAAAATACCACTAGCTGGTAACACGAAATGCATAGCGACTGGATAGGTACTCGTGTGACAGCTTACTTCATAGTTAAGATTGTTGCCATGTGAATAATTTGAGAAATATGCTTGTGTCTCCACTCGTTCGCTGGTCGGACTCTACCAGTAAATGTGAGAGTTGCTAGGACGCCAGTATTCAACGAAGTACTTTCGTTTTAAATTTAGAAGTCAAAAAATGTGGCATTTTCTATGTTAAGGGACCTTATTGTCGATGGCGGATATATCGGAGCATCTTTAATAACGGCGGAAGCCTTAAACTCGTAAGGGGGTTCGGTCCCGTTGGCCTTACTTGCATTTAGCCTTGGCGAGCAGAGCACCTTAGTTGTATTTTGTCCGAGTAGCAAAATGCCTTGGTCTGTAAAACGCCCTCATTGCTATAAGGCATAGTATAGACGGAATGACTTGGCTGTAAAACGACTTAATGTCATTATGTTCTAATAGGTAAATGGTCTGGATAATCTTCACTTATCAAGACAATACAATCAAGACCTTACACAATTGAGTCATTCTGCCTACTTGTGCATTTCACGACCTAGACGTTTTGCTAACTAAGTCTTACTGAAACTAAGACAATTTTGTAACCATGGCATTAGATAAACAAGTCATTTTGCATACTTGGTGATTGTACTACTGAGACGTATTGCTCGCCAAGGCTAAATGCAAGTAAGGCCAACGGGACCGAACCCTCGTTAGGCTCAGTGTGCAATAGGATTTACATTACCAAGACAATTTAATTTTACCTGTATTCTGCCCTACTAAGCATAATGGCGATATCTCAGACAAAACATCTGTAGAAATTGCAACCTAGTTACAAACAGAAGAGAGTTGAATCTGCTTTGGCTGTTGTATTTAGTTATTGCATTTTTGCTTAGGAGGGCAGTATTGCAATGGGAAAGTTAATTGTCCTTTCTTCATAAACTGAAAATGGCATTATAGAACAAACGTAATTGAACTTTATTGCCTTGATGGTAGATTCAAAGTCCCACTGACAAAAAACTGTCTATTCTCACATTTAAGGCCAAGCCACACCGGATGCGTGACGTGCACGTGCACGTGCGCGTGCGCGTTCGCTTCCACTGCGTTGTATAGTGACATGTCGTAGTGAGAATTGATACTATACAACGCATTGGAAAGCGAACGCGGACGCATTGCGAGGGACAGAGCATTCGACTCGCTAGCGAGAACAGTAATTGTAACTCATGGTAAGGGTGCAGACTAACACAATCGAATATTTCTTTAAACCGTTATTACACCTACACGTGCAAGATAACAGTTTCACCATGCGGCGTTCGTTTCCAATCGGAAATAAGTTACGCTTCGAAATATCGCTATCGAAAATAGCGATTGACACGTACAGTTCCGTTTTTAGAATTATTTACGAAAAACTGCCGTCAAAAAGCCGTGGTCACATTTTTAAGGCGGCACTCGCCTTGATAGTATCCAAATAAATAAATAAATATCAGAGGACAATATCACACAAATTAACCTACTTAGTCCCAAACTAAGCTCTAGGCTTGTACAATGTGTACTAACCAATAAACTTATTTATATCGCTCAGGTTCACTTTGCCCATATTCCCATCTCGTCCACATTCTCATCTGAGCCACATTCCCATTTCGTCCACATTCCCATTTCATCCACATTCCCATTTTGTCCACATTCCCATTTCATTCACATTCCCATCTCATCCACATTCTTATCTCGTCCACATTCCCATTTCGTTCACATTCCCATCAGCTAGTGAACAACCGAGTGATCGAATTGATATCGAACAGCCATACAGTCCTAAGTTAGGTTGCTAGAGTTAGGAATGAGGACGAGTTGGGAATGTGGTCGAGTTGGGAATATGGACGACATAGGAAGGGGACAATTTGGGATTGGTATGTGGACGAGTTGGGTATGTGGCCGAAATGAGAATGTGGACGAAATGGGAATATGGACAAAGTGAACCTGAGCGATTATAGAGAAATACATACTTAAAAACATAGATAACATCAAAGACTCAGGAACAAATCCTCACGCTCATCACACAAATACCCGAAGGATTTTAACCAGCGATTCTAGACCCTATTTGGAGTATATAATGTGGCATAAACATGTAGTCCAATAACGCATAATTTCAGAGCTTTTTATTATTTAACAAACAATTCCATAGTTAATTTAATTTGAACTCCATCACCTTAACCTAAAGCATTATTTACCAAGAAAGATTCATGTTGTAAGTAGCAATATCATCAAAGTACAACATAAATTAATTTAATCAATTTCTTAGTAAATAATGCTTTAAGTTAATGTGACAGAGTTCAAATTAAATTAACCATGGAATTGTTTTTTAAATAATAAAAATCTCGGAAATTATGCGATATTGGACTACATGTTATACCACATTATATACTCCAAGTAGGGTCTAAAATCGATGGTTAAAATCCTTCGGGTACGTCCCGGGCACGGTGTATATGCCCTTACCGGGATTTATTTATTACTAGCTTTCGCCCGCGACGCCGTCCGCGTTGAAGTCGTTTATCGCTGCTCCCTCGGTAATGGTCCAATTTTCCGGGATAAAAACTATCCTATGTCCTATTCCAGGACCTAAACAATATGTGTGCCAAGTTTCATCTTGATCCGTTCAGTGGTAGAAGCGTGAAAGACGGACAAACATACACACTTTCACATTTATAATATTAGTATAGATTCATCCTACATCCCTTACTCTTACATTTAACATATCAAATGAAAGAGACACAACTAAAACATTCGACAAATAGCAGCCAAGTACGTTGTCGGTATCCGAATTGTGCATAACTACGCTCTTTCATATGATCATAATAATATGTTAAGGACAAAGCGGGATAGAGCATAAGGAAACTTATGACGTGTGAATATTGATTTGACCTTCATTTTAGTCTGGTAAAACAAAAACGAGATACAATAATAAGTTTACTTTGCAATAATAATAGTTTGTATACGCAAGTAATATCTGAGAATGTTTCCAAATGATCTTGTAAATAAGTAATTTTTAGATGATGATGAAAACAAAGACGTTATTGTAATGAGATATAAAACAATAACAAATAATCTTCAATAATAAAACTAACGGGCTGTCTGTACCTTGAATTTTTGGGTCTTTAACGTCGGTCGTTTAGACATAGTTTGTTTTAAGCCATATTTATCGCAAGTCATAAGGCATTTTTTTAAGAAACTTACTTTCTCAGCCTTGTCTATACGTTAAATATGTTGGAATCCTGAAAAGTTTACGTTTCCAGCGATATAAAAATTATGACCATCGATTATTATGTCAACAATGACATTATTAATCAAATAACTTTACCAAAAAGCAAGCTTTCAAAACCCGACTGTAGCTAGCCAACTTTAAATCGTTATAAATCCTAAATGATCATTCAAAATGAAAAATTATGAAACAAACCTAAAGATGCTTATTAAATCCCTATTCAATGATACCCCACGTGTCATACTTGGTCGACTTTTTTTTTATTTGCACAATATGGCGTCTGGCTGCCGCCATATTGAATTTTGATTACTGTCATATCTTCAGTGACACTCACCAGATTAAGACAAATCGATTGACATAAGAATCATCAAAATCGGACAACGGGTTTAGTTTTTATAGTGCCACAAAGGAACAAAAATACATATATAGGCTGTGAAACACATTACCCTCCTCCTTCGGCAGTCGGGTAAAAAGAAAAGTATTTATTTACAAGAAATACAATAATTCTACAGAAAAAAAAAACTGCAACACTGCAACGCGTCGCCTGGGTACTTTTTTTACAAACAAACCTTGCCCTGACATTTACGAACACATTTTTTTTTATTCAAATCCGTAGAGCCACTCGGTTTTTTGCGAGACTAACGCATAGCAAATATATGAATTAAATTCTCATTGTACTGGACTCTAATATAAAACATTTAATTAAGAAAAATGGTTTATCATTATAACCCAACCAATTATTTTGGAATCTGGTATTTTAAAACTCTTTTACATCTGGAACAATCGCTTCTTTCCAATTGCATGACTTTAACATGTCAATCCAATCAATTCACAGTTGAAAACTGTATGATTTATAAGAGCAGTATTCGGTCGAACACGAATTCAAACATTGAAAAAGTCCATACAAATTAGGCTCCATATAGTGTCTCGAGGTACTGAATCACAACTGCGATAAAATGCGTGAAACACCTGACAGATGGCAGCAACTGCGCTCAAGGTTGCCTGCGTTTGCGCACGGTAACGCACAGAGGACATAACATAACCTCAAATAATTTTCAACAGGACAAACAACTGTTACTGCGTTTCCTCTAACGATTGTTAGAATAAAATTTAAATAAGTATTGTGCGAGAGATATTTTAGTATATTTAGTGTTTTAGGAGTCGGCTATGATTTGAATTCTTTTGTTCTAAAGGCGTCGTGTTGTTCAAATTCAGCACCATAACCTACTTTGCACGCGTCAGTAAACAATATTTTTGCTTCGATAAGAACATTAATAGTATTTTTGTATTGTGATTCAAGATGGTTCACTTTATCGATAACACGATCGTTAACCTCGGAAGTATACCGTAAAAAACTTTTTTTTTTATCGGTCCACTATTGCCGTAGAAATCGCTACACATACATAAAAGAAATACATACAGCCGAACAAAGAACCTCCACCTTTTCGGAAGTCGTTAAAATTTGTCGATAGGTGGTTGTTGCTAACGAGTCTACACAAAATGTTATCTTAATGAGTATACTAATAAATATATTAAAGTCATAAACAAGAATGTAAATATCCATTGTTATCGTAGTTTGTTAATATTGGCTTGGCATAATAAATATTGGAAAAAATGTGGCCAATGTCATACCTTCACGCCTGTCTCCCAATGGGGTAGGCAGAGACTGTGGAACGCCAGGTGCACCGGTCTAAACATACAATTTTCGCTTCCTCTACATTCATCACCCTCTTCGTGCACGTACGTCGGTTTCGGGTGCTTTTGATTTGGCCCTTATTCAGTACATCGCGAATCTGATCACAGTATATGCTTCTAGGACGTCCCCTACCGACATCTCCACTCACTCTCAGCTAATAATTATTATATAATGAAGTCGTTTGGTTCCACTCTAAAAACGATAAAAGTTTAGGTGACCTTTCATAAACTAAGGCGATAATAAACTGGTTATTGTAAAAGCTAAACGTTTATCTTTATTTATATAAAGAACTCGTTATTAAGTAATTTTTTGTGGAATCCAAGAAGCCTGTGAATTGAAAAGTTTTGAGCATGAGGTTGATAATGAAATTAAAAAGAAAAAATAATACTGGCACGTAAGACTTACATATTTTTTATCATAATCACACTATCTTTTGTTTTTTCTTCTGTCACAATTGCAAATTTTGTAATCGAATTACTAAACGAGGTTCGCGGTTTCCTTAAGAATGGAAGAAATTGAGCACCGTTCTGTCATAAAGAAACTTAACGCCAAAGCAATTTTTTGAAGATATGTGCCAGACTTTAGGAGAATCTGCTCCATCATATGCCAGTGTCGATGGGTAGCAGATTTTAAACGGGACAGAAAAGCAGTTGAAGATGAACCTAGGTGTGGTATACCACAACCTGACTTCGACTGAATATTTCGATCACCTTGAAGATTCATTCTTTTTACAAGGAATAATGAAGTTAGAAGCAAGGTGGCAAAGTGTATCGTTCGTTTTGGTCTTTTGGAGACTATGAAGAGAAATGAAATTGTTATAAAAACTCAAATTTTTATTTTAAAGGTTAGGCTCGAACATTTCGCGATGTCCAGCAGGATCACCTGGTAGGATCCCCTACCTATTAATTTTGTACGTGGGGGACCCTACCTGGTGATCCTACTGGACATCCCCAAAATTTTCAATTCAGCCTCGTATGTTATCATTGGCACAGTACAAACTGTTACTGCAAAGTGGTGACAGATTGTTACCAGATGGCAAAAGAACACGGGGAAGACCACGAAAAAGATGCTGAGATGAGCTGAAACTCACAGCAGTTCCGAACTGGAGACGGGTTGCAAAAGTCAGAAACCAATGGAAAATGTTAGAGGAGGCCATTGCCAAGAGGCACACTGAGTTACCACCAATACGAGCTTCTTCAAACTGTTATGATGGGGAAGATAGCCGGAACGCGAAGAGTTGGAAGGCGCAAGATGTCATGGCTCCGTAACATCAGGGAGTGGACTGGCATCAAAACAGTAAAACAATTGTTCATACTTGCTCTGGACAAGACTAGATTTAAGGAGCTGACTGCTACCCTTCAGTAAATGAACAGGCACCATAAGAAGACACTAAGTTAGGAGACAGAGGTACTATATAGAAACAAATGCTCAGGAAGAGAGGCTCATTGATTGATTATTAAGCCCAATTTGCGTGCAATCCAAGAAGCCTAGAACTTAATATGGCATTTCTATAAAATATCAATATGTATCTTTTAGTTGTTGCATTTCATTGTAAATGGCTTGCGGCGCTTCTTCTTTGCAATGATGGTCTTGTCTTGTCCGAACCGCTAGCACTCTATATTATCGAAGCGACGTGTAAAGGCCCAGCGTTCGCTTTCCACTGCGTTGTATATTATGAATTCTCATTACAAGCCACTATAAAACGAAGTGTAAAGCGAACGCGCACGTGCACGTCACGCAAGCGGTGTGGCTGGGCCTTAAAGGTGGCGGTTCGCGCCGAGACAGAGACAAGCGACCAAGACGACAGGAGACCGAGACCGGAGACACGAGACACTACTGGTCCGGGGCAGCGACCGTCTCGCTGTCGCCTGTCTCGCTCGCGAACTGTCGCTTATACATTGCCTAACGTCAAGTGACGGTCGCGGTCTCCGGTTGCGGTCTCCTGTCTCGGTCTCCTGTCTGTCGCGGCGCGAACCACCACCTTAAAAGAACTCTCATGTGGCCAACTACTCCATAAATCATGTCGTTGAGCGCCATCTATTTAAATTTACGACTAATTTTGAGCCATGAATATTGAATGAACACATACAGGGCCACTGACGCTAGTGTCGTATTGAGTTTGCATACAATCGTTATTTAACGGCAGCGAGTGATTAAAGAATGTTCATTGTGACGTTCCGCGTCCGAAATAGATTTAGATCGACGCGCACGCGCAAGTTTCCGAACATTATTGAAATGTACACTTGAGTTTCTTTTATACGCAATTTTAGATCAATATTAAATAAAACACGGTCAAGTGCGAGTCGGACTAGCGCACCGAGGGTTCCGGGCACAGTAGGTATTATTATATTCCGATTTCGAATCGAATCGAATCGAATCAGAACAAGGCCAACTCATACTTTTTTTTTTTGTTTTTCTTCAAGGTTCGTAATACAATCATATCAAATTAGACTCTTTTATGGGTGAGGACCAAAAAATTGGACCATATTTGAGCGTAGTTAACCATACAAACAATCAACGTTTTGCGACGAAAACTATCCTTAGATATGGCTAATTGTCGTGTCACAACGGAAAAGTTTCATAGAAAATAGAATTGCGCGCCCAACTTTTTGGACCTTTTTTGTTTTACCGTTATTACGATACAACAGAAATAGAAATAAGTTGAAAAGTTTCTTGTATTTATTACATAACTTTATGTTTTTTAAAGGGGTTTGGGTAAAAGTGTTGTCATTTGTAAAAGTCATACATTTTCAAGGTGGGCGGCCATTCGTAAAAGTGGTAAATTATGATAGAATTATTCAAAAAATTATTTTGTTATGTAATTGTAATACTCTTAAGTGCATCGGAGCCGAGATATTTAAATATTCATACCTTTAGTACCACTTTTAGTATCAAAACTGAAAGAACTTTTAGTATTAAATAATTAGTAAACTGTTTAATGGTAAATGTAATTGGTTGTAGTTAGGTAGTTCAGTAGGATTAAGAAGGTAAATTAAAATAAATTGCAATGCCCTTGCAGGGTTAGTGTTGACGCATGTAATAGTTTTTAAGATCTTTTGTACAACATTAAGCAATAAAGTATATGACTATGACTATGACTTAATTTCTCGGCTCCGATATTATTAAACGCCATAAATTATATATATCTATGTGTATTTCGAGGTCCTCTAAATAACTATGCAAAAATCATCAGTGGCCGCTGAAAAAAAAATTACAATATTCTTCAAACAAATTTACCCAATGCCCTTTGTTAGTAATTCTGCCGTAATAACACATATTATGAAAAAAAAACCCGTTATGTATTACGGTTCAATAGATATAGCTCTTAAAAGTTAAGACAGACGGACAGAATAGGCATTTGAATAGGGTTCTCTTCGAGCACGGAACCCGAAAAACCCCGATATACCTACCATGTTTCATTTCAATATCTTGCTGTGCTCAGAATATACATACATACATACATTAAATCATGCCTGTTTCCACTTACCACCTACTACGATCCTGACAAATCTCTTTCGCTTTTTCCACATTCATACATCGAGTCATGCATGCACGTCGGTTTCGGGTACTTAAGATACGGCCCTTTTCCAGTATTTCTCCGATTTGATTCGAAAAAGTACGCCTAGGGCGGCCCCTTCCGACCCTCCCACTCACTTTTGCTCTGTATATCTCTTCCGTCAATCTTCTTTCATCCTTTCCAAATGACCGAACCATCGAAGCATGCGCTTTTCAATCGTAGTCACTACATCTTCTTTTAGTCCACATTTCTCTCTGACCTTTTCATTCCTTACTCAGAAGATATGAATATAAATATTTGTAACGCCATTAATCACTACCGAAGCGAAGCGATGCGATGGGAGGGCGGGTCGCTGGTCGCACATAAGAATGTGGGCACATTGTTGCCTTTGAATTATGATAATGATTCCTGGCAACCTAAAGAACTGAGATACCTAATTCTGAAGCAGATCTAAAGACACTGCCAAAATCATACTGAGGAGTAACACTTTTATTCATAAACACACATAGCTAGTATGCTTAAAATATGCTTTGTCCTCTTCCTTTATTATGAAATTTGAATTTGACAGCAAATTACAAAGATTTTAGCGCCCGACGCAAAAAGAGGGGTGTTATAAATTATAAGCAGAGATCGGCCAAGTTGGCGTCACAACTTGCAATAATGTGGACATGACTTCAAAGATTAAATAATTAAATTAATTACATCTAATTAAATTTGATTAATTTAATTGATTGATTTCTTTTCAAGACAGTAGAAAATAAATAATACAAAGACGTGTTATTGATTATGTGGGTATTCAACAATGATATAATATAAAAAGAGGTAGATATGTTACCGATACGGTATTCCGCGTGTAAAAACGGCCCGGCTTACGCACACATAATCAGAAAATATTGCAATTACACACTAATTCATAAATGACAAGTGAAAGCAGGATGGTATGCTAATTTCCGGGAGCAAAACAGAGACGAGTGTATGTTGCTCTGCAGACTAGTTCACGGTTCCGTTGACGGCGCAAGACTAAGTAAAGGTGTACCAATTGGCTTGGTTTTAGGGTGCCACTATCGAAGTGCGTATACATATCTAGCTCTTTTTACTATATTATATCATTGGTATTCAAGTAAATAAACAGTCTTTTTCCTATTTTTTCCGTGGTTAGTTTATTCCTTTTCACACCTAAAATAAACTTATGAGCTGAAAAACTCCTTTCGCAATCCACCGATGTTATTAGAGTAAACTTAAGTAGCTTAATGGGAATATTGTCAATTGTCATGCCTATAGTATTTAGAATATATTTTCTCTTCTCAGGCCGCATTTCAGCAAACTGGAATAAGGTCTTAAAGATTAAACGCCGAATTTTTATAGACTAATCTCGGAGTAAGTCTTATTTCAAAGTTTGGTGAAATGCGGCCTATGCACCTAGTAGATGAGATGACAGTCTCAATATCTGGATTTCTTTTATTTTTCCTTGCAATCGGATTCCTATTTCTCCTTGTACAGTCACGAACTTAAATTTGGGACCCACCTTAGATCCAAAGTCATTCTGACATTCTACAACAATAAGGTTCAGTCTCCTATAAGTAGGGCATCCTCCCGGGAAATCCCGGTTCTGTAATTCCCGGGAAATCCCGGGAAGTTCACAGTGCCTAAAGAACCGGTACTGAAGATTACATCCCGGTTCTCCCGGTTCTTTCCATGAATACCAAACAAATATCGTGGCCCGAATCACATATACCCAATTCACACCTGAGCGACGACGACGGCACAAGCGGCAACATCGCATCAACATCCATCATATTTTGCGGCATATTTGCAATAATTGATCTCTAGATTTGTAAAAAGGAAGAACAAATAACTTTCTAGTAAGTATTTGACTTAATCAAGAAATGTTTTTGCTGAAGAAAACGTGCATGATTTTATTGCATATTTATAAAAATACAAGTTTCCTAATGTTTTTCAATCGTTTTATATCTCAAATGTCTATGATTGCGGTGATTTGAGGTAAAAAATAAAGAACCAGGAGAACCGGGAATCCCGGTACCGTCCCTCCTTAGAACCGGGAAATGGAAGTCTCGGAACCGGGCCCGGTACTGCATGCCCTACCTATAAGTTACACATGATTTGGCATCTCTAATGACATTGACGACTTCAAGCCTATTTTTCTTGAAACGGGTCACAAATTAACGATCGCGATAGTACGTATACTGTCAAGATTATTCAATATATACATCGTACTTATAGAATATTCAAAAGTATTCGAAGAAGATTGCAAACTCTCTCTGTACTATTTATTAATTAATTTACTGTTATACAAAGGATCAAAATTAAATATCACGTAAGAAACCAATTTAATTTTTTTACTTTATTTATTTGGAGTCTTGTCCACATTATTGCGAGTAATGACGCCAACTTGTCCGATCTCTGCTTATAAGTTTGACCGCTGTGTGTGTGTATGTGGCACCGTAGCTCTTAAAGGCCGAGCCACACCGGATGCGTGACGTGCACGTGCACGTGCGCGTTCGCTTGCCACTGCGTTGTATGTAGTGATGGGCAGCTTGCAAGTTACAAAAGTGAAACTTTCATTTAAATTTCATGTAAGTTACTGGAAGTTTCAAATGGAAAATTTCTGTTAGGTTTCTTTAGTTTTCAGGTGTAAATTATCTGTTTGTGAGTAATTTTATACTCCCCGATAAACAACAACATTCTTATTACATTATCACAGTCACCACTTTAACATAATTCCTTTAATTACCGTTTATGGTGTTTTCTATTAAGACAAAGATAACACAATATACCTACTTTTAACATATACAAAACATTTTAAATAATACCATTAGGCATTAAGTCCGCCATTTGTACTTTTTTTGGTGCAATAAAGGTTAAATAAATAAATAAATACAAAAAAAAAAACACTGCACTTCTCTTAACTTGGTCTTGAACTTCCGTCCTTTGTATATCAACTGGGAAGCTGGGAACAGACACCCCTAGGCCAAGCGGCCACTGACATATAGTCTCGAATTTTATAATCATAACCCGTTCTACTAACGTCAGAAGTAGCGGACACGTGACGTGAAATTTAAGTGTAATTTATTCGGTAACATTACTGTCAGAAACGTTTCTTGTCAATTTTGTAAATTTCAAAAGTTGAAACATGTCACAGTTAAGGTAATATGTGAAATGTTTCAGAAATTGCCCATCGCTAGTTGTATGTCATATATTGTATGTATGTCATAATGAGAATTCATATTATGCAACGCAGTGGAAAGCGAACGCGCACGTGCACGTGCACGTCACGCAAGCGGTGTGGCTGTGCCTTAGGGTGCGGCTCCACTGAGGCGGAGACGAGAGGAGCGGAGCGGAGCTGTGCCAATATTAACCAATAGAAGGAGCATGCGGTCACGTCGAGCGCGCCTTGCGCACGTTAGTTTATATTCTATTGGTTAATATTGGCACAGCTCCGCCCCGCTCCGCTCGTCGCCGCCTCAGTGGAGCCGCACCCTTAAACGGGTGAACAGATTTGGATGCCGTTTTTTTCATTTGAAAGCAGCGGTGGGTAACTTTATTTCACAAAAATCTGTGAAACGTTTTTTTAGAAAATTATAGTACATACACACATTAAATCACGCGTTTCCCAGAGGGGTAGGCAGAGACAACTTAATAAAATAAGGGTGATTCCACAGGCGTTTCAACCGCCGTCAGTCCGCTGTCGTAAGTATTTAAGAAATAGGCGATAATATACTTAAAATTCGATCAATTGTGGCAAGAAGTACGATAACAGTATAGCTCTATGTGAATGTTAGCTGCTTGGTGTAGCTCATTCTTTCACTATTTACGACAGCGGACTGACGGCGGTTGAAACGCTCGTGGAATCACCCATAAATAAATAAATAAATAGTAAATCAGAAACAAAGACTTTACGCGAAACGCGTATATGACCTATCTGTATTTTTTTTTCGAATTAATACCTACTTAGTAGCGAAATCTTTGGAATTTAAATTCCTATGCAATATCATTGAGATAACACGCACGAAGCGTATCAATGTCGCGAAAATTGACTTTAAAGTGCTTAATGATAACAATTTAGAGGTTATTCACCATTAGGGGAGTTTTAAAGAAAGAGGGCCATAGGTATAATTTCGATGTCGGCGACTACAACCGGCGTAGTAAACCAAGGCACCCTCCCGGAGTCGTTGGCGTCGAGGTGCCACAGCCGAGTGCGCTTGTTCGTGGTCGCGTGGCACCTCCCTGAAGGACGCAGATGGTTCACCGCTGGGTTTTTAGTGGGTCCGGCCGCTCTCGGCTGGTGAGTCCCACATCACCATCCCAGGGCCCCCTGGACCTCGGTGGTATGCGTAAATGCGTTTCCCCAGCGAGAAAAAAAAAACAAGGTTTAAGGGGAGAGAAACTTTACCGAATTTTTTATGGTATTTTTCCGCCTCACAATTGACAACAATTCATATGTGCTAAGGTGGTAAAATAAAAATACCGTTTGTAGATTTTACACTGCTGATTACAGTAAAAATATTTTTGGATTTTTTTATGCAGTAGTTTTTTTAATATTTAGGAAAAACAGTAAAAAAAGTTGGATTGAGAATGTTAGGAATACACTTATAGTGCCCTTAGTCCGTTTATTACCATAGGAATTGAAAAAAATATACAACTGTCATGTCCATTTTTCATCTGTCTGACGGATTACTTGATTCTAACGACACGCTTTCAATTCTCGTAATACTATTGTTTTGATATACGCTATTTAAAATGAAAGTGACTAACGGATTTGTAAAAGCGGATAGCCGCAATCTGCCCAAAGTCGACGAATTCATATTGTTACAGTTGTTATGGTAGACAAGTGACATGACATGACAGTCAGTTCTGTTTCTGTTTAAAGTTACTACTTTTTATTTTATATCATGCTAAGATCACGACATCAGTATTCCTAACTTTGTATATACGGTCTTTTTAATGACTATATCTTTAATAAATTATCAACGACGAATTTAAGTTAAATAATGAAAACCGAGAAACACGGGTAGTCTAATTTTTAACGAGCGATAAGAAGAGAAGAAAAGATAAACGCGAAAAAACAGAAATACTTTTTTTTTTGAAATGTTGTCAATCCTCTTAACTGCCAGGTCAATAGGTATATAGATGTTTGTATATGTGACATAGATTCGCACCTTTAGAACAATAATTACCTAATTCAAAATTTGTGCTTTCAAACTTCGAGTCGTAAATTTATTATCATAGAGACCTAACTCGAAATTTAAAATTTCTCAATTAGGTCACTATTGTTCTGAAGGTGCGATATATGTCGTGAATTCTCCATACATTTACTTATCTTTTGGACTAGAGTTGAGTTTGATTGTAGATCCATCAAACAAAATTTAAGTTATTTCCCGAGTTTATTTATTACCTTCGCTTCGGTTTATGCCAATTTTCTGTAATACCCGTACATAATCCAGAACGTATTATACTTAAAACCCTTCCTCTTGAATCACTCTATCTATTAAACAAAACCGCATCAAAATCCGTTGCGTAGTTTTAAAGATTTAAGCATACATATGGACAGACAGCGGGAAGCGACTTTATTTTATACTATGTAGTGATAGTGATTATTTTTACTAATGACTATTTAATAAAGATTACATAGTGTTGTTGACCTGTGTTTATATTTTACTATACTGTCTGAGTAGGTTGTTAACCAAACGTAAAGAAAGCAAACCACATGACTGAGCATGCTAACAAATCAAGACATGCCACAGATAAAAAAAAAAAGAACAAAGAAAATCTTAATTACCTATCTGTAGTTAGTGTCGATTTTAGCATGAGTCACATTTGTTTGTTTACATTTTGTTAACGCCTAGTACAGACAAAGTATAGAATTCTTTTTATTATCTACAATAATTGTACTTTTCCATATTTCTTCTTTTTGTGGTTTGGTACACAGACATTTGCATTCTCAAGTCTACAATCTTAAGACTGCAATCCTAAGATGTCAAATGCATTGGAAATGACTAAGGACTAAGATGGAATGCCTCTACGCTAGTAATGTCACCGGTTGTCTTATCCCCACACCGGAACACAATGCGAATGCTGCTGGTGGTGGGTTAATGGATAAGATGGTGATAGCAATCCGGATAGTTCCCCCAAGGAATCCCAAATCGTCATATGTCCTAATGCATCGTTTGTCTGAATTTTCGTTTATCCTAAAGCCATTTCTGGCTGAATTATAAAACATTTTAGTGTTCTTTTTAATACAACCCTAACCTAACCTCAATCAATCAATCAATCAATAGGGTAAAGTCACCAGTGGCCAGCCACAGACCTGTAGTCGGCCACTGCCTATACTTTGTATGAGTGGGAAGAGTACGAAAAATATATCCCACTCTTTGCACTCATTTAAGGTCGACTATTGGTCTCTGGCTGGCCATTGGTGACTTTACACTAGCCTTTTTATTCAGAATTAAGAAGCTTTCTATTGTGTTTTAATTAGATAAGTTAAATTATGTCTGTTAATTCAGCATGCCTCATGCTAAGGCCTCCTCTAATGATTTCCATTGCTGTCTATCCTTAGCGACTCTCCTCCAGTTGGGGCCAGCCGTAAGTTTGATTTCATCGTCCCATCTTTTATTTTGTCTTCCTCTGCTCCTTTTTCCTTCTCTCGGGTCCTAACCTAGCCTAACTTAACCTAACCGCAGGTATTTTGGAGAACTTAAAAAGTTGTCTCACTCAGCTGGAAAACCGGACAAATGATAATTCAGACAAACAATGCATTAGAACAAACATAATTAGGGATTCTGAGGGACACCCAATCCGGACGAACCCCGCACAAGGCTACCACTATCATCCCACTACAATGACTAAAATTACCAATTTTGTATTGTACAACAGCAAAGTAGGTTTATTAGAGTAAGATTGTTCCAACAAACAAATATAACAACATTCAAGAGGTCTACATTTTATAAACAAGTTGACTCAGATTTGAATGTAGTTATTCGTAGATACTATGTGATAATACCATTAACGTCATCCTGCCTAGTGTTCTTAAAAAAGGACACTTGATTTGGCAATTTCTGCGCAGGAAATCAAATTTTATATGTAAAGTTGTCCTTTATGGGTGATTCCACGGGCGTTTCAACCGCTGTCAGTCCCTAGTATTAGTATATTAAAGAAATCTGCCATAATATGGTTTAAAATCGATCAATTGTGACAAGAAATGCGGTTACAGTACATCTTAGTATGAAAGTCTGCTGCTTGGTGTCGGTCATTATTTCAATATTTATGACTAGGGACTGACGACGGTTGAAACGCCCGTGGAATCACCCTTATAGAGGACATCGGGCAGAAACCGGAACTATTTAAAAAATGCTTGGGCAGAACAAGGATAAAGTAATTTTAAAATTGGAAATGAAAATAGTAATTCTTTTAAACAAGCACGAGCTGTAGGTAGTCCTCCAACAAGATGGAGTGACGACCTTGCAAAGATCGCGGGAACGCGGTGGATGCGAAAAGCACAAGATCGGTCTGAGTGGAGAGCCTTGGGGGAGGCCTATGTCCAGCAGTGGACGTCTTTCGGCTGACATGATGAATTCTTTTAAAGACTGCATGGACCATCAATACTATTATTGTGTTTTCAACTAGTATTATCTTGAAATCAAATGATTTTTTGCTGTACAAATGAATAAACAATTCATAGCATATATGTCATAGTTTAATAACCTTTTACCTACGTGTAGGCAAGTTAACGGAAAAAGGTGGTCACTAGTTATTGAAAGCAAACCTTATTAATTGCACCTAAGGTTCATAATAATAATTAATGATAATAAGGGTAGTCCCCTAAATTAAATTGTGTAAAATCCCCAAGTAGCTTGAAGTAAAATACCCATTTTCTAATGGCAACACCAGTTACACCAAAATGCCCCCATAAGTCTTTTTGATAAGAAATCTTTGACTAATCTGCACTTACATTGAGTACCTAGGTATACATAATAATATTTAGATAACAAAATAACCAAACCATAGTAAAGAAAATCTTACCTTTTTAGGCGGTTGTTGTTTCCTTAGCAGTTTCTTAGCCTCGTTCATCAACAGACCAGTACTCTTCACGTCTTCCGCTTTCACATCAATATCCAGATCCTGTACACCGTCACACAATGTCCGCGCACTATCAACCTCGTCTTCACTACTAGCTCTCACCGTTTCGTCAAACAAACTATCATCCGTAAGATCACCAATAGTCCGAGACATGGAGTTGGTTAGCTTACAAGTTACTCCACAACCTGAGTCACTGACATCTGATTCGGAGTCACTCTCACCATCAGATATTTCAGAATCACTTTGATCACCAAAGACATCATGAGATGTGTAACAACTGTCCGGAGAATCTTCAAAAACGATAAACGAGTCTTCAGATTCGCAGTCAGATACTTTTCTTCTACGGTTGGCTTTGGGACTGTCGGAGAAGACTATTTGGAAGGAATCCTCACTGTCAGTTGTTGATGTTGAACAGAATCTGCCTGTAATTTCATCAAAGTATTCCTTTGTGTGCTCTGGCTTTGGTAAAGGTATTTCTATGCCTTTTTTAGGACTAAGATTGATTAAATCACACAGTTTCGCAGTGCTCACTATGGGAGAGCTCTCAGAGCTGGAAACTTCCTCGGTGTTTATTTCCTGAGCAAATGACACGTCATCTTGTATGTTCTTTAATATTTGTGACTTTTTCCGCTTGTCTGTACCTCTGCATGGGTTTTTGAAGTGCTTGTCTTGAGGTTTGTCAATGCGCAGGCACTTCATGCGATTGCTCAGTCGTTCCTGTGGTTTATCTACGACTGATTCTGAGTTAGAATCAGCTGATTTGTCTAGTCTAGATTTTCTAGGCGCTCTATATTGAAGCAAGGCTTTTAGCTTGTTTACTTTGTCTTCGCAAGATGCAACAATCACTTGCTTTGCATCTTCATTAGGTTCTTCCACTGTAATTGGTTTGACTTCCGTGTTATTAGGTTCAACAGGTACAGAACTCGCTTTTTCTTCCACATTTTTAATATTTACACTTTCCTCAATCTTTCCAGCGTTGTTATCTATTACTGGCAGTGTTTGTACGATATCCATCGTCTCCTTGACAAGAATCCTTTCAGTCTTTATTTTGGGCGATGCAGTCTCCACCAGTTCTTCCTTCTGATGGTTATATGAGCCAAAACATTCAATATAAGGCTCGTTAGCAAGCCGTGAGAAATCTTCCGGTGAGAACGCATCTTCAAAGTTCTCCTCTACTGATCCAGGCTCTACAAACGCTTTGCGGGGTCGTCTGCGGTACTTTGTGGTTGTTGGAACTGGTTTGCTGGTGAGAAGAAGACGTACACGGTTGAGCTTGTCCTCGCAATGAGCGGCGGCCGTACGGCAGTCACCGCTCATAACGCCGCCGTTGCCAGCCGACTGATCGGCCCGTGCTGACTTATTTAGGTCCTCGCGTTTGGACGCTTGCCAATCGGGCTGCGGTTCGTCTGAACGATCAAAACAATCGTAGTATTGCGGGGCGGGCGACTTCGCGCGAGTTTTAAACATGCCACCGGAAATAGCGCTGAACACACCAGAAAAAAAACTTCCTATCCCAGTAAAGGATGAATAGTAGTTAGTTTCAGGCGGTTTCTCCATTTCTGGTTGAGTAAAAGCTTCCGTAAATGCAGGTTTCTTGGGGTTTTCTTGCGTTATTAATGTGTCTGCCAAATTCTTTTGTAGGGGATTAGGCATTAAATGCAAGTTGTGGATTAACATTTCGTCCGGGAAACTCATTTCGGATTTTTTCGTGTCCGTGCTGTAGTTGTGAATGGAATACTGCATACCGAAAGACGAAATTGAATTTAAATTAAGCTGGTTTCGCCTATTGCGCCAGTTGTTATTGAATTTTGGATCCATGATATCGTTTTATTTTTACACTATGTCACTACGAAAATTTGTCCAAAGGATGCTACGCCATTTTAGCACTTAAGCTAACATAAGGTCCAGAAATCTTGTAGGATAAGGGTCCAAGAACGGCTTATGCGTCAATTTACACCACTTTCTTGAAATCTTCAAAGGTACGTCCAGGGAAATCCACTCTGACTCACAAGGAGTCTCTTCTTTACGATTAAACACTGTATCTCCACGCAACACGAAGTCTACGACGTCTGAACAACTTGTAGATTTGATTGTTTCGAGATAACTAACGTTGATGGGCTCCATTGTGGCAAAATAGCAAATACACATTAAACACACATCTTTACGCTTCGGCCATTTTGAGAATAATAAAGGACAAAGATAAGGAAAATATATTTATAGAATCTATAGTCTATGGTACAACCGGCTGATGTAACATTTTATGGTTCAAGGGAATAACTGGAGTAAGTTACCAACTTAACAAAATTTACTGACTGTATCAAAACATTAAACAACGGCATGTGAGATATTTGTATGCCTTTAGGATGGATGTATTTGTACATAATATTAAAATGTAACATCTGTTTTACCAATGTTCAACGAATAAATTATTTGGTTTTGTTATAAAAATATTGGTAAATTCATGAATTAGGATACAAAACAGTTAAAACCTAATAATTGAACAGTTTTTAAGTATTACTTTAGCATACTGTAATGTATAGCATAATGTATACTATAAAATAATAATGATACGGTAGGTATAATTTAGTTATGTTGGCTAACTGTAATAAATACTGTTTAATGAGGGTTGGTCTATGGTACGTCCACAGTATTATTCTTTCTTTATTTATTTATTCTAAACGACTGTAAAATAGTAAAAAGTAAATTTTAGTTTTTGCATATTCCTTCTGTTTTTTCCACAATGTTTGTACTTGCTTTTACCATCTTGTACCTTGGTGCGTTTTGATCTATCGTTTTCATTGAATAATAGTATCACTACTCGACAAAAGATGGCGCTAATCAATAACGCAACACGAAGCAAGTAGAAAATGCTCGCTGGGCTAAAATCAGTAACTAAAAGTGATCATTACACTTACAGTAATTGTTTTGGAAGATAAATACCTAATGATGAGTAATTAAAGTCAATACTTATATTGTAAGTACTCTTTTATTTAGTAATGGATTTAGAAAGGTCAACATTTTTATTTATACGTATTGTATGTGGGATCTGTGGCCCATAGACATTTGCAACTCCTTCACAACTTTTCGACTCTATTTGTATGATGTTAAGCACTTTTTTGGTCGAATCCTTTTGAGTCGAGTTCTGTACCCTTACCATGAGTTACAATTACCGTTCTCGCTATCGAGTCAAATGCTCTATCCCTCGCACTCTATATGCATACTTGCGAGGTCTGCGAGGGACAGAGCTTCCAAACGCTAGCGAGTACCTACGTTAATTGTAACTCATGGTAAGTGAAGTCCACAAACCGTGTGATGTCCATAGATGAGATAACTAATTATCTCATAAGTCTATGGTAATTGTCTATAAATATTGGCAAAATACACCCCAACAAGGGTAAAAACCATAGATTAAGAAATAAAAATGAGCAGACAGGCGTATAGACTAAAGCCTCGAGCTCATTATTAGGTATTATTATTATTATTATTTATTTATTTTAATGGCGTCTACAAGTTATGTTCATGAAAGTTTGGACATAACGGGGTTTTAATATAGTACAAAAACAAATATAGGTACATAACATGTTTATTTAACAATAATCTTACACACGAATTAAATACAAAGCATCGTCCCATATCAATAAACCAACAAGATTACGTATAAAATAAATTTAATAATAAGGTTAAATAAGGATAATAAGCAAAGTACATTAAAACGGTCTCGCCACGATTTAAGGCGACAGCGGAAGCGGTAGCGGTGGACGGTGAGCGGCAAAAACAAATGCATAGAGATTTATGAAGCATGCTACTATTCGCCGCCCCGCGCAGCGCACCGCTCTTAGCCCAAAATCATGGCCGAAGTTATCTATTTTTTGTTGTCTATGCCTTTGTATATATTTTCATCGTGAATTTAAACTTATTAACTGTTTTTTAATTGTACTGTTTCTCTGTAATGTTTGTTTGGTGTACAATAGTGTTTTCTATTGTATTGTATTTCATCTGTTTGTCGCTACTCGACACTAGATGGCGCTAGCCCATGATAAGTTAATTTTAGTAGGAGATTTCACATCAAAAATACTAAGAATTAGGTCGCAGAATGGATCTTATACACATCTATATAGAACAGAAAGTCTACCAGCGCTTCGGAGAAAAGACTACCGTTGCTGAGAAGAAGCGCCGCAAGAAACTCAGCAGAAAGTCAAAATAATCTATAACCTCATAACCTACAGGGCTGAGGTTGTACACGATAAAACCTTATTGCTTTTGACTTGTTTCCGTATCGTCAACGTCTTGATACCAGAAAAAAAACCTAACGGGGTCACTAATACTTTTTTTTATCTGTGTGTCGTGAAATGCAATAGAAATGACAGTTCATATAATTTCCGCAATATGGCGAGGTTTTTTATTTTTCTGGTCAGGCTTTAATTGACAGTAAAGCGGCCAAAAAAAATGGCGGGCGCGTATCAATACGATAACACGTCCAATATGGTTTGACCCTGTAGAATAGAGAAATAATCATAATGACATTGTTTTAAATCCGTATTTATCGTATCTCACTTACTCAGTTAAGTTTAGTACACATCGATAAAATCGATGAGATCGATAGAATTAAGATAATATTAATAGGAATTAATAAAATATAGATCACACTTGATTAAATGTTGTAACTAATTGAAATTTACATGATAAGTCCACTTTGAAACTTATCCACCGAAGCTTAAAATACACCGAAGCTGCGTCAAAATCGCAAAAAGTCATGTAGGTATAGTCTGTGACATTTAAAATCGGCAAAGCTGTAAACAAACCAAACGAACCAATTTACCATAATTACTCGATAATCACGTGCTTTTATTGATCAAGTGAGGTCTTAGCAATGATTTATACACTTGATCTTTACTTTCACATTAATTTTAAGATTATTCATTATTCGTTATTTTAAATAAAAACACGCTTGATGAATATTTGAGGTTATGTGTCAAACAGTACCAATTTGTTTACATATTTGGCAATTTTAATTGAAACAGACTTTAGTGTCCTTTAGGACGCGACCGGTCGGCGTAAAAAACGGGTTAAAGGCCCACCCACACCGGATGCGTGCGCGTAGACGTGACGTGCGCGTGCGCTTTCCACTGCGGTGTATAGTATGAATTCTCATACGACCTGTCAGTATGCAACGCAGTGGAAAGCGTACGCGCACGTCACGTCTACGCGCACGCATCCGGTGAGGCTGGGCCTTTAATGTTACGTCAGCGTATTTTAAGCTTCAATGTTGTCGGTTCTTTTTATTTTAAATAAAGAACCTAATTTTGCTGGTGGCTAAACATTCTCTTCCGCCTTGACATTGTCTATGGGTGACAAACTTTTCATGGCGCTGTCGAGATAGTCCAAGCCTTTTGTGACCCAGTGCCAGTGGCAGTACAGCACCCACAGTAGCAGTGCAAGCAGGATGCAGCGAGTCACCCGGTCTATGATGTAGCGGCTGTAGAAATAAAAATAATAAATGTTTTTCTGATACGATTTCCGTATGGTTGAGTCTACCGTCGGTTTTCAAGAGGAGATCACTTTGGAGAAGAAGCGCTGTGGCGAAAGGAACGTTTTAGTTCCTTTTTTTATATTTTTTCGTGGTTACTATACCTATGATTTTTGATTTATAACCAAGAATAAAAAGTAATCGAAGTTCAAGAGCCTTTTTTTAAAAATAAATCTCTTGTTCTCGACTGAAGTAAAAATAATATCTGTGTACTTCTTTAATAGTACATTATTGCCTAGGCATGGAAGTAGGCAATTGCGGGCCGAGTATTGGATTAAACGGAGGAGCTTGCGAGTCCGTTTAAAAATACGAAGCCCGCAATTGCTGTTCCTGCCGAGGCAAATATAGTGTTAGTTTCTCAAAAATCGCAAGAAAAAAATGTCATCGGTGTGGAGTTGGAGTCAAATCTTCATCGCTTGAACTCGTTTTATGAATTGCATACAAACAGAAACTTCATGTGAAAAAAACCATCACTCCTTACCGCCTTTTTGTTTATGACAAGGAGAAACGCAATTTTTGTTTTAAAATAAACATAAGCTATTCCAGGCACAAATAAAAAGTTATGTTTCGAGTAAAATTTGGATGTATAAGACTTGTGCCCTCATTTTATTATGGCCCTTTTCACTTTTTAAAAAGTTACAAGCTAGATAGTAATGGAATTTGTATGCAACATTGCGGGCTTGTGTAGCGAGCACGCATTTTTTTTTTTAATTTGAGAACTGTCAGTAAACTGTGTACTTCGCGTCTCAATATGTAGATAGGAATGTCAACATTTCCGATCATTTTTGAGAAAAGTATTTTTTCTATATGCATATCATAACTTCCCTACAATATGTTCGGAACGATAAGCAAATGGCCTATTTTAAGAAACCTGTATCTGTGGTTGTACTTTAATGTTAACATTAAAGTATTGCATGTCATTGAAGTATCGGTTATCGATGTGGTTGCATCTTCATGTTCACATTAAGATACAGGTACCTATATTAAAATACAGGACAACCACGGATACAGGTTTCTCACATATTGTAGAAAACTTATGATATGCATGTAGATAAAGTTATGTATGCGACTGTACACAAAATGAGGCATTAAAACACTCGTGTAATATTATAATGAAACTCTCCTTTCGGCTCGTTTCATAAAATCAGTCACTCACATCTTGTGCAACTTCCGCGCTCTCTCCAAGTTCCCAGGGTCCTCCTTGAGGCAGTGCTCCCTCGCTCCGATGATGTAGTCCCTCAAGTAATCACTGACGTTGACGTTTCTCACGTCAGTGAAGAACGTACGATCATCCTCCTCGGAGATGCGGTTCCGAAGCGAAGTGAAATTGGTGTTCTTGAAATGAAACAAATGATTTACATCGGGAGTCTGTTTTTCCCTTTTTTTGGTCATAATTACTTTGTTGACATAATTATTGGTACCTAGTCCTAATTTTACATAGTTGGAACCGTAAAGTTTTAGTATTTCTTAAATATCTTACCTCTGGATGAGGCTAGGTTAAGCCCTCTACGCATTATCCTTCCGTGCCATCCCTCCGGGCACGATGCACGATGCAAAACGATAGTGCGTAGGCTTGCTGGGCGTCAATAATCACGGTAATAATAATAATAATTGACGTCCAGCAAGCCTACGCACTATCGTTTTATGTCGTGCATCGTGACCGGAGGGATGGCACCGAAGGATAATGCGTACCCAGCAGCAAACCAGCAGTAAATATTGTAAGGTAATGAGATCCAAATTTGGAACATCTTCCAAAATTAACAGCTGTCATCGCTGTCACCTACTACCACAGGTAATGCTGGTCATTGCCTACGGATTTTGAACGCATAATAGAGGACTTATGACATATGTGTAGGTAAAATGCTTAACAGCTCTTGCACTTTATTTGTCACCTTGAAATGCCATTCCTTGGTGGTGTAGTACTGTAGTACTCCCAGGCCGTGCCCGATGCGCTTCTGTACGTCGATCATGCTGAGGACAACAAATACTGAGATACAGTTGTTTTATTTGATAGATATTCAATAAATAATGTTAATGACACATAGATAAAATAATTAAAGCGAGCAAACATATACATGCGTTGCCTAGCTGGTACCATGGACCTAGTCCCAAACAGCGCTTGTACTATGGGTAATAGACAACGATTAACATACTTTTCTCAAACATGCAATGGAATGATGGCGTTATGTTAGTTATTTTAGGCTTCAAAGTATCACGTTGCGGGAGGAACACCTCGAGAGAACTGTAAAGGAATTTCATACAAACTTGAAGGCCTAGGCCGGGAAGTTTTTTTTGTTAATTTTAGTGTAAACATGGCGGCTGTGTTTATGAACTGGCTTAATAGCTGTTTTTTTTAAATATACTGAGCCGTGCAACCAACCAAAGAGTTTGCATGTTTATTTAAAGTACCAGGAGAACAAAGGTAATTAGGGGTGCGTAGCGCAACTTAGATTGCAGGCGGTGCACTGCGGGGCACCGGCGGGCGGGCGGGCGCACACGACACAGCGCGGGTGACTAAACACTGTAGGTTACTTTTAATGTTTATGCACTCCTAGTATTTGACATTGTAATTTTTGTTTTAATTTTTTTAATGAATTATATGTTTGAGAAAAACACTATACATACCTCGCCGTGAAAAGGGGGTTGCCAGCCTTGTAACTATCCGTCTATATGAACTCGGCCGGAAACCCCCTGCTTCCCGGTCTCTGTAGTTATGTACTATATAGACAAATAGATTGATGACGGGAGCGCCAAAGTTCAACTAAAATTGCAACTCCTATTATCGGAACTCCGAAAATGAATTTTTTATACCGCTGGAACCGTAAACTTTTCAGAAGTTCTGAAATATTCAATGTGTAGATAAGACTAGGTTAGGTTAGGTTTGATTTATAAAAATCCTGAAAATGTAACAGTTGCTGAAATAAATACGTTAGGAGTTGCGATAATTAGGACTTATGAGTCGTTATGAGTAAAAATAATTAGGTGAGCCAATATGGACCCATTGATGACATGCACCTCTGTTCAGGATGCTTGCCTCATATAGGTAGGTACTGGCTTAAAGTCCACGTTTGACCTTTATAGCAGTTCTTTAGCCTCAGCCAAATTTAAATTAACACAAGTGAAGCAGTAATTAATTATAATTTTAATTTTAGTTGTAGTTTTTGTTTACTTTTTACTTTATTTTATTATTATATTTTATTTATTTTGTCAATTTTACTAGTTCCTAGTGTTCCAACTACTGTTGAAATTCATATTTAATACATGCTGTGTCTACTGTTTTAGGATGTACAGATATGTAGCGTAGATTTAAGCTTTGAATTGTAAAATTTTATTGTTGTACCTTCCATTTTGAGGACCAAATTAAAAAAAAAAACATCCTAGACTTAGGAACAGGGCCTTTGTCCAGCTGTGGACTATACGGGCTGATAATGATGATGATAAAGATTAAATTAAAAATAAAAACATACAAGGTCTTCTTCCCCAGTAGAAACAGCAGGAAGTCGATGAAGTATGCTGGGATCAGCTGCTGCGTGATCAGGGAGAACTGGTGCGTCAACCAGTACGACTTGATGGAGCCGCCAGGATACCAGAGCGCCACGGTGGGGGGGTAGATGTTCAACCAGTATTCTCCTGAAATATCGAGAATCATGAGATCATCAGCGGTCTTTCCTATTAGCGGTGTTTCAGTGGTGTTTTTTATCAAAAAGTTTACTGCTGTTCCTACATGTTTTTTTTTTTTTTTTTTTTAAATAACTTCGCTTTTCTTTTTTAATTTTTGTAATTCTTTTTTGTTTATCTAGACTGTATAAATAAATTGCATAAGTATTATCTGATCTACCTGCTAAATTGTGTTAAACTAGACTGAGTGCGGAAAGGGGCAGACTGAAAACCAGCGCTGCGAAGACTCGAGCACTCGCTCGCGCTCGCAGCACATGCTGAGTCTGTGCCTTTTGTCACACCTTTTTTTTTATAAAATTTTGTTTGTATTTTTACTGGTTTTGGGTGACAATAAATACTTCTTATTTCTTATTTCTTATTTATATATTACACACATTCAAGATGGATCAAAATTATCCCTATTATTATTTTGATATTTCATCATCATTAAATTTAAGAGCGTAGCTCTTGTCGGTGTAATTCTCGCCACTTATTTCTATTTTGTGCAAGGTTCTTGATCTCTTGGTATCCGCTTGCTCCTACTCTACTCTTTCTTGGATCTCTCCGATATAATTGGTTCTCGGTCTTCCCGGGCCTCGTCTTCCTTGCATCTGCTGATTTTGATATTGATAATATCAATATCCGCGGACACTGTGGGTGTTGTGTTGTGTACTGATCATTGGGTATTCCGATAAAATAAAAACCAGACTACTTAAGTGCGGGTAGTTCGAAAAACTCGCGCGCAATTTAAATAAGCACCAGCCCTCTACAGTCTGCTCGTGACCACGTGAAACGTTGAGATGTAAGTATGTAATCTTTTCACGCGATTAAGTCCCGTTTCAGATTTATAACAGTATCTAGTTAAATAATGTAGTGATATTTTTGATCCTTACACCTTTTTCATGTGAGTATTATACCTACTGCCCTCATACGCAGAAAAGGCACAATTCTAATTAATTCATAGAAGCATATTAAACTCTCAAGGGTTGGAATTGCAAAACAATTCATATAGCAGATGTGCCTTTTTTTCCGTAGCAGGGCAGTATAACTGTAATGGATCGAGCGTAGCGTGTTGATGTATCGACACTTACTATTTTAGCTAACTAACGACCTTCGCTACAGATTAGCTTATATTAGTCAGGAGAAATGCACGAGAAGCTTTTTGTTTAAGCGCGGGCACCGAAGACGAAGAATGTCGTACATTGACTCACCATTACTTGTCTCTGTCACTCGCGCACAATGATATTACCATCGCGCTCGCACAGTGTCATTGACCGCCGACTTCATGGATTGTATACCTGTCTATAGTAATAAGGCACCGTACAGAACAGGTCAATGTACGAAATTATTCGTCCAACTCCGCGCTTTAGTGAAAAAATAAATATATAGAAGAGTGCCGGTGTCAAATGAAATTCCAATAATCCTATACGTTTTGTCAGTTCTCGAAAATTGCTTACGTTACGTTATGCATCACGTCTATATTCCATCTATTTAGGTACTTAAATAAATGTAAACAAACCAAACCACGGGCTCCGTTACACAGCCAATCAAAACTGGTTAATTGAGCTTTGACGTATCAGTGTTCTGCTTCTATTGGCTGACCAAAGACCAACTATGTCACGTGGTTTTTTGTTTACATGTAGGTAAGTACCTGAACAATGGAGTATAGGCCTAGTTTGAATCCAGAGGCCCTACTTTGAAAATCGAAATTCGAAGTTACGTTAGCTCCATCCCTTTCTCTCGAGTTAGTCTCGAATGACGAGTGACAGGGATGGAGCTAACGTAACTTCGAACTTCAATTTTCAAAGTAGGGCCTCTGACTTTTTGCCTAATACTACCTTCCAAAGCTAATAAGTAGTTTTTTTTATGGCAAGGAGAAGGCACGCGACGCGAGCACTCAGGCCACCTGATGGTAAGTGGGATCTGAGACCCATAGACATTTGAAATCTCAGGACTACAATCTCAAAACTGCAATCCTAAGACTTCAAATGCTAACCCTGAGGACTAAGATGGTATGCCTCTATGATCGTAATTTTCCGGCTTTCTTATCCCCACACCGGAACACAGTAATGCGAACACTGCTAGCGGTGGGTTAATGGATAGGGTGTCCCTCACAATCCCTAACAACGTTTGTCCTAACATATCGTTTGTCCGAATTTTCATTTGCCCTAAACTGGTTTTCAGATGAATAAGGCAACTTTTTAAGTTTTCCAATTATATCAGCGGTTCGGTTAGGTTAGGGTTGTATTATAACGATACTAAAAAGTTTAAAAATTTAAGCGGAAATGGCGTTAGGAAAAATGAAAATTCGGACAAACGATGCATTAGGACAAATGACGATTAGGGCTTCCATAGGAGAACCTAATGGATAAGATGGTGGTAGCGATCCGGACGGACCCTGCACAAGGTCCTACCACCACTAAGTATTATCTCAAATTCAATAACCAAAGCAGTCTGAATTCTCATCCTTTAGTAATGAGGTTAAAAAAGATAAAAAAAGATAAAAGATAAAAGATGTTTATTCAGTAAGTAGGCCGCACGGGCACTTTTACACGTCAAAAATCTACCAGCGCTTCGCAAGAGACCACTGCTGAGAAGAAACGCCGCAAGAAAGTCAACAGTCAGTCGTTTTTTTTAAAAAATACTTATACAATTATAGAACTTAGCCTAGCATTATATAAAACAATGAATTTAACATTAAAATATATATATCATGCGTAGTTGAGCAGGAAAATGTGTCAAAACTCAGTATGTTCAGATGACATCAACGACTTTTTCAAGTAATTTTTAAGTGCTGGAAATGATAACTTTAAAACTTCGTCAGGTAATTTATTATAGAAATGAATGCATTGACCAACAAATGATTTATATACCTTACGGACACGAAATTTTTTAATAGCAATTTATTTTTATTTCTTGTATTCAAATTATGTATATCACAATTCTTAACAAAAGAGTCTTGATTTTTAATGACATAAATAATATTCTCATAAATAAATTGTGACGCTACTGTCAAAATACTAATTTCTTTAAATAGTAATCTTAAGGAATCACGGGAGTTTAGGTTATATATGGAACGAATGGCTCTTTTTTGTAACACGAATATAGTCTGTATGTCAGCAGCTTTTCCCCAAACCAGAATACCGTACGACATAACACTATGAAAATAACTATAATAAACTAAGCGAGCTGTCTCAACATTGGTAAGTTGCCTGATTTTCCTAACAGCATAAGCTGCCGAACTTAATTTACCTGCTAGTACTGCTATATGGGGACTCCATTGCAAGTTTTTGTCTATAGTTATCCCTAAGAAAACGCCTTGTCCACCATCTCCAAACACTCATCATTTAGAAATATACTAGATTCTACCGGTCTAACATTAGGCAAAACGAACCTAACACATTTAGTTTTCTTAGCGTTAAGTAGCAAATTGTTAATAGTAAACCAATTAAGTACTTTAACCAGCGTGGCGTTTATCCTACTGTAATCGACGGATTTTCGGTCCACCTTGAAAATTAATGAAGTATCATCAGCAAATAGCACAATATCACAAAGGTTATCTACTGTGGGTGGTAAGTCATTTATATAGACCAGAAATAAGAAAGGACCTAATATAGAGCCCTGAGGCACACCTAATTTAACAGTTGCTCCAATGGACTGTGTTTGGTTTACAACAACCGTTTGTGTTCTATCACTAAGATATGAAGACATAAGATTTAGAGAATTATTTGACAGACCATAATGTTCTAATTTTAATATAAGAGTCGCATGATCTACGCAATCGAAAGCTTTGGAAAGGTCACAAAAAATTCCTATTGCATCACAGGATTTCTCCCAAATATTGTATATATATTTAATGAGTACAGATGCTGCATCAGTTGTGGATCGTCGTCTGGTGAAGCCGAACTGATTACTGTTAAGCAGTTTATTTCTATTGAAGTGACCTAACATATCTTTTAACATTAACTTCTCAAAAACTTTACTTAAAACCGGTAGAATAGAAATGGGACGGAAATTCGTTAAATCACTCATGTCGCCCGATTTAAAAAGTGGTATGACTTTACTATATTTCATAAGATTTGGAAAAACCCCCTCTGAAATGCAATTATTGTAGATTAAAGCTAAGTGAGGTGCAATTATATCTATGACATGATGGATCACTTTAACTGACGCTCCCCATAAATCCTCAGTTTTTTTTTAAACTGAGCGATTTAAATACCTTAACAATAGAAATTGAATCTACATGGCTAAAATCAAAGGTTACATTACATTTAGTAACATTAGCACAAAGTAGTTTTTGAGCTAGAATCGCAGATGATTGAAGACATTTCGTTGTATTAATAGCTATAGTGGAGAAATAATCTTCGAACGCTAAGGCCACGTCTTTGTTTGACGTGATTTGTTTGTCACCCTTGTTTAGGGTGACTTGATTATCACGAGTTTTAGATTTACCCGTTTCTCTATTTATAATTTTCCACACCGTTTTTACCTTATTATCAGAAGCTTTGAGTTTAAGACTTAAAAAGTTTGACTTAGCAGTTAAGCAAACTCGCTTGAAGGTCCTCGAATAATTATTAACGTAAACTAAGAAGTCAGCATTCTTGTTCTCGATATTGCTACACTGCCCTCGTTAGAAAAAAGGGCGTATGTGTCATAGAACCGCGTATGTATAAGTGACCTTATTTCTTAAGATAGAGGGTTACATTTACTTTGACTATTAAATTAAGCATGCGTCCTTTTTATTTAGATTAAGTAGTTTTATCAGAGATACGGCGGGTAGAATCAATGATATTTTATATTAAGATACGTCATCTGCGCGCAAAAGCGTTCCTCAAAAAGGAAGGCAAATTGCCTTACTACCGTTTAGTCGCGCCGCGGTCGCTGACACGCACGCGTCGAAGACAATAAAATTTTATTAACGCAAAGTGACAAATACTTATATTTCATAAAAAAATCTGTCTTGTGCAACTGTAAAAGGAAGAAAGGATGTCTCATTTCATTCGTAAGTACCGTAAATATTTTTTACATTTTTTGTTTACATCGCCATATTTTGTGGCGGCCATCACGCGGCCATAAGCGGGCACGCCACGTCATTCGCGTACGCAATTTGAAACAACTATTTATCTCTTTCTAACAATGGCGTTCGCTACGGATTGACGTCTTTGTCTGTAGAAATATGGTAACGTAGCAACTGTCAGTAATTGGCGACTGGTTTTGAGTGCGTTTAGTATGAGCATCTAAATATAAAATATCATTGGGTAGAATAGGATTCTTACTTACCTAAGTTGATCATCTCTCCCCAAGTGCACTTCAACGCTCCGGACAGCGTAATATTAAAGAATTGCGCCTCTTTCTTTCTGTTAACAGAACACAACTTGAACTTATGGGCTGAATGAAAGATGAGTTAAGAACTTAATTTGGACTTACTTAGAATTAAATTAATAAAAAATAAATGTTATTAATTTCTGAAAATTACAGTAACCTACGCGATTTTCTTAAATATTGCAAAAAATATCAAGGCGGTCCCTATATATTTTAAGTTCGAAACATTCAAAAGCCCTCTACGCACTATGCATCTTGAAGGACAGCAGCGCCAGCAAGCTACAAATTACAATTTACAGGTTACAAGTTTCCTTTTGACACATCCTCGACCATTTACGACCAGCTATTTGAGCAGTGTTGCCAGTTTAGACCTGTAAAATTGTAACTTGTAGCTTTATAAAACGTGCCCCAGCCATTTGAGCAGTGTTGCCAGTGTAGACCTGTAAAATTGTAACTTGGAGCTTTATAAAACGTGCCCCAGAGATAACCTTCTTTTCTGTTTATACTTTGGTTATACGGTTTAAGTAACTTACTTGTCAATTGCAGTGGCGTAGGCGAGGAGAATGCAACCGTTTGCCACCACGTCAACAGGCATGGCGTCTGCCAAGTATGAGGGCTCGCAGTGCATAGTGCGGATGACGCCTGGCAACACAATTAATAACAGATAAAAAATATATTTTGTTGTATAAAAAAAAGGTGACATGATTTATGTTTGGAGCTCTTGAAGAGCCAATAAAGAAATGACGACAAAGAAGATTAGATAGATAAAGACCTCCGATATAATGGCGACCCTTTCTTTCAGAGCTGATATCTCGAAAATGGTTTAACCAATTTCTATGAAACCTAGCTAAGAATCACCGCTAGAGAACCTGCTTTCAAATAAATAAAACCGCATCTAAATCGGTTCACCCGTTTAGGAGCTACGATGCCACTAGGGTTGCCACCCGTAGGTACTTTATTTTATTATAAAGTATTGTACTCTATTTTAGCTTCTCGTACGTTATATTTTACGCAACACATAAAGTACGGCAAAGTACTTTATTTATGACATTCGGTTTTTAATGGTAATTTTTTTCTAATAATTAATAAATTTAAACGAAATTTTACCTCAACGAAACCGTCTAAAACCCTCGACAAAAACTTTGTTTTGCCATGTTTGAACGCGATTGATACTTTAATTGTTGCCAAATACGCTGTTAGAATAAGCAAGGTCTGATGAGTGATAACTTGATAAGATTTATTTATTGAAAAATAATTAAAAAAATACTTTACATTTATGCTGCGTACTTTAGTTTTATTCCTCTTTTGGTAAGTAATACTTTATTCTGTTAAAAAAAAGGTGGCAACCCTAGATGCCACAGACAGAAACACTTGCGTCGGGAGTTAAAAATAGTAGGCACTCTCGCGCCCTTTTAGATTTTTTTCTATATTGGCGCGGCTTATAAATACTTGTTATTTATAACATGAGTTTTTTTTTGCCTGTTTTGAATATTTTGTGTTTATTTACTCACCCTTACTGCTACCAAGCATTAATCCAGTAGGTCCATTCAAATTATCAACCCAACCAGGAATAGGTTCTTTCACTGTAGCAGTTACTGTAAAAATAAACAGCGCCGTCAAGTATCGAGTAGTAGAACGTTCACAAGTTTTATTAATATGCGCGACATCTAGCGTTTAGTAGCGGAACTAGGTACCTAGTTAATATTTACGCCATCTATCATCGAATAGCCGTTGCGTTACGCCATCTACTGTCCAGTGGACAAGCTTTTAAAAGTACATTTCACATGCATCATCGAAAAGTCAAACTTCAAAGACAAAACATGCCATCTATCTGCTCTGCTCTTGTTTCTATAAAGCACTATATTCGGACGCAAAAAGATCGCGCCGAATCTGAATACTCGCGATCCATGTATACTAGCTATGATTTTATACGTGATACACCGCGATCCACCTCGAGTCGGTTATCACCGATCATCAAAAGGGATACGGAGCTATGATACGCTGCTACTCTACGGCTAGCATGGACGTATTTTCATCGATCGATCGATTCGATCGTGATGTGTGGTCCACATGTGTATCGTTTTAGCGATCACGATCATGCGTATCGTAACGTGCACGCGTATCCCAAGTGTGGAGAGGACGCTCATTGCGCATATGCTACCGTATCGTAATATAGCAACGTCGCGGGACAAAATGCGTCCATAGGACGGTTAATAGGTATTTTATTTACATAATCCTATGAATTTCTTACCAATAGAAGGCCTGGCAATGGCGACAGGGAACTTCTTCGCGTATTGTGCTACCATATCTTCAGTTATGGCTTTTGTATAGGAATATGTGTTCGGTTCCGAGGAAATGATCCTGTAACAGGCGTTGTTTGCATAGGAAATATAGTTTTAGCTTAAGTTTATTTATTCATCAATGTAATATTTATTACAATATAGATTGCATGTCATAAAATACGAAAGTACATTGAGATTGTCAACATAAATAATAAAAGAATCCAAAAATAAAAGTCTAAAATGATAAAGTGGCGGTAATGGTCGAGGTGTGGTGCAGGTATATTTATATGCCGCGTTTATATGTTCATACATATTATAGCAAGAACGTAATATACTTTTTAATTGATGTCCACTTGCCAGGTGCTATGTTAAGTACTTCTTAGTTTTTTTTTTTAGTTATGTTTACGTTCATAACCGGAATAAAATGGCAAGTTAACTTAAAAGCGGTACCTATAAAAGAATTATTTATATTCCGAATTCATTAAATTTAGATACATTTTATTTAAATATGCGATTTTATTTAATGGTAAAATCAGTTTTATACTATGTCGCACATATTATTTCTAAACGAAAATGTAATTGTTGTAGGTTTACGTCAAATTCAAATTTCAAATTTTAAACTGTTTAATTTCAATAATGTGCGATTACTATACGGGAGTAGTAGTCTGTGGTAGCTAGGCGTATCGTTTTGGCTCAAAAAAGCACAAGTGCTGTTTTTGGGAATAGACAAGATAGACTTTTCTACGGATTATTCTGCAGACATATTATGTATGATCTTATATTATTTTCCGTGACTATATAAATGACAGATAAAAGTACAGGAGTAGGAAACAAAGTTAACCATAGACATATATTTTGTTAATAATTGTCATTTTCATGTTTCCCGCTCATTTATTGTTTCTTTAATAATACATTTTATTTAAAAGCTAGTCGTAGAAAAAGTATTGTATACAACGGTGTATAACTAAGTCAAACTTCGCCTTCGGCTCACATCGTAGCCCACGCCACTCGCCTTTTTTGACCTCACTGTCTTATACTTTCATTTTGTATTGTTTCACAATTAAATATGTATAAATAGGTATTTCTAAGGATCGCTTTCTTTCTTTCTCACTTGGGCTCCAAGTGGTCCAACATGTCATCGTCCATCCACTCAACGATATCCATGATCCAGGCGGGCTTATGCACAGCCGGGTACAGCTTCTCTTCCAGTTCGTCAAGTTGGCAGCGGCAGTACGCCGTTGATATGTGCACTAACACCTTAACATACAAACATAATACAGGTGTTAGGCAGAAGGTTGGACAAAATTCAGGGACTAACTCTGTAGGTCATACTCATCAGCTTTTATTATGGCACCAACACAACATCCAGCGCGAAAAAAAACAGCTGTTCCATACATTTCGGCTGTTTAGCTCTCAAAGTTTGTATGGAACAGCTGTTTTTTTTTCGCGATTTGGATGTTGGGCCCATGATAAAAGTTGATGAGTATGACCTACAGGGTTAGTGCCTGAATTTTGTCCAACTCTTTGCCTGTATAATTATCTCAAATAGTGATGGTTTTTTTTTTGTAATCGCCTGAGGAGCCAAAGACAAAGTCCTTGGTTTTGTTTGCTTTTTACTTGAATTACTTCAACAAAAAGGGGCAGAGGTGAAAATCCCTTCCGGAGACCCGGGAATGGAGAGCCCAGGTACTGCCCGGCTCGCACCGGCTAAAGACACGAATGCCCCTATTACAAACTAGAATTTAGACTCCCGCGGATACTACCCCAGCCAGTGCTGAAAGGCCAAAGGAGAAAGTCCTTCCTCCGTTTACTTATCCGCGGGGTTTTTCCAAAAATATGGATAGAGATGGTTAGGGTATTGGTAAAATACCTGAAGGTGTTCCATCTTCTCTGCCAGCTTGAGGACCCTCAGGGTCCCAGTGGTGTTGAGGTTCACTGCGTCCTTCAGCTTTAGGTCAAACCTGAAACCGCCTTCAACATTAGCATTCAAGTATGAATGAGACACACTAGCCAATCTGCCGTGATGCCAGGGTCACGTTTTATAAAGCTGCAAGTTACAATTTTACAGGTCTAAACTGGCAACACTGCTCAAATGGCTGGTCGTCATTGGTCGAGGTTGTGTCAAATCCAATTGGAAACTTGTAACCTGTAAATTGTAAATACACGGCAATACGCGATAATCTTGTTAGGACTCGTTCACAATGGTATTTGAAAATAAAAGATTAAAGAGACATCGGTCCGTTCCACTAGTCACAGGTAAATGATAAACAATACGTCGCAAGAAAGGAAACAAACGCGTCCGCACCGTACAGATACGACTGAATACCTGGGGCCCGTTCCAGAAAGCCACTCTGCAACTCTGCGCTCCACAAATCCCACTCTTCAAACGTATTTCTGTTCCACAAAGCTATTGCAGAGTTGAAGAGGCAGAGTCAAATGCAGAGTGTGGACTTGTGGATTTGCAAAGTATTTCTGTTCCACAAGACAATCGCAAAGTTGAAGAGGCTGAGTCAAATACAAAGTTTTGCAAAGTATCTTTTAGGAACAGCATCTTTGCAGAGTTTGCAAATTACGCAGAGTGTTTTCTGGAACACGTTTACTCTGCACTTTGCATTATCGTGGATTTGCAAAGTGCAGAGTGCAGAGTTGCAGAGTGGCTTTCTGGAACGGGCCCCTGCTCCGTTGTGTAGAGTGTGGCTTTAGCGGATTCTCAGCAGCCAATCACGTGAAACTGCACTTCTCCAGTACTAGGTCGTCAAAGTAAATGGAGTACCTATAGTATAGTTACGGTTAGAAAAGGTTCGTCAATTTTCGACTCAATTTCAACGCTATTAAGGTCCAAAAGTGGCAAAAGCGTCGAGAGCGTCAGCAATCAATCGGCTTACCTCGTAAAGCCACAAACAGGGATTTGCCAATGGGACTATGAATCTACCTGCAAGGCAATAAAGTTCATTTACGTTTGTTCGATAACGCCATTTTCAGTTTAAGAAGATAGGAAAATAAACTTTATTCCCATTGCTATACGGTTCAAATTAAATTGTCTTGATTATGCACTTCCTATTGCACAGTGGGTCTTACGAGATTATGGTGGGTGTACACTTTAGGGCAATAATGACCAGCATTACCTGTGGTAGAAGGTGACAGCGATGACAGCTGTAACGTAATTTCATTACGTTATCGAATATTGTAAGGTAGGTAATGAGATCCTAATTTGGAACATCTTCCAAAATTAACAGCTGTCATTGCTGTCACCTACTACCACAGGTAATGCTGGTCATTGCCTACGGGTTTTGAACGCATAATAGAGGACTTATGATATGAGTGTAGATAAATACTGTTTTAGTATTTGTTGTTTTTCTTCAGGGTTCGTACTATAATATACCATTGACGCTTGTATGTTTTACCGTTTTTACGATACAACAAAAATAAAAATGTGTTGACATTTATAATTTCACTTATAACACGCCGTAATAAACCCATATCTGAACAATCTATTAAAATACAAGCTTTAAAACACCAACTGTATTTTATGATATTATCGTCAACGTAATAGGCCCAAAAAATATAAAAAAAATCCGCCATTTTGATTTCCAATAATTTTAATATAGTCTACTAGCGACCTGCCCTCGCTTCGCTTCGGTTTATGTGAGTTTTCTGTAACACCCGTACACAATCCAGAATTTGTTATACACAAAAATCGTCCTCTTGAATCACTCTATCTATTGCTGAAAACTGCATTAAAATCCGTTGAGTAGTTTAAAAGATCTAAGCGAACAGACAGCGGGAGCGACTTAATTTTATACTATGTAAATATGACACTCTAGTGGTTAAGACGAATCTAACCACCCATAATTTATTAAAATCGCTTTAGCCGTTTAGTTGTTACGAGGGAACATAGAGTCGGACATACATACAGGTCAAACACATAACCCTCTTTTTGGGCTTTGCCGCAGTAGGGTAAAAAAAACCCCGTAATACAGCTCTTCAACGTAGACAGCAACGTGGACAGCGTAGACATACTGATAAGGGACAGTTGGACTCCCTTTTGGGTACAATGACCCTAATCCGCTCGAGCACGTGGTGCCGTGTTACTCGTCTAAGAGACGTTAAAAAAAAATACTGACCGTACGCAAGCAGCACTGTGGAACACTACGTTGCACTTCCGCTGCAGCTCCTGGCGGTCGTCATTGCTCAGCCCCAGTTCATCCTCCAGGATGTCTCCCGCCACCAGGCGAAGCTTGCTGAACACTTGAGGCTGCTTTGTGTGGAGAAGGCTGAAGAGCTGCAGACATACAGGGTGGAAAAAAATTATGAGCCCTGAAGGGGAATTATCCTTACAATTTGGTCGTTCTAAGAGGGCCAATTTGACAGCTGGCAACGCAGTATAAAATATAACCTAAAACACATTTTGTACTGAGTTGACAGCTGTCGAACGACCAAACTGTAAGTAAGATCGTTTTTATTAAAGGCAACAAGCTAAAAATTAAAAAAATAAAATACTCACTTTAGAATTATTGTTCATGATAAAATCTCTCTAATAAACATTTGTTCGTAGAAATAAAAAAGATTGTGAAATCTAACATTAATTATAGAGAGTGTTTAGTTTTTTACCCGACTGCGTCAGAAGGAGGGTTATGTTTTTCGAGCGTATGTATGTATGTGTGTATGTATGTATGTATGTATGTATGTATGTATGTATGTATGTATGTATGTATGTATGTAGGTATGTATGTCTATTTCTGGGCACGCTCTGCAGCCTAAACGGCTTGACGGATTTTAACATACGAGGTGTCATTCGATTCGTCTTAATTGCCAAAGTGACATAGGGTATATAATATTTCAATAAGGCGTCCGCGGAAAAAAATATGGAGGGGGAATAATTTTATTTTATTTTATTATAACAATATGGGTATCAAATCAAAGCTATTAAATAGCCCATTCCAAATATATATACAATATAATACTTTTATGCTCCTATTTTGACAGGAAAGTCAAAAAAATACGTAAATGTTAAGTAATAAACTCCTTTCGCTAGAAAGAGTTTCGCTTGTAATTTGTCACTTGTAGCTTCGCGACATTAAAAATTTAAGCTCCAGAGCTCATATATTGCTTAGTAATAATTAATTAAACCACTATTTTATTAATAAAAACTAAAAAGAGTTAAATAAATTAAATTATTAAAAATAAACAAAAAACCCGACTGCAATAAAAAATAACTGAAAAGCGAAAAACAAGCTCTATAATCTATAGAAAATTGTAAGAGCATGTACTTATTGATATTTATAAAAATTTAAATTTAACTTGAATATAGGAAAAGGTATTGCAGGCGGGGACAAGCAATGAATTTCAAAAGCAATTTCTTGAAAAACATTAACGTTTGGACTAGCTTGTCCCCGCCTGGAACACCTTTTCCAATATTCAAGTTAAATTTAAATTGTTATAAATATGAATAAGTACATGCTCTTACAATTTTCGATAGATTATAGAGCTTGTTTTTCTCTTTTCAGTTACTTTTTTATTGCAGTCGGGTTTTTTGTTTATTTTTAATATTTTTTGAATTTGTAGTTCGATTTCGGGTCAGACAAGCGAATTTTAGAAAATCTTTGAATGCAGTTTTGTTTCTCTTTAAAAATAAAAGTTTTTTTCCTTTAAGTAAAATGATCTAACTTAAGGATTTAAGGCAGTGACAAAATGTGGATAAAGCGTCCGTCACTCTCGTACTTATATAAGTGTCAGAACGTGACGGATGTCTTATCCACATTATGACACGCGACAAACGCTGCCATATTAAGCTCCCAGGTTTATTTCTTCTCTGCTTCTATCCCCTGGGGCACGTTTTATAAAGCTACAAGTTACAATTTTACAGTTCTAAACTGGCAACACTGCTCAAATGGCTGGTCGTCATTGGTCGAGCTTGTGTCAAATGGAAACTTGTAACCTGTAAATTGTAATTTGTAGCTTTATAAAACAGGCCCCTGGTCGTCATTGGTCGAGGTTGTGTCAAAATTCAAATGGAAACTTGTAACCCGTAAATTGTAATTTGTAGCTTTATAAAACAGGCCCCTGGTCACCATATACCTTGCTGCTGCATAGGTCCCGCAGTCGTTCCTCCGCTGACACTCCTCTCTTCTGCCTCAGCAGCACATAGATGGTGCCGATCTCCGGACAGCAACGAAGCAGCTTCTCCACCAAGACCTGAGGGAATAGAGAATATATTCATGAATTTCAGCAGCTTCAATAAAAGCTGATTCATGTAACAAACAGTTGACAAAAATCATTTTTTGAATAGCTGTAAAAATAACCAAGATATAATCCAACAAAGATTTGTTCCTATCTCTTTCTAGTAAAACATTTAACGTGGAGTTCATATGGCCGAAGTGTTACATGACGTCACAGTGCATATCGGATCTCTCTGTCTAATTAGCAGTTTTAAATGCTTGTATCATCTGTATTTCTAGGCCGATTTTAATTTAAATTTTAATTTTGGTGATCTTTTTTAGGGTATTTTCATAATTGGATGAGAAATTCGATTTAAAAAATGCATGCATATTCCCTATTAGGGATCTTCTGAGTAGTATAGTAGTACTAGGAGTAGTACCTGGAAGACCGAGTGCGTTGCTCGGGTTGAAAACGAAACTTCCCGAAGATGACAACTTGACCGATCGATTTTTCTCCCCCGTAAACCCCTATGTTCCAAATTTCATCGAAATCGTTGAAGCCGTTTACGAGATTATATATATATATCTAATATATAAAATTCTCGTGTCACAGTTTTCGTTGCCATACTCCTCCGAAACGGCTTGACCGATTTTGATGAATTTTTTTGTGCTTATCCGGTATCTATAAGAATCGGCCAACATCTATTTTTCATCCCCCTAAATGTTAGGGGTAGTCCACCCCTAAATTATTTATATGGCAAAACAACGTTTGCCGGGTCAGCTAGTATATATATATAATTATATTATTATATAGATAAAACAGAGTCGCTCCGGCTGTCCGTTCGCTTAGATTTTTTAAACTACTCAACGGATTTTGATGCAGTTTTCAGCAACAGATAGAGTGATTCAAGAGGAAGGTTTTTATGTATAATACATTCTGGATTATGTACGGGTATTACAGAAAACTGGCATAAACCGAAGCGAAGCGAGGGCGGGTCGCTAGTAAAATATAAATGCGTACAGCAGGAAACAATTAATATGGCACGCGGATTAGGCAATTATAGACCCAATGATCAACAGCGTTAGAGCTTTGACGCACGCGATATTAATTGTGTCCTTCTACAGGATGTCCCAGAAACCTGCCTAGAGCTGATAGAGCAGTTAAAAAGCTATCGATTTAACCCTTTTTTATGTTTAGCGATTTTTGCTAGTTTCGGAGATATTGATCATTTTAGTCTGAATTTTTGTAATTTTCCCTTATCATAGTGGTATCTTACATAATTAGAATCATGTCCTAAAAGAATTTAATAAGTCCGTCATTTAGATTATCAAAAAATATTGAACACATATTTTTTTGTTTGTCAATTAAACAAAAAATGACGAAGATAAAGTGCGTTGAAGTTTCGCGTGACGTCACGCCGTGGCACACTTTATACCACGTTGTGACGTCACGAGCCCCCACTCCCGAACTTTGATGCGCGTTATAATTGTCAATTTTGATTGATTTGAAAAAGCAAAAAATACGTGTTCAATATTTTTTGATAATTTTACGGACGGACTAATTAGAATTATTATTATTTTACCCAGGACACACCCCTATTGTCTTAATCTGGTGAGTGTCACTAAAGATATGACACTAATCAAAATTCAATATGGCGGCAACCAGACGCCATATTGTAAAAGAGAAAAAAAAATATTCGATGATCTATAACAAGTGGGGTATCGTTGAATAGGTATTTAAAAATCATCTTTAGGTTTTTTTGATCATTTTTCATTTTGAATGATCATTTAGGATTTATAACGATTTATAGTTGGTTAGCAACAGTCGGGTTTTTGAAGCTTGCTTTTAGTTAATTATTTATTTTGTATCAGCAAAAAATAAAAACACAATCCAAACAAAAAAGTGATCATTAAGGTATGTTCGCTGTGACGAACAATGTCAAATTAAGGGTTAGGGATCTCGCTTGTTAACCCTTGGGCACAGATTACTATACTCTACAGATACTCAGTCGCGAATCGAAAATGGTTGCCGTCCTAAAGTCGATAGCCGCCGCCACTATAAGTTTCTGTGGTTTCGCCAGCAGTGGCAGCACAATCGACATGTCTGCTAAGCTATGAACGGCACGTAACCTCGCAATCAGTTCGACAGATGGCAGTTTTGTCAAAGCTTTATGAATTGCCGCCGTCGCAGCGCGCCGTCATATAAAACTAAACGTTGATTCTACATTCTTTAAGCATATCTTTGCAAAAATATTGGGTCCTTGTGATCAAGTTTTGGCGTGAACTACCTTTTGTTTGCCTATCTATTTATTCACTTTCTTAGTGATTTGCAAACGATGCGCATCGCCGTAGTTAGACTAGTAAGTGAAAGAACAGAATAATTATTTATTATACTTGTACTATATATATATATATATATATATATATATAATTACATATATGTACATATATAATTTACGTAAGTACTTTAGCTCTAAACTGATGCGGTTTGAACCTCCGTTAAAAACGAACTGATCTATTTACTTATATAAAAATCTCGTGTCACGGTGTTTGTGGTTGAACTCTTCCGAAACGGCTCGACCGATTTTTATAATTTTTTATTTTTATTTATATAGATAGATAGGTACTTATAGGAATTTGGTAGGTCGTAATAGTTATTTGTGTATCAAGGAAGCAAAATGACATATTTATGGCGAGGGCGTACATTGAATCCTGAACGAAGCGTGACGAAGCGAAGGATTCTATAAATGAATCCCGAGCGTAGCGAGGGATTCTAAAATAGAATCCTGAGCGTAGTGAGGGATTCAAGTGTTAACGCCCAAGGTGGAAATAATTTTGCTACAGTGTGACACATACTGCTTTTCACATCACCTATAAGGAAAATAAAAGATCATCATCATCATCATCATCATCATCATCATCATCATCATCATCATCATCATCATCATCATCATCATCATCATCATCATCGTCATCATAAACATCATCGATACCACCATCATCATCATCATCAATTCATCACCACCATCACCATCATCACCATCACCGGCATCATCATCATCATCAATTCATCACCATAACCATCAGCATCATCACCATCACAATCACCATCGTCATCATCATCATCATCATCATCATCATCATCATCATCATCATCTTGATCATCATCATCATCGTCATCATCATCATCATCATCATCATCACCATCATCATCATAATCATCATCATCATCAATTCATCACCATCATCACCATCATCGGCTTCACCATTATCATCATCAATTCATCACCATAACCATCAGCATCATCACCATCACAATCACCATCGTCATCATCATCATCATCATCTTGATCATCATCATCAACATCATCATCATCATCATCATCATCATCATCATCTTCATCATCAATTCATCACCATCATCATCATCATCGTCATCACCATCATCATCATCAATTCATCACCATAACCATCAGCATCATCACCATCACAATTACCATCGTCATCATCATCATCATCATGCTAATAAAATAGGATGCACATGTATAATCGATTGTGATAAAATTGTAATCGATTAAGTATTGGCGGCCCGGGCGCGGACAGCTAGTAGGTTTATATTGGGATTTAAAAGCTAAAGAACCTAAGTGATGACGCGTCACGCGTCCATACAACATTGTACCAACAACTTTTATGAACACTATTAAAGTACGTACCTAAAAAAATACGGACGTGTTTCCTCGTCTTATCATGAGTCAAGAATGCAAATTGGCATACACGTAAACATTGGTATCTGTGTGCATGCGGTAACTCGTGTACCTACCTATAACGAACGAAATTGCCGACCTTGCAAGCTTCATTCCTGTCTAAGGCAACGTTACGTCCTTTTTTTTAGGTCCGTGCACTAAATATATTTTATTTTTACTCATCTAAAATAGTCAATAAAATTGTCCTTAATTTATATCTTACTTTTAAGTAGGTAGGTAACAATAAATGTAGGTAACTAACAATAAAAATGTTTAAGGACTTTTGACTGTCTAAATCGAAGTCATAGGTAGGTATTTGTAGGCAAATGTGACCACCTATGTCACTATACAACGCAGTGTAAATCGCAAGCGCACGTCACGTCTACGCGCACGCATCCGGTGTGGCTGGACCTTTAATTAAACAAGCAACGCCTCGGGAAAGTCATAGTCATATTTAAACAATAAACATTCACGTTACAATTGCTGAACCTGAACTATCTTAATCGAGGTATCTTATCGCCACCCTTGAAATAGGTACCTACCGTTGAGGAGTTCAGGAGGCCATTTGTGGTCTTCATCATCAGTTCCACTTCACCAAATGATACTTGCTGAATGCAAATGCTGGATGGACTTGTTACTAAAAATACTAAAATCGCTGTATGTACCTATGCCTATGATATTTGAGGAGTTCCCTCAATTCCTCACGGATCCCCTCATCAGATTCAGATTTAGACTCATGATTGGTGACAATGGGATTACCTAGGAAGTATACTCTATCAAACCAAAAAAAAAATGTAACTCTGTAAAAAGTTCAAACTGATAAACTTTTTTTTTAAGTCGGTTAAATAACTAAAACCTCCTTAGTGTAACAAATACTTTTATGAAAACCACATCAAAATCGGTTCAGCCAAACGCGAGATAATCGCGAACATACATACATACAGGACAAATTGAGATGAGAACCTCCTTTTTTTTTGAAGTCGGTTAAAAATAGTCGCAGTTGCATATAGATAGCTATACAAACTACAATTACGAGTATGTTCACTTGTTTCACTAATGAATGATGGACAGATACGAAAAACACGAGAGAAAGAAAGATAACTTTTAGTTTTGTTTGTGTCAAACGCATAGTGAAAAATACTTGGGAAGTTATTTATTGTGGTGTTAAAATAAATAAACTTTCGTATTTTTGGAATAAGAAATAACAAACGCTTTAATTAAATGTTGTTCCATTGAATATCTATACCGGGAGTGACCGCGACGACACAAGTCGGCGCTAACGTCCTCGTATAAGCACCATCTAGCGGATCTAATGAATATCACGTAGCAAGTTCAATAGCTAATGATGGCCGTTCAGTGTACCGCAAAAAAATGCCATTCTTAGTTTCTAAAATAAAGCCTTAAATTTATGTAAAGAATGATGTTTGCATTTAAATTAAGGTATATCTGATTAATAAAAGCTTAACTTTTCCTTGATTAAAGGAAATGAAGAAAATAATATTCCTGATGATACTGGTGGTGCCATCTAGTACAAATTATAAGCACGAATTATAATTTGTACGTGTTATGCCCCCATGCCCTTGGGAGATTTAAAAGTGAAAATTCGTTATAAGTTAAATAAACAAGTATTTTATATACATACAAATACATACAATTTACATTACTTAAGCGTAACGTCATGCCAATCAAAGTTCATTACCTTATAAAGTTGTCTTTAGAAATGCATGTTCACGCCCAAACTCAATGAATTAGGTCAATATTTACTTGCATTTACAAACAATGCAATAAACGAACGTTATACGTAAATTATGCATTCAGTCGACAAAACATAAGATCTCTTGGGGAAGGATACTAATATTATAAAGCTGAAGAGTTTGTTTGCTTGAATGCGCTAATCTCAGGAACTACTGGTCCGATTTGAAAAATTATTTCAGAGTTAGATAGCCTGTTTATCGAGGAAGGCTATAGGCTATATATCATCACGCTAAAACCAATAGGAGCGGAGCACCAATGAAGAATGTTTCAACCTTCTACGTTAACCAAGTCGCGGGTTAAAGTTAGCGTTAGCCCAAAGTAACTATTCCACGGGGACGAAGTCGCGGGCAGAAGCTAGCTCATATATGAAAGGCGGGTTTTTTTTTTAATTTACATAAGAACTCTCGTGGCACAGTGTAGGGTTCCGACGCCGTTACTACAAACAAACACTAATTAAAAAAAGTAAAGTGCGAGTCGCACCGAGGTTTCCGTAATTAATATAATATGGTTAGAAAACTCAAATCTAACGTATATTCTTAACATGTTAAAGTGCATATATCGCATCTTCAGAACAATAGTGACCTAATTCAGAAATTTTAAATTTCGAGTTAGGTCTCTATAACAATAAATTTATGACTTGAAGTTTGTAAACTGAAATTTTGAATTAGGTCACTATTGTTCTGAAGGTGCGATATATTTATTTTTCAGTAAATACCTTTACTGCGACTTCATCCTGGATTAAAACATAATAAGCATAATGAGGTTGGCACCATCTACTTATCTCGAAGGTATAGGCGAAAAACTTTAGTAAATGACCTCTTGCACCCGTCTGTAGGTATAGACCGTTCGACATTCTATATTTGAAATTTCACGTAAATTCCATATAAATTTTGTACACAACTACATGAAAGAGGTTATTTACTTAAGTTTTTCGCCTATAATTTTAATACAGATTTTTAAAGATTTTCTAATCTATTATCCATACAATATTTATTAAAACTATTAAGATCGTCATGTAAAAGTATGCAATCGCTATATTCTAAAAAGCTTTAAAATCTTTGCGTCATCGGCACAAAGAAAACGAGAATCGAACGTGGAACGAACATATCGTTGATAAAAATATTATAGTACAGTGCAACCATTTTCTTAATAGCGATCGGCCATCTTCGTTTTTCCATGACACACGAGTGACAAATATACTGTCAGTTGCGAGTGCAAGCGTGATAGCGATAGCCAGCCGAAAGCTATTAAGAAGCTAGGAATACTGTAGTTTATGTGACTGGAGCATAATGAGAGGCATTAATACACGAGTGTGATTTTATGAAACGAGCCGGAAGGAGAGTTTCATAATAAGATCACACGAGTGTTTTAATGCCTAATTATGTGTACAGTCGAATGCATAACTTTATCTACATGCATATCATACGTTTTCTAAAATATGCGAGAAACCTGTATCTGTGGTTGACCTGTATCGGTCACCGATACTTTAATGTGAACATTAAGATACAACCACATCGATAACCGATACTTTAATGACATGCAATACTTTAATGTTAACATTAAAGTACAATCACAGATACAGGTTTAAATATAGGCCATTTGCTTAATGTTTCTGAATATATTGTAGGGAATTTATGAGATGGATGTAGATAAAATAAAAATAGATGTTGATAATAATTAAATGCTGTTACCTTTCCAACAAATCCCGTGGCTCCGGTCACTAGAACGCATTTTCCCGCGTAGAACTCTCCCACAGAAGGAGCCATTGTTTTTTTATCTGTAAAAAACACATTTCCGTCAGCTATTATATCGTCAGCTATTATTATATCACTCAGTGCTGATCTGGTGCCGGGGCGTTGTAGTTTGCGATGACCTTAATGCCTGCTCCACACATTTGGCGTTTGCCGCAAACACAGCGGGATGCAACTATATGTTAGAGTGAGCACGATGTATTTCCATCTCACTCGAACGTATAGTTGCGTCCCGCAGTGTTTGCGGCAAACTCCAAACGTGTGGAGCAGGCATTAAGGTCATCGCAAACTACAACGCCCCGGCACCAGATCAGCACTGACTCAGCTCAAAGTGAAACATTGAAAATTAGCCTTTGGTATTTTTTAATACGATACATTTTTGCACGACGCGAGGCCTGTGCCCATGCAATTGATTTTACTTTAACTTGAAAAATGTATCGTACTCACACGAGTCAAAGCTCACTTTTCAACGTTTCACTTTGAGCTGAGCCGGTGCTGGTCTGGTGCCGGAGCGTTGTAGTGTACGATGACATTAAGCCGCATCCACATGCTTGGATTTTGCTACAAATACTGCAATGGCCTGTTATATAAAGCTACAAATTACAATTTACAGGTTTCCATTTGGCACAACCTCGACCAATGACGTCCAGCCATTTGAGCAGTGTTGCCAGTTTAGACCTGTAAAATTGTTACTTGTAGCTTTATAAAACGTGCCGCAGGACGCAACTGTACGTTAGAGTGAGATAGAAATAAATCGTGCTCATTTTAACATATAGTTGTGTCCCGCAGCGTTTGTAAAAAACACCAATCATGTGGTACATATGCTCCCACGCCCAAACAAGAATGAAAAGGGATGCCTTATATGCTTCCGCGCGAAGAACATGAGATGGATAACTTTGCGCGCACCGTTAAATTCAAATAATTGCTGTTTTCTTTAAAATCACAACATTTATAAAAAATGGTTTACCAGGATTAAGAAGTTTTAAACTTAAATATTTAATCAAAAAATATCGTTATAGATCATTGAGTGGACTTAAAAAAAAACATATGACGACTCCGTGGATTCTAGAACCACGGTATGCACCCAAAAGTCCCAAGCCTCGTCATAAGTGTCACATCATAACTGTGTGTATAATTATTATTTGGCGGATGACGGATGCAAATAACGTCAAAATAATGTCGAACGATATCCGTAATATGGATATGACTACAATTGATTTCAAAAAAGGGAACATCCATGCAAAAAAAGTTTAATAGAATTTTATTATTGAATTAAATGATCATATTTTTTTCTATATTATATATTTTCAGTCCGTTCGTTTTTTAGTTCACTATCTATTTATACTTATAGGGAAAATTACCTCTCTACATAAGACGTAAGAGGGGCGTATGAGTAGTAATACTTCAGTACTTTCTTAATATACAAAATATGTACTGATTTATAACAACTGCATATATTTTCATACATAAATAGTACTCGAAATTTAATAAAAGCCTTATCCATATTATGCTTTCGTCACCGGTTTGCATCCGTCATCCGCCCTTTAGTAATTATCAGAGATCGGAAAAAGGGTGTCATCACTCGCAATAATGTGGACATGACTCCAAAGATTTTAATCAAACAAATTAAATTACATTAATTGATTTCTTACCTGAACTTTAATTGTCATCCTTTGCAAGATTTATTAAAACAAATAAACAGTATTTTTTATAATTTTTCCGTGGTTTGTTTATTCCTTTTCAAGGCTAAAACAAACTAATGAGGTGAAAAAGCTCCTTTCGCAATCCAAGGACGTTAATGGAGGAAATTGAAGTAGATTAATTATTAATGGCTACTCTGTCTTTGTATTATTTCTTTATTACTGTCCTTCAAAGGACCAAGATTAAAGTTCAGGTAAGAAATCAATTAATGTAATTTTATTTGTTTAATTAAAATCTTTGGAGTCATGTCCACATTATGGCGAGTAATGACGCCTATTTGTCAGATCTCTGATAATTATCTTGAATTTTAAAATTTTCTTTGCTGTCTGTTTCGGTGTCGGTAACAAAACACGACGATACAAAAGCAAGCTGGCTTTATTCGTATTGGAATAAAGCCAATTAAAGAGGATTGTGAAGAGACGCTATATATACAATCGCAGAGTTGTCAAAAAAGATCCATATAAATTTTAGCTCCGGGCGATATCTCTCACCCCTTAAACGTATTCCGATTTCCAAGATTTTTGATTATGTTGTAGTTATGACAAAACTACGTTTCTACGTTTCCATTTTTCCTCGTCTTTCCAAGAAATACTTTCTTGAAAAGGAAAACTTACACCTAGTTTTTAATAACACCCACAACATATTCATGAGAAAAACGTCGCATTTGGTATGGAAACTTTGTGCTTCACAATCCTCTCGCACGAAAAAATACCGTCTGGTTGTCTGTAAATTCGGTTTACGGACGATAATTTTAAGTGATAACGTCATGAGAAAACACACAAGCCGAACGCAGGCGGAACGTGACAATGAATCGGTACGTGACAATTTTTCGTGCGTTCACCCGGCGTTCATCGATTTTTAGACGTTATCACGTCTGCAAAAAAGGGGGTCCCCTTTTATAGACACTTATTTCATAGACCATAACACTTCGCAGAATTTTCATTTGATAGAAAGCTAATTTCTGCTCACACCTTGTTTTCAGATTATCTTAATCATGGTTTACGTAGGTTAGGTTAAACCTGTGACCACCAAAAAATTATCTGAAAACAATAAGGTTTCAGCAGAAATTAGTTTTCTATGAAATGAAAATTCTGCGAAGATACTTTCTATGAAATACTTAAGTGTTTATAAAACAAGGGTAAACCGCAAAAAAGCCTACCTCAAAGTGTATTTTCGGTAGCTAATAAACACTTCCGCAAATAATGACGGAGAGAAAGTGAAATGGTTGATGGCCGCTTACCTCGCAAAACTGCACTGATTCGCGGCGTACGCGCAGGGCGGTACCGCTGCCGGGTCGCCGGGGGCGCATATAGATCAGTGAAATTCATAAGGCGGTGTTGGAATTAAACGCAGCGTTTTTTAAAACGTCACTCTGATTATTTTAAACTCCGACAAAAAAGTTGGAGTGTAATGTAAGTTTAATGTGTGTGTGTCTTTGTATCTATATATCCGTATGTGACATCATAGCTCCCAAACGGATCAATCGAGTTGGACGCGGTTTTTTAGGGTTCCGTAGTCAAACTAGGAACCCTTATAGTTTTGCCATGTCCGTCAGTTCGTCTGTCCGTCCGCAGCCTAGCTCAGAGACTCTTAGTACTAGAAAGCTGTAATTTAGCATGAATATACCTACATATTAGTCACGCCAACAAAGTGGTAAAGTGGTGGTGGTGGTGGTGGTGGTGGTGGTGGTGGTGGTGGTGGTGGATAAAATCTAGTTTTTTTTTTTTAGTTTACCTCCCCTAAACGTAACGTGTGGATGTATTTTTTTTCTTTTCTACCCCATAGTGTGGCATGTCGTTGGATAGTTCTTTCAAAAATATTACGGATTTGAAAAAATATTTTTTGGATTAAGGGATCCGTTTATGAAATATTAAGCTTTAAAGCTCTAATTTTTGTTAGAGTCAAGTGTCTCCCCCCTACAACCAAAACTACAAATACAAAAAAACTGAAAAATATCTTAAATTAAAGCACATATAACGAATTTTAAAGGAAAACTATGACGACTAAGTAGACTTGATTGGTTCGTGAGATACAGGCGACTAAAGTGTTTATACCTACTGAAATGACCTAAGACAGCACCAAATAACTTTAAATAGAGAATTACTTCATACTTGTCGTTTTTTGAAATAGTTTTTGTGTATTAACGGCTTCGGAACCATACACTGAGCGTGATTAGACATGCTCTTGCCCGGTTTTATTAAATATATATTTAAAAGAAAAACCCTTTGATGTAATTAGGGAATGCAATTTAACCGGTTATTAGACGTTTTTGTATGAAAATAACCGGTTAAAACCAGTTATAACCGGTTATTTGCATTCCCTAGATGTAATGACACTTGCTGAGATCGCTTCAATGGACCCAAACGATTTTAATGAGACTAGCTTATAGTTAATCAGCTCGAAACCGCAAATACCTGAATATAATACATAGACACTCGCATAGAAAAATACACAAGCTAAGATATACATTTTACTTACGCCTTGGTTTTGGAAAAAGTGCAAAAAGCGTTTCTGAGGTATATGTATAAAAAACTGTATGGATATTATCCCTTCCTATATCCGACTCAATTCTTGCTTGGGTATCTTGTAGGGAATGCAAATTAACCGGTTATTAACCGTTTTTGTATGAAAACAACCGGTTAAAATCGGTTAAAACCGGTTATTTGCATTCCCTAGTCTCTTGGCCTGAACTCTCTGGAGGTAAAACGCAACTGCAACCTGTTGGTAACGGCTTGTGGCGTATTGCGGAGCGCTTCCGACTGTCCCGATATAGTGTCACAATTGGTAAAACTGTCGGTGCCTTTTATGACAAAAAATTGCCTCAGACCGCGACATCATAACCTCCTCGCGACACCTAGGACGAGGACTGTGGCCCACCGGAACTCTACCACTGTTCGGGCTCTTGCGGGCCTCAACATACTGTTATTATCAGTACCTGATCTTTTTGATGTATTTGCAAGTCGATGGTCCGATGTGTGTTTTCAGTGTCTTAGGTTCTGTGAAAGAATGGATTGAAGTGAAACTTCTAGATAAAAACTTTTTAATGAAAACTGTAATCAGTTTGTGTGTGTTATAATGTAAAGTGTCTTTCTGTATATAATATTAAGTTTCTCAGTGCATTGGTTTTACTGTAATGCTGTGAAATTTTTGTATGAATAAATAAATTTAAAAAAATTGTCGGGGTTAAAAAAAAACTTTTCTCCAAAAATAGTACCTACGTAAAGTCGCCATTACATCATTAAAAAGTCACATGAAAGTTAAGAATACCGGACAATTATCAAAAGTCTTCGTTAAGTAGACAGGTTTCGAATTCGGAATGAAAAAGTGTCCAGTAAGTAAGTATGAAATTCCATAACATATCATGTTATTTGAATTTGGAACTATCGGTGCAGGCCTGTGCCTAGTGGGTTACGGGGTCGACTCGCGATCGTAAGGTACCGAGTTCGAATCCCCGCGGTCACCATGTACCAATGAGTTTTTCTAACTTAAGTACGTTACCCGATGCTCTTTCGGTGAAGGAAAAACATCGTGAGGAAACCTGCACATTCGAACAGCTGAGTGTGTAAGAGGGTAATTGCTCAAAAGATCCTAAAGGGTCGAAGTGTATCCGAGAGGGCCCATCTGTAAGATAAGATAAGATAAGGCTTGTGATAGCCTTCAAAAATACTATTACAGAGGTAAGCAAGAAAAGGTCACATGGCACAATATTATATGAAAGTGAAAACTATTTTGCCTCCATTAGGATTTCTGCGAAGAGCACCATTATTTAAAAAATAACAATTTGAATTTGAAAGCAGTTCTCATTCAGAGGGCCCTGCAAAGATGCACTACGCTAACTAACGTTTCTATTCGATTCGTTTTTAAACCAATCGCGTCACTGGGAGATGACGTGATACGAAAAGTCACGTGGTCTACCAGTGACGCGATTGGTTTAAAAACGAATCGAATAGAACCGTTAGTTAGCGTAGTGCATCTTTGCAGCGCCCTCTGAGCAGACATCGATCGCGCGACTTCTGTTTATTTACTTACGGGAACGTCGCTACACCATCTCCGTTTTATGCGTGCCTAGTAACATCTGGACAGATCTTACGAGTTTCGCGTTGTGAATCGTTTAAATTAATTTAAAAAAAACCGGCTGATTCGGTTGTGCACATGTGGTCATCGATATTTAGGATTGGTTGCGGACGTCTAATTCCCCTAATGTCTAGTCGCCATACATCCATTCCCCGAATGTCAAGTCGCCATACATCCATTCCCTGAATGTCTAATGTCCGCTTGTTGAAAGTAGGTGGGTCGTTCTACTAGCGTTTCAACCGCTATCACTTTCCTGGTCGCATTATTCACCATTTCCCTGTAGGTTCGGATGACCATTTTCGGTTATTTTCTAGGAATCCAGCCATTCTTCAAAACAACTCAAAATGATAATCCGAACCTACAGGGAAATGGTGAATAATGCGACCAGGAAAGCGATAGCGGTTGAAATGCTAGTAGAACTACCCAGGTAGGTTAGATTCATTAGGTATCTTTAGATGCCCGAAGGGCAAAACCGCCCAGAAATAGGGCTCCGTCGAATAGCTGTCATCCCAAACAAAGCTGTCATAAGTCTGTCACTCTCCATACTACTTAGTATACAGTCATTAGATTTAGACATTCGCGGATTTAGACATTCAGGGAATTGGACAATCAGGGAATTAGACATTCAGGGAATTAGATATTCGCGGATTTAGACATTCAGGGAATTAGATATTCGCGGATTTAGACATTCAGGGAATTCGACGTCAACAACCAAACCGCAATATTTTACAACTATAATTTATTTAAATTTTTTTAATCATTCTACTTAATTGTTCTATTTTTGAGAAAATAAAAAAAAAGTTTTAAAAAGTAGGTAGGTAAAACCAGCCTTCAAAAAGCAAAAAATAACTTCTTTAAAATGGTAGGTAAATTGGTCAGTCCAACTGAAGTCTGCTTTTGGTTAAAATATTGTTGGACGCCGACTTCAGTTGGACTGACCTATTTACCTACCATTTTAAAGAAGTTATTTTTTGCTTTTTGAAGGCGGGTTTTTACCTACCATTTTAAAGAAGTTATTTTTTGCTTTTTGAAGGCGGGTTTTTGTTTTTTAATCTTTTTTTTATTTTATAATTTTTAGTGATCATAATTATGCTGTTATTCTCCCACTTCTCAATTAATAAGAAACAATAGAACATTTCAATCTCGCCGCAAGCAACGCCGTGGGAAAGTCATAGTCATATACTAATATTTAAACCTAAATATGCTTCGTCATAGTCGCTCAACTATCTTAATCGAAATATCTTGGCGCCACCCTCGAAATATATACCGTTTAGGAGTTCCAGTGGCCATCTGTGGTCTTCATCATCAGTTCCACTTCACCAAATAGTGCTTTCCAAGACCAAATACACGAGTTACAATGAAAAATACTAGGTGTGCCTATAAATTTTGAAGAGTTCCTTCGATTCCTCATGGATTCCACCATCAGATCTTCATTTTGATAGAAATGGGACCAATCGGGAAGCACCAGCTTTCAAATAAAAAAAGAATCATCAAAATCGGTTCACCCAGTCGAAAGTTCTGAGGTAACAAACATTAAAAATTAAATAATAAAAATCCTCCTTTTTTTGAAGTCGGTTAAAAAGCAATATACCAGAGGGCCCTGCAAAGATGCACTACGCTAACTAACGTTTCTATTCGATCCGTTTTTAAACCAATCGCGTCACTGGGAGATGCCGTGATACGAAAAGTCACGTGGTCTACCAGTGACGCGATTGGTTTAAAAACGAATCGAATAGAAACGTTAGTTAGCGTAGTGCATCTTTGCAGAGCCCTCTGCTGCGACCATTAAGAGCCATCCTGGACTATATCTCAAACTCAACCCCAATCCAAATCAGTGGTAGGTAAATGTAAGTTACCTACCACTGTTATTACAACACTGTCAAGTAGCTACTTGCTACACCGAACCTAACACGTCACTGCCAGCCCAGCTACCAGCTAAATACCACCAGCGTACTTAACTACCCGAAAATTTGGTTTACCTACTCCCAAGAATTTGGTATTTTTCCAAGTTTGGTATTTACCTAAAAATTGGGTAATTATTACCCTTAAATATAGGGTATATACCGTACTAGCTGTTGCCCGTAACTTTGTCTTCATAGAAGTCGTTTATTGCTATTCCCTCAGGAACTGTACAATTTTCCGGGATAAACATATCTCACGTCTTTTCTCGGGACTCAAGTTATCTCAATACCAAATTTCATCTAAATCGGTTTAGCGGTTTAGCTATAAAAACGTAATAAATAGACAGACAGAGTTATTTTCACATTTATAATATTAGTTTAGGGGGTAAAATGACTTACCTCAAAGTGAATTCCAGTCCAAATCCTTTAGAAAAGTCACCACTGATGTTACTGTTATATTGTCAAGTAGCTACATGCTACACCGAACCTAAGACGGCACTGCCAGTCCGGCTAGATGCTAGCCCCTAGTGTTATGTCACTATAATACGTTACTTTGATCATGCGGTTATTACGTGTAATAGCAATATATTTATTTATTTAAACTTATTAACACAAAATACAATAAAATACAAAAGGTGGACTTAATGCCCAATGACATTCTCTACCAGTCCAGTAGGCGAAACAGAAACTAATATAATAGCGATATTACGTTAAAGATTTTGTTTATACTTAATTACCCAAAACTTTTGTATTTACCCCACAATTTGGTATTTACCCAACAATTCGGTATTTACCCAACGATTTCGAATTTACAACAGGAACTTTTTAAAAGGTGTTCTAAAAGAAATAATGCTTATAAAATTTTGTTTAAAAATAAATTTATTATAATATTTTTTTTACGTTTTTGTCCAGCTATCTTTTATTTACATGTCGCCTTACTTCGTTGACGAATTACTTGGATATCAATATCGACACGTAATACAACAATCCGTAACCGTCACGCTTTATGCTTGCTTAGTTAACAGCCACAAATGCACGATCACTTTAGCACCTTCTCATTTTGACTCGTAACACACTACCGTATGTCTGTGTAGAACTTACGGTACTGCGACAAAGTCCCAATGTGATCAATTACAGGCTAGTAATTACGTTTTTTAATAACCTATGCAACCATCTGTTGACGTTAGCACTTAATTGTATATGTATGGGACTGGGTGTATGTGTGTATATACTTATACTTACTTAGCAGTGTATAATCAAATGACTTTATATTTATCTTACACTAGCTGTCCGTGCCCGGCGCCGCCCGGATGTATTTTTTCATACAAACTTTTTCCTGATAATTATGAACACAAAAAAAAACCAAATCGGTCGAGACATTCTCGAGTTATAGCGTAACCAAGGGAAACAAGAATTCATTTTTATATATCGCACTGCAAGATCAACAGTCTAAACTTAAAATATATATAACTATACAGGGTGTCCGAAAACTCAACGTTAATCCGCTTAGGGCTGATAGAGCAGCTAAAAAGCTATCGATTTAACCCCTATGTATGTTCAGCGATTTTCAAGTCAGCGATAGAGTCAAATGCAGAGTGTGGATTTGTGGATTTGCAAAGTATTTCTGTTCCACAAGACAATTGCAATGTTGAAGAGGCAGAGTTAAATACAAAGCGTGGATTTGTGGATTTGCAAAGTATCTTTTAGGAACAGAATCTTTGCAGAGTTTGCGAATTACGCAGAGTGTTTTCTGGAACACGTTTCCTCTTGCATTATCGTGGATTTGCAAAGTGCAGAGTGCAGAGTTGCAGAGTGGCTTTCTGGAACGGGCCCCTGGATCAAAATTGACTTCAAATTTCCAGGGGCCCTAATATGGCTGCGTGTATCGCGTGACAAAGTTTGGATAAGGCATCCGTCACCTTCTGACACGGTAAATAAGTACGAGAGGGACGGGTGCTTTATCCACATTTGACACGCGATATAGACGCAGCTATAGGCCCGCTGGACATCCAAGTGCAGTTAATTAAAGGTTGTAAAAAACTCAGCGTTTATAACCTTTTCCTGTGCCCACCCTTACACTGCTTATGATGCAAAAGAAAATTATTTAAATTATTAATGACTTGTTGAATACATTACCACTTTATTCTGTTGAACCAAATCGTTTATCATTGAGAATGCAATGTTTCGTGAACAATTGACCATTATAGCTCAACTGGACAATCATATCATATCATTAATCAGTATATTTAGGGTTCCGTTGTCATATGACATGATAACCCTTCCCTCTCTCTTAATTTAAGAGCTTCGTTCTTGTTGATGGAGTAATTTCCAATCTTCTCTCCTCTCTGCCAGCTCCTTGACCCTTATGTTTTTTTAGGGTTCCGTAGCCAAATGGCAAAAAGCGAAACACTTATGGATTCGTCATGTCTGTCTGTCTGTCCGTCCGTATGTCACAGCCACTTTTTTCCGAAACTATAAGAACTATACGGTTGAAACTTGGTAAGTAGATGTATTCTGTGAACTGCATTAAGATTTTCACAGAAAAATAGAAAAAAAAACCAGTAAATTTTGGGGGTTCCCCATACTTAGAACTGAAACTCAATTTTTTTTTCTTTCTTCCATCCCTTACGTGTGGGGTATCTATGGATAGGTCTTCAAAAATGATATTGAGGTATTGAGGAATAGTTTGCGCGAGAGACACTTCCAAAGTGGTAAAATGTGTGTCCCCCCCTGTAACTTCTAAAATAAGAGAATGACAAAACTAAAAAAAAATATGATGTACATTACCATGCAAACTTCCACCGAAAATTGGTTTGAACGAGATCTAGTAACTAGTTTTTTTTAATACGTCAGAAATCAAACCGCAAATCTTGTCATTTTAATATGGTCAAAAGCTTTTGCCTGAGGTTTTGTCGGCGTAGAACCCGTAAATCGCTGTTCCCTCGGGATTTATTTTTTTCTAGGATAAAGTATGCTATCTCCTTCAACAGGGTTCAAGCTTTTCGGTTGCGTGTACGTAACCTTACTCATTATCTGCTTATCAAGACGAATCGAATGAGTCCCAACCAGTGATAGGAATAGGTAAATATAACTCTATAAAGGACATAATATAACTCTATATTATGTCCTTTTGCAAACTTTAGGTAAATATAACTCTATAAAGGACATAATATAACTCTATATTATGTCCTCTTGCAAACTTTAAAAATGAGAATGAAAATGAAAATATTTAATCGATCTCACACACAGCACCATCACCAACTTAAACATATAATTTAATTACTACTTAATCTTAACATTTAGGGTGCGGTAGTGTGACATCAATATGGGTCTTCACTCAGCATTGTGTTGCGACACTAAACTTGTTAGTGCTGCAACGCTGGTATTCTGTGAAGCCTAGATCGTGTGCGACAGCAACCGATATGTAACGCCTATTTCTAGAAGATACAATTAGTAGATAAAAGGACGGAAGGAAGAGGAAAAACTTTAGGTAAATATACTCTACCTATTCCGATCACTGGTTACAACCGGGTGAAATATTATTTTATTATTGTTTAATTCCGGATTTCCGGTATTTTTCTGGAACAAGTAAGAAAAAAGAAGAAAGAGGAAGTGGAAGTCTCCAGTTTATGCCGCTGTTCTACGAAGTTTAGGTAAATATGCGGCATTATCTATGTAAAGGGACCTTATGGCTTATGGCGGATGGCGCTTCCGCCATTATTAAAGATGCTCCGATATAAATACAACGTCGCGTGACGCAGTGCGGCGTAAGCGCCATCGACAATAAGGTGCCTTTACATAGATAACGTCACATATACTCCACCTATTATTTATTAAAAGAAATGAGTAACAAGCCACTTTTATCACAAACTAACATAAAATATCCCACCCCGTAAGTAAATATTACGTATTAAAAATACCGGAAATCCGGAATTCAATAAAGATAAATTAATATTTCATCCGGTTGTTACCACTCTATATTATGTCCCTTTGCGAACTTTAGGTAAATATACTCTACCTATTCCGATCACTGGTCCCAACACAGTGGGTCTACGATAAATATAGCAGAGATGCTATTGCCACCTTCCCACTCTATCCACAGTTCAGCTCCATGTCCCGTTTGACCCGTACATACATATATATATATAGTTACATTTCAAGTTGAATAAAAGCTTGTAATTAAATCTTATTCAGGTCTCTTTCCAGGGATTATTTTTAATTTGATCACAATTTGGTAAGATTGTTTTTTGCGTGGAATAAGACAATAAAACAAAAGTTAATATTTATATTATTATTTTTTCATTAAACAATAAGTCCTTAAGCCATACAAATACGATAAATAGCGTCTTAACCTTAGTCAATGTACAGCAGCGCTGCCAGCAAAAGGTCATAAGTGTATCCAGTGCTATTGTACTTACGCCCTTTTACATCGCAGCTTAGATCAAATAAAAAAAGCGCAAACTAGATTGTCGAGACCAATCTTACATATATTACAGTCACAAACACATGAAAATAACTTTTTTTAAGACATTTTGCCTCCCATTTCAATACCTGACAATTCGGCACACATTGCCAAGTTAATAAGTTTGCAAATCACTGAGATTCATATAAACTGCGCAATGTACATTGAAAATTTGAAACGTCACCTGTAGGATGATAAAATAGGAGGCTGGTGACCACCAACAGCATATTTAGTGGTGATGGGATCTTTATATATATCATTATATATCATTTCAAAGCATAACAAATTTTCGACATAATATTCGTTATTTTGCACAATTTCAAGCGTTAGAACAGAAAATTTCTTTGTAATAACAACGCAATTTGAACTGAATCTAATACTTAATAACTTATTGGTATATAGTCAGTTTCATTCATGTTGGCAGACGCCATCTTGATTTTGAAATCACTTGAGTTACGAAGTGTTTGTCTACACTCTTTGAGTCCTGTGGCAGATCATATAAACGGGAGCCCTTTGTTTCCCATAATTTTATTGGTCATAATGTAATTGTTGACATAATTTTTGATAGTCATATTTTTTTATGTCGCTGAAACTGTATCCTTTTCAGAAGTTCTGAAATATCTAACGTGTAGACAAGGCTAGGTTAGGTTAGGTTTGATTTATATTAATCCTGAAAAGTAACAGTTTCTTTAAAAAAACACGTTATGACTTGCGATGATTATGACCTACAGCACATTATGACTAAAAATAATTATGTCAGTCAATATAGATCCCATATAAACACGTATTACACTTGTTTCTTTAACTTTACATAAAAAATACACTGGTACACACCAAGCGATGCGATTCAGGAACTTAAATAATTAATCGCCTATTTTTAAGTACCTACCACGCATGTGAGTATAGTAAGTGATTGAAATGAGGAAATACGGCTGTCACAGTACTCATCTTAGGTGAAAAAGAGTGTAGTGGCAAAATAAAATTGAAGCACAAGTCACGGTGTTCGTGTGTTTCGATTTTGATATATTTGTTATAGTAAATTGACTTTACATTTATGACAATTTAAAAATGCTCCATGATAGTACAAAATGCAAAAAAACTCAAATTAATACCAAAACTTTTTTTTCAGAATGAGTACGTACAGTTTTTTTTTTCTAAACAAGAATACTTAGCTCGCAATTCTTAACATTTCTTTGGACTTTACCCAAAATATCTATCGAATATTTATATGCGAATTCAATAGGTCGGATTTGACAAGGCATCTTAGTATGAGTGGTTCTTAACATTCTGGCGACAAATACAGGCAAAAACGAGGACGCAACTATGCGTTAGAGTGAGAAACAAGAAGGCTGTTCGTTATCTAAAGTTTGACTGACGATCCTCAGAGGGGTGCGCTTCAATCAGTCTAAATTCATTTGGCATAATTTCATTTAACTACGTTCGAACAAAATAACACTAATATGTCATAACTATTAATAAAAAATACGTTATTTTTATAGCTATTTAAAAAAATCACAGCTTTTTGTTACATGAATCAGCTTTTATTGAAGTAATGAATATTCCCTATTGTATGATTAAATAATATTATGTTATTGTAATTAATTATTTTAAACAATACTCGCCGAATTGACATTCATAAAAGAATATTGACTCAATGTGGTATTTTTTTTGTAATTATGAATAAATTATGCTGCTGCCGTGATCCGTTTTTTGATTGCGATTAAGATGTATTTAATTCAGATGGAATATTTACCTGTTAATAGATAAACACCTACTACATAAGAGTACCCTGTGGGCAAACTTTCGTTATTTTAACCTTATCAGCACCAATATAGCATCGGCATCCCTGGTTATAGGTAAAGACACAATTTACCAAATATAATTTGGGTAAATACTCAATTTACCAAATACATATTTTGTATTCGCCCATTGAGTAAGTATACATGTGTATTTACAATGTAAATACATATGGTAAATACCGAATTATGGGTATTTGCCGCAACGATCCTATATCGGCTAAATTGTAAAGGACCATGCTAAGATGAAATATCAAATCCGAACTTCAACATTCAAAGTTGCGTTCCAAAAGAATTTAATTAAAAAGAAAATTTATTAACGCTAGATTTTTGTAAATATTAATCGAGTACAAAATTACAATATTCCAATGTTATTGAACACAAACACATTTATACACATGGGGTCTGACTTAAAGGCTCTTTTATTATATTAAAACTAAATAATATACTATTTATTTGATGGTCGTGTACACTCGCTCATACATACAATCGCTCTGATTTAGCATAACATATCTCTGCCGACTGTACCAGATTCTTCTTATAAATTTCGTTGTGGTAATGCCAACATAATAATTTAAACAAAATTGACGTCATGTTTTAATGCTTATACGTATGTATGTAAGGTTGAATCTATTTAAATATTTTATTATTAATTAGTACATAGCCGAGTTAGGTATACAACTTCATATGCAAATAAGGAATGACAAGAACGCATCATAGCATGACGCAGTTGGCATGGTTGGTAGTGACCCTACCCACGATCCCGGGTTGAGAGCGACTATTTGTTTCTGAGTCCTTGGTGTTTTCTATCTACGTAAGTATTTATTTATCTATATAAGTATGTGTATCGTTTCGTACCTGTAGTACAAGCTTGGAGCTTTGTTTGGGGTCTTATTTTTATTATTTATTTACCAATATAGGATCCAGAAAAATATCTAGCACCTCTGCGAGGGTCTAATCAATAATGTACAATCAATGACGTTGCTGATAGTGCAATACCGCAAAGCAAAATGCACCTTACGGACTAAATCAGTAAGTGCATTTGGCTCTGTATTGTACTATCAGCGACAATATAAAAAAAAGCAAGCTTTAAAAAACCCGACTGCTGTTGCTAAATCCGAAATGATCGTTCTAAATGAAAAATGATTGAAGAAACCTAAAGATGATTTTTAAATACCTATTCAATGATACCCCATTTGTCATATTTCGTCGTCTTTTTTTCATATTTTTTACAATATGTCGTCTAGTAGCCGCCATATTGAATATTAATTACTGTCATAACTTTAGTGACAATTACTAGATTAAGACAAATCGATTGCCATAAGAATCATCAAAACCGGTCCGCGCGTTTAGTTTCTAGAGCGCCACAAAGGACCAAACATACATATATAAGCTGATAAACGAATCCCCGAGAGCAGTGACAGTACACATATTATTCCTGGCATAGTTCGGTAGAGATATATTACACATGATTATGATATGTGATTTCAGGTCATGCAATGATATAAGACGGGCAATGTGGTGATATATAAGTCTATTTACAACGGCAACTTATTTCAGACACTTCCATACACAGAAGATATTTTTTAAATTAATAATGTGACTAGAAATGAGCGATAGGTAAATACTGTTACCCAAGTATTTACCTTACTTTCAAAAAAGTATCCACTCAGTATTTTAAATGAATACCCAAAATAAACACCCGAATTTATACAAATCTGGATATTTACCTAGGCACTGTTCATATCCAGAAATTATGAGTTTGAAATTAATTCTTTAGATAGCATTTGGCTAGAATCGTACAACGAATTAAGGCTCGCTCGATTTCAACACGTTTAAAACTGAAACACAGAATAATACTTTGAAACGCAACGAAACCGAGTCAAATGTAACTAATTTTGGGTATTTACCTAAAATTAAGTAGATTCTAGCCAAGTGCCAAAGTAACTTACGAAAAACTTACACATAACGAGATCATTATTTTAAAACTAGCACCTGAACACAAATTACAAACTATGATAATAAATTACTAACTAGATGTAGCACATGATTCAACAAAATTATTTGACAAAAATCAATCTAACGATTAGGAAACGTATAAGGATAACAAATTGGATTGCTTTTTGCTTATTCAGGTCCAGGACTCCCCGGCTTCTTAAAAGCATTTGGCTGGCTATATCGCTGTCACACTTGCACTCGACAGTATATTTTTGGAGTCCTAAGTCTCCTGAAGACCAAGTGAAAAAGGGTTTAAGTCTAGTATACTCAGTCTATGTAAAGACTCTTTTTTAGTACGAGTTAAATCTACTTATAACCTTTTTCACTAGGTCTCCAGATTTGTCACTCGTGTCTTATAGAAAAACGAAGATCGCTCTTAAGAAACTCGTAGTAATAGTTTTTTACCTTCACACAAAAAAGGGTCGAGAAATGCAAGGCGATAAAGACTAGAAATGGGAGCCAGTATTTATGTCAAAATTGTTTTCATATGGTAACCCATGCTCGCTTTTAAATATAGCTGAAACATATTTAGTTCTATCCTTAATTGCCACATTGACAACGGGCGAAATTGGTGTTAAATTTAATACATAAAAAAACTGCTATTTTTTATTATTAAAAAACACTATAAATCAGAAATTTTACAAAAATTTAGTTATTTTAAAGTTTAAAATTAACTGCAAATTATAAAGTCACGCCCCTGCATTGTATAATATAATATACAAACATACAAGCATTTATATATATTTATTAGCGTGGACACCGGATTTTATACACTTTACTATGTGCACACTATTCATAGTATAAATATGCAATCGGCAGAGATTGGTAAAAACTTGAAAATACTATCATTTCAAATTGTAACAAAATCTATGATGAATTAACGTTATAAACAAAACCAATTTATTAATGTAGGTACAATAAAAGATTTCATATCATATTTGTGTATTTTTTTCCGTTGAATACATGCTCATACAACTGTATTTAACCAATCTTAAATACCTTTTATCACACTGACTAAACTCACAGTATATTAACGAAAGTATACTCGTACTTAATAACCGACTGATGACTTACGGATCTGAGACGTGGGCGCTAACAATGGGCCTTATAAGGAAGCTCAAACTCACTCAGAGGGCTATGGAGAGGGCTACGCTCGGGGTTTCTCTGCGTGATAGAATCAGAAATGATGATATCCGCAGTAGAACTAAGGTTACCGACATAGCCCGAAGAATAGCCAAACTTAAGTGGCAGTGGGCGGGGCACATTGCTCGCAGGACTGACGGCCGATGGGGCCAGAAGGTTCTTGAGTGGCGTCCGCGGACCGGGAGACGAGCTGTAGGTAGGCCTCCAACAAGATGGAGTGACGACCTTGTAAAGATCGCGGGAACGCGGTGGATGCGAAAAGCACAAGACCGGTCTGAGTGGAGAGCCTTGGGGGAGGCCTATGTCCAGCAGTGGACGTCTTTCGGCTGACATGATGATGATGATGACTTAATAACCATTTACATTTCTTTCTATTGTGTACACATTTTAATTAAAGCAAAAATACAATTTACCAATCTCTGCCTAATATAATTTGCCTAAAATTATGGCAGTAAGGATAACCGACGTAAAGTCACATCATAAGCTGAAATTGTACAGTCAGATTACGGATACATTGGACTAAAACTAAAGGCTGAAGGCTGCTCGGAATCGAATTCAGTACCTTGCTAATGGGATCTCGGTACCTGTAGCCTACTGCCACTTAGCCACGAAGTTTTCTGGTACAAGTCATACATACAGACTGACGTATTAAACAATAGTCAGGGGACTGGAAAAACTTTTCTACACTGTAGATACAAATTAACGCACTCCGCGACCTTTTGCATAGGGTGTGCCCTGGGTAAAAAAATAATAATTCTGATTCGTCAGTAAGATTATCAAAAAATATTGAACACGCATTTTTTGCTTTATCAAACCAATCAAAATTGACAAATATAACGCGCATCAAAGTTCGGGAGTGCGGGCTCGTGACATCACAACGTGATATAAAGGTGCCACGGCGCGACGTCACGCGAAAGTTCAACGCACTTTATCATCGTAATTTTTTGTGTAATTGACAAAAGAAAAAATATGTATTCGATATTTTTGGATAATGTAAGTGACGGATGAGATTTTTATAGGACACTAGCCTATTGCTTATTAGTGTATATATGTGATAGGTATACTGGTATCAAACTTTAGATTTAGACACTGACTGTACAAAATCATATGTCAGTGACGTCAGTCACTTTTAGAACACGAAGCATACAAGGTTTAAAAATATGTGAACATTTACGTACCTTTCCAAATTCATTTATATCAGCCATCCCTTCCGCACTACAGAAGGGGACAGCTTGAACGAAACAGGTTATCTAGGGATTTTTTAAAGAATCTTTGCAAAAATACAGCATTAAGTTTACATTATTTTTCAGGCCTTAACTTATGTTTTTTTTTTATTATAATTCAGTACATGGATATAGCATTTTAAAATACATGGGCGGTATCAATAATAATACGCGTTGAAGTTAGAATTTGGTTTGATTTTGGTCTGTTTTGTTTTTAATTCAGTTTTTTAAAGTTATTCTTAAAACTTAATTCGTAAGAACGTAAAATACAGGGGGATATTCGAGTATTTTTATTATAGGATCAGTCGTAATTATGAAGATGAATGGAAGCCGAAATTTATTTAAGTATATTAAAAAAATACTTTAAAACAATAGGAGGTTTACAAACCATCTGGTTATTCAAATCCAAAAGGAGGTTGGAAAATTATTCCAATACCAGAACAAAGTTATTTCAGTTGGTTCAATATCGATTACAAAAGAAATCCTACCAGGCAATAATTCCTTTAAAAATAACCTATTTGTATTTTTTCTTATAATATCAATTGACTTATTGGACAATTCATTCATTTTTTTATATAACCTAATGAGAAAACAAAAACATAACATGGAGTCATATTTCACATTTTATATGTAAAACAAAACAGAATTCAAACCATGTTCTAACTGCGACGCATATACATTTTATTAAACATACATCAATTAAGCCTACTAGATACAGCTATTATATATAATAATAAAAAAATTAGCTATCCTCCATTGGGCGTATTCATTTATGCCTTCAAAACTTTAAAAAACCAACTCCAAAAAATCCCAAAGCTTTTCTACGTTAACCGATTATTTTCATCACCCCATAAATATATACACCCTTTTTGGAGTCGGTCAAAAATTGGAAGTATGTCGAATTTTCTCGAAAATTGTGTTCTTTAGGGAAGCCTCGGTGAGTTTTTTAATCCTATAATGGACAAAGGCGTAACTATAGAAGGCTTTTTGCATACAACGTAATTTACCAAACATTTTTAATTTGTTGCAAAAAGACAGTTTTTATTCAATCTTTTTTAGGGTTCCGTACCCGAGGGCGCCTAACACGACCCTATTAACATGCGGCGGTCCGTCCGTTCGTCTGTCAAAACTAAAAAAGAGCTGTTTTTTTTCAAGAAAATGAAATAATATAGGGGGCCCTATACAAGAAACCTTCCTTTTGTATAAACGGTCAGACACGCAAGAGTTAAATTTAGTTTGATTATGGTGCAAACCCTGAAGAAAATAAAAAAATAAAAAAAACAAGTGTAAGTTGGGCTCGCGCGGATTCGATTCGAAATCGGATTCAAATCAGAATATAATAATACTTACCTACTGTGCGACAATACGGAACCCTCGGTGCGCGAGTCCGACTCGCATTTGTTTTTTTTTTGCTAGAGTACCTGATGTAAAGTTGATCACCGGCACCGTGATTTTAACTTTACAAAGATTTCGTCGACGTGTTTTCTCACTATCAAAAGGGAGTAAATGATCATAACTACATTTACACACAAATCATTTTGTTACCGGCCAAGAAGGAGAATTTGAACGTTATATCGCCGGAAATTTATTTATTTTAATTCGTTTTTATATCAACTTTGTTGTCAAAAAAATCCACACATAGTTACGCCTCTGTTTTGACGTACAAGCCGGTAAGTCCATCCGTTTACCACATTGTGCAGAAGCCTAAAGCCACCAGCTATACTACTTAATATTTCAATAACTTTGGCGTAAATAAAAATTGACTAGACGCCGTATGCTGTAAATATCATAATGCTGTAAGAGATATACATACATATCAGTGTTTGTACATTTACGAGGTCGAAATTTATCGATAACGATCTATAATTTTGGGCATTTTACTTGATCAAAGCATCTTTATTAACAAGACAAAAAATGGAATAACCTTAAAAATGCCAATTAGGTAAATACCAATTTTACCCATCCAGTATTTACCTTAGTTAATAATACTCAGTTTTACCCAGATTTTTGTACGTAATGATTAAATACATAGGTATTTACCCAACTAAAGATTTCGGTATTTACCTAAACGATTTTTATTACTCATCTATCTCTTTCAACATATGACATTTACCACATTATCATAGCTTTAAAAAACTGTACAAATTTTAAACAATTACCTAATCATCACGCGTATCATGTATTATATTTGTTATAAAAGTCAGTTGACATTGTAATGGCAAAAAGGAATAAGCGGCAGTATCCGCTGCTTAAATTATTTGGAAGCATTTAAATTTTACAATACTGCCGCTTACTGTTTTTTGCATGTGTGTTGATATAATGACGTTTATCAGTCATTTCAAGAAGTGTTTTTAGGTTTTAAAACCATTTTCGTTTTGCTTAAACTTATTAAATTTAATCAACTATTTACTATTTCACTATGGTCGCTTTTTAAATTTTCAAACTTTGCCGGTGCCTAGTGGCAAGGAAGCCCAGCGGTGAACACGTACCATTTAGGTTTTCTAACTTAAGAAAATTATCCGACGCTCTTACGAAAAACGGGAACAGATTAAAAAAAACATCGTTAGGAAACCTGCACATTTTAACAGCAGTAACAGGGTATGTGAGACGGGTAATGCACAAAAAGGGTCACAGTGTACCCAAACGGGACAGGGCCCATCTGTACAAAATAATGAAATAAAAAATTGGATGGTGTACATTGAATACATCAAAAACTGTCTAGTCAGAAAAAAGGGAGATCATAGGCCACCTGATAGCATAAGGGCTCTAAGGCCCGTGCACATTTGCCATCTCAAGACAGCACTCAAGACTTCGTTAATAACTGAGGACTAAGATGGACTGCCTCAGTTCAAGTTAGAGTTAGAATTCCGCAAAACGAAAATAGTTCTAAAATTCTCCAACCTTTGCAATGTTCTAAATCCGCCATATCTTGATCTCCAAATGTAAACATTTATTATTAAATAGGAGGCCAAGACATTTTGGCCGTGTGCCTCATACAGCGGTTTAAGTCAAAGCTGACTAGATATACTAAAACCTTCCTATAAAGTAACTAATAAAATTTTGGTAACAACGGCTTATTCATATTCACGATTAGTTAGCAATGGTCGGACTTTTTTAAGCCAAGAAGTAGGTAAACGAGTACACGGCTCATCTGATAATAAATGGAATCTAATACCCATATCGACATTGCAATCTCAAGATCGAAATCATGAGACTCCAAATTGCCAACCCGGAGGAGAAAGATGGAATGACTCTATTCTAGTAATTTCACCACGTGTTAGGCACGCCCTTACCGGTGGTGAGGGGACGTATAAGTCCCTCAGAGTCATCATCATCTAAATCATCAGCCTATATTAGTCCACTGCTGGACATAGGCCTTCCGTAATGAGCGCCATAGCGCCCTGTCTTCAGCTTGCCGCATCCAGCATCTGCCTGCAGTCTTTCGCAGATCGTCATCCCACCTGGCCTGAGGGCGTCCTAGACTACGTTTGCCGAGACGCGGTCTCCACTCTTGAACACGTTTACCCCAGCGGTTGTCAGTTCTTCGCGAGTTATGGCCTGCCTTCAGAGTGAAGTTCGAAAGCAACAAGTAAGAAGGCCTGATACCCAGGATGAGGAAGAATTGACGGAGGTTGGTAAAGTGGGACACGATGGGGGTTTTAGTCGGTAGGAGTCCAACATAACCCACTGCCATCCCGAGGCTGTAGATATCCATGAGGATATGCCCAAGAAAAAAAATTATGTAAATCATAATTATTAATTAAATACGGTCTTGCCACATTATTTATTTTTGATTATCTTAGAAAGTCTTCTCATTATCTATGCCTTTCTTGAGATTACGCGAACTTTAGCTAAAATAGCTATTCAATTTTTTGACCCAAATTTATAGTCCTTCATTGTAACATGCTTAGAAATGAAAAGAAAGTGAAGTTTGATGTTCATTTTGTGAGAATATTAATCCAAAGGGTTCCCTTATGGTTTCCCTAATCGTCATTTGTCCTAATGCATCGTTTGTCCGAATTTTCGTTTATCCTAAAGCCATTTCCGCTTAAATTTTACCGACCCGCAGATATAATTGGAAAACTTAAAAAGTTGCCTGACTCATCTGAAAACCAATTTAGGGCAAATGAAAATTCGGACAAACGATATGTTAGGACAAACGTTGTTAGGGATTCCGAGGGACACCCGTTTCGTTTGATGAGTCTGAGTGGCGAGTTACACTTAGATTATAGATATAACGTTGTCTTCTTGTTTTTGCTAATAATCGTGATTAAGCTGTTGTTACTACAACTTCATTAGTAATGATTCACAGTTTCAGTTAGACATTGTTTTAAGGTAATTCTTATTTACTAGAGTTGGGTAACCATCCGAATAAATACTTAAAATCCTGTCTGTATTTATTCTGGTATTTACCCAACTTACCTAGTAAATTCTTTAAACACAGTTATTAATTTTGGATTTTTGCCCAATGTATCCAATAAATTTGTTATACACTTAGGCATCAACTTCGAAGTATTTACCCAATTTACCCAGTAAATTTGCTGTATTTTAACCCAACTTAGCCAACAAATTTGTTGTATTACCTTGGGTATTTATACAATATACCCGAAAAAATATTTTATCATCATATCCTCAGTAAAATGGGTAAATACAGTATTTACCCTACCTTACACAATAACCGTTGTATTTGTCTGTGCGATCACGCGATTGGCTCGCCGGGCTCCCGCCGCGAGCGCAGGCTGTTGTTCCGCCGCAGTTCTTCCATCAGGGAGCGGGAGTCGAGAGACTCGCGGTGTTCAGATGAGGAGCGTTTTGTATGGGTGCCTGAAGAAAGATTTTTTTTATTTGATAAGCGTCATATTGTTATTAGAATTAGGATCAAAGAAGTCAATTTCTGGTGTAGGGTTTTTGTTTTTACTAATAATGTATTGAATTATTCGTATAAATAGTGTGTTTACATGTTTCAAAAGTATATAAATTGTATTGTATTTATTGCAGGAGCAATATTTTCATCTAGGTTCATCTTTCCTAGGTAAAACTACAACAATTTTGGCATAGTACGGGTTTTGGTCAAGCGTGAGTTGTCTAGGAAAAATAGTATTTATCGATTTGAATTACTACGTATCGACTTGTAAGGAATTGTTTGTTTTAAAACATTATTAACCTTATTAAAAAAAGAGTTTGTATACTAGATGATACAGTCATATATTTATTGTTCAAAAGCAGGTAAAATATTTGGGTTTTGTTATCGATGCAGGCCTCACGTGGAGCCTGCACATCGACGCAACGTGCGACCATCTGGCCTCGGCCAGCTACGCGCTATCCAGACTCGCACCTACCTTATCGGTTGAAAATATTAAAAAGGCTTACTATGGCTACTTTCACTCGATTCTTATTCAAGGTGTAGACCTTTGGGGAACGGCGGCGGACCGTGATAGACTGTTTAAGTTACAAAAGCGTGCGTTACGCCTTATCGCTAAAAAATCCCCAGAGCATCCTACACAGGAATTGTTTAGGCAACATAAGATACTCACATTGCCTAGTGTGTACATACTATCCGCCTGCTTACACGTAAGGGCAAACCTCAAAGAGTACAGGGCGCACGCGCAAACTTTCAGCAGAAGTACTCGTAAGCAAAACCATCTGATAGTTCCGAGGTATAGACTAGCTAAGACTCGTAAGTCGCTCGGTGTCATGGGTCCCAGAATATACAATTCTTTCCCTGTTCGGTTGGTTAGCTTGGCCAGTGACGCAATATTTGCACGTAGACTGAAAACCCTGCTACTAGATCTAGCGTGCTACACAATAGAAGATTTTATAACAAGAGGGGGTTACAATAATTGTAGTATGGAAAATAATGTATAATTTCATAAAAGTATAAACAAGCAGTGATATAATCATATTGTAGGAATAATATTTAAATTAAAATTAAAATGTTAGTAATAAATCTGAGGAATTTTAAGAAAAATGTTTTTAATAATATGATTTGAAATGTATTTAAATAATAATACCTTAAATGTGACTTGAAATGTAATTTCACTAAAAATAAATAAAATTGTAACTTAGTTAAGTACGTGACATGTAAAATATTACTTTTTACCAATAAACTTATCATATCATATCATATCATAATCAACAAACAAAATTTTAATTAATTGCAATAATAAGACTGTTTATTTATATCCAATAAAATTAAGGACCCAAAATACTGCCTTGGGGAACCCCGTATGAAACAACCACTGTAATCTGAGCCGCGCCACTTACCAGGCAGTTCGCGCGGACAGCTCATGATCTCGTGGTCGAGGGAAGCGGAGGCCGGCTCGCGGTCGACCCGCCGCCGCCGTACGCTTTGCTGAAATCGGAAGACTGATCACATACATATTGATAGCATTAAAACTAGGAAACAAGTTAGTGACAAATAAAAAGAAATAAAAACATTTAAAAAGGATTATTTGAATTATTTTTGGTACTGTCTAACTTCGAAGTAGCTATAGATTTTAGTACTTTGTCACAGTTATTTGTATACTAAGTTCAAACCATCCTCACTTTTTTTAAATAAAAGCGAGCGAGGCATACGACCATGTGGGTTTTTTTTGTTTGGTAATCGCCTGAAGGGCCAAAGACAAAAGTCCTTGCTTTTGTTTGCTGGTATTAATTAATTACTTTAGTAAAAGAAAAAGGGGCAGAGGTGAAAATCCCTTCCGGAGACCTGGGAATGGAGGGCCCAGGTACTGCCGGGCTCGCACCGGCTAAAAACACCAATGCCCCTATTACCAACTAGAATTTAGACTCCCGCGGATACTACCCCAGCCAGTGCTGAAAGGCTGGAGGAGAAAGTCCTACATGCGTTTACTTATCCGCGGGGTTTTTTCCAAAAAGGGGGAATAGGAGTGGGGGTTGGGATGGGTGGGAGACTTATAGCTACGAGTATGTGGGTCGCGGAGTGTGAATCCTGACGCATGCATGCTTACAGACTACGGGCTTCCTTTCTTTTTCCTGACAATGGAAGGGTTGGGTCGGAGATCTTTTGGACCGCTTGTGTGGCTGTGTACACCATCTTATGGATGGGGTTACCCTTTCTTGAGGCTTGCTCTTTTGCCTGGAGATAATATTTTTTGCGGGAGTGGGGAGGGTGTAGGTGGGCATCACCTTGGGATTTTGCTAGGTATTTACCCAATTTACCAAGTCGGTTGGGTAAATACCTAGCAAGTATTTATCTTGACTATACAAGTAGTTACAAGTAGTAGACTAGTTAAGAGGATAATAAAGCGCCGATAAAATCGCGTAGCTGGCAAAAAAAAACCATATAAAAGCTGCGGTCGATAACGTTTGTCACCCCTAAATCAAGTCCGATTTTCACGGTTTTTGAATATGTTGTAGTTATTATAAAGAACTACGTCTGTACGTTTCTGTTTTTTCATTTTTGAAATTGGTTTCGTTCTAAGAAATATTTTCTTGGAAAGGGTAAATGTAGGGACATAGTTTTTCATGATATCTACATCATATTCAAAACAATCGTTGAAATAGCTCTGAGGCGTATTTTTTAGAAACGTAACTAAATTCTTGTGTGAAAGCGTAAATACTTACTTTGTATCCACTCGATCCGCTAGTGACCGAAGAACTGGAACCCAAGGTGTGTGATCCGTTCTGCAAAAAAAAAACGTTTAGTTTAGTACAAAGTTTCGTTATTCTAGAATCCATGGAGTCGCTACTTCCTACTTATTAGATTATTTATTACATATAAATACACCGGTACCCTGACTTTTTACCAAATCATCATTTGACAAACTATATCATTTTACAAACTTTCATTTCGCAAAAATGTAATTGTGCTTAAACCATTACATATTACATAGGTTACATGGGCTTATTTAATAATTTAGGTTGACCACAAAAAAAAATGTGGCGGGAAGTACGTCTTTGCGAATTGAAAGTCTGTAAAATTATATAGTTTGTCAAATGATGATTTGATAAAACATTAGTGAACCGTTTCATAGCACGGAAAGACGAAAGAGAGCTGCGGAGTCGACATAACCATAAAAATTCAAGTCATACTCATACTCATTTGATTATTATATTGCAAAATTTAATTTTATTATTTATTATAAACTAGCTTCTGCCAGCGACTTCGTCCCCGTGGAATAGTTACTTTGGGCTAACGCTAACTTTAACCAGCGACTTTGTTTACGTAGAAGGTTGAAACATTATTCATTAGTGCTCCGCTAGTCCGCTCCTATTGGTCTTAGCGTGATGACATATAGCCTATAGCCTTCCTCGATAAATGGGCTATCTAACAATGAAAGATTTTTTCAAATCAGACCAGTAGTTCTTGAGATTAGCGCGTTCAAACAAAGAAACTCTTCAGCTTTATAATATTAAGTATAGATAGGGATGATAACTTTCACCTTTAATATTCATAACATTAAATAATATGGGGACTAGGGTCTAGGGGACACCGTTGATGTAGGAAAACATATCGAAACTTTTATGTGGTCGTCTCGCACCATCTTATATACACATAAGTATGTGTTTTTTTTCTCTCTATCTCTCCCGTAAGATTCTTAATTGGCATGTTTTCCTGCTGAACTACGCATGTTATTTGATACTATATTTAATTTAATATTTATAGCTTTATATAATGCTAGACTAAGTAATATTGTAATAAGAAATATGTTTAAAAAATGACTGACTGCTGAGTTTCTTGCGGCGTTTCTTCTCAGCAGTGGTCTTCTCTTGGGAAGCGCTGGTAGATTCTTGACGTGTAAAAGTGCCCGTGCGGCCTACTTACTGAATAAATTTCTTTTATCTTTTTTTTTTATCTTTTATGTACATGAAAATATTTTGTTTATAATTGTAATCTTTAATTACTTAGCTTAGCAGCTTTACTCAGGGGCCCAGGGCGAATATAAAAGCATTTTGGAATTAAATATACAAATGAGTATGAGTATGAGTAATAGTTGAATTTTAATGTTAATGTCGACTCCATAGCTCTTATTAGTCTTACCATGCTACGAAAACTCCGAACCCTGGTTATCAGGACAATACCTGGTCGAGCTGGTCGATGGAGTTGTGGCTGGTGGTGGCGGGGCTCTTGCCGGTGTCGAACGGCGAGTCGTGCTCCTGGTGCTGTGGCGTCTCCGGGCTGTCCGGGATCTCCGTGGCTGTTGCCCAACAATCAGACAGAGGTTAAAAAAAAACCGGCCAAGTGCGAGTTAAACTCGCGTGGAGAGAGTTCTGTTTTTTTTAATAGAATTCTTATAGGTTTTCCTGTAATCTACAAGCAATGAACCATATTTTGTATTTTTTCAAAATTTTAGTCTCAGTCTTCATAGATCAGGGAGAATGGTAAATTTTCGTCTTCTTTCGTGAATAAAATCAAAACTATTTATTTTACAATAATAACAAAAATATCTTTGAGATCCTCATAACGAGCCCTTTCATTTGATATATGACACAGTAAGTTATGCATTTTTTTTTTTAATTTCCTAATTTGTCCCCCGAAAGAGACCCTAATTTAAAAAAAAATGTACTTTGCACATCTGTGTTACTGACAATCAATATCAATTTTCATATGTGTAGTGTCGAGTAGTTTCGGAGCAAATTGGCCGTGACAGACGGACAGACAGATAGACGCACGAGTGATCCTATAAGGGCCTCGTTTTTTTTTTCATTTTTTGTACGGAACCCTAAAAACCGGATAAATGCGAGTTAAAAGTACCGTTTCCTTGTTTCACCTGTAGGAAGAGATGTTAATAGCGAGATCTCTCTCCAGGCGGGTGTTATGCCTGGGGACCGAAGTCCATTGGGATGAAGTTGGAAGTTGTATATATGTCAACTGACTGGAGAAACTTCGTTAGCGCGTTGTAGAACACTTAAGTTGCGCTGTCTGACGCTGGTGGCGCTGGCGAGGTAGCGAGTTGATTGATACAAGTTGCCGTTAGATGTCGCTAGGTCGCCACACACCAATACATATTTCATATGTAACACTTCGCAGAATTTTCGTTTCATATAAAGCTATTTTCTGTTGAATCCGTGTTCATTTCAGGTTTTCTTAAATATGATTCACGTAGGTTAGGTTAGACTTGGAATCATCACAAGATAACCTGAAATCAACACGGGTTCAGCAGAAAATAGCTTTCTATGAAACGAAAATTCTGCGAAGTGATACGTTCTATGAAATGAGTGTCGGTGAAACAAGGGTACATATACTCACGGTGGCTAGGTATATTAATAAGAACATGAGTATAAGTATACATATACTCACGGTGGCTAGTATACATCTAGGTATACATATATGAATATAAATATAAGTATCTACTCACGGTAGCCACCTATATTAATATGAACATGAGTATAAGTATACATGTACTCACGGTGGCTAGTATACATCTAGGTATACATATATGAATATAAATATAAGTATCTACTCACGGTGGCCACGTATATTAATATGAACATGAGTATAAGTATACATATACTCACGGTGGCTAGTATACATCTAGGTATACATATATGAATATGAATATAAGTATCTACTCACGATGGCTATATAAGTATAAGTATACATATATACTCACGGTGGCTAGGTATACTAATATGAATATGAATTCGAGTATTTACTCACGGTGGCTAAGTATATTAATATAAATATGAATATGAGTATGAGTATGAGTATATACTGACGGTGGCTGGGTATGTTCCGGCGCGAGGCGCGCGGCGAGGGCGGGTGGTGCGGCGCGGCGCGGGAGGTGCCGGGCGCGCGGCACACGGCCGCCTGCACCACCTCGCACACGCGCCGGAAACGACGGATGTTGCCTGTACAAAAAAAACATTCAAGCGCGAGTCGGACTCGCGCACCGAGGGTTCCGTATTTAAGATAATACGCTTGGTAAACGCAAAAGAAAATACTCATTATGTTATGAACTTTATTTTCTATGCAATAAGGTCCATTTTGACTAGCCTACATTTTAAAACCGATTTTCAAAGTTTTTTGTTGTTTCTCAAAAACTGTAAATAATTAACACTTCATTTTATTTTTCCCATAAAGTATAAAATATTATCTATATGCCAGGAGTTTTTCACATTTTTGATTAATAAACTTCGGAGATAAAGGGGAACTGTCTGTTTTTGTACATTTTTGACTATAAATCAAAAAGTACATAATAGAAAATTAAAAAAAAAAATGTTTTGAAATGTGCAGATTTCAAGAGCATAGCAGACTTTCAAGTGGATAGCATTTATAGTTGCTGAGAGAACCTGCTGTGACATACAGACAGACGGACAGACGGACAGACAACGAAATCTCACCATAAGGGTTCTTTTTACCATTTTGGTACGGAACCCTAAAAACTGACTTGGAGTTCCTTGAGGGGGCGCGGGGGATGTAGAAAGGTCGCAGCATCACTGGATTTAATTTGAGTTTTTTTGATCTGTCCAAGGCATTTGATTGTCTTGATTATGTTACGTTATTGCGGGAATTAAGCTACTATGGCATCAAAACATTGCATTTGATCTTATTACATCTTGCCTTGCTCACAGAACTCAGCGGGTAGACATTAACAGAAAACAATCCTCTGGATCATCTGTTACTATGGGAGTGCCTCAAGGCTCTATTCTAGGTCGGGTCTCATTTCCAATCTATATTAACGATCTCCAGCCGAAGACCAGCGGTTTCGGCTATGCATTGATCGATCAGCTAGCTAGATTTAGGTAGGTATGGTGACGGCACCAATGATGGACACTTTTAGCTGACAGGCACCAGTAATGGACACTTCACTCTTAATTCAAATTTCATAAGGTCCTAAATTGATTGTTGCAAAACAAATGAATAACCCTATCTTCTGTAAAATAAGAATCAAGTGTCCATTATTGGTGCCTTGTCCATTACTGGTTCCATCACCCTATGTCATCACACGACTGCTAAAAAAAATTAGTATGGAAACTCGGCCATGTCAGTTAATATAATATTTAAAATTCGACCAAACAAATATTCGGATAACCAATAGGGTATTTGCCTATTTTTATATTAGTATTTAAATTGAATCTTTTTTACCTTCCGAATAGCCTAGTATAAAAAGTTCTTTAATATCTTTAAAAATAAGAAAGATATAAATGTTTAAAACTTGCGTTTAGAAAGAGAGGAAAATACAGTAATATGACGTCATACGACTCAACCGCCATATGAATTACACGCAAAACATCGTTTCGTGAGAAAGAGATAGACAAAAAACTTTAAAAGGCTATAACTTTTTTATTTTATTACCAATTTCAAATTTGATTTTGAATTATTTTTTCATACTACGTATATTGATATATTATCCAAATTAATATATGGAATTTAATATCAGGCAAATACCCTATTACACCAAATACGCTTTCGGCTTGTCAACATTAGTCGAAAAACTATCTGAAGTATATTATGCCAATTATGTAACGGACACTCTAAATTATCCCAAAGAGACAGCACCTGGGAAAACACAATGTGACAAACAAACTAACAACGAAGTATCGCATTAGAGTGCCTTTTTTTCATTTTGGTACGGAACCTCACAAAAACCAATTCAAACAACGTACCGGATTGTAACGTGAAGGTGATAGCATATAGATACTCCTTCCCGTTCTCTCCCGGTGCTTTCGTGATAGTTGAAATGTCAACCTGGAAAGAAAAAAGCTCATTAAAAAAAGAAAGCTTTAAAAGCTCGACAGCATTTTTTTTAATTGTCGTCGCCATATGTTAATAAACCCCCCTTTCATTACTTAGATCAAAATATTTTAAGCATCACAGCATAGGTGATACTGCAAAACCGCGTAACCAACTAAGTTATTGTAGAACAAAATAAACCTTAACATCATAGAAAAAAGGTGCATTTTGCTCCGCATTAAAAATGTTACTTACGCGGTTTTGCAATTTCACCGACGCTATGTCACTCACACGACCTAGACACCTCATATGTAAAAGTACGCCGTCCGTTGAGAGGCTTTAGTTTAAAAGGCCTAGTCATTATCATGTGATTCATGAGGTGTGTCCTGGGTAAAAAAAAAAAAAATTATAATTAGTCCGTCAGTAAGATTATCAAAAAATATTGAACACCTATTTTTTGCTATTTCAATCATTGACAAATATAACGCGCATCAAAGTTCGGGAGTGGGGGCTCGTGACGTCACAACGTGGTATAAAGTGTGCCACGGCGTGACGTCACGCGAAACTTCAACGCACTTATCTTCTATTTTTTGTTTAATTGAAAAGAAAATGTGTTCAATATTTTTTGATTTTATTTATTTATTTATTTATTTATTTATTATTACAAATATAAATATGATAATGTAAATGACGGACTAATTAGATTTTTATTTATTCAATTTAGGGCTGATTTTTCAATCTCCAGATAACACGATCTGTCAGGTAAATTGTAGCTCTGTCCTTATCTTTCTTATGACAAAGAAAAGGACAGAGCTACAATTTACCTGACAGATTGTGTTATCTGGAGATTGAAAAATCAGCCCTTATTCGTGTAAATTATGAATCTTAAACAGTTTTATCTCTTACGGTAGGGAAATAACAGCCTCAAGGAACGTCGTACTAACTGTAACATTACTACTTTTATTTAAAAAAAGTTATTAGAGCTAATTTACTCACTAGGAAACGCCTTTCGATATAAGTTTAAAGTTATCTGATATCTGTTATATGGGAGCCCTTTGTTTCCCATAATTTGATTGGTCATAATGTAATTGTTGACATAATTTTTGATAGTCATAATTTTTTTATATCGCTGAAACTGTAAACTTTTCATAATTTCCGAAATATCTAACGTGTAGACAAGGCTAGGTTAGGTTAGGTTTGATTTATAAAAATCCTGAAAAAGTAACAGTTTCTTTAAAAAAACACGTTATGACTTGCGATGATTATGACCTAAAGCACATTATGACTAAAAATAATTATGTCAGTCAATATAGACCCAAACTCATTACTAGGGTAAGGAATTTTGGTGGCATATCGTGGTTCCAGAATCCATGGAGTCGCTATTTCCTAATTATTATAATACATGACACTTTGATTTCGACCTTCAGTATGGTCATATTTCAAAATGAACTAAATACATTTTTAGTTCGGTTATTCCATAACTACTAATATTTGCTTGTTTGTAACGCTTTCACAGCAGAGATATCCTCCATACCAAAACTCATATAAAATGTTTAAGCGGTTTAATGAATAAATGAATTTTGAAATATTAAAATACTGATTTTTTTTCATTTTTTTTATCCAAAATAACTTAAATATAAAACATGGAGTATTACAGCGAGCGAAACCCGTGTTTGTGTAGTATCACTTATTATTGATAAGTAGATTAAATAAAATTTATTTAAGATGACAAGAACATGTTTTTTAGGATGCTTTTGCACTTATATGCATCATTAAATATGCTTTGACACACGTGACTAGGCAAATGATTAAATATATAAGGTAACATATATTCCCACATGTATTATAATATATAGGAAATAGCGACTCCATGGATTCAAGAACCACGATATGCTACTAAATGTCCTAACCCTACTCATTACCCTCCTCCTTCGGCAGTTGGTTAAGAACTCACTTGAAATCGGACGTGTCGTTGAAACATGGCGGGCGCGTTGGTACCCCTCTTGTACTCCACGCGGAAGGACATGGGACTCAGGACGCTGTGGGACAGCTCAGCTATCTGAAATTAAAAAAAATATCTTTCACTACAAAGTCCAGCTGTCACTAAACCCATCTTAAACTCCAATTATTCGATCAATCATTATTTCAATTTATCAATCAATCATTTATTTGATAAATCTATCTATCGATTACATTGTTATTAAATTTATCAATCAGTAAGTTATACCATCAATCATTAATTCAGCCATCAATCATTGATCGAGTAATCATCAAGCAATACATCAATCGTTCATTTATTAAATTAACCACTCAATCCATCAATCCATCGATCATACATTTATTGTAGTGCAGAATTGCCAAACTGCTCCTATTTTATAGAACAAGTGATCTGTGGGACCGAAACTGCTAGCTAACGGACATCAAGCCCTGCTACTCAAGTACTCACGCTCAGGAACGCGTGCATGAAATCAGCCTTGGCGGTGGCCAGCGGCTTGCCCTTCACCAGCGCCGTAAAAGTCTCCTCCTTGTCGGCCGCCAGCATGAGCGAGCCGAACCAGGGGCACTCCAGTCATTCATTATACCAATCACTCAATATACTCATACTGATTGAGATCAATCAATCAGTCAATCATTCATTTAATCGAGCAATCATTCATTTGTTCTATCAATCAATCTAACTAAAAACTAAATATTGCATCAATTATTCGATCGATCATTCAAACAATTTATCAATTAATTATTGATTTGATCAATCTTCCAATTACATTTTTAGTAAGTCAATTAATTATTAAGTTATACCATCAATCATTAATTCAGCCATCAATCATTGAATTAATCATCAATCTATCAATCAATCAATTCATCAAACATTCATTTATTATATTGATCACTCGTTCCATCAATCAATCAATGCATCAATCATTCACTTATTGTCAAACTGCTATTACACAGAAAAGGTAACCCTGTCGGACCTAAATTGCTAGCTAATGCTACTCAAGTACTCACGCTCAGGAACGCGTGTATGAGATCGGCCTTGACGGTGGCCAGCGGCTTGCCCTTCACCAGCGCCGTGAAGGTCTCCTCCTTGTCAGCCGCCAGCAGGAGCGAGCCGAACCAGGAGCGCTTGGGCAGTTCCGGAGATGATGAGGGCGTTAGGTGAACCTCTTCTGAAGAAGCTGTTGATAAGACTGTCGTTATTTGCCAAGTGATTTTGAGACCAAACTTGGTGATGCGTTAAGTACAGCAGACCTCATGATGCCACCTTCCAACTCCATCATCAGAGTTTTGATTCTGGTGGTATACCGTGGTTCTAAAATCCATGGAGTCGCTATTTCTTATTTATTATAAATATACATATCACTTCGGGTTTGACCTTCATATTTCAAAATAAACTAAAGACATGTTTTGTTCGGTTTGTATAATATTCGTTTTTTTCATTAAATTAATGAATTCGAAATATGATGCCAAAAACTTATTTTTAAAGGTCGTAAATTTGAAAGTTATACAAAACACGCTAATGTCAATAATACAGTACGAACAGGAAATTTATGAATATTTTGGGTTCCTTTAGAAAAAGTTACGACCTTTAAATCATTTGGTTTGGCCGGAGTGTGTATAATAATAGCGACTCCATGGATTCTAAAACCACCTAGATGTATCTTATCTTATCTTATCTTACAGATGGGCCCTTTCGGATACACTTCGGCCCTTTAGGATCTTTTGTGCAATTACCCTCTTACACACTCAGCTGTTCGAATGTGCAGGTTTCCTCACGATGTTTTTCCTTCACCGTAAGAGCATCGGGTAATGTACTTATAGAAAAACTCATTGGTACATGGTGACCGCGGGGATTCGAACTCGGTTCGTTACGATCACGAGTCCACCCCCGCCACTAGGCCACCGACGCTCTCAATCGTAGACGTAAGTATGTGTACTGACCACGGAATAGAAAAAACCGTGGAAGTGGCATGAGATTCGCTTAGTATACCTGTTGTCGCCAATACTCACGCTATCATAAAAACGACACGCCACCATGGAAAATGTTTTTGGTGCGGCTATCGTTTTTAAATTGCAAAATAGCACAATAGCATGCTTCTGTATTTAACTCCTATTTTAGAAATATCGAAATATCGAAATAAGCGATCGCGGTAAAAGTATGGTAGATTGCGCGGAACTCCGCATAACCATGCCACACGTTACACGCCCACTTGACACTTCTACTGTTTTTTCACAACACTGCTGGGAAATATGGCCATAGATGGTCTTGTTTGGGGTCACAAAACGTCACTTATAAGGACAGACCAAGAATGTTTTTGTCGGCGTGTTTGCTGATTGGTCGAGAACATTGTTGTCCAACTTTAAGAACCAATGAAAATCAATCAATAAATTTTTGTGTCATAGCTCCTTAAAATGAAAAATTGAAATCGACCAATCAGAACACACCACTTTGTGTCGTAAAATATTAGGTGTATTTTTGCTAAAAGATACACAGACTAAAAACGATGTCACAGCTTTTTTTTTTAAATGTAACTGAAACTTGGCCCCTAATCTCAAACCACTACTAGAGATGAAATTACATGGGAGATATGGCAAAACAAATACAATTTTATAGGAGTCGACATCTTCATCTCGCATGTTAGTTTATTAATCTCGAGTGCCACGAGAATAGGGGTCCAGATTTAAAAAAAGTTGTCTATGATAAAATTGGCGGTGATGTCACGTTAACATGAATTAAAATTTAAGTTTTGAATATGATTTTTTATTTTATTTCCTCTCAGTAGTTTTGAAAAGCACTATGTCTGCCTCGGTAGAAAGTGCAATTTATGGACTCGTACACTAGAGGGCCTCAACTACGTTTCGGCCCTCTATATGACTCGCCCAAAAATCGCGTACTTTCTATCCTCTGCAACAATGTACTATTTCTCAAAAAATTCCGGAAATGTTGACATTCCTATCTACATATTGAGACGCGAAGTACATAGTTTACTGAAAGTTCTCAAATTTTTAAAAAAAACATTGCGTGCTCGCTACACAAGCCCGCAATGTTGCATACAAATTCCATTACTATCTAGCTTGTAACTTTTTAAAAATTGACAAGGGCCATAATAAAATGAGGGCACAAGTCTTATACATCCATATTTTAGCCTGCCTTGCCTGGAATAGCTTATGTTTTTTTTTTAAACAAGAATTGCGTTTCTCCTAGTCATAAACAAAAAGGCGGTAAGGAGTGATGGTTTTTTCACATGAAGTTTCTGTTTGTATGCAATTCAAAAAATGAGTTCATGCGATGAAGATTTGACTCCAACACAAATTTCGTCTTGCGATCTTTGAGAAAAGCACTATATTTGCCTCGGCAGGAACAGCAATTGCCACTCCTCGGCCCGCAATTTACAACATTTCAAAAAAATACATTATTGTTTTTTCGCGTTTATAATAGCTGGTAAAAAATTAGACTACCCGTGTTTCTCGGTTTTACTTTTTTTAACTTAAATTCGTCGTTAATAATTTATTAAAGAAATAGTCATTAAAAAGACCGTATATACAAAGTTAGGAATACTGATGTCGTGATCTTTGAATGATATAAAATAAAAATAAAGTAACTTCAATCAGAAACAGAACTGACTGTCATGTCATGTCACTTGTCAACCATAACAACTGTAACAACATGAATTCGTCGACTTTGGGCAGATTGCGGCTATCCGCTTTTACAAATCCGTTAGTCACTTTTATTTTAAATAGCGTATATCAAAACAATAGTATTACGAAAATCGAAAGCGTGTCGTTAGAATCAACTAATCCGTCAGACAGATAAAAAATTGACATGACAGTTGTATATTTTTTTCAATTCCTGTAGTAATAAATGGACTAAGGGCACTATAAGTGTATTCCTAACATTCACAACCCAACATTTTTTACTGTTTTTCCTAAATAAAAAAAAACTACTGCATAAAAAAAAAAAATACTGTAATCAGCAGTGTAAAATCTACAAACGGTATTTTATTTTACTACTTTAGCACATATGAATTTTTGTCAATTGCCTACTTCCATGCCTAGGCAATAATGTACTATGTCTGTTCTGTGTACTGACCCTGCATTTTCCGGCGGTGGAAGCGCGGCGAGCCGAGGAAGTTGTTCTTGATGGTGGCCAGCCGCGCGCGCCACGGCGCCGCCGCGCCGCTGCCGCCCGCCACGCCTGACGAACACATTGCATCACAACCTACCAACAATGTACAGGGTGCTACTCGATAAACTGTACATATTGAAAGGGATGAAATTTTAGGTTAATGTATCGGTAAAACAACTTTAAAAAAAAAATTGCGACATTCTTTTTATACATTTTAAGTTTGAAATTACATCAAAAAAGTCATTTTGTTTTCATAAAAGCACGATTTTCTCAAAATTTTGTAGATATTTCACTATTTTTTTTTTTGCTTATTATCATCAATACAGAATGTACTCTAGCAGGATTCTACCTTATGAATAATTAATCGAAAAAATAATACATGAAAACTTAAAAATATAAATGAAAAAGATCAGTCATTATCAACCTCTTTAAGGCCCTACTGATTCATAAGTAAATAGTTCACAGATACCGGACTTTAATACTGCAGGTAATTAATTAATGTTATTTTTATTATTATCTCATAAGGCTTTGTAGTAAAGCTAAATTACCTCCTACATGAGTCAAAATAAAATTGTATCATAGTGTGTATACAATTCGCAGAGAGGTAGTTGTTCATTAGGCATAATATGACTTTTCTCAGACTAATCTGTCTGTTTATCTCTACTCTTTCTCAAATCATTCCCGCACCGAAAACCCCGAGGTATGCTTATTATTATTCCTCCTTTAATTTTAGATCTAAATACTTTAAAAAAAAATGTAAAATATCTGCATTATTTTGAGAAAATCGTGTTTTTATGAAAACAAAATGATATTTTTGCAGTAATTTTCCACAAAAAAAGCAGTTACTCAGTTTTTTTTTAATTGGTCTAATATTGTTATCAATTATTATAAACCTCACTAATGCCAATACTATGCATTTTGTTTTATCTTTTTTGGGCTATTAGATCAAAAGTTACACCGTCACAAGTAAGTGTACTACCCAAACTTTATTAAAAAGTTTGACGATCTGTAAAAAAAAATGTTTTACCGATAAATTAACCTAAAATTTCATCCCTTTTATGTACAGTTTATCGAGTACCACCCTGTATATCTTTAACGAAATGCATAATGTCTTGAATCATAAATAATACGAGTAGTAGGTAAAAGGAGATAGTTTTAACGTCTTTGATTAGGTAAGTACCACTAATTAAGGCAAAGTTCTAGGGATCCTGCCTTTTGGCCGAAATTCATTTGCCAAGTCTTATTTTTCTGTAACTGTAAATATTTCAGGATTTATTTCAGTTCCATCGTGTAGGTATCGGTAGGTATGGTATAGGTTAGGTAGGGTAAGTTTCTTAAAAATCCTGAAATATTTACGGTTACAGAAAAAAAAGCGTTTTGGCAAATGAAACGGTCGGGAAACGATATATTTTGCCAAACATATTTCGCCCATACAAAGGTAACAAAAAGTTCTAACCTAACATAACCTAACTTAAAGATAATAAATGATCTAAAATACGTAATCACAAGATAATTGCTGTTGTAATAAAGGAGTGGAAAATTATTCGATCGTAATTATAATTCGTTTTTATGCTAAACGAGTATTATGCGTTTGGATCGTAGTTAAATAAAATTATGCAAAATAAACGGCGCTCAGCCTGGGAAACGTAAGTCTTAAACCAGAGTGGAACGAACAGTAAAATAAGAAGGGGTCCATATTGGCTCATATAAAATTGGTCTTTAGATTTTTTATACAAATTACGATTTGTGTCTATACTCATCATTCCTTCGAAAAATTTTGCTTATACTTTTTTGTTCATACTTTTTTAACTCATAATCTTCGCAACTCATAATGCATTTTTTTAAGAATCTATTACTTTTTGAGGATTGTTATAAATCTACCCTAACCTAACTAATTTTATCCACACGTAAGATATTTAATAAATTCTGAAAAGTGTACGGTTCCATGAATATTGGCGTTCTAAGTTCAGATGAGTATGAGTTCCGATCATTAGTATTAAAAAATATTATGAAGAGTATGAAGAGTGATCATTATGATGTAAAATGTTATGAGAAAAAAATTCGGAGTTTCAATAATCGAAGTTGCAATTTTATATGAACTTTGGCGCACCCAATAAGAAGTAAGGACGACAGATAGACTGTTAAAATTATAACCTTATTTTTGCTTTCACTAAGTCGAGTAAAAATTGTCACACTGTTACGGGTCAACTTTGCGAAATGAAAGAACTATAAAATAATAATTATATTTTTAATAAACTAAACTAGATTCTTACAACTAACTTAAATTTAATAACTGGGAATTTAACCACTAATTGGAAAATTGCTGTACGTCGATTTTTTGAATAATGTCTTTAGATAAATGTCACGCAAAAAGCTCTTTGTGTCAAACAATAGCCATATTTTTAAGCGTGTCTTATACCAAAAATAAGGCGGCCTTTTTAGTTATAATTATTTGGATATGTCAAGAAACAGAACCCTGGCATGATAAGTATGACATAATATTAGCAAAGTTGCTTGTTACATTGTAACAAGATTTCTCTATTGAACTTAAGAAGGTCAATCAATACAACAATCAATTATAATAAAGTAGTATTTAAATTAATATGCGAGTCATTTTATAGGTCGATAACTGAGTCTGTTCAGACTAATCTTTGGTAGCAAATCCCGTGTGTTTACGGTACGTCAAACGACGTAATAACTCCAGTCAGGCGCAGCGTTGCTGTCGTCAATGCGTGTTAATTGAACAGGTCCCTTCAAGTAAAACACACACGGGATTTGCTGCCAAAGATTAGTCTGAACAGCCTCAGTTAAGCGTTAGATTAGACCTATAATAGCACCTTTAATCAAACTTTGTCCCAAGACTACAAAACCAGTCGCCTGTCGCCTGATTGTTATAAAAATAAAAGTAATTGATGATATTGACTTTTGTACATACATTGATCTTGGTATGAGCGACACTGAAGTTGTGATGCGAAAACATTTTCACTATTTAATTCACTATTATTTGAAGAGAAAGTTGGCAGGGGAATATTATTTTTTTCTAATTAGTGGAGAAATGCCCAACTAAGACTAGATATTGAACGCTAGAAGGGTGGTCGTTCAATACCTACTCAACGATCTTAAAGATTAGATAAAAGTGTGTATGTGAGGGTTAGGGTGGTCCAAAAAACAAAAGTGTGTAATTTTGTTTCTCCACAAGTTTCATTTTAAATCAAAATACACGAAAATACGCTATACGAAGTTTTATTGCAATTGAATAAACTTTACAGGTCGCCCATAATGTTAAAATTGTTTCATATAAAAATGTATAGAGCTTCACACAACAAAGATGTGGAATGAGAAAGTCTTTGGACAGATCATGACCCTGTATCCCGAGCTGCAGCAGGAGGCCAACAATATTCTACTTCTGGTTCTAGTGTTTGCTAAGTTTACTAGATATCGTTTTGTATGAGATTGAGATCTTTAAAAAAACTCTCATCTTCATCAAAATAAAAATTCTCATCATCTTTAGAAGACGTAGTGACTAAGATTGAAAAGGGCATGCTTCAATGGTTCGGTCATTTGGAAAGGATGGATGAAAGAAGATTGACGAAAGAGATATACAGAGCAAAAGTGAGTGGGAGGGTCGGAAGGGGCCGACCTAGGCGTACTTTTTCGAATCAAATCGGAGAAATACTGGAAAAGGGCCGTATCTTAAGTACCCGAAACCGACGTGCATGCATGACTCGATGTATGAATGTGGAAGAAGCGAAAGAGATTTGTCAAGATCGTAGCAGGTGGAAAGAAGTGGTCTCTGCCTACCCCTCTGGGAAACAGGCGTGATTTAATGTATGTGTATGTATGTGAGATCTTTTTGGCATAAACTAAACGCTTTGGGCGACCGGTAAACGATCACATAACAAGTTCAAATTTGACACATAAGTAACTAATTTATAGTAAACAAAAATAAGCCTTGTGGAGGACCCTAGTGAGGGTAAGGTTGGCCTACCTGTGATGGAGCCGAGCGCGGGGAACAAGGCGGGCGGAGAGGCGGGCGGGCCGGGCAGCGACGACCGCTCGCGCACTGCAGCACATTATACATACACGAACTCCGGTTATCTCTCACACAGGACAGTCGGACTGACAGGCCGACAGGGACGCATTTTACAATGACAAAGTTGTATACGTCTCTCGTTAACGTGTAATGTTTTCAACCTTTGGAACTCGAACGTCGAATACAAAATGTGTATAGCTCGTACAGAGATTCGCAAAACAATCGCAACACGGTAATAGAACAAGATTAATGGAGTCGTATTATGTACAGTATTATTTAATTACTTATATTTGTCAATCACATTTAGAAGGCTGCGGCTCCACTGACGCGGAGACGAGCGGAGCGGAGCGGAGCGGAGCGGAGCGGAGCGGAGCGGAGCGGAGCGGAGCGGAGCTGTGCCAATATTAACCAATAGAATCTAAACTAACGCATGCGTCTTCTATTGGTTAGTATTGGCACAGCTCCGCTCCACTCCGCTCATCTCCGCCTCAGCGGAGCCGCAGCCTAACGGTAACCCAAAATTCTCCAAATGTTTGTAGGTATAGATATAGGTATTTTCATATATTTTTTTAAATATCTTTCTTTAACTGTTTAATACGAATGTCACATGCTGTGCAAAATATTTCACAGACATTTTCATCACAAGAGAGCTCGAGATAGTTCTTAATCCACTTATTAATTGTGTTTCTGTCTATTTTATTGTTTGTTATTTTCCCGTTTGTACAATGAAGTATTTATATACATACATACGAGTACATACAAACAATACGTTTATTTTAAAATAACACTTTAGTTTATTAGAAAACACAATAATAGTAATGAGGGCGCCAAAGGACGCTCGGTACAGTTTTAACCTCCTGAGGTCGCTTGTACTAAAAATAGTACAGAATACGGTCATTGAAATACAGACCTAGTGCAAAGAAAATAAATTCGAATTTCTTTTGTTATTATGATTAAAATCAAATTAGAAAATTTAATTTAACCTTGTAAGGCGCACCGTACTACAAGCAGGGAGTTTTTTGTGAGTGGGACTTTGAATCTTCCGTCAAGGCAATAAAGTACAATTACGTTTGTTCGATAGTACCATTTTCAGTTTATGAAGATAGGAAAATACACCTTATTCCCATTGCAATACAGTTCAAATTGAATTGCCTTGATAATGTACATCATAATTATTGCATACTGGGCCTTACTATGTTAATTCATTCACAATATATTTATATTCCATCGTCAAATTTCGTTGTATGGCTTTAGGAGGTAATGGAAGAAATGGATCAAAAACGTACCTCTATGCGACTGGGAGGGGCTGTGGGGCCGCACCGGCACGGGGGACCCCAGCATCGGAGACTCGTTGATGATGATCACCGCTTCTCCTGGCTCGCCACCTGGTGAACAAACATCATCATCATCATTATCATCATCATCATCGTCAATATCATCATCAACTTCATAATTAGCGTCATCATCATCATCATCATTATCACGACCATCATAATTTGGACCGTAGCACCGGAAACGCATTGATAATTATTAACGCGTCTCCTGGCTTGCCGCCTGGTGAACAGTCATCATCATCATCATCATCATCATCATCGAAAACATCATCACATCCATCATCACTTGTCCCTAGAGCCGGAATTTGTTTATAATTATCGTCATAATCATCATCATCATCATCATCATCATCATCATCATCATCATCATCATCATCATAAATAATCATCATCATCAATTTATTTACATTATTTTGAAATATGACAATACTGAAGGCAAAATCAAAGTGGAACTTATTTGACTATGTGTTATAAATAATAATTAGAAAATAGCAACTCCATGGATTCTAGAACCACGGTATACCATCAAAATGCTAACCCTATATATTACAGTAAGCATAGTACATACCTACTCATTAAATAAGATTAACGTAACGTATTATCAAGGTAACGTGTAGATAGGGATAGCCTTACCTAAAAGAAGATTTTTATGATAAAAAATCAGGAATAAATAATAGTTTCTTAGAAAGTAAGTTAAGACTCGCAATCATTATGACCTATAACGTAATTTATGACTATAATTACGGACCCGGAAAATGGTTTCTTGAACTAATTACAAACAAACAAACATATCAACTTACTTATGTTCAGACTTATCGTGGGTCCCGTAGAGTTGGCTCTTTGGTGGTGATGCTCGCGCACTGAGGGTGACGCTGGAAAAATATAAATTAGTAAGCAGTTAAATTTTGTGTAAATCATTGTTTTTTTTCCTCGCATTAAAAGTGAAGGTTGAACCTATCTTAGAGTACTTATAATATGTGTGTAGATAAAGTATTGTACGAGACTCTGCGTAATTGGCATTACGCAACCGTCACGTAATAGTAGTTTACGTGATGGGTTCAGGAGCCGAAAGGCAAATGACCAGCATTACCTTACCTGTAGTAGAAGGTGACAGCGATGACAGCTGTAACGTAATTTCATTACGTTATCGAATATTGTAAGGTAATGAGATTCAAATTTGGAACATCTTCCAAAATTAACAGCTGTCATCGCTGTCACCTACTACCACAGGTAATGCTGGTCATTGCCTACGAATTTTGAACGCGTAATAGAGGACTTATGACATGAGTGTTGATAAAGATAGGTTCGTTACAGAATGACATAAAACAGCCGTATATTGTATTTCTTTTAAGAAAACCCGATACAGTTTTCCCAGCTTCTTGATAGCTTTTGGCTGGCTATCGCTATCACCCTTGCACTCGCAACTGACAGCATATTTGTCACTCGTGTGTCATAGAAAAACGAAGATTGCCGATCGCTATTAAGAAAATGGTCGCACTGTAAATAAGGCAATCGTCGTCACAGTAAAAATAAATAATAAATAAATATCAGGGGACAATGTCACACCAATTGACCTAGTCCCAAACTAAGCTCTAGGCTTGTACTATGGGTACTAGACAACGATATAAATACTTATATAGAGAAATACATACTTAAATACATAGAAAACATCCACGACTCGGAAACAAATGCGCTCATCACACAATTTTTTTGCCAAGATCCATAAACTGAGACATTCATTTCTGTTGGTGGGTGGAAACATTCCCATCCCATTCCAGTCCCAGCCCATCGCCCTTAAGAGTAAGAGGGAAACATAAGACCGATCCTAGGCGATAAAAACCATATCGTTTTTGATTTGTTATAGTATTGTTTTTAATTCGCTGCCATTCATCATGTCAGCCGAAAGACGTCCACTGCTGGACATAGGCCTCCCCCAAGGCTCTCCACTCAGACCGGTCTTGTGCTTTTCGCATCCACCGCGTTCCCGCGATCTTTACTAGGTCGTCCGCGGACGCCACTCAAGAACCTTCTGACCCCATCGGCCATCAGTCCTGCGAGCAATGTGCCCCGCCCACTGCCACTTAAGTTTGGCTATTCTTCGGGCTATGTCGGTAACCTTAGTTCTACTGCGGATATCATCATTTCTGATTCTATCACGCAGAGAAACCCCGAGCATAGCCCTCTCCATAGCCCTCTGAGTGACTTTGAGCTTCCTTATAAGGCCCATTGTTAGCGCCCACGTCTCAGATCCGTAAGTCATCACTGGCAACACACACTGGTCAAAGACTTTTGACTTCAGACACTGCGGTGCCATTACTGTCAAGTAAATAAGAGCTATCAAAACGTTGACAATACGATAACAGGTCACAGACGATATGGTTTTTACCCCCTAGAATAGAAACCCAGGTTTATTGGTACTTACCTAGCGGTGACCCCGGTGTGGCTGGTGTGCCCCCTAAAGACGACACCCGGTGCGGTGTGTGCTGACCTGATATTAAAACAATATATTTGATCAGTAGACTACATTGAATAATGTGTATATTACATATTTTTCACGCCGCTGCTCAGAAACGTGTCGAAAGATGGTCTGTTCTTGGTCCCCGAAACAATCAATAGTTGTACATTGAATGAAATTGTTGGTATGTTCCATTGAGCAAGTCGACCAATCACATCGGCCCGCTGATCACTGATTTGACCAATCAGAACACGACTTGTGCTGCATATGAAATTAAATTGGCCAATGAGAAGTCGTTTTGTTTTTTAATAATATTCATCCCTTCACGGATAGGCAAAGGAATCATATTCCATACAGCCTGTTTGTGTATGTCTGTTTTTAATCATCTGAAATATAGTTCTGGCACGGTCAGAGTCGTCAGTTTAAAAAACGCCTTTGAATGACTGGCCACTAACAACGGTATCGTTAAAAAAGAAAGTAAAAATTAGCGGAAGAGCGTAAAAATGTTAGTGTGTTGTAAATTTATTATAAGAATTGATTTTTATTTCCTCGCAGTAGTCGTGAAAAGCACTGTGTTAAGCCTCGGCCGAAAGTGCAATAGATGGACTCTACTCGAACTAACTCGTCCATCTATTGCTTATAGATGAATTAGCGAGAGCGTGGAATTGCATGTGTAGTGGTAGTACAGTCAACAGCATAAATAAGTGATCATTTATGTACCTTGTCGCTTTCAATCGTGTCACAATTTTGTATGAAATTTCAAACACGACGTTAAAGTGACAAGGTACATAAATGATCACTTATTTATGATGTTGACTGTACCGTTCGCATGAAAGGGAAAACCATTTAAGTTTTTTCTAAATTTAATGAGATTACCTCTTTTGCTTTTAGTCGCTATACTTTATTTAAATTTTCATCTTAAAGGTTGAAAATTGCTTATGTATGGGGCAGATGAAAATTATATAAATATAGTTCTCCTGACGACTTCTTGATCAAAATCGTCTACTGCCGACGGACGAGTAGGTACGTAACTTTTTCTTATTCGGAGAGGGGAATTTTTTCGTTGCTTTGAATTTGTCACTCTTACTCTCAGTCATAATTTTATAAATAGTCGAGAGAGAAACACCTGTAGCTTTTTCAACTAATTGGCCAGCGGTGTAAGGTGAATTTAAATTTTTCATTAGTTCAAGTTCAAAGTATTTATGACAGTTAAAATTATTTGTTTACTTTGACTCTCAATGGGACCAAAATTACTGCTTCTTTCTGCCATCATTTTTGCAAACTGTGAAACTTACAGTCGTACGTGCCCAGCCAAAATAATTCTGAAAATTGCGAGAATACAATAAAATAAGCCGTACCTATATTTTAGTGCATTGTAAAAAGTATTTAGAATTTGACGCTGACATTATTTTTGTACTTACTTATTTAATATATAACAATACTCTTTTTATGCTGATGGTATGAGAAGTTGACGAAAGGGGTTTGGGTAAAAGTGTTGTCATTTGTAAAATTCATACATTTTCAAGGTGAGCGGCCATTTGTAAAAGTGGTAAATTATGATAGAATTATTAAAAATAAACATATTTTGTTATGTAATGTAATACTCTTAAGTGCATCGGAGCGGAGATAATTAAATATTCATACTTGGGCGTACTTTTGTACTAAAAACTGAACACTTAAATCCTTAAAATTTCCGCTCCGATATTATTTAACGCCATAAATTATATATATCTATGTGTATTTAGAGGTCCTCTAAATAACTATGTAAAAATCATCCACGGCCGCTGAAAAAAAATATGACAATATTCTTCAAACAAATTTACCCAATGCCCTTTAAATATAGAATGCCTGCAAACTCATATTACCATTACATATGCAATTCCACGCTCTCGGTAATTCATCTATACATTTTAACCTCTGCAACAATGTACTATTGTATCACAGCGTATTAAAAAGTGTAAACTACTGCAAACAGATTTAAATGTACATTCTCAGCCCAGTCTACGCCATTAATGGATGTGAATGTACAAAAAGGCCCCTTGACACCTTTAATAGATCCTAGCAATGGATCATAGTGGACGGAATCTCAAGATGCATTAATACGACTCTAATGCTAGGGCCACACACATCGCGATTACGCGAACATTCGCTTTATCGCGAAGTGTGTAGCCGAATATTCGCGAATGCTTCGGCACTTCGGGCGAAGCCGCAGACACTCCGCCCACTGTCGGTAAACTCGCGCACATCAAAGGATTTTATCGCGATGAACTTCGCTTGCGTGACTACACTCCGGCGTCGTGCGTAGCGGGGGGAATCAACTTTTCGACATGTTTCACAAATTATATGTTTTTAAACTATGGATTTGCTAACGACGTGGCTTATACACTTATTAAGTCAGACAAATAGGCTAACATCTGAAATGATTTTATTTAAAATAGTAGAGCTTCAAATAATAATATAGTTGGTAACGCAGGGGACAATGTTGTCCCTACGTTTTGTATGGAAAATGTGCATTATCCCCTGAGTTACCAGGTTTTTTGGAAGATTAAAAAATATTTGAGGTGTTTAACGTTTAATCTGATTTTAATATTCATACATTATTATTAATCATAAGTCACCAGGAAAGTTTTAATACCGCAAAAGAAAAGGAGTACCTTAAAAGTTGATTCACCGAGCGGAACTAGCGGACGTATTGCTTTATTTGTTTGCGAGTTAATCTGCTGTTGAAGATTTAATATGAATTGGAGTAATGACATAATTTTAGAGTTTTTTAATTACGAGGATTAGGTATATTGTTTAGTGCCATAAATAGCGACAGATTTTTCCGCGATAAACTATTGCGACATTTCTTTGTTTGCAGTGAGGCCATGCACAATGCCGTAGGCCGAAGACGAGCTTTATAGGGGTTACTAACAAAATTCCCTTTTCGCTAATTGACAATATAGCTCAAACGTCTGGATTGTGTAATGTCTTTGTTGCTATATAGACATGAACGCTAAATGTATCTTTAGCAAAACGTCTGGGTCTTAGAATGTTACAATTTAAAATACACTAGTAGCGAAACGTCTTTATCTTAAAATGACTTTATTACATAGACATAAAAGCTAAATGGCCCGGTAGCGAAACGTTTGTATCTCAAAATGTCTTAATTACTAAATAGACATGAACGCCAAATGGCCGGTTAGCAAAATGTCTGGATCTTAAAATTGCGTATTAATAAGACATTTGATAATTAAAATCAACAAATTTTACTAACTCGTTTTGTGGTCATGACAATTAACTAATTTTACTTTCGGCTAATTAGGAACCTATTGTAACTATACGGACTATTTTAATTTCTACACGTTTTGCTACTAAGTCGTTCTGTGTTCATGTCAATGAACTAATTTTACTTTCGGCTAATTAGGTATTTTAATCATACAGACTATTTATATTTCCAAACGTTTGGCTACTAGCTCATTTTAATTCTGAGCCGTCCTGCTTAATTGACACTTTGCTGACTGAGTATTCTACTTTCATGTCGTCCAGCTGAATTGACACTTTGCTGACTGAGTATTCTACTTTCATGTCGTCCAGCTGAATTGACACTTTGCTGACTGAGTATTCTACTTTCATGTCGTCCAGCTGAATTGACACTTTGCTGACTGAGTATTCTACTTTCAAGTCGTCCAGCTGAATTGACACTTTGCTGACTGAGTATTCTACTTTCATGTCGTCCAGCTGAATTGACACTTTGCTGACTGAGTATTCTACTTTCATGTCGTCCAGCTGAATTGACACTTTGCTGACTGAGTATTCTACTTTCATGTCGTCCAGCTGAATTGACACTTTGCTGACTGAGTATTCTACTTTCATGTCGTCCAGCTGAATTGACACTTTGCGGACTGAGTATTCTACTTTCATGTCGTCCAGCTGAATTGATACTTTGCTGACTGAGTATTCTACTTTCAAGTCGTCCAGCTGAATTGACACTTTGCTGACTGAGTATTCTACTTTCAAGTCGTCCAGCTGAATTGACACTTTGCTGACTGAGTATTCTACTTTCAAGTCGTCCAGCTGAATTGACACTTTGCTGACTGAGTATTCTACTTTCATGTCGTCCAGCTGAATTGACACTGCTGACTGAGTATTCTACTTTCAAGTCGTCAGCTGAATTGACACTTTGCTGACTGAGTATTCTACTTTCAAGTCGTCCAGCTGAATTGACACTTTGCTGAGTATTCTACTTTCAAGTCGTCAGCTGAATTGACACTTTGCTGACTGAGTATTCTACTTTCATGTCGTCCAGCTGAATTGACACTTTGCTGACTGAGTATTCTACTTTCAAGTCGTCCAGCTGAATTGACACTTTGCTGACTGTTTATTTTACTTTTATGTCATCTAGTTGAAATGGTCGTTTGGCGATAAAGACAATTCGATAGTAACCCGTTTTATTGCAATAATTCTATCGCGATGTGTGTGGCTTTAGCATAACAAACAAGAGAGGTGATAACTTACTGGGTGACGCGCAGAGCTGAGGCGAACTCCGCCCTTCCCGCCGGCCGGCAGACCTGCTGCGACCAAACCTGTCTCAAATCAGTTGTTACGACGCAAAACTTTATCAGAGGTCGGGATTTTCACGGTAAAACATAAGACTGTCGCAATCTAGCTAGTTTTAGACGTGTCTTTTATCGATATCGATATCGATACATAAATTCACGCCCCCATTCCCAGAGTGGGGTAGGCAGAACTACAGAATTACCAACAACTCTAAAAAAGTTGATGATAATTCTGTATCCACATTTTGCACAATAAGGCTAAGATGTTTACCAGCGTATTAGTGACAGGTTGCAAGCCCATCGCCTAACAGTACTACAAGCCTTTATTCCCGTAGTCGCCTCTTACGACATCCACGGGAAGACACGGAGTGGTCCTATTCTAAGCCGGCAACCACACAGCTAAGTAAGGTTGTTAAATAACATAAGCTGGGGCCCTAACATGCCTGCGTTTATCGCGTGACAGTGTCAAAAGGGAAGTTGTTAAAATCGATATTCTAATTTATACACACACATACACTCACGCCTTCATTCCCAGAGTGGGGTAGGCAGGGCTACAGGATTACCAACAACTCTAAAAACTTGTTGTTAATTATGTAACCACATTTTGCATAAGATGGCATTTTGAGGCTAAGATGTTTACCAGTGTATATTAGTGACAGGTTGCAAGCCCATCGCCTAACAACACTACAAGCCTTTATTCCCTTAGTCGCCTCTTACGACATCCACGGGAAGACATGGAGTGGCGCTATTCTAACCCGGCAACCACACGGGGCCACGGTTCTGGAACCAGTAATAGACATGAGCCAATAATGGACACTTGATTCTTATTTTACACACAATATCGATGATTATTATATAAAAAAAGCTCAGGTTCACTTTGTTCATATTCCCATCTCGTCCACATTCCCAACTCGTCGACATACCAATCCCAAATTGTCCACTTCCTATCTGGTCTACATTCCCAACTCTTCCGCATTCCCAACTCGTCCTCATTCCCAACTCGTCCTCATTCCCAACTCGTCCACATTCCCAACTCGTCCTCATTCACAACTCGTCCTCATTCCCAACTCGTCCTCATTCACAACTCGTCCTCATTCCCAACTCGTCCACATTCCCAACTCGTCCTCATTCCCAACTCGTCCTCATTCACAACTCGTCCTCATTCCCAACTCGTCCACATTCCCAACTCGTCCTCATTCCCAACTCGTCCTCATTCACAACTCGTCCTCATTCCCAACTCGTCCACATTCCCAACTCGTCCTTATTCCCAACTCGACCGCATTCTCAATTAGTCCACATTCCCAACTCGTTCTCATTCCTAACTTGTCTGAACGAAATGGGAAGTGCACAAAGAGAAATGTGGACTAGATGGGAATGTGAACGAGATGGGAATGAGGACGAGATGAGAATGAGGACGAGATGGGAATATGGACAAAGTGAACCTGAGCGAGAAAAAGTCATGCCGATATATTTACATTATTATCAACTCGTATCACTGTCACAAACCAAATATTATGGCATGTGCTGCTGTGTGTACTGACGTGGACTTCGAACAAGAAATTTCATCTGTCTCGATGTAATTTTATACAAACCTCAAGTAAAATTTTGTATTTTTATTTGGTATCGATAACAAAATCGAACACTAGTTTGATTGCGACAGTCTTATGTTTTTCCGTGAAAATTCCGACCTCTGCACGTTTTAAAAGGGCGAATAGACTCTCGCCTCTCATATTTCGTGACGCACGATTTTAAACTTAAACGTGAAGAGAATTAAGTTCAAACTCATACATCTCGAAATATCAGATACGAGTTTCCTTCAAAGTAGTAACGATATTAATAAACTCAAAGTAAACGTCAAGTTATAGGAAACTGTAATTTTTTACGCATCTTGAGATGAGCATTATGCCGGCTGTACACAATCTGCGAGACTCTCGGACAAAATCCAACCGCGACAGAGCAGGGAGATTGCGAGATGAGACGAGAGCGAGTGAGACAACACGAGAGCAGTATGTTCACACTCGCTCTTGGCCTGTCTCGGGATGTCGACGAGTGTTTACAGCCGGCATTACGGCCGAGTTTATTAATACGGCCCGCAGAGGGGTTTGTTAAATCATTTTGACAACATTTTTTTAAAGTAGCTAAATTGCGCATGGCATTTGTTCATTCATAATCGTTTATTTTCGTAATCGCTTTTATTCATGTAGCGATTTTTTATTTTTCGTTATTTAGTGTTCGGTAATTTTTACGATTCCCATTTTTTCCCATCTCCAATTTTCCCAATAGTAAATACATCGTAATGTGTATAATCTTCATTACAACCCAGGAATAGGAGCTCCGCCAAGCGGAGCTCCATCTACTCTATGAGATTAGATAAAGAAAAAATGCGACTTATAAAATAATATATACGTAATTTCAGCGATTGAAACGTGTCGTGACAAATACCGTCCTCTTAAAGGTGGGGCTACATCTTATCGCAGCATGGTTCCATGAGCGTGTCAGTAACGCGTGTCAGTACCAGTTTATTTGTCACTAGCTGTTGCCCGCGACTACGTACGCGAAAAAAAGTAAAACATAGCCTATGTTACTCAGGGTTAATGTAGCATCCTAATGGTGAAAGAATTTTTGAAATCGGTCCATTAGTTTTTGAGTTTATTCGTTACAAACATACACACACACAAAAATACAAAAATACAAATCTTTCCTCTTTATAATATTAGAATAGATATAGATGTTACGAGGTACTGTCGCGATGTGACCCATTCCGAGCGCATGATTCACACTGTCCACATTTAGCGTAACAAATCCTGTTAATTCGACACGCAGTCGGATCAGATGGAGCCCTATAGTGTGGCCCCACCTTAATAGTTGAAATTTTACACAGGGTGTGTATTTCTATTGACGTAGCGTCGTCGGAACAAATGATAAAAAATATATTAAACTAAAAATTAAAGAGGACCCTCATAAAATAATCGTACTGTCTTCATATGTTAGTCCGATAAGCACTTAGCGGTTTTTTTTTTACATATAGCAACACTATTCCGTACCTGAACTGTGACCTTCGCGGCGTGATGGGCGATCCTTCGCTAATCTGTCCAAAATGTGTGGATTGCCCGTTTACCTGAAAATATCAATAATATACAAATTAAAAAACTGATTCAAGAGTGCGATACGTATTATATAGATAAATAATACTTATATACAAGATACAGAAAAAAATACTTGCGCTCATCACACAAACATTTGTCATTCCGGGAATCGAACCCGAGATCGCTAGCTTCGCAGGCAGGGTCACTACCAACTAGGCTTACTGCGTCTTCACAATCAGTATCAACCGTATTGACACAATCAGTTCTTGTAATTGGGTCAGTCAAATATTCTTTGTACATTTAAGTATGTCTTAGTTATACAACACTGTTAAACCAAAGCCCTATTTATTAATCAATGGATTAATTATCAGTACAAGTGAAAATAAACTATCCAAATCAGGATAACATTTTTGCCAAAAATACTGGTAACTTAGGGGACAAACCACTATTTTCATACAAAATTGGGGACAACATGGTCCACTGAGTTACCAGTGAAAGAAGAAATTTTTATTGTTTAATAAATATATTTACCGGGTCATAGAATTCACTGTTTATCTGTGTAATAAAAACACGCAATATTTTAAAGAAAACCCATTTAGTTTTTCTTAATACTTTAAAACTATCCAAACTTGAAAAAAATTGTGTACAAAGAATAGTTGATTGAACCAATTGACAACGTCAGTCTTTACCATTGACTAAATCAGTCTTTATAATTGACAACGTCAGTGATTATAATTGCTAACGTCAGTCTTTATAATTAACAGTTATTATAATTGACAACGTCAGTCTTTGTAATTAACAAAGTCAGTGTTTGTATTTGGCGTCAGTCTTTATAATTGACAACGTCAGTGATTATAATTGCCAACGTCAGTCTTTATAATTAACACAGTTATTATAATTTTAACGTCAGTCTTTGTAATTAACAACGTCAGTCTTTATAATTAACACAGTTATTATAATTGACAACGTCAGTCTTTGTAATTAACAAAGTCAGTCTTTCTATTTGACGTCAGTCTTTATAATTGACAACGTCAGTGATTATAATTGACAACGTCATTGTACATCATTGTCAACATCAGTCCTTGTAATCGTCATCGTCAGTCCCGCGCTAGCGTCAGGCGGCGCACCCGGCAGGTGTCGAGGCGCTTGCGCGGCGGGTCGGCGGGCGGCGGCGGCGCGGGCGGGCGCGGCTCGTCGTCGCGGGCGGGGCGGCGCCGCTTGCGCTCCAGCAGCAGGAAGTAGATCACCTTCTCCGTGTTGTGGCTGCAAATAACGGGTACGACAATTAGCCCCAGCCATTGTGATTTGCATCTGGCTTAGGCATCGAAATATAATATGGAAGGGTAATCTCAAACAAAAACGACTGTCAAATCTGCTCCAAAACACTCACTTTTTGAAAGGAAAGAATCTTATTTATCGAGTGGTTTCGATAATCAACTAAATAATAATTGAGTTAAAGTTTGAATAGACAGTAATGTCAGATATTGATATAAAGTTTGAATAGACAGTAATTTCAGTAAGGTTTTATACCGTTGACTTGAATTGAATTGACTTCTTATCTGCCTACTGTGTATTTATTACGTTCTGTGTTCAAAATCACCAATTATTATTTTGTAATAACTTACTGGGGACTTAGGAGATCTTGGATCAACTTGTCACGCTGTTTGAAACATCCCAAACTGCATATAGCCTGAAACATAACGTTAATATTATACATTACCTCTTAACGGTCAAAGAACAATGCCACACAAATTGACCTAGTCCCAAACTAAGCTCTAGGCTTGTACTATAGGTACTAGAAAATTAAATACATAAAAAACATCCAAGGCTCAGGAATAAATACTCGCGCTCGTCATAAAAATATCTGGCAATGACATTTGAATCCGGGACCGTTCGCTTCGTACGTAACTGCCCGCTAACGTATCATCAATCCTCAATAATAGTACGTATGTATGTATGTAAACACATAATTGTACAAAACAAAAACAATATAATTAAGTTAAAAAAAGATTTACAAAGGGGTAAGGAATAGATCATAGTGATGGTGTGCAGCCTCCACATTGGCCAACACCCTGATCTGCACCACCTCTAACATGGGCAGCTCCTGCTCCAGCTAATTGACATAGTCAGTCTTTGTGATAGACGTCAGTCCTTTTTATTGACAACGTCAGTCTTTATAATTCACAACGTCAGTCTTTGTAACTGACAACGTCAGTCTTTGTAATAGATAACAGTCAGTCTTGGTAATTGACATAGTCAGTCTTAATGATAGACAATGTCAGTCTTTGTAATTGATAACATCAGTCTTTATAGTCAACTCCTGGTCCAGCTCGCCTCATCTTTACAGTCACCCAGGAATTCACAAGGCCTCTTATCAACTACTAGTATATACCTGCAGAAAGTCCGAATCTGCTGCCACCGCGTTGGCCAGCACAATGGCCTGCACCATCTCCATCATGGGCAAATTGCAAAAATTGGAATCACCAGAGCTCTCATGACAATTTTGAACCTTGCTTGGGGAATCCACGAGGTCTCTATTCAAGCGAACTACTAGTATATACCTGTAACACATCAGGGTCTACAGCCTCCGCGTTGGCCAGCACCCTGGTTTGGACCACCTCCATCATGGGCAGCTCCTGTTCCAGCTCGCCTCGTCCTCCCGCTGTCACCCAGCTGTTCCTCGTTATTTCTGCCAACTGGAATGAAGGGAAGGTCGAAGTTATAAAATTCTACTAAATATAAATGCGAAAGTTTGTGTGTGTATGTGTGTGTTAGTTTCTATCTACTTCTACTAAATATATAAATGCGAAAGTTTGTGGGTGTGTGTGTGTTAGTTTGTTACTCCTTCACGCTGCAACGGCTGGACGGATTTGAATGAAATTTGGAATGGAGATAGCTTATACCCTGGATTAACACATAGGCTACGTTTCATCCCGGAAAATTAAAGTGTTGAGGGAATAAGCATAATCGAAATCTAGGCGGAAGAAGTCTAGTCTATCTATATTATATGAACGAACAAACTGACGGGCGGATTGATCAACGCGCAGCCTCAACCGCTGGACCTAGGAACTTGAAATTTGGAGGGAATATTCCTTGGTTATCCTAGGGGTGCACTAAGAAGGGATTTCTAGAAATTCATCCCCTAAGGGGTTAAAATAGGGGGGCGTCCTCTAGTATTTTGTGAAGGCTTTTGTACAGATAAGTGAAACTCTCAGCCTTGTCGAAAGACTAATCAAAATATCCGGTCAAGTGCGAGTCGGACCCGCGAACCGACGGTTTCTTATTGTAGCACAGTAGGTATTATTTTATTTAAATAAATAACAGGGTACAATCTCACACAAATATATAGTGTGATTACAAGACAACAATAAACATATTTATAATGATATAGAGAAATAAATACTTAAACAATACATAGCATTCACCCAAGACTCGGAACAAATACTCGCGCTCATCATAAAAATGTCGATCATGTGACCTTCATCATCAATCATCATTTCGGCCATAGGTCGTCCACTGCTGAACATAGGCCTCTCCCAAAGATTTCCACCTCACCCGGTTGGAATCGGCCTGCATCCAGCGGGTCCCCGCGGACCTGACCAAATCGTCCGTCCATCTCGCGGGGGGTCGCCCTACGCTGCGCTTACCGGTACGTGGTCTCCACTCGAGAACTCTACTGCCCCAGCGGCCATCAGTCCTTCGAGCAATGTGGCCTGCCCACTGCCACTTCAGCCTGCTAACCCGATTAGCTATGTCGGTTACTTTAGTTCGTCTACGGACCTCCTCGTTCCTGATTCGATCTCGTAGCGAGACACCAAGCAAAGCTCTTTCCATGGCACGCTGAGTGACTCTGAGCCTATTCAGAAGGCCAACAGTTAGAGACCACGTCTCGGCACCGTAGGTCATCTTGGTAACACACACTGTTCGAAGACTTTAGTCTTCAGACACTGAGGTATTTTGGATGAGAAGACGCTGCGTAACTTCCCGAACGCTGCCCAGCCGAGTTGGATTCGTCGAGTAACCTCCTTCTCGTAGTTGGATCTTCCTAACTGGACCGATTGTCCCAGATAGACATAATCGTCCACCACTTCGAGAACCGAGTTTCCCACTGATATTGGGGTAGGCGCTACATGGACGTTCGACATAATTTTCGTCTTGTCCATGTTCATTTTGAGGCCTACCTGTTGAGAAACTCGATTGAGGTCTTCGAGCATTTTGCCGAGGTCGTCCAGCGATTCCGCCATGACCACGATATCATCGGCAAACCGGAGATGAGTGATGTATTCGCCGTTTATATTGATGCCAAATGCTTTCCATTCCAGGAGTTTGAAGGCATCTTCCATTGCATTGGTGAAGAGCTTCTTTCTTCTGATGAGGGACTTGTGGACGATAAACCCGACACCACCTTGGGACTGCTGGTCGCCGTCCCGGTGATAGAGTAGGTTGCCGGACTTCAGGACTATCGTGTCCTCCCCCTGTCTTCGGACTTCGGATAGCCCTATGATATCCCAGTGCAACCTACCCATCTCTTCTTCCAGCTCAGCGAGTCTTTCATCTGTCCTCAGTGTGCGATTGTTGTATGTCACCAGTGACAGCCCAGGTCGGTTGTCCGTTTTTGCATAGCCAGGGGTCGTCCGACGGAGTCGTGTCGCCTGGGGATTCTTAACACCCCGGGCTCCAGCGCTCGACCGACGCCCGTCGTCAGCGCCGGTTCTGCAACCGGAGCCGCCAGGCACTTGGGGCCATGTACGCCAGAGCCTCGTTCGTTATTTATCAGGATGCACCGCGAGCAGGTGAGGTTGGCTTGGGCCCCGAGAGATGGTATTTGGGGCCCCTTACATCCCCCCATGTGACCTTGCACCAACCAAACTTTCTGACCAAAATTTTGTTTTCGGTTTCGGCCTAGTTTCGGCCAAGTAACGAGTTTTGCCCGAGTTTTGGTTTCGGCTACAATCCGGCCGAAAATATGTTCGGAAGATTTCGCGCTGCGATTGGGCATGTTCGGTGTACGACAATGCGAGCGACGAAGTGTCACTGTGACGCGTCCGCGCTCACAGTCGTGTCCAGACTTGCTTGAATTTGCATCAGTTGCTTGTTTTAGTTGTGGAAGTACTTGATAATTACTTAAAGTGTCAGAGAAACAGAAACTGTAATGATTAATATGTGATGTAATCTGAAATTCAGTTTCGGTTTCGGCCACTAAAACTAGTTTCACTTGGACACTACTGATCAGTGCTTAGGCATACCAAGGGTGAAGGGACCTGGGTATAGTCCATTCGCTTAGATAGTGTCGCTACACTCGCACGTACTTGTGGTTATTGTAATATAATACGAGTATAATTCTAAGTCTAAGAAATTCACTTGAGGCGTAACACCCGCAAGTGAATTTGGCAGTTAACATCCAATTATATTTGTATTTTATTACAATAACGACACGTATGTGTGAGTGTAGCGACACTATCTAAGCGAATGGACTATATTTCTAGTATTCTTAAAAATTTTAATCTGGTCACATTCCATCAAAAAATGTACTACACCTTCTGTTTTATTGCACTTAACTTACAATAATTTTTTTAATGCGCAATTTGACCAGATATTACACGTAATGCTAGCCCAAGCCAGTCCCTGAGGGGACTGGAAACCATAAAGATATAGAAATGATACGTACTGTCATCCTTTTCTCAGGGTTGACTTCAATCATGCCTCGTAAAATCAGCTGGCATTCAGGAGGCACAAATTGAGGCACAAGGAACGTTCCGCGTTTAACCTGAAAAAAAAACGTCCATAGCAATTTTAAATTAAATTTAATATGGAGAGTGCTTGAGTCCTAGGGAATACAGTGAACTTTTACAAGTTATAAGTAGAAGTTAAAAGTAACACATCAAGTTATTATACTTTTGTGGTGTCAGCTAGCCGAAGCCTAGGAATTGCCAATATGACACACCTCGGCCAAAATTTCTCCCTTAAAAAGGTTGACGCCTCTTTAATATTAATATGACCTCGTGTGATGAAAGCTCAAGTATATATACTTGAGTACATGGTATACGATTGGATTCTAGGGCTGCTTATCGAATAACAATTAAAGCTCTAATACACAATGATTCACAGCAATTTATACCTTGCAACGATCGGCAATGATAGTTGCCTTACTATAATTTCGTTTAATAGAAAAAGACGAGAGAAATATGTAACTGTGCCATTAGTTTCGTTAGGAACAAGTTAACCATAAGAGCCCTTTAGCACTTTAACTAGTTTTCTCCTCAAAATCACACAAAATTCACTTCGCGATGTTTTGTACCTTTTCAAGCAATTGTCTTAAGTTGTCGTCATCGAACGGTAGGGCGCCGACGAGCAAGGCGTACAGGATAACACCGCAGGACCACACGTCGGCTCGGCGCCCATCGTATTTCTCACCCTGCAATTCAATATTTCAATTTTTGTTAAACACATTTTGTTTGTAAATAAACCAGATAGGTATTTGTTCAAATTTTGACAGGAGATTTAGTGCTGCCATTTTAAGAAAAACTTATACCCCACAATATTTTTTTGTTTCGAATAATTTCATTCTGGTTCTTTGAAAACAGCTAATAGAATAAACAAGTTACAATTTTATTTCATATGGCAGGAATTTAATTTACACTGCATCGCTTCGGTTTCAAATTTTAACTCAGACAATTAATATTGAGGTCTGAGTGGAGAGCATTGGGGGAGGCCTATGTCCAGCAGTGGACGTCTTTCGGCCGACATGATGATGATGATGATGATGATGATGAATTAATATTCATACAATTATCCGTCTATTAGTAAAATTCTACCGTTGTAAAAGTAATTTTTTACAGTTGGAAACTTTCAACTTATCCATTTTACATTTTAAATTATTAACATACATGTATAATAAAAAATCCAATACATCCCTACCTCTGTGATTATTAACATTGTTTTATTTACATAAATTTCCGCAAGGTTTTTAATTTTAAAGTATGTTAATAGTTACTTTAATTAATAAAACAAAACGTAATAAATAAAGATAAAAAACTAAAATGTCTGTCAAAACGGAACGCTTACAGTGTGACCACTTTATATGTAACTTCAATTACGAGGAAACTTAAGTAAGTAGGAAAGAGTTATGTTACAAATTAATACAATAAAAAATAGTACATTGTTGCCTAGGCGCGGAAAGTAAGGGATTTCCTGACGAGGTGGTTAGCGGGCCGAGCAACAGCGAGGCCTGCTAAAATACGAGTCAGGAAATCCTCGTTTCCGCCGAGGCATACATAATGCTTTTCTCAAACAATGCGAGGAAATTATACAAATACATGACTATATTTTTTTTTAAAAACCTTTGACAAATTCGGAGAGGATGTCTGTTTGCGTCATACGAGTATTAGTTAAGATAGTTTCACGCACAACGAGCCGCCGCCCGCCGCCGCAGAGCCCCGCCGCGCCGCCGCCCCTCACTGCGCCCCCACAAGTTGGGTGTACGCGATTTTTTTCATGGTCCTTTCGATTTTATACGCAATAGAGAACACTTTTGAAAAAACAATATGGCCATGGACGGAAAGTGTTTTCATATGTTTTTTTTACTCCTAGGAGTAAAAAGAGGCATTTTCCGTCCATGTATTTCAATCGGAAAACCGTTATTTCCGAGCATGTTTGAGAAAACCCATTTACTCCTATTAACTGGTTGCTCCTATTATTATTTGTAAGTAAGTAAAAACATCAATATCTTATGGTGCTTTCAATGCACTAGGACACATCAATTACATTATTTAACATACAATTGCTACGTGAAATTAACAGCAGATACGCGTCATTACGAAATAAAATAGCTTTAATTATTAAAATATTATATTGAAAAAATGTATTTCATTCGTTTTCATTAAGGTTTACTTAATGTTATTATGTGGAGAAACCACAATTGAAATAGCAACACTGCGATCATCAAACGTCACTCCAACCGGAATGCCGATATAACCCAACCAGGTAAAATAGTTTAGTACGATTGCACTAAAATGAGACAGACAGCGGAAACTCGTCAAGAGTAAAAAAGACAGCCGACAAATAACCCTTGAACTTTACAATACTTAATTTGTGAGGGTTTATTCAATTCAATCAACGGCCAACGGTTGCTGTGATTTTGTATAACCGTCGAAACCCCGAAACGTTAATTTGTAGTAAACATAGTGTGATTTTACGTGCTGTGAAAGTTAGAACGACTCAAAGTGACAATGAAGTCCGCAAAATCTAAACAGAGACTGAACGAAATGCGTACACCAGCGCGAAGTAAGCAAAATGTTCAAGGGGATCGTGACCCTGTACAAGTATTTTGCCGGTTACGTCCCATGCAAAGGGAGTCTGATATGTCCTGTATGAAGATAATTTCGCCAACTACAGTGCTTTTGACCCCTCCCACAACGGCACTGAGCTACAGAAATGAGAATATGAAGACTATGAAATACACTTTCAAAGAAGTATTCCCGCCAGAAACAGCACAGCAAGAAGTCTTCGATAAAGTGGCCTATCCGCTAGTAGAAGGCCTAATCAAAGGTAAAAATGGCTTGTTATTCACCTACGGCGTCACTGGCAGCGGGAAGACGTTCACGATGACTGGTGAGCCTCTAAATTGCGGAATTTTACCAAGGTGTTTAAACATCATATTTAAAACGATAAACGACTACCAAGCGCACAAATACGTGTTCAAACCTGACAAAATGAACATGTTCGAAATTCAAACCGAGGCAGAAGCCATGTTGGAGAGGCAGAAAGATCTTCATAAGTTCAAAATGGGGAAGAAAAACAATTCCAATCCTGATTTGGCGATGGCTTCTATGGAGGTGACTAAAGTAGAAGGAGTTAATGAAGATAACCAATATGCTGTCTTCGTTTCATATGTAGAAGTTTACAATAACAGTGTGTTTGATTTGCTTGAAGATGGCCCTCCGTCCAGCAAGACCTTACTTGCTAAAATTGTAAGAGAAGATGCGGCACACAACATGTATGTCCATGGAGTGACGGAGATAGAAATTAAGTCGTCAGACGAAGCATTTGACGCATTTTATTTGGGCTTGAAACGGAAAAGGATGGCTCATACAACACTTAACGCAGAATCAAGTAGAAGCCACTCTGTCTTCACGATAAGACTGGTACAGGCACCTGTAGACGAGGTAGGTGAAGCTGTAATCCAAAATAAAAAATTCCTCTCCATTAGCCAAATTAGTCTAGTTGACCTAGCTGGAAGTGAACGGACAAACAGGACGAAAAACACTGGCCAGCGGTTACGGGAAGCTGGTAACATCAACAAGTCTTTAATGACACTCCGGACCTGCCTTGAAGTGTTACGGGAAAACCAAGCTAATGGAGCAAACAACATGGTTCCGTATCGAGAGTCGAAGATCACACATTTGTTTAAGAATTTCTTTGAAGGTGAAGGCCAGGTCCGTATGATTGTGTGCGCTAATCCTCGAGCGGAGGATTACGATGAGACTCTCCAAGTCATGAGGTTTGCAGAAATGGCAGCTGAGGTAGAAGTAACAAAAGCTCAAGTAAATGATGTTGCATCATCCATGGGTCTGATGTCAGGGAGAAGAAAGGCTAACAGACTGTTTGCAACAGCACGGGACAACTTGGCCCGGGCTGATGCAAAGGAGCTGGAATTAGACTTGGGTCTGGTCTACAGTCTTGGGCCTGACTTCCCAAGTCTAGAACTAAACAGTTCTCAAGCTAGTCACATAATCAAAGAACTCATGGCGCATTTGGAAATGCGATTGAACCGGCGTGAGACGTTGAAACGGAGCAAGGCATTGAAAGATGAACGCTTCAGAGCAGCCTTGATTGATATAGAAAAAGAGTCTCTTGAAGTTAGGAATGAGAATGCCGTATTAAAAGGACAGTTAGCTGCATCTGAAAGACGGATCAGAGCTTTGGAAGATAGGCTAACAGCAACTGAAAACGAGTCTTTATCCAACAAACGAAAACTCAACGAACTTACTGACTACACAAGCACTCTTAAAAGAGATTTACAAGAGAAAGAACTACAACTTAGCCAGAATAAACTAGAAAAGGAGAAGATGAAACGTATTTTGGAAAGGAAATACAATCACAAAGTTGCTGCTGAACATGAAAAAGTGAAGGAAATACATTGTGAGAAAGAAAAGCTACGGAACGCGATTGAAGATAAAGAAAACAGACTTAGGATCATCGCTGAGGCGTTAGAACGGGGAGATGGAGAACGGGACATAAAAAGTACAGGAGAATTTGCAGCACAGACTAGCGTTAGAGACTACACACCTGGTTCGACACCTAGAGCTTTGCCTGCCCATTTGCTAACTCCCTTTAGCTCTGTGCCTCAAACCAGAGACACTAGAGAAACTAAAGACACGCCAGCATCTTCTCGTCGAGGTGTAGCCATCGCTAACCCTAGACACCGTCGCTCACTATCTGCAGATGGTCGAGGATGGATAGAGCACGCTCCTAACAAGCTTGTTCCTATGGGTACTGTTATGAAGCCTGCTATGACTAACAGTAAAGTTGTTAATAAGTTAACCACAGTTAAAGATATAGCGGGTTCTAGAGCATCGAAATACTGTCTAATATCTCAAGAACAAGATACCGATGGCGAGTTAGAAACAAAACTCTATAAAGGTGATGTCGTACCGACTTGTGGTGGAGGCGCTCAAGTTATTTTCAATGATGTAGAGATGCTCAAACAATTCTCGCCTAACAGGGAGTCCAATAGAGAGTCCACAACGAACAGATCTAATAGGTCTAATTGTGCTAGACATTCAGGGAAAAGAAGGGAGACTACGCACTCGCCGCCGCAGACGCCGTCGAATTCTAGCAAGAAACAACGCGTAGACGATGAATGAATTCATGGACTACTATAGTTTATCTTAAAGATATAAAATAACTGGCAGGTTTATCTACTATTTATACATAGCTTAACTTTCTAAGTTTACTTCGTCACTTTTTCATTTAAAAAATTACTTGACAGCTTTTCTAGAATGAATTTGCTGCACCATTCATGGTCATGGACATATTTAGAGGAACCAATCAGATCATTACTAAGGATGCTGGCCATTTTGTATCAGAATTTATAATTCCTATTTAATAATTTTCTATTAAGCTTGCTAATTATTTGTTTAGTTCATAAACTTGGGTCAAAAAATAACTAGGACCCCGGTTATACGCTATGTTTTCATTAAATAAATAATTGCATTTAAATTTATCCATAAAAAACGGAAAAATAAATACTAACCAGTGAATAAACGTAAATAAAACTTTTGGCTCTAGTCTCTTTGTACATTTAAATATTTTAATTTCAAAGAAACAAAACGTAAATCTCGGATTCAAAATAAAACCAGTAATATTTAAAATTCCTCTAAAATGTCCATAGAAAGATTTTGTTTTACCGATAAAAATTCTAATAGGTATATAATTATTACAGTACATAGAATAGTTTCATAGTCTGTGATTTTATAGTGCACATTAACTTTTTTTTTAAATATTGTGGCTACTGGACTCGCACAAATTGACCTAAAAACTAAGCTCTGAACTGTCAAATTTTAAACTGAACGTAAAATGAGAAACACTTAGCCAATGACATGGCAAAATTATATGAAATATGTATACAATAGTTAGTATTCTTGTTTAGGACAAATGGTATCTTTACACAATTTGGATTATAGTAAAATATTTGGGTTTCTATACTCTTATTTATGGCCTGCGCAAACCGGCGGACGGCAGGGGAGAGCATCCCCCGCATGCCCCGGCGCACATACGTGGACGCCTACCGCCGCGGTATCCTCTAAGTTGCTCTTCAATGCCGCGGAGGCAAATCCACTGCGATGCTCCGAGATCCGTCCCAAAGCATTGAAATTTATACCTTATTTCAATTGAAATAGCAAAAAATATACATTGATAAATTTAATAATAAAACAACCTGCATACTACATTTTCATACTTATTGACCCAATAAACTTGATAAGGACATTCGGAAATTTAAAATAAGTATGTGGTCTTTTTTTCTTACCACTTAAAGAGTCAATGTCTCCAGGAGCCACTATTATGATTTTTTTAAGAACAATAATAGATTAAGTTTTTTTATTTAGTTATTGATTTGTTTTGACAAATGTTTCAAAAGCCGAGGTGAAAGTAATCTCGGTAACCGACCATTATTCATACAATTAAAGTACTTAACTAGGTTTATTTGTTAAATATTAGGGTTAAGGGCTGTCTTACAACAGCTGTACTGGCAATATCATGCATTTTCGTTGTTTCATTATTAAAATGAAATGTTTGAAACTCTCAAATGTCATCTATTAATACTGTTCATGTGATGCTTCTCAAAATGGCCTTCTAACAAACTTCTCTTTCCTATAATGTCTGCTATTTGTTTCCTATGATGGCACTTTCCTAAAATGTTCGCCTATTATATCCACGTCCAAAAATTGCCGGCTTCCTATATAGCCCTCTTAGGGTGCGACTCCACTGAGGCGGAGACGAGCGGAGCGGGGCGGAGACGAGCGGACCGCATGCGCCTTCTATTGGTTAATATTGGCACAGCTCCGCTCCGCTCCTCTCGTCTCCGCCTCAGTGTAGACGCACCCTTATTGTGATGTCTAATTCCCACAATGTATGTTTCCTATAATGTCCACTATTTTTGGCATTATCTATGTAAAGGGACCTTATTGCCGATGGCGCTGACGCCGCACTGCGTCACGCGAAGTTGTATTTATATCGGAGCATCTTTAATAATGGCGGAAGCGCCATCAACAATAAGGTCCCTTTTCATAGATAACGTCATGCCGGCAACACACTTCGCTATTCGCTATTCGTTATGCGGCTGCGCCATATTTGTTAAAATATTTGCTATCGCGCTTATGCGTTATGCGTGCGAATAAAGAAAACATAGACGAATAAACCCTCCACACTTCGTCGAATGTAGGCGCATATCCCGAATAACGAATAGCGAATAGCGAAGTGTGGTGCCGGCATCGCATTTGTGTTCTACAAATCAGGTTCCTACAATGTCCGCTTCTCATAATGCCCTGTTTTTAGTCTGATAAAAATGGTTAGAATTATTGAGGTGTAGCAGATAATATGTGAAAGTTGTTGGAAATTTCAGGAACCAGACAATGTAAGAAATAGACATCATGGGAAACTGACAATTTAGGAAGAGGGCCATTATGGGAAGCAGACATTTTAGGAAACAGACAGACGAGCCTGAGTCCTTCAAACCCGATAAGTAGATATAACTTGTTGCGTCAAAAAGAACATTAATGAATACATCAAGACAATTCAAATTTGAATAAACAATTATTTCGATATATCGGATTTGACCACGCAACCCTCGAATTACATTACACGGAAAGAACATGTCTATTAACTTGAGATATGGCGATTTGAAAATTAGGAACCATGTTTTTCGTTATTTATTTTCGTGTAAAAAAAATTAAGTTATATTAATATTATTAGCTGTAACTGAGTGGTAAGTAATCTGCATTTTGAGATAAAATCTCATTTACAAAATAGGTGGCCATGTTCTTTCCGTGTACTCTTTATTTGAGAACTTTACTCAATTTCACTTCAATAATCAAGAAAAAAACTGCGACCGTGCCAGCTCAGTTTTTACACGACTACCCCAAAAAAGGAGTGTAATGTTTTCAGGGTTCATGTATGTATGTATTTGAGTTTCTTTATTCCACTATAACTTCTAAATCCCTTGACCGATTTAGATGTGTGAGGTATCGTTAGAATCCTTACGTCATCCCGGGTGATATAGGATACTGTTAAAATTGAAATAACAACAATGGCAAAATGACAATTATTAACATAGGTAGGTATATCGACGACAGTATACAAAATACTGTCGGGTTTTTAAAGCTTGCTTTTCATATAGTTATTGTAAGAGGGTAATATGCAAAATATAGACCATAGAATGTATTTCTTAAATATTTAATTGTGCTAAGTTGGTACAGGGTTGAATTTCTTAGACTAAGACCAAGCTGAGGCAAGTCAATAGGTGAAACGCACGCGATGTGGCCTCTGCCATAGACTGTCATACATCTAGAAATGTAGCTAACCGCTTGTCGCCTCCGGTATGGCTTTAGCCGCACTATAACTTATATTACTTATTCCTTTTAGTTTACGAAAATTTGTAGAATTGTTACTTTGTAACATGACGTTTTGTGAATACATTATTAAGTTTTATACTAAGTTGTAGCTTTTCTAGCAGTATTTCTTTGTATTTATTAGTTTAAGTATTTTTTGTAGTTCAATAAATTACCTTACGTTGGTATTTATGTTGTTTTAATAAAAAATAAGTATGCATTGTAACGGTGCGGTGTTCTGACGTGCAGACTGTTTACTGACGTCCAAAAGCAGTCACTATATCCACACTATGTCCAGAAAGGCGAGGTATTAAAATTCGATCGGCTACTTTTCTGCAAAGGTAGTGGCGCCATCTGTGGTCGAGTAGCATAACTAACAAATGTTCATTACGATTACTATGTGCCTTTGTCTCATTTCATACGCTCTACTTTTTGTGAAAAGTGGACAGTGCGCGAGTTCTCATCGTGTCCTCCGTATTTTTGGTTAGTTCTTTCTATTTTTAAGGGTAAGTAGCATACCATATTCAAGAGGTCGGAGTAGGAACAAGTATCTAGTTCATGTCGAATAGATTTAAAAACATACATGAAATAAAAAAATTAAATAAAATCAAAAATAATTTATTGGGAATAACAGCTAACAAATAATAATTTCTTAACCTAAATACAATTTTCAATCGTGTACGAAAGCTATATACCTACTTAGCTTTATGTCGCCGAATGTAGACGAGAAGATTACGACGATGGCATTAAAAATAAATAATAAATAATTAATAATTTGTAAGGAATCTTCAATGAGTGCGAACTGAGGCTCTACTTTGAAAATTTGAAAATGAAATCGAATTTCGAAGTCACGTTAGCTCCATCCCTGTCACTCTTCACTCGAGACTAAATCGAGAGAAAGGGATGGAGCTAACGTAACCTTCGAACTTCGATTTTAAAAGTGCGAGCGCTGCCCTACTGTTACACCTCACAAGAGGACAACAAAGGTGGCTGCCAACTAGGGCTGCCACCTATTTATTAACAGAATAAAGTATTTCTTACTGAAGAGGAACAAAAATAAAGTACACAGCATAAATGTAAAGTATTTTAAAACTACTTTAAGATGCATATTTCATATCAGACTTTGCTTTTTCTAAGTGTTTTGTATCAGTGTGTTTTAAAAAATAGCTAATGTTTAATGAAGTATGTGCAATTCTATTTCTGTAAATGCCGAAGTGGCGGGAACAGACAGCAATATTGTAACTATTATAAATAAATACTGAAAATGATTTGTTTCCTTGGAAAAAAATACTTGTTATTTGTCGATAGTGCTTAATTTTTTTAAATTTAAATCTGACTCAAATAGCTTTCCTCGCAATTTTTTAAAAAGATTTTGGAATACAGATAATCCATGTCTAATTTGGATTGCAAGTCTAATAGGTACTTTAGTTGTTTTAAAAGTATATTAAGTATATTCGACTGGTGAATTTTAATTAAAATGGCTAATAATGACCAACCCAGTTATCATTTTCAAAATTAAACCACTCGAATAAATAATTTAATCGAATGAAATAAATAAAGTAGGTACTTTGGCGTACTTTATGTTTTGCGTAAAATATAACGTACGGGAAGCTAAAATACAGTACAATACTTTATAATAAAGTACGGGTGGCAACCCTACTGCCAACCTTCCCTATTTGGAGAGGCACAGAAGAAGAAGTTAGTTAAGAAGTTTGGATGTTAGTGCCTGCGTGAAAGAGATAATTATGAGCGAGTTTGCAATCCATGTACTTTGTTTCTGTAATTGACAACATAAACTAAAAGATAATATAACTTTTTAAGAGATAATAGCGCCCTTTACACGTGAAGTTCGGACCGCGGGAAACGCCACGCACCATTACAATCTTCGTTCCAAACCGTACATTTTTTACTATTTTACTATTACAGTTGCATTTACACGTACGGTTCGGACGAAGATTGGTATGGCGCGTGGCGTTTCCCGCGGTCCGAACTTTACCTGTGCAGGCCGCTAATAAATAAACAAATTTATGCTAATGAGCTTTAACGCCACACGGTCTTTTCTACGTCACAGCTTCACTCTTTTTCATCTAAGACCAGTCCTGTGACAGCTCATATAAACACGTATTACACTTGTTTCTTTAACTTTAGGCCGGAGCCCCACTGCTGCGCACGGTCAAGCTACACACGTGGGTACAAAAACGCTTTGTATGAAAATGTAGGTAGATACTTCCACAGTAGTCCACGAACACGCTGCGCACGAAATGACGTCACTTATACACGCGTGGTCTGTTCCGAAGTGCCTGCCACGCGCGCTGCCCGTGTGTTGCAGTCGAAAGGTGGCTTCAAGGGCGTCGCACCGCCGCGCGCGCGTGGATGTGAGTGGCCCGCAGTGGGGAATGTAGACACACGCAGCTGACCAACGTAGCCACGCGGCCCACACGTTTTACGTGTGCGTGCATTGGTTGCTGTGAAAATGTTGACACACGTATCCAGACCAATGGACCCATGTGGGCGACGTGTATAGCGTGTCCGTGCGTAGCGTGCGCAGCAGTGGGCAGTGTAAACCATTTATCACCTATTTTTAAGTACCTCACATGTGAGCATAGTAAGTGATTGAAATTACGAAATACGGCTGTCACAGGATTAATCTTGGATGAAACAGAGTGTAGTGCTAGATTTAAAAAAACAAAACGCGGTTACAAACAAAATTACGTCACTCCGACCACTAGTTCAAGGCGGGCGTAGCAAACACTGATAATATTCAATTTATTATCAAAAATATATGCTTTTAAAAAATACCTCTATAAGCATGTTTGTTTTTCAGAACGCCTTTTAATATGTTCCTGCCTTAAATTTAAATAAGTGGTTTTCTTGTTGATATGTATGTCCATTATGTGTGTGTGGCAGAAATTACATGACGTTTTCAAATTTTTGCACGATGGCAACGTTTACTATAAAAACTTACCCGTATAACTTCAGGACAGGCGTAATGTGGGCTCCCACAGGACGTCTCAAGCATAGATCCTGCAGGCTGGAGGGACGCCATGCCAAAGTCAGCTATCTTGATGTTGTTCCGTTCGTCTAGCAGGAGGTTCTCAGGTTTTAGATCACGGTGGCTGAAATATTAATTGATATTGAAAGAAAAAAACGTGAATTTGCTTACGTCTAAAGTTCTCCATACATGATCAGTTCTGCCTTCAGGTCTAACTGACCGGATGCAAAATAGCATGGTGTATGTGTATTTTGTCCTGAAGGCAAATTGCATCCGTCCGCCTGATCGATTTGCCTGACCGGACAGAACTCCATACATGATCAGTTTTACCTTCAGGTCTAACTGACCGGATGCAAAATAGCATCGTTCGTGTATGTGTAATTTGGCCTGAAGGCATATCGCATCCGTCCGCCTGAACGATTGGCCGTTCGAAAAACTGATCATGTACGGAACTGACGCAGTTCGGCCTGAACCGATCGGCCTCTACATGTATGGCCACTCGATCAGGTCAGGCGGAACTTACGCAGTTCGGCCCGATCCGATCGGCCTGTACATGTATGGGGGGCTTTACACAAGTAAAGAGGAACAGATTATAAAACAAAAACAAACACAAAAATATCTGAACTAGAGCCAGACGAAGCAAAATGGTCCCTGCTCTGCATGTTACTGGTTTTAAGGCCAGAGCTGGTCTTCCGGAGCCATTTGGTAAAAACAAAAACCAAAAAAAATATTGTCATTTAAAAACTTGCACAAAAATCGTTAACAAAAAAGCAAAATTCAAACGAAATTTTTGACCAACAAAACACAGAACCAATTGCGTGCCGTAACCGAACTTGTCGAACTTTAAAAGTCAACTTACCAAATGGAATGGCTATGACAAAAATCCAAGGCGGATATAATTTGCCTAAAGAACCTCCGAGCCTCCTTTGGTGTGAGTCTCCCTTTCTTCACTAGGTAGTCAAACAGCTCCCCCCCACTGACGTGCTCTAATATTAAATACCTGAAATTCAAATTTTAATTACAGCGCCATCTATCGACTGTTTCCCACCTGTTTACAAAGTTTTGAATGTTCCACTGCGCTCCTAAACCAATAGACCGTATTTCAGATAAAAGTCCTTTAGCAATATCAACCTCATTACTAACGTAAGAGAATTCAAACTGCTTTGGTTTTTGAATTTGATATACTGCTTATTGGCTTAGGGCAATTTTTCGAGCAATTTTTCCCGTTAAAAGTATAGTCGTCTCATTCTATTACACAAATTCTATTACCTCATTTTTATGGCTTTGAGAAGACAAGTGGGATCTGTGATCCATAGACACATGCATTATAAAGACTACAATCTTAAGATTGCTGGTTATAAATTTCTATTAAAAGTGTAGTTGGTTAATCAAAGAACTAAATTAAACCTAATATCGTAAGTAGTAACGTTCAAAATTGTATGTACTTACAAATATTTTTTGTTTTCATAAACATCAGACAATCCTAGGACGTGTGGGTGTTCTATTAATTTCATTATAGCTATTTCACGTTCCACCTGAAACGAAAAACATTTATTTAACTTAGCAGATATATTTACCATTATCTGTACTGACATCTATTTCTAAGTTTCTTCATTAAGATTTATTTACAAGTTGTAGCTAACTGGGTACTGGGTGAGAGAGAGTTTCCCATTTCTATAGATTTTCGATTTAATAGAATCCCAGGCCTAGTCAACCGTCCCTGATTGGTCGGTTTTGGCGGTAGCTCATTCCGTGTCCATAGAGTTAGAAAACTTTAGAAAATCTAATTTGACAGAGTCGGGTCCTAGCGGAGCTCTTATTTCTGGGTTGTTTTGGCCCTTCGGGCCTATGCACAGTTAGGAATATGTAGGTAAAGTTGGCAATCTGTACAATTAAGAATCTGTAGAATCGGATCTGTGAGACTAGGAATCTGTAAAACTGGTACCGGATAAAGCATCTGTCAATTTCTGACCAGTATATAAGTGCGACAGTGACGGATGCTTTATCCACCGCGATAAAGGAGACCATAATACGGGCCCTGGAAATGATAATCTGTTGAATTGGGAATAAGCTGGCTTAGGGGTTCGATTCGTGATCGTAAGGTACTTAAATACCTACAGTCAGCTGCTCACCCGATTATCCTCGTAAGGCCCAGTGTGCAACAGCATGTACATAATGAAGGCAATTTAATTTGAACTGTTATGCAATGAGAACAAGGCTTATTTTCCTATGTTCATAAACTGAAAATGGCATTATCGAACAAACGTAATTGAACTTTATCGCCTTGATGGTAGATTCAAAGTCCCACTTACAAAAAACTCCCTGTTTGCAGTATGGTGGGCCTTACGAGGTTATATTACTATATCGTTTAGCTCACTTAAAAGTATAATGCCGGCACCACATTTCGCTATTCCCTATTCGCTATTCGGCTTATGCGCCTACATTCGACGAAGTGTGGAGGGTTTATTCGTCTATGTTTGATTTATTCGCACGCATAACGCATAAGCGCGAATAGCGAATACTCGTATCCGTCGACTTGTCGGTTTTTTGGCACACATCAAAGGACACGAATAACTCGAATAGCGCATCGACTGCCCACACTTCGTTCACTCATTAATTTGCCCCCATACGAGTATTATAATCTGTGGTGTCTCGACGTGATTTTCCAAGTTTTTATCCGTCGTATTGGAATCTGATTGATTGAAGTTTGTTTAATGGGTTACTAATTAATATTAATATGAAAATGTAGTGAATGAACGAAAAAGTAATACGATTTATAGAATTATATCAGATCTCCATCGCTACCACAGATAAGGGTAGGTATCGCTGCGCGTACAACACACATATTTGGCATGTTCACCATACCGCCACGAAGTGGGGGGGCATGTTTGTTGTTCGCGCATATAACAAATATTTTAACAAATACGGCGCAGCCGCATAACCAATAGCGAATAGCGAAGTGTGGTGCCGGTATAAGATTTGAAATTATACAACGCACCTTCATTAACACAGATTCGCTAAGTTTTTCCCTATTGATGATCTTGATGGCCACCTTCTTCCCTGTCACGCAGTGCACTCCAAGTTTCACGAGACCTGTAATAAAAAAAAACATCATCGACAACATACATACATCTACACCTTCAGGCCTGTAATCACAGAGTGGGGTAGGCAGAGCTACAGAATTACCAACAACTCTAAAAACTTGTTGATAATTTTATAACCACATTTTGCACAATTAGGCTAATATGTTTATCTACACACATATCATAAGTCCTCTATTATGCGTTCAAAGCCCGTAGGAAATGACCAGCATTACCTGTTATTTTTGGAAGATGTTCCAAATTTGGATGTCATTAACTTACAATATTCGATAACGTAATTTCAAAATTACGTTAGAGCTGTAATCGCTGTCACCTACTACCACAGATGCTGGTCATTTGCCTTTCGGCTTCTGAACCCATCTTAGAATACTTATAATATGTGTGTAGATAAAGTATTGTACGCGACTCTGCGTAATTGGCATTACGCAACCGTCACGTAAACTACTATTACCAGTGTATTACATAGTGACAGGGTGCAAGCCCATCGCCTAACGGCACTACAAGCCTATATTCCCTTAGTCCCCTCTTACGACATCCACGGAAAGATATGGAGTGGCACTATTCTAACCCGGCAACCACACGGGGGAAAAGGAAAATAATTTAAATTAGAATCCGTAAATATTCATTCCGATGCTGCGAAGAAACATCACAGACAACGGGACTTAACTTTAAGAGCCAAAAGGAGAGGAGGGAAAATAATATATATTTTCCCTCCTCTCCTTTTGGCTATGGGTTAAAATCATATTAAAGTAGCGATTCAAAATATGATTTAGAATTCCGATAATTTTCAGAGTAAGTACATTTTTTTTTAGATTATACAGATATCTATACCAAACTATGTGGGAATTGTGCGGCTTACGGAATATTGATACTACTTACTTTGAATTTCAGCAGTTTAACTATTTATCTCTATTAATATAATATCTTTAGGTCCTAGTTCTAGATACACATTTAAAGAACGAAAGCTTTTTCGTTCTTAAAATTGGATACAAAACCAAGAAAGTAATGAAACTTTAATGCCAAGTTGTACAAATATATTTTTTTTCTTTACCTTTCGAACGTGGCGTGGTTTTGTGATTTTATCAGTCATTACCAGAGGTCGGAATAGGTAGTGCTTATTAACCTAAACTTGTTGCATCTTCATTCAATAACGTATCCCCATCTCACTCACGCATGAATGAACATGAGTCAAGTTTAGGTTAATAAGCACTACCTATTCCGACCTCTGGTCATTACGAAAGTTGAAACTGCGATTCATTCCTAAAATGTGATTGTTGTTAAATTATGTAGTACTCGAACACATTTGCTTTCCATATCTTTTCGTCTACGAATGCTTGATTCGATGGTTAGGGCAATGTGTTTCCTAGGGCAAAGTAAAGAGTGCGTCAACCTAATTGTATGTTTTCTTTTTCAACGCGGAAATGCAACCAGCCTTATCCATGGGCATTATTCCCGATGGTAATGATTTAGGCGATACTTGTAAGGCATTTTGAAATATCCCACCCTACAAGTAATTCTTAAAAAATACCACTGTTGAGAAAAATCTCCACAAGAAACTCAACAGTCAGTCCTTGCTTCATAAATAAAGAATCAGCCGCCATTTTGCGTACTCTACATTGGGTCGGCTCTATGTTATTTCCCATTGACAATAACCTGGGTAGGCCGTCTGTCGACCTACATGCAGTGAATGTCCGGAAGTGAACTCTATGTCTTTTTGCGACCCATTTCTGCCTTCGAAACCGTTGACAGCGTTTCCGGTTTTAAATATTTTGTTAAATTAATATTTGATGAGAGATGTTTTGGTGTTCGAAGTTTTCTCTACATTACTTTAGTTTTGTATGAGCTTTGGATATCCTTACACGTATTTATCTACACTCATATCATAAGTCCTCTATTATGCGTTCAAAACCCGTAGGCAATGACCAGCATTACCTGTGTTAGTAGGTGACAGCGATGACAGATGTTAATTTTGGAAGATGTTCCAAATTTGGATCTCATTACCTTACAATATTCGATAACGTAATTTCAATATTACGTTACAGCTGTCATCGCTGTCACCTACTACCACAGGTAAGGTAATGCTGGTCATTTGCCTTTCGGCTTCTGAACCCATCTTAGAGTACTTATAATGTGTGTAGATAAAGTATTGTACGAAACTCTGCGTAATTAGCATTACAACACTCGTGTAATCTATTATGAAACTTTTTTTCATAAACCACACTCATGTTGTACTGCCTGTCATTACGCAACCGTCACGTAAACTACTATTTCTCAAACATGCTCGGAAATAACGGTTTTCCGATTGAAACACATGGACGGAAAATGCCTCTTTTTACTCCTAGGAGTAAAAAACCACATGAAAACACTTTCCATCCATCTCCATATTGTTTTTTCAAAAGTGCTCTCTATTGCGTATAATTTCCTCGCATTGTTCGAGAAAACCATTAAGTATGCCTCGGCGGAAACGAGGATTTCCTGACTTGTATTTTAGCAGGCCTCGCTAATCCCTTACTTTCCGCGCTTAGGCAACAATGTACTATTATAGTTGAATGGACTATATCGCATAATACTAACATTATTACTATTAGCTTTACGTATGAATTGTATTGTGACGACCGTGGTTGCGAGACTTACGCTCGAGTAGCCTGAAGAAACAAGTATTTTTTTGTCTTGGTTGTTTCTATGTGTTTAAGTATGTATTTCTCTATAATAAGTATGTTTATCGCTGTCTATTACCAATAATAGTACAAGACTAGGGCCAGGTTTGGGACTAGGTCAAATTGTATTTGTCCTTTGTCTTTTTGTTACCTATTTGTATGCCCTTAAATGTTGTTTTTACTCTGAACGCGCTGACTGGACATCTTAAACTCGTTGGTTAATAATGTCGAGTTCAAGAGCGAGTTGTTGAAGAGAATCACCTGCCTGAATTTAACATGATCTTTGCATTTATTAATTCCAATTGTTTGCGGGTTGCGACATGGCGGTAGATACGTAAATCCACCTTACGTCCCTACGAGCGCGGGTGGCAACCTTATTTAAGTGCGATAGGCTCTATGGCTACAAGCAATTAAAGTATAATCTTACATAAAAAAAACCTTTTTCATCACACTTGCTCGTAAATGGTGTTATTCCATGCCTAAATTGTTCCCGCGGGAATTATGGCGAGTTTGTCATCCCTAGGGAGTAATGACTTTCTTTTTAAAATTTGCAACTCTTTCGTACATCATTTCTGACTAAGGAGGTTTAATTTTCAGCCAAAAATTAAATCGGTTTCTAATTTCATCTTTAAAAATTAGCTATAGACTAACTTACATTACACAAAACCTATACGCTTCATTAAACTTCATTATTTTTATACCTATTTCAAGTTTATATCAACATTTATCATTAATTTTAGTAATTATACATTTTTATCAAATTGGCTAAATCTGGCTCGAATCCAGGTCGAAACTAAACGCAGTTATTATCTGTGGTAGAGGTCACAAAAAAATAATCGTTTCCATTTACGTTCCCGTTCGTCAAAAGTTATTTCTTTATATTTTGCAGAGTTAAAGTGTTTTATTTTAAAATAGATAGGTACAAAACAAAAAAGAAAATGGCTTCTTCATCCCAGGATTCGGACACAAGATTAATTATCACCAATACACCACCGGAACTAAGAGATGCAGCTGAAGTAATACATGGCAATATGTTACCCGCCAAATCGAAAGAAATGTACTATTTAATTTTCTCTTTGTTTTTTTTCCTCGCAAATGTGATGAAAACCATTGTGTGTATCACAGGCAGTAAGGGGATTACTAACTCGAGTCATTAAAAGCCCTCCGCCTTCGGCGTCGGGCTTCTAACACTCTCGTTAGTAATTCCCTTCATACTACCCTTGATGCACAATGTACTATTTCACTTGTCATGCTCTTAAAATGACATGTTACTTTAATCTCTGCACATCGGAAGTAAAGCTCCTTATTAATCTCTAGGGATTAAAGTTTTTTTTTTTATTTACTTTGGAATCCCTTAAACAACCAATCACGGTGTTTGTGAATGGAGGCTTATCGCCATTTTCAGTGATTCTGTATGGACCATTTTTCGGCCGTGGAAATAACTTCAAAATGACAACTGTGCAAATATATTAAAAAAAAACGATTTAATTTCGTGAAACACGATTAATGATTACGAATTTGAATCTATTTAAATATATAAAGGATATTTTATTTTATTAGGCATGGTCCAAAAAGTTTTCAAGCTTGTATCTGTTGGCTAAATATGCAAGCATTTGTGTCACTTTACAAAAAACTGATAACCGCGAAACTAATTTTGTATAGAACGTCGTTTTTTTTCCTCGCATTCAAAGTGAAAAGTAGAGTGTTTAACGCGAGACTAAACAACCATAATGACACTCGAACTATAGCCACTCTCGCTCCCTCGCTCGCTCGCGTGGCTAAACATCTCTTGTCATTATGGCTTGTTTTAGTCTCTTGTTGAACAATTGTTAAGTTTTCCATTTTTGAAAAATGGGTTTTTTATTTATTTATGTATGGCGGTTCTTAAGTTATTTTGCTAGTATCATTGAGTGAGAGTTTAATCAGTAAATAAAATAATCAAGAGTAAATGTAAATGGCGGACATTTTTTAATCAGCAATGCTCCCTCTCTGACGGTTCTTTTTTCTTTTTGGGGTTAAGCATGTAAGATTGATTGTATTAAATATGTGAGCCGAAATAATAACATTTTGTACAATTTTAAAATAATTGATAATGGTTTAAGGTGAGACTGGATTTATTGGGGTTTTTTTAACTCGGTAATCTAAGTGAAACAGATATTCAAATCTCTAAGAATTATAATTATAATATTAAGTAAGTAGTTTAAAATAGGAAATTAGTAAATTACGTCCCATTACCTTAGACATCTGAATTTTTTTCGGATATGATTCGCCATGATAATATTTTCACTAACAACACCATCTAGCGGGCAGTAGCGATCAAGCATTTTATTGTTTTTATATATAAAAAGCGAAACTGACTGACTGAATTAAGATATCAACGCACAGCCGAAACTATTGTACCTAGAAACTTGAAATTTGCAGGGGTTCCTTTCATGATGTAAGTGAGCACTAAGAAAGGATTTTTAGAAATTCAACCCCCATCGGGAAGAAATAGGGGGAGTAGCGGGAAACTAATTCTACGCGTACGAAGTCGCGGGAGTCCTCTAGTCAATAATAAAATGGTAATATCGACGCATACTAAGCTGTTTCTGAAAATCTGTAAATTAATGTTTATTGTTTATACCTAATACTTCGTCTACGATCGAAAAGCGATTCGTTAGAATAATCCTAGATCGTAAATCAGCCGCCGACATTCCATGGCCGGAGTTCTAGAATATTTGGCATTTGCACGTCCATGATTTGTGAATAGAATCGTAAATGTACGGAAGGATTCCCTACGTCCACGCTGTCAAAGAAATGGCAGTGAAGTTTTTTTTTTGTTAAAAGCATATTCTATATAATTTATTTTTTAAACTCATTTGAAAAGAAAAAAAAACAGTCAGAGAGAGATGGCAGATAGTCCGCCTTTTACTCTTGATTTTTAGGGTTCCGTACCTCAAAAGGAAAAAAGGAACCCTTATAGGTTCACTCGTGCGTCTGTCTGTCCGTCTGTCATAGCCGATTTTCTCCAAAACTACTGGACCGATCGAATTGAAATTTTGGTACACATAATGTAAGTCAGTGACCCAAAGACGGACGCGTAACGTAAATAAATGAATTTTGGACAAGGGGGGCACATTTGGGGGGTAAATTAGGAAATTAAAAAAAAAAGTTCTTCTAACGTAACCTTTAACGTTACGTTAGTTAACGTAAAGTAACCTTTCACGATAGGTTGAGTTTTTTTGGAAAGTTTGACCCTTGTCATTGTGACAAGGTTCTATTGTGCGGAGATTAACCTTTTGAACGCCATACGTCGAATACAAAATGTGCCACCCACACGCCAAACATGTTTGCTATGCTATGCAAATTATACCTTATTGCTACCAAACAAAGTCTCGTTTAATCTTTAACTCTTGTCGGCTGTAGCCGACGTGGCGTCAGTGGCACGACTTTTAGTTGACGGCCAGAGCCGACTGTGGCGTTGAAAAGGTTAAAGTTCGTGATAGATTCGTTCGTAGAGTCGTAGAGTCGACGTTATAAATGAGTAATAAATTTTGAACGTGGTAGTTTTTACGAAAGGCGTCTAACGAGTAAAAGCTAAGGTAGTCTTTCGTTTAGAGTTAGTCCGCATCTACTTAAGGAAATGAATATATTATATATATTGTATGGCGTCTGGTTGCCGCCATATTGAATCTTGATTACTGTCATATCTTCACTGACACTCACCAGATTGACATAAGAATCATCAAAATCGGACAACGGGTTTAGTTTTTATAGTGCCACAAAGGAACAAACATACATATATAGGCTGTGAAACACATTACCCTCCTCCTTCGGCAGTCGGGTAAAAATAACGTAGGTACTACACGGAGTCAAAGCACTTTGAAAGTTTAATAGATTTTCAACCCAAACCACAGATTTTAAATAAACTAAAAGAAAAATGGCATTATATCGTTCACCGCAATGTTTTTTTTTATTTAAGTAGGTAATCTACGACAAAGTTCATACGCAATAAAACATCTTGCAGTATATTTAAACTTATTAGGCTTTTGTTGTGATTCGGATGGTGAAAAAATACAGTGTCACGCAAAATAAGTAATAGGTAGTACAAATAACAGTGTGTAAATGGAATACGAGCAAACATTTAAACTATACGTAGGTTACACTCGGTACAAGTCATGTAAAGGTGGAATTTCGTTAATAATAACTCTAATACATAGAGCGTAATTAATTTTATCTACATCCATATGATAACTTCCCTACAATATGTTCATAAGCGATAAGCAAATCGCCTATATTAAGAAACCTGTATCTGTGGTTGCATCTTAATGTTTAAATTAAAGTATAGTGCATCGTAATGTTAACATTAAAGTGTCGGTACCTAAACATTAAAGTATCGGTAATACTGTACCACTAACTTGAAAATGCAAGCTATATACATTATAAATAAAGTTTTTTTTTTTTTTTTTTAAGGTTTTGTACTACAAACAAGTTAACAGTAACACTAACTTAATAAAATACAGGCCATATCTGAACATATTATAGAAAACTTGTGATATGCATGTAGATAAAGTTAAAATTCAAATTCAAATTCAATAGTTTATTGCATATCACATTACAATTCAAGGTGGAACAAACAGGAATAGGCATACATGTGACACCCTGCAAGGGCGCAGCAACACGAGAGGGCTAGCTATATTTATATAATAACTAATTTATGTCTAGGTAACAATAGGTAATTAAAATAATTTTCTCTATAAACTATAATTATGTAACTATATGTATGCGGCTATACATAATTAGGCATTAAAACACTCGTGTGATCTTATTATGCACCAGCCACATAATAGTAGTTTATGCAACAGTTGTATAAGAGAGGTCAAAAAAGACGAGTGGTGTGGTTACGATGTGAGCCGCAGGCGAACATCGTAAAGCAAGACGCCACGAGTATTTTTTGACTTAGTTATACACCGTTGCATACAATACTTTTTCTACGACTAGGTTTCAAATAAAATGCAAAATTAAATTAACAAAATTTTATTAATATACCTAGGTTAGAATACGAACGAACGAAGCACAGAACAACAAACGAGCGAGAAACATTCGAAAACAATAAAATATGTGTCTATGGTTAACTTTGTTTTTAAATTGATGTGCACTTGCCAGGTTTCATATTTTTAAAAAAAGTTGCACAATCGATTTAACTTGTGAAATAGGGACTAAAAAAACACCTAATGATTTGAGAAATGAATTCTTTTACCTGATTGGTCGATTTTAATATAGCTGCGTTCTGGTTGGTTGATACCAAATAAAATGTTTTTTTTAAAGAGTTAAATTAGTAAAAGAGTTTACATACCAAAAAGAACCTAACGTTCCGATTGACAGTCAATGTGTATTGTGATTGGTGGTTTAATTTGGTGAAGTATTTTGATTGGTCAAATTAACCTAGGTGTAAGCTTTGGCAGCTAGGCATATCGTTTTGGCTCAAAAAAGCACAAGTGCTGTTAAGGGGAATAGACTAGATAGACTTTTCTACGGAATGTTCTGCGGACATATTATCTATATTCTTATATTAGTGTTCGTGACTATATAAATGACAGATAAAAGTACAGGAGTAGGAAAACAACTATTAAAAGGTCCCACGAGCAGCAATGTATATTGTAAACGAAGATTTAAGTCTCAGTTAATTGCAGGTTAATTGGGATATCTGTGATACATTGCGTGGTGAATTAATTTGTATGAAAAAATAACGATACACATGTTTTTATGTTAATTAGGATGCATATTAAACGTCGTTAAAATATTTGCCCGAATTGGATTTACACACTATATACAATGTTTTTGTTCAAATACAATAGTTATCCTTAAGTGGATGATGTGGTTGATACTAAGTGATACTTGTGACGTTGGCTTATAGATAATTAAGACTATAATTACCTGTTTGTCCTTTTCCCAAGGTTTTTTCCAATCTAAAGGGCCCCACATACTGGTAGGCCTCCGTGGAGGTTGTAGCTCCAGACTCCATGCTCATGCCTCACTTCCGGTCAGAATAAATCATAACGCTCTATGGGATTCATTTTGGACGCAAGCTGTTGTAAGTCTGTGGTTTTTTGCTTTTTAATTTTGTCATAACGTAAATTCATACACTGGAAATTAATTATTTTAGTTTTGAATTGTATTTTACAAGACGCATATTATGAAATTATTTATAATCGTGTTGTAATTTCAAAATTTGCGTATATTGCTTATACAACTATTTTGTGTAGTATACAGAAAATGGAATACTTTCTGTACGAATTGATAATAAACAGAATAATGTACCTAAATGCCTTTTATGTCAATGCCTTAACAATTTGATGCAATTGATTTTTGTTTTTATTAACGTCGTTATTAGATGCAGTTTAAAATTTTTATTCAGTTTCATTATTTATTTATTTATTTATTCACGTCATTTATAACTTAACAGTAGACACTAGAGCGTTATAAAATTATACATAAAAAAAAACATTCATTAACATTAATAAATAATTATGACTACTAAATTATGAAATTATCTCTTTTTAATTCTCTATAACATGTTATATACTTAAACAATGTTACGGGTCAATTAACACCATCAACCTTAGGGCCCTGCCAAGATGCACACGCTAACTACGTTTCTATTCGATTCGTTTTTAAACCAATCGCGTCACTGGAGATGACGTGATACGAAAAGTCACGTGGTCTTCCAGTGACGCCATTGGTTTAAAAACGAATCGAATAGAAACGCTAGTTAGCGTAGTGCATCTTGGCAGGGCCCTCAGTGATGGTACTTTTTTCCTCTCACTCACTCTATTGCACTCATTCATCAGAACTCTCATCCCAGTGGCAAATAGATGACAGCGCCAGAGCCGGGGGATGCCCCCAAGCTCCCAACTCATAGACGGCTCCGGAGATCCTAGAGCTGACTCTTACCTCTCTCAAAGGACTGGCGAGATATCCAGAGAGGTAATGCAGCCAGTGTCTTAGGGACGCGGGCGGACCTGCTAGAGGGGGGTGTTCTTTTTATAATTGTGTTTGATTTTTAAGTACCCGAAACCGACGTGCGTGCATGACCCGATGTATCAATGTGGAAGAAGCGAAAGAGATTTTTCAAGATCGTAGCAGGTGGAAAGGAGGGGTCTCTGCCTACCCCTCTGGGAAACAGGCGTGATTTAACGTATGTATGTATAAATGACGTAAATTTTTTGAGTTGATTAAAAAATCGTTGTCAGTTCGCATTTCTAAAAAGACTAATAGTTAACGATGAAAACAAAAATCTTCATGCTACGTTTTTTTACTTTTGCACATTACATTAAGTAATAAGAGAGAGATAAGCTAAATAATTGTCTCACAACGTCCGAGAGCGAGTAGCTATCTGGTTAACATGTTGGAAGACCGCCAAATGGGATGTCTTAGCGATTTCACTGGTGATGTAACCCTAGAATTATAACTTGTAACTTTTTAAGTCGAGAATAATCGTAGACGGAGCCTTTTGAGAATCGTTTTAATGTTTATTTATGTGGAAGCGTGCTGGGCCCATAACCTGATAGGACAAAGAAAGCCACCCAAGGAAGTTATATAACTCTGTTATATTATAGTTATATTATAACTCTGTTTAATAAGTAAAGATTCAGAACACACGACACACGGAGACATCAGTAAAACGGTGCCAAGTACAGTCTCTTCTTACATAAATACTTCAAAACTACCATAGAGACGCGTAGACAATATTTTATAGCTCACAATTAACAGTTTCGCTCGCAATATTAGATTGTTAACCAAAGGATGAAAGGCACCTTTTTCACACAAGACATTGGTGCTCGAGCAAAGCGAGAGCGCCAGTATTTGGAGTGAGGAATAAATGGAGAGTGGTGACTTTCACCAGAGTTAAGCCCTCTAGATGACTCTAGTACTTTTCATGACTACGAGGAAACTGATAATCAGAGGTCGGAATAGGTAGTGCTTATTAACCTAAACTTGACTCTTGTTCATTCATGCGTGAGTGAGATGGGAATACGTTATTGAATGAAGATGCATCAAGTTTAGGTTAATAAGCACTACCTATTCCGACCTCTGCTGATAATACAACTTATTTAGGTAAGACTCAGTAGGTATACTTTTACCAAAGAGTGACTGTATAATACTGCCCTCGTACGGAGAAAAGACACAAGTGCAATTAATTCATGGAAACATATTAAACTCTCAAGGGTTACAATAAGGTTAGAATTGCAATACAATTCTTATACCTAGTGGTGTGCCTTTTTCCCGTAGTTAGGCAGAATAGCTGTCCTATGTCGTTGTTTGTCACGAATAAATGATTTCTTTCTCATTATTGCAATGTGTTTAGCAGCAGGGGCCTGTTTTATAAAGCTACAAATTACAATTTACAGGTTACAAGTTTCCATTTGACACCACCTCGACCAATGACGCCCAGCCATTTGAGCAGTGTTGCCAGTTTAGACCTGTAAAATTGTAACTTGTAGTTTTATAAAACGTGCCCCAGATGGTGAGTAATGATTGCATGAGTGAGATAAAAAAAATAATTTCTTTCTTACATAGCTACAGATACAGTTGAGGTCTCCTTTTAAGTATAATAATACCTGTGTCAGGAGACCCCGCTCTCCCATGATTAGCATAGCATTAGTGAGAGCATGGATCGCTGTCTCTCTTCAGTGTACAGTCAAAGAATTAAATTTGTGACCCACCTTAGGTCCAAAGTCAATCTGATATTCTACAACAATAAGGTTGAGTTTCCTGTAAGTTACAAATGACTTGGCATCTCTAGTGGCATTGACAGCTTCAAGCATATTTTTTTTAATAGGTCACAAATTAACGTCAAATTAAATAATATTTTCTGGCATATTTTATGTCTTCATCTAACAGTTTAAATGTAGGTAGTATGCAATAGTGTTTTGATGTTATGCTGTGTGATTGTTTTAAAATTAATAAGTAAATTTCAAAGTATGGGCGTCTAAAAACTGTCAAAGCCATTGCCCTTTAAAGGGAATTGAACTCACGACCTTGGCTTTAACTAAACAATAGACCAGTGATTTTTGATGGGTGTAATTATATTGGATTTATTGGTAAATCACGTTTGCCTTATGTATACCTCTAAGTAATATAATGTACAAATCTATCTTTCCCTCCTTTTCACTCGTCATTCAATACTAACACGAAAGAAAGCGATGGAGCTTAGAGCAACTAATGTTAAGGACTGAGATGAAATGATCACTATTCTCTAAAGGCTGGCAACAATGCTGCGATTTTAATGATTTCACGTCTATTTTAAAATTTCGGTTTGTCTGTCTGTTACAACCATTCTACTCAGAGACAAAATTCACAGGTTGAAATTTCACTGGTATGTACTGGTATGATCATGAAAATAAAATATTTAGGAGTAGCACGCCCTATATTTTATTATGTTATTCGATAAAAAATAAATCTATGTACCTATTTAAAAGAAGAAACTAATTTTCAACGGTCAAGCAACAAAATTGCTATTCGCGGATACTTTAAACTAAAAATAAATAATTTAACGTGATACGTCAACAAAGGTTTGAGACAGTATTATTTTGAACTCTAACGGATCTTGATGGCGTATGTAGTTGTATGAGCGAGTTCAAAACAGTATTCTGGATCCAGTGAAAAATAAGATTACAAGGTGAAAAGATACGTTAAAACGGATCCTGTAAAACGGGCGTTCTATGTGAACGCGCCCTAATTTCTTACAATCTTTAAATCCAAGGTTCTAAGTATGTTTATACTTTGAAAATAAATCTTGTGATATTTACGACATAAAATTTTATTTATGTGTGCTCGACACGCACTTAACAAGCAATTTTTTTATAATTTACCTTTAACTGAAAACGAAATTATCTAGGTATTGTAAAAATGTAGATATGCAGTATTTAAATTGAGCTGTCATATTGATTTTAATGTTGGTATTAGATATGTGTCTCTGTGATACAATACTTTTTCTAAATAAACCTACTTGGTTTGTTGGAAAACGTATTTATGTAAAACGATGGTAATCATTCTAAAAGGTTAGCTAAGTGTGGGGTTAATATACCGTACTTAATTAAATATTTTACTTACGTTAATAGTAGGCAATAGTAGCGTAGTAGTAGTAAGTTACTTAGTTGTTTCATCGCTAAAGAAAGACCTTTAGATATTTTTTTAGGTTATTAATATACATAAAATAAATTCAATTAACGAATATTATTAAATTAACACTAAGAGTATTTTTTATTACTAATTCTCGTATAAAAACAGTATCACAGGACAATAAAGATCTTGTAAAAAACGATTCAGCCATTTTTCGTAAAAAATATGATTCGATTTTGACTTGTGTGAACGTAAGGAGAGAGAGAATGTATTAAAATAATACCTAGCATAGAATGATTTCGTTTAATTTAGTGAATATATAGATAGAGATATTTTAATTTCCGATACTAGTGGTATCTTGTAATTTGCAGTACCTACTACCTAGTGAGCGAACTTGTACTGTTATCTATGCAATTATGGCTAAAAATAGAAACCAACCACGTCTGTTAGTAAGCACACCATCGATCTGCAAAACCGCAATACCTATTACTACATAAATAAACCGTTGATATTATTTTGTTATAAAATGTTTTTCTTCGCGTCCAGTAATATGGTGTCAAAAAATGTAGGTAGTCTGTGGTCCATGGAAATATTTAAATTTTGAAATCAGAATGAATATTTGTACTTTCAAAAATCGAACGCGTTCTCGATTGATTTTCTGGTTGTTTTTTTTAATTTTCGCATTGTTAAGGCATTGAATTTTCTACTCGGCTTCTTTTAATTTTTTCATTGATTTCATCACTGCTTGCACTTACTAAAAATAAATCACACTAAAAATATAAATATATGTACACTGTAATAACACTTTCCGCATTCACCGTCAGAACGTCACAAGAAAATCAATAGAATCTGTCTTCACTTAACTCTCTATTATAAACAAATTTAACAACGTGTACTATTGTAACGTAGCACCTTTTGTACAAAAACATTGCTCTTAATATATTTTTTATTTAAAAAACTAACGCGTTACATAATAATTGTGAATTTGGAATGTTTTCGGTGCGGCACCGTACGCGACCGTCGGGGGAGGTCGGCAAACATCGGGAGGGTTCGCGCGAGGGTGAAATGAGTGAGTCATTATATTCGTAGGGGGGTGCTTTTCCGATTCGTTTTACGCTACCAACTTATTCTGCGTTCCGTTTTTTTAAAATCTAAAAATTGGCGTTTGGGATTTAAAAAAAGTAAAGCTATTATAAATAAATGATAATTAAAAACCTAACACTATTGTCAGTTTTTTTATATATGTTTTTTTAGTTACGGCTTTTCGCCACTCCTTCTTTAATTCAGATATAGTAATGAGGACGAATGCAAAAATAAGAATGTTTTTAAACGTAAATTGAGATCCTGGTTAATAAACACCTACCACTCAGAAAATAGTTAAGGTTGCTGATGCGTAATATTATATTTATTAGTTTTAACATGTTCTACTCGAAAGTAACGTTTTAGATTTAGTATTAACTACACTGTACCAACTTTTAATATAAGAGTGCACATGCTTCGCCAACAAACTGTTCCGCAGTTTGGCGAAATTTTGTAAATTTGAAATGTATTTTAACTATCTATGAATAAATAAATGGTAAAAAATTATAATTTTAAAGTAATATTAATAATTTTGGTGTACTTAAAAGTTTGTAACCTGTTTAAACGTGTATTCGATTTAGTTAATGAAAATACTTTATTTAACATCGTACTAATAATGTAGTCTTAAAAATACTTTGAGACACCAAAAATGTTATATTATTATTACTATTTATTCATTTAAAGGCATATTTTCGAAATAAGACGAGCTCTATTATATTATTTTCAAAAATTAATGATATTTTTTCATATCTTATTAAGCCTTATGCTAGTTTAGCTTTTAGTTATAAACGTAACAAAACGTAATAATAAGTACTCACTTTTTCCCTCTTTATTACTTACTCGTATACTTTATATTTGTTTTTTTTTTAGAAAAATAGCTTCGTTGTCAAGCGGGGCTATTTGACAGAGGGGTAAATGCATCAATTAATTTTTTCAAGGGAATTCAACGTTTTAAAACTATTTATGCTTCCTTTTATATAAATTAAGGTACTTGATATAAACTACAATAAAACGACGCAAAACAAATTAGTACGTTGAATTCCCTTGAAAAAAAAATAAGTGACGCATTTACCCCTGTCATCTGTCACAATAGCCCCGCTTGAGTTTTCTTAGTTTTTTTTTTATTTAATTTAATCAAACTGTAAATGCAGTCATTTTTATTTCCTAAAGTAAACTAATGTCTTCTATAAATAAAATTAGCTATCCTAACTATTTACGAGAACTGTGAAGCTAAAAATTGCCATAAAAAAATGCGATATGCGTATGTATTACTTTATAAATTTCTACGCCTACCGGCAATTTGCAGTGATACTATACATATTTTACCATATTTGACCTGTAAACACAAATAAATGATTGATTGATTGATTGATTGATTGATTGATAACGTTTCTCTCCCCTTAAACCTGGTCCGATATTACGAAAAACTAGGTCTGTACGTTTTCCTTTGCAAGATAATATTTCTTGGCGACCTAGGTGCTTGCCCTAGGGGTGTACTAAAAAACGATTTTTGTAAAATCGACCCCCAGCAACGGTAAAAATCAGGGGACGCGGGCATCCTCTAGTATCCTATTAAAGTAGGAGTCAATGTCCCTTTTAGGGTTCCATACCAAAATGGGTAAAAAAGAAATCCTTATGTTGAGACTGCGGTACAGCCTGTTTTGGTAATGCTTTTTGACATTCATAGGTGATTTATATTATGCCTAAATCTATACATATATATACCTATGTATATAAAAGGCTAACCTGACTGACTGACTGACTTAGATATCAACGCACAGCCGAAACTACTGTACCTAGAAACTTGAAATTTGGTACAGGGGTTCCTTTCATGATGTAAGTGAGCACTAAGAAAGGATTTTCCGAAAATCGACCCCCAACGGGAAGTAATAGGGGGAGTAGCGGGTAACTAATTCTACGCGTACGAAGTTGCGGGCGTCCTCTGGTAGAAGAATAAAGAACTTTGGGTTTGACTTTTTTTTCTTTCTTTATGTCACAGCAGTTTTTCTCTTGAACTAGGTAATAGAAGCTATCAACTTGTAATTTGGCATAGTTATATAACTTGCTTGCCCGCATCTGTTTTTAGTAAAAACAATATGAAATTATTTTTCTAAATATTTGAAAAGGGGTCCAAAATGGGGGGTTGGAAAATGAAAGTGATTTGATTATAGCAAACGTTGTGTCATCTGTGTCATACATATGAAAGGGCTCAATCTGCGAATTATAAAACTATTTTATTTAATATTTTCCGTGACTTAATTTTTGATTTATAGCCACAAATGTTCCGCCGAACCGTTCCCCCCTTTATCTCCGAAGTTTATGGACCAAAAAATCTGAAAAAAAGAATTTAAAGATATAAATTTATATTTTAACCGAAAAATAAAATGAAGTTGTCAAATTTCACACTTTTGGAAAAATCACAAAACCTTTATAGATGTGTATTAAAATTTAGGCTTGTCCACATGGAGCTTATTGCATAATAAAGTTCATAGTAAAATGATTATTTTCTTTTGCGTTTTCCAACCATATTATCTTAAATACGGAACCCTCGGTGCGCCAGTCCGACTCGCACGTGACCGGTTTTTTATTTCCACAACAAAGCAAGTAATATTTATAACCTTCCAATTTCTCAATAAAAGACACGACGACGTCCGCCATTCTACCACGGTGTTATTAGCAAGTCAATTTCTTATGTAAATACACACCCAATGAACTTATAATTAATTTTCTGAAGTTTTTTTAATTAAGTTGACGTTTCACCCCAGTTGTTGTCAACCTTTTACAAGTTCTGTTTGTGTTAGAAGCTACAATAGGGGTGTTTCCTGGGTAAAAAAGTAATAATTCTAATTAGTCTGTCAGTAAGATTATCAAAAAATATTGAACACGTATTTTTTGCTTTTTCAAATCAATCAAAATTGACCATTATAACGCGCATCAAAGTTCGGGAGTGGGGGCTCGTAACGTCACAACATGGTATAAAGTGTGCCACGGCGTGACGTCACGCGGAACTTCAACGCGCTTTATCTTCGTCATTTTTTATTTAATTGACAAAAGAAAAAATACGTGTTCAATATTTTTTGATAATGTAAAAGACGGACTAATTAGATTTTTTTGGGACACTAGCCTATTGGGAGGATTTTTATTTGTATTTTCGGGTATTTTGGATGATGTTAAAGATGCGTCGTTCATGGTTGTCTATAGATTAATTTTTTAGGGTTCCAGGGCCGAAGGATGTCGAACACTACTCTATTACTAAGCCTACACTGTCCTTCTGTCCGTCTGTCAGTCCGTCCGTCCGTCTGTCCTAACGTTAGAGAGTAGTATCTTTTGAACCGAAAGAAATACCGGTTCGATTTTCTAGCGAAAATGTTTTATTATGGCGAATTTCCAAACGAACAAAAAAAATAAACATGTTATAATAAGAGGTTCCCATACAAAAAACTTTTTTTCAACGTAACTGTTTTTATTTTTGTTGTACTTATCGTAATATAGTACATTGTTGCCTAGGTGCGGAAAGTGAGGTAAGTATTTCCTGACGAGGTGGTTAGCAGGCCGAGCAATAGCGAGGCCTGCTAAAATACGAGTCAGGAAATCCTCGTTTCCGCCGAGGCATACATAATGCTTTTCTCAAACAATGCGAGGAAATTATACAAATACATGATTATAAGTATTTTTAAAAACCTTTGACAAATTCGCAGAGAATGTTTGTTTACGCGTCGTACAGTCAAGGACTTTAATTGTTATGCCACTGTGGAACCCTGTCATAATGACAGCGTCAAACCACAGGACAGAAATTACGCTTAAATGAATGAATAACGTTATGCGACAGGGTTCCATAGTGGCATAACAATTAAAGTCCTTGACTGTACGAGTATTAGTGAAGATATTTTCACGCACAACGAGCCGCCGCCCGCCGCCGCCGCTCCGCAGAGCCCCGCCGCGCCGCCGCCCCTCACCGCGCCCCCACAAGTTGGGTGTACGGGATTTTTTTTCATGGTCCTTTTGATTTTTACGCTATAGAGAGCACTTTTAAAAAACAATATGGACATGGACGGAAAGTGTTTTCATATGGTTATTTTACTCCTAGGAGTAAAAAGAGGCATTTTCCGCCCTTGTATTTCAATCGGAAAACCGTTCTTTCCGAGCATGTTTGAGAAAAAACACTAATACATACAGCGTCCACTTTGGTACAATTATAGAACAAAACCTAAAGAAAATCAACAAATACTAAAAACCGTTTAAGTGTGAGTTGGGAATACAATAATACCTACTGTGCGGTACGCAACCCTCAGTGCGCGAGTTCAACTCGCACTTTTCCGATGTTTTTAAACACTTTCTGTAAAAAGTTGAACACTACAATTTAAATTATAGATGAAGCCAAAGGTTGTGCATTTCTGGTTAATTGAAAAAACCTGGTAATATTTCTTTATTCCAAGTTCAGTTGTGTTCTGCTTGTCTACCTGACCGAAAACAGTCCACGGAACTTAAAGGTAACTTTTAAGTGTTATAATATAAAAATAGTTTTTGTTTTAGTTATCGTCCTCGTTCTTTTTTAAATATTATCCATGCGGTGGTAAATTCAATAGGTAATATGCATGGTTTTTTTAAATAGCATTTCTTTTCATGAAAATACCGTAAAAGAGATCACTAAAAGTGTAATTAATATTAAAATCGGTCAAGAAATACGGATGATACAAGCATTTTAAAATGCTAATTAGACAGAGAGATCCGAAGTGGACCGGTGACGTCATCGTGCAGTACGGCCATATAAACTCCACGTAAAATTCTGTTTTGATAAAAAGAGATAGGAACAAATCTTTGTTGGCTTATATCTGGGTTATTTTTATAGCTATTCAAAAAATGTTTTTTCTCACCTGTTTGTAACATAAATAAAATAAATAAATAAATATCAAGGGACGATCTCACACAAATTGACCTAGTCCCAAACTAAGCTCTAGGCTTGTACTATGGGTACTAGACAACGATATAAATACTTATATAGAGAAATATATACTTAAATACATAGAAGACATCCACGACTCGGGAACAAATACTCGTGCTCATCACACAAATATCTGCCCTTACCGGGATTTGAACCCAGGACCGCTAGCTTCGTAGGCAGGGTCACTACCAACTAGGCTAGCACGTCGTCGACATGAATTAGCTTTTACAGAAGCTGTAAAAAATACATGCATATTCCCTATTTAACTGTACCTATACTTTAATCAAGTTGACGACGTGGGTAAATTAGTCAGTATTCCAGCTTACGAAGCTAGCCTGTGTTCAAATCCCGGTTAGGGTAAACTTTTGTGTGATGTTGTAAACACTTCATTTTTGTGAATTTTGGATTTTTTCTATGTATTTAAGTAAGAATGTCCCGTGATATTACGTGTTGTGTTGTCTAGATTTTTAACCGCATCATGTCATTTTCTAGAGGCAAGAGTAACTCCGAGCTCTATTTAGGTAGTCAGCATAGCATAGTATTTAAGTACCTAGTTGTTTTTATTTGTAGTATAGTATTGTATAGCTTAAGCGGACATGTTCTTAATTATAGTATATTTTCTTGTTTATTTTGCCATCGGGGCATGTTAAATTGAATGATAGTATGTAAGTTGACGTAAATAATATTGTGTTAATAATTAGTCTCATACCGTCTTGACATAATAGTGTAATTAAATGTGTAACGATTAGCGCGTAAGGTTTAACTGTTAGTGGTAATCGGTAATAAATAAATAAATAAATAAATAAATAAATATTTATATATTTCAAAGTTTTACAAGTTTGTATGAACGCCAAATGTTATTTTTTTCAAATCCTTATAAAATGAAAGATTAGTTTAAAGGAGAAATAAATTGTACATACATTTAAACTTTACTTTATTAGTTCCCGATAAGTGTACTTAAAAATATAATTGATTTACAACTTTTTGATTGGTTGTCAAAATTGAAAAGTCTTATTTGTAGGCAATTGTATGGGAAAAAAACAAGTGTCCTTATTTATAAATGTGACCAGTGGCCCGTTTCACGAAGCAACAAGTTACAAATTACAAGCGGAAGTCTCTTTCTAACTCCTTTTGCTAGAAAGAGAGTTCCGCTTGTAATTTGTAACTTGTAGCTTCGTGAAACGGGCCACTGGGGCACGTTTTATAAAGCTACAAGTTGCAATTTTACAGGTCTAAACTGGCAACACTGCTCAAATAGCTGGGGCACGTTTTATGAAGCTACAAGTAACAATTTTACAGGTCTAAACTGGCAACACTGCTCATATAGCTGGTCGTCATTTGTCGAGGTTGTGTCAAATGGAAACTTATAACCTGTAAATTGTAACTAGTAGCTTTATAAAACGTGCCCCAGCAGTGGAACTATGGCCATCACTATAGCCTACAACTTTTTTTTATAGCTAAACAAAATGGCGCCCAATAAACTATACGATCAGATCCCGCGACACCGCTACGTTATCCTCAGGGAGCGTTACGAGCAGTTTATAGATACTTTGAACGATCCAAAGAAAGATGTGGTCAAAGTCTACGACCCCTTGTCTCCGAAACAGATAGATGAGCTAAAGCTGATCAGAGAAGTCAGCGGGGAGTTGCAGATGAAGAAAGAAGATGATATGAAAAAGGCAGCGGTAAGTTAAGAATACGCTGAGGGTCCAGTGGCGCCCTCATTTCCGTTATTGAGTTTTCTAACTATAGTACATTACTGCAGAGGCCGTGAAGTAGGGGATTGCTGGACGAGTTTTGGGTAGACGATAAAACGAGCCCTTAAATCCCTGTTCCGGCCGAGGATTGAAAGTACTAAAAATATTAAAAGTACATTACTGCAATCTTACGATGGCAATCTCGAGACTGCATCTTACGATGGCGATCTCAATTCTGGAATCTTACGATGGCAATCTCAATTCTGCAATCTTACGATGGTAATCTCGAGACTGCAATCTTACGATGGCAATCTCAATTCTGCAATCTTACGATGGCAATCTCAATTCTATAATCTTACGATGGCAATCTCAAGACTGCAATATTACGATTCAAATTCAAATTCAAATTCATTTATTCCTTTGCTAGAATGTAGTATTACAATGTAGTGACGGTGAATATTAGATCGTCCAATACATTCTGCTTCACTTAGCATGCAAAGATTAAGTAAAATTAATATTAAATTGAACAATTGGTACAGTTGTAGGTAATTAAATTATACATCTTTGTGGTTAACCCTTAACCAGGCTGACAGGTCACACGTCACAGTAGAGATTCAGCCTTAGGTACTAACATACAAGGTACTATTGAGTAGATTTTATGTGGTACACATGGATCCCTTGCCTGGTTAAGGGTTAAAATATTCCGTAAAGGTAGCGGTTCGCGCCGCGACAGAGACAAGCGACCGAGACACGAGACCGCGACCGGAGACCGCGACTGTCACTTGACCGTAGGCATCGTATGAGCGACAATTCGCGAACGAGACAGAGACAGGCGACGGAGACGCGAGACAGGAGACAACAAGACGTCTCGTTCGCGAATTGTCGCTCATACGATGCCTACGGTCAAGTGACAGTCGCGGTCTCCGGTCGCGGTCTCGTGTCTCGGTCGCTTGGCTCTGTCGCGGCGCGAACCGCTACCTTAAGTGAGTAAAAACAATTTTGTAACAACCAGTTCGTGACACTCTTCTTAAACCCATGCATCTGCATATCTTTAAACTCTGATGGGAGCTTGTTACTGTTCTCCGTTAAGTTAGGCCCTGTTGTTTGATCAGTAGTTAAACTAACTAATGGTCAAAAAACGTTACTAATGGTTAAAATCTCAAGGAAATGTGTCAAATTTTCGATTCCTTTTTCGAATTTTAACAATTAGTTGAGTTAACTACTGATCAAACAACGGGCCCTAACTCACTCATAGTTCAATTGTTATTAAACTTTTTCATACCTACCTATATGCTGTACATTAAGTAGGTATTCATTTGTACAGTCAACAGCATAAATAAGTGATCATTTATATACCTTGTCGCTTTCAATCGTGTCACAATTTTGTATGACATTTCAAACAAGACGTTAAAGTCACAAGGTACATAAATGATCATTTATTTATGTTGTTGACTGTACAACAAAAAAACATCGATTCGATTTCAAGACAATAGGAACTATGGTTTATTATAAAACTTCTGTAGCACTAATGAAAAAGGATATCTAGTTACGCGTGTCTTCCGAGGTTCAAGTAAAAGACGGTATAGATTCTAGTATATTTAATACATGACGCAGATTCGGAAATTAAAAAACATAAGCAAACTTCATCTAAATAAGTCCAGGGGTTGTCGTGAAGGCGTTGAACACACTTTAGCAATAAAATATCAAAATTAGTTTAGATATTAGTGGGATTTATTTATTAATCAATGCTAAAACGTTTCGATTTGCTCACAGCACAATTTGCATTGTAAGTTTGCTAATAACGCCATCTAGCGGCGAGTAGCAATCGATTATTAGTTTTTATTCGACTAAATGGCGCCCTGATTACTGTAATTGCGTTTCTAATAAAATAAATTATTTTAGAGACACAAGAGTTAAGTTGCTCATTTGTTATATGTCATAAAAAATTTAGTTCGGTTTAAGTTTGAATCATTTCTTGTTTTTTGTAGCAAGCGGCAGAAGAAGCATCAAAGGCGGAAGCGGAAGCAAAAGAAGTGGCTGAAAAGGAAGAATCAGAGGCAAAGGATGAGAATGAAACTGAAGAAAAAGTTGAACAGAACACAGAGACCACAGACAAAGTTGAAAATTAGAAAACATTATTTTTAATTATTTATTAGGAGCACGCTCTCCATATGAGCGAGTGAGGAATAGAGCTCTTTGCTCACAGTGGGACTCAAAAACAGGCTAACAAACTGAGGATGTAACAAAATAAAAAATAATATAATAAATTGTCACTGTTTTATTTCAATAGGTTTCTTTAACTTGGCATTAATATTAAATTGATATAAACCTTGCGACAACTCTTCCTGACTACAAAAAAAAGGAGGTTCTGCGTGCAACCCATATGTATGTACGATGTTTGTTTGTATGTAATTTTCTGTTTCGCTAAACACGAAATAACAAAATACGGCTATCACACTGATCATTCTACCTCATTCCAATTAGCTATAGGTAAAAAACTTAAGTAAAGCTCCTCTTGCATGTAGTAGTAACACATATGTATAGACCGTTCGACATTCTATATTTGAAATTAGACGTAAATTCCATATAAGTTTTGTACACAACTACATGCAAGAGGAGCTTTACTTAAGTTTTTTACCTATAGTAGCTTACGTACATACCTACTTTAGAATTTACATTATCTCGTTAATTTCTTGTTGTGAAACTAAAAGATTTTTGAAAACAACGCCATCTGCGACCGCTTCTATGCACTAAGATTCCGGTTATGCATCGGTTAAGATATGGCCGACGCGTCAAAAATATGTTTGTCCATTTTTTACCTTACTCCATTGTAATAAAGCTCAAAAAAGCATTTGGGGGTATAAGGCAGGAAGTTTACTGCGAAAACTTTTAACTTCGGATGCCCTATCCTTTTCACTCATCGTTCGTGATTAACTCGAGAGAAAAGGGTGGAGATAACGTAACATTGAACTTCGATTTTCAAAGCAATGCCTTGGGTAATGGTCCATTGTAGCCAACACAACGAACGAAGCACAGAAATGGCGGATCCAGGAGGGGGAACCACAAGATGGATGCAGCCGACGTAACACGGCCTTTATTTTAAATTGCCTTTATAGCTCTTATTAACATGTCAGTAAAGGCGTGCGCCTACTGTTATGGTTACGATGGCTCTTAATAACTTGACAGTAAAGGCGAGGCGAAACAATACGATTGCTATTAGGGTAATTACATAATATAATAGAAGAACCATTTCACACAAATTGAATCAGTCCCAAATTAAGTTCTGGACTTGTACAATTGGTTATGAATAAAAACAATAGGTACTTGGCAAACATAAAAATGCTAATACTTTTTAGTTTCAAACACAGGTTTTAAAACAGCCTACTAAAATAGTACTTACTTTGTAGAAAAATACATACTTTCACTAGCAATTATTACTTATTTATATGGCAGTTTTTACTAAATAGGTTAACTACATTATCAAAAGTACTTATTTATTTGATGAGCTGTTTTTAGTGTGACCAAACAAAAAAAGTTAGTAAAAAGCAATTAAATTTATAAAATTCTTTATTATCTGTTACTTGGTACTAATTGTAAGCTGAGGCTGAAATTGAATGCTAAGGTAAGTTAAAATAAAAATCCAACAAAAATGGTTACAATAAAAAAGTATAATTATTTCCAATACATGATAGAATACAGTGTGAAATAAAAACTAAGAGTTATCTGTCATAACATCTTCATCGTCTTCCTCGGGTTCAGCCAAATCGGGATGGCAAACTCGTATATGAAGATTCAAGTTTATTTTGACAATAAATGATTTTCCGCATGTCGAGCATTTATATGGGCGCTTTACATCATCATCAATGTTTGGAGGATGGGCTCTAGCCATGTGTGTCCGTAGTAATGAAGAATGCATAGTACGGTCACACTGCGGGCACTTCACTAGGCAATCAACGGGTTGCCCTTCATGCGTCAACTTATGCTTCTCCATAGTAATCTTGGAAACAAACTGTTTGTTGCAAATATCACATTTAAAATTCTTCACTTTAGTATGCTTCTTCATGTGTACTTTCAGACAATTCTTCGTCGGAAACATTTCATCACACTTGGCGCACTTAAACTTCTTAATATCATTGTGAAGCTGCATGTGAAGTTTCAAATAAGCTTGTCCGGTGAACGACTTGTTGCAGATCTCACAGTTTATAGTGCTTATTAACGAATGAGTTTGCATGTGTGATTTTAAGAACTGAGCAGCCACGAAAGTGCGGTCGCAAACCTCGCACATAAACTTCTTGGAAACGATACCTTCATGCTTGCTGCGATGTATGTCGAGATGATACTGGCTGTTGACTTTCACGTCACACTGGTCACATCGATACTTCCGCCTCTTCTTGATTCCCTGCTTGTGTGTACTTGGCGCATCTGGTTCACGCACAACTTGAGACGCATCCTTATCATTCCCGTGAAACTTCTTATGCAGCAACAAATACTCCAAACCTTCGAACGTGAGATCGCATACGTCGCAACGGAAACGAGATTCGGGTTGAGAGTAATTACCATCAGACCCGTTGTACGTCTCCGCCATTTTCTCCCTTTTAACTGAGGAACGATTAACGTTTGATTTTTCGCCGCCGGCCGGCTCCATCATGCCTTTCATCCAATGGTGGTGAACGCCTGGCTTTGCCTCCATTTAAAGTGACGCTATTCGGGCATAGCGTCGCAACTTCGATATTGATCCGTATTTGTTGGCCCGTGTTATCAAATTCGTGTAAACGCGGACGGTCGTTATAGAAGCGTTAATCGCGCATTGTTGATGCGATTCGCAAGAAATTGTACAACAATCACGCGACGAAACACAAAAGGAAGCCTTGTTACAGTACCATAAATTCCAAAAGAGAAGCGAAGCGCGTTGGTTTTTTTTCAAGCGGTTAATGACAGTGATATTTTTTAATTTTGATGTAGTATGGTTGCCAGGGTAAAATATACGTTAATCAATGGTTCTAACCTATACTTACATAACAGCACAAATTCGATTTTAGTAAATATCACTTAACTTAGTTTATTTAATCGTATATCTATATAATTAATTTTAACCAGTTGAATAAATTATAAAGATACACATATTCTAATTGATATTTAGTTAACAGTTATATGTTTTAACGCAAGCTTTCCATGTCAGTTTAAGTGGATGGGCACGTAATATCTCTGTATAGTTTGTGGGTAGGGCGCACCTTTATGGATGGAATTATAACTGAAAAAATAAACTAAGGAAAAACGAGTTTGATGTGATAACAGGGAAAACTGTATATTCTCCAGTGGCAACCGCCACCAGCCAGCACCACACCAGTTTGTGTGATCTATACGCGAGCAGAGGCCCGTTTCACAAAGCTATAAGTTACAAATTACAAGCGGAACTCTCTTTCTAGCAGAAGGAGTTAGAAAGAGACTTCCGCTTGTAATTTGTAACTTGTAGCTTAAGTAACTACAAGTAACAATTTTACAGGTCTAAACTGGCAACACTGCTCAAATGGCTGGTCGACATTGGTCGAGGTTGTGTCAAATGGAAACTTGAAACATGTAAATTGCAATTTGTAGCTTTATAAAACAGGCCCCGCTCGTCTAGGTTTGTCTACGATTTAAATCATTAATGACCACAGATTACAATACAATGGTAAAATATTAATGACATCATATCAATGACATTTTGATTGATATCTATCTGTATTATCTATACTTTAAAAAAAATCGTTCCTTTGCTGAGCACTAATGTTTATTTTTATTTATAAACAGACGCCATAAACATAAATTAATAGAAGAAGAATAAAAGTAAACAGTAAGTATTACAGTATTGTAAGTATACATTACATAATTTCTTATTCTAAAGTTAACAGTAATCTACAATATCTACATAGTATAAAACAAAGTCTCTTACCGCCATCTGTCCGTCTTTATGTACGCGTAGATTTTTAAAACTACGCAACGGATTTTAATGCGGTTTGCATCAATAGATAGAGTGATTGAAAGAAAAAGGTTTTATGTACAATAAATTTTGCATTATGTAATTGTATTACAGTAAACTCACATAAACCGAAGCTATGGCGGAACGCTAGTACCAGCTATATAGTACTGTATAAGGTCTGTTTATTCTTACTTGTCTTACATAGTAAACAACTTTCTAACTTCAAAATGAACCTTTTTTGGCTAAAACAGCTATTTTAAACAAAATAAAGCAATCACAGACAATACATTAGCCAAGTGATGTCCATAGTTTTACGATAAAAGAGCTGTTTTAGCCAAAAAAGGTTCATTTTGAGGTTAGAAAGTCGACTATTTACTCGCTCAAGAAATGAAAGATCCCATGTCAATAAAAGAGACATGTATTAATAGATGATCACTGGCTGTTCACACTGCCCGCGAGAACTCTCTCCACTAGTTTGTCGAACAAAAGGTATAGATCCTGTGTCAATAAGAGATGCTTGAGATGCTTCCTGCTCATCGTCGGTAGTGGGACAAGGAATAGGGATGGGTTGACATACCCTTATAATCAGTGCTGTGGGTTAACGTACCGGGAGACTGAACTTTGATGAGATTCAAAATGAATTTCCCCAAGAATTATCAAATGTTAAGCTGTTTTGAGAATGCTATTACCAACATGTGAATAAATTGTTTGGTAATGGATTGTCTTGCCCTTACTACTCCGTAAATGCTGCCCTGATTGAATAAAAGAGCATTCACATGGTCAATTTATTCATAACTTTTTTAAAGTTTAGTCCTTAAAATAATACTTGAATATTTTGTTTTAGAAGGAAGCCTCTCTCAACAAAAGAAACGGATGAGGAAATATCTGTGCACGCAGTGTGGGGCCGTGTTTACCAGCCACGGAGCACTTATCGGAGACTAGGTACATTAATTATCTTTCTTTCTTGAGTTTAAAAAAATAGCACCGTTTATTTTTTCTCCAGATTTTGGAAAAAACATGCTGGTTTGTTGGGTCATCAATTCATCATATCATTCTGAACAAGAAAGGACAGTATTTCCAATGTCCCCAAACATTTGTTCCTTGTTGTCAGTCTTGTTACCAAAATCAAATAATGTATGTATGTATGTACTTTATTGTACAAAAAACAGAAAATCAAATACAATATTTACAGAATTGGAATGTACAAAGGCAAACTTATGCCTTTAAGGGATCTCTTCCAGCTAACCTTACACATACACACACATACATTTCTTATACATTTCTTGGTAACAAACCTGACAACTACATACATATGTTTGGGGACAGATTAGGAATCCTATTTTTCTTGTTCAGAACTAGGTATGGCCCCAACTGTCCCAATTATTTTTTCCAAAATCAGCAGAAAAATAAAGCATGTGCTATTTTTTTTATACTCCCTATTACCCTATTGGCATATATTTTTTTTATAAGATGTCATCACCATTTATTTTATTAATGGCTATAAATCAAAATAAATGTCCAGTTAAAGAAGAGTTTGTCACCGTCACGAAACTGTTGATTAACGTCAAACACATACATTTTTGTTTGCAAGTTAGACATCATTTAAGTGACATTTCAATAGCGTCTTTTATGAACATTTATTTTGGTTTTTACCCTTACATTTACAAACATTGTTTTGGGTGGTGAATGAAATTGTCTTTCCTTGTACTCAGGCAGTGGATAGTTGCATCAAACTTGTAACAGAGGCTTTGTATTTATTAGGACCTTAATACATATTTTTAATCGCAAAATATTATGAATTATTGATGTTATTACCTGTATATCTATATATATATATAAAAGGCAAACCTAACTGACTGACAAATCAACGCACAGCCAAAACTACTGTACCTAAAAACTTGAATTTGGTACAGGGGTTCCTTTCATGATGTAAGTGAGCACAGAAAGGATTCCGAAAATTGACCCCCAATGGGAAGAAATAGGGGGAGTAGCGGGAAACTAATTCTACGCGTACGAAGTCGCGGGCGTCCTCTACTTACTTATATAAATAAATAGTAAAGTTGGTGAGTTTTACACCAATTATTGCGGCACCTATTTTCAAAACTTCTAACCTAATGCGCCACCTGTGACCCGTTTCACGAAGCTACAAGTTACAAATTACAAGCAGAAGTCTCTTTCTAACTCGTTTTGCTAGACAGAGAGTTCCGCTTGTAATTTGTAACTTGTAGCTTTGTGAAACTGGTCACTGAAGATATTGATATAGAAAGCTGAAATTTTGCATGAACAATTCGAAGATTACATAAGGATTATTGATTGATAAGATAACAAAGGAGTATTCAAATTATAAAAAATTAAAATCGTAAGGGTCCATCTGCAAGATAAGATAAAATTCATAGGGTAAAGGTATAACAGTCTGTTCTTTGTTTCAGAATAACAGATTCCATCAAATCCTGAAGACTGTATTTAATGACCTGGTCTTACTTGGAACTTGTACTTTAATTGGATTTAATGCTGTTTAACAAACATACACATATATCTCCGGGAACCGTGATAATTGTAAGAAAGATTAGATTAAGTAGTATCATTGTAATAAGTAATATGTTTTAAGAATAACCTAACTAAGTGTGCGACCGAAAGTACCGAAACTAGTTTTTACGGCCGAAACCAAAACTTTCATGTAGGGTAAATGTTTTCGCGGGAAAAATAAATAAAGTCGACATTATCATAAAAAAATCATCAAAAATTTCAGTCTCATTAAGTAATTATTATTATCACTTGTTATATAAAAACCCGTGCATCGAACATGGCTCACCGCAGCGCGAAATCTCTCGGACGTAGTTTCGGTTTGGGCCGGGACCGAATGTTCGGAACACTAAACCGAACTTTTGGGTTTCTTGCGAGTCTTCTCAGCAGTGGTCTCCTCTTGGGAAATGCTGGTAGATTTTTGACGTGTAAAAGTGGCCGTGTGGCCTACTCACTGAAAACATTAGTCCTTTTTTATATAAGTAATAATGATATTCTATTTATATCTTGTTAATTTGATAATTATATTTGTTTTGAGCTTCCATATTGTCTTATTCATGAGATCTATATAGGTAGGATTAAGCCGGCTAATTTTCCGCAACTCGATGACTTACATCTACTGATGTGCCAAAGGAAACTTTCCAAAATTGCGGATTTTTTCATGTAGGAAAATTTCGGAAACTTCTCACAATTTTGTATGGGGATTGAAATTTTCCGTTTCTTAAATTTAAATTTCCTATATTTCAAGTGAAAGTTTCCGGAAATTTCTTAGAACTTTTCCAACTTTTTGGAAACTTTCCGCAACTTGCACATCAGTACTCACACCCGTATTCACAAACGTCACTATGAGGTCTCGCAGTACTCACGAACGCACAGGGTGGTTCAAATCGTCTCATAAACAAAAGGTCGCTCAAAAAGGACCAATCACAAAGCTGTATTGAACGCAGTGCGTTTACTCAGTGAAGGATCCCCTATGTATTGTTTGTGAATACGGGTGCTAATGTATGGCGACGTTTTCGCGTATAGGGCTGAGGGCACTATTGCCAACCCAGTTCTACCCATCGATTTAATAAAGAGAAATTAAAAAAAGTTTATTGTATAAATGATTAATTTGAGTGGATAGCCATGACCCTGCATCCTGAGTTAGGATACCATGTGTTACAGGACGCAGTTTCGTTCGGAATCACCTTTTAAAAACAAATAACTGGATAAGGTTGTGCAAACAAATACCACAACAACAAAGTGTCACCTCTCTGATTTCTTACAATCGAAGTCCCCTGTCTCACCGGGACGCCATGGCGACGTCGCTGGCCATGTATCCTACATAAATTAACGTAGCCAAACCATCGCCAAGTGAGTGAGGCCGTCTACTTTTCAATATGAATTATTTGGCTACGGTGGCCGGCGACGTCGCCATGGCGTCCCGGTGAGGCAGGGGACTTAAGTCGCACTATAGGCGAAAAACTTGAGAAAATGACCTCATGTTGTAACACAAATGTATAGATAGACCTATATATTGAATTTCTTTACTATGTGGGTAGGGATATTCCACTGGTGATGGTGGGATTTTTTGCTTTCTGTTACCACATATTGGTATTTTTATAAAATTTCCCAGCTGCTATAATAGTGGTACTTTTCTAAGATGTCCGAATGGTTATAAAGAGCTAATCTTTAGCAGTTCAGAACGAACGGAAATATTTATAGATTATCCGCTCAATTAGCAACCTTTCACCCTAGGCTATAAGGTTCAAGATGTAATGGCTTGACATTAAATAGCAGAAGCGGACTTTGGCACACGCCTCGTCGGCTCCTGGGTGAGCTCCGACCGCAACATATTGATAGGGTTGCCATTACAATTTGAACCTTATTGATTACAACGGAAGGTAGCTATTTTAGCATATTTTTACATATTTCCTTTCGTTCTGAACTGATAAAAATAATGGTAATAGATGGGTAAAACCATTTCCAGTAGTAACAACCATTTCTAACTGGTGGACTGGAAGGTTAACTGGAAGAGATCCCTATATGGATAAGTTCGCCTTTATACTTACTTTTTGTTTCTGTCTATTAGTTTGTTATTTTCTGATTGTGCAATAAAGAATTTACATACCTACATACATTATTTTTAATTTAAATGTCATTAAAAAAAATGCTAGTGCCGTGTTAGAATAGTGCCACTCCATGTCTCCCCGTGGATGTCGTAAGAGGCGACTAAGGGAATAAAGGCTTGTAGTACTGTTAGGCGATGGTCTTGCAACTACTGATGTGCCAAAGGAAACTTTCCAAAATTGCGGAACATATCATGTAGGAAAATTTCGGAAACTTCTCACAATTTTGTATGGGGATTGAAACTTTACGTTTCATAAATTTAAATTTCACATATTTCTAGTGAATGTTTCCGGAAATTTCTTTGAACTTTTCCAACTTTCTGGAAACTTTCCGCAACTCGCACATCAGTACTTGCAACCTACCACTAATACGCTGGTAAATATCTTACAATTAGCCTAATTGTGCAAAATGTGGTAACAGAATTATCAACAAATTTTTAGAGTTGTTGGTAATTCTGTAGCTCTGCCTACCCCACTCTGGGAATGAAGGCATGAGTTTATGTATGTATGTTAAAAAGTACATTAATATACCTCTTAGTATCTCGATAGGGTCATTCAATACATACATATATGTGACGTTATCTATGTAAAGGGACCTTACTGTCGATGGCGCTTCCGCCATTACTAAAGATGCTCCGATATAAATACAACGTCGCGTGACGCAGTGCGGCGTAAGCGCCATCGACAATAAGGTCTCTTCACATAGATAATGCCACATATAAATAATGGTATCCTATTTTATTCTGAACCCAATAACTTTTCAAAATGTTTTATGAGATATACTTACAGAACCTCTAGGTTAGGTTAGGTTTATTTTATAACCATTCAGGAAAGTTCAAAGGTTTCAGAGAAAAATTACTTTCGGACAAATGAAAATTATGGCAAATGAAACAACTGGCAAACGTTTTTTAGTGTTTCAGATAGGTAACCTCCTAGACTTTTTTATCACAAAAAGCGTTTGCGCTCAAAACTCCCTCATAAACTCGAGCCTAGACGGATCATCTGACCACACACCTGTGTTACTTCTTCTTAGCTCGACAGCCATTTCTCGCGAGACTCGCACTGACTGGCTGCATAATTCTAAAACTGACTGGGGTTACTTTAGAGAGTACATTGACGGAAATATAAACCTCCAACTCCCACTTAAGACCAATGAAGAAGTGGAAGATGCATGCCTGTACATAACAAACCTAATACAGGTGGTGGCAGCTTGGACCAGTACTCCTGAGTTTAAGGAATCGTCGCATAATGCCCCGATACCACTTGCAATACGGGAAAAAATTGCTGAAAAACGTCGCCTTCGTAGAGTTTGGCAGCTCTCTCACAGTCGTGCAGACAAAACACGACTAAACCGAGCTATAAAAGAACTCAAAAATGTCCTTGCTGACTCGCTAAATGAATCCGTCAAACGAAAGCTAGAGAGGATGTCTCCAAACGCACACGGGACCTACAACCTTTGGAAAGCTACTAAAAACCTTCCACAACCCCAACAGTGCTCTCCCCCTATTAGATCCGGAAACTCCTGGGCTCGAACTGACCAAGAAAAATCTGAGGCCTTTGCGAACCATCTTGCAAATGTTTTCCAACCGAATAGTACAGATACGCCTGAAGATCCGGAAATAGAACAAGCACTTTACCAAGACTTCCAGATGTCTCTCCCCTTGCGCCCTACTTCTCCTCGCGAACTGGCTAAAGAAATACGACAAATGGACTCACATAAAGCTCCAGGCTTTGATCTGATCACTCCAAGATTATTAAAAGAGCTCCCCAAGAAAGGCATTGTATTTCTGACCACTCTCATCAATGCAACGCTTAGAACATCTCATGTTCCAGCTCTGTGGAAAATATCACAGGTCGTTTTAATCCACAAGCCAGCTAAACCACCCACCGAAGCCTCGTCATACCGCCCTATCAGCCTGACACCGTTACTATCGAAATTGTGGGAAAAGATAGTCCTTTCAAGACTAAGCTTGCACCTAAACAACGACCAAATCATACCTGACCACCAGTTTGGATTCCGTAAGCAGCACTCAACTGTGGAACAAGTACACAGAGTCTACCACATTATAAGACAATGTCTTGAGAGAAAGGAGTACTGCTCGGCTGCTTTTTTAGACGTGCAACAAGCGTTCGATCGGGTTTGGCATAAAGGGTTACTGTGCAAAATAAAAAAATTACTCCCTCACTCATTCTACCTTCTAATGGCCTCTTACCTTAGCGACAGAATGTTCCAAGTTAAACTACGAGATGCAAGATCTTCTCTCTTCTGTTGCCGTGCAGGTGTACCCCAAGGATCAGTGCTTGGCCCGGTGCTCTACAACATCTTCACCAGTGACTTACCCCAATCCTCAAATGTAGCTGTGGCAACCTTCGCCGACGATGCGGCTTTCCTTGTCTGTAGCCGCAATGAAACAGAGGCCAGCAGATTACTGCAAGTCCAACTTAATGACACCAACGCTTGGCTAACAAAGTGGCGCATAAGAGCAAGTGCCCCTAAGTCCCACCATATAACCTTTACACTTAGACGTGAAACTTGCCCCCCTGTCAACCTAGGGGTTGACACTCTACCACAAACTGATTGTGTCAAATATCTGGGCTTCCATCTAGACCGAAGGATGAGTTGGAAGGACCACATAAAAAAGAAGCGCGACGAGATTAACTTTAGGTTTAAAAATCTACTTTGGCTTCTTGGAAGACAGTCCACTTTATCCCTAAGCAATAAACTGAGGGTATACTGCTCTGTCATCAAACCCATCTGGACTTACGGCATTCAGCTGTGGTCATCTGCCAGCAAGAGTAACATTCTATGTATACAACGAGCTCAAAACAACATCCTGAGAGTCATATCTAGTGCGCCTTGGTACGCTCGCAACACAGAAATACACAATTACCTAGAAATAACAACAGTAGAAGAAGAAGCAAAGCGTTACTCAACGAAGTATAAAGTCCGATTGACCAGTCATCCAAACCCTCTATCCCACAAGCTACTACAGCCAAATCCAGTGAAGAGACTAAAGAGAGCCAATGTGCTGCCTGACTGAGGCGAGCTGGGGCAGTGGCCCTGACTCGCCAAACCCTCATGAACTACAACCCACCTGATCATAGTCTAGGCGACTGATAGCAGGTCTAAAATAGAAAAAAAAAAAAGATAGGTAACCATAAATAACTCTTAATACACATAAGATTTTTTTTTTTTTAAAGAACCAATTTTTGATAAGTTTCAAAAAGGTGTTCAGCACATTAATAAAAACCAACAAATTAAAAACCATACTATTTATTAATTAATGGCAGTTCTAACTACTATTTACAATTAAACTCATATAAATATTACGTAGACTTTTGCAAAAACTATTTTGTTCGGATGCAAGAACTTAAGTATATCGTGTCGACAAGTACAGTTAGGGGCAAACATATGGTAGCGGATAGAATGCTCATTACAGTACTAATATCTATACACCTATTGCGTGAAATTTTAAAACGAACCTTATTGCCAGTGGCATAGAGGCGTGTATTGTATACGCCTTGGGAACGTAAGCTCTGTTCATTCTTACTTGTCTTATATAGTAAACAACTTTCTAACCTCAAAATGAACCTTTTATGGCTAAAACAGCTATTTTAAACAAAATAAAGCAATCACATTGGCCAAGTGATGTCCAAAATGTTAACTCTGTTTACTTTATTTACGATAAAAGAGCTGTTTTAGCCAAAAAAGGTTCATTCGGAGTTGTTCCAAAGGTTCAAAGGTGGATTTGGAGTTGTTTACTATATAAGACAAGTAAGGATGAACAGACCTTATATATATTTATCTACATCTTATTTTTTTTATCTACATCCATATCATAACTTCCCTATAATATGTTCAGAAACTATAAGCAAATGGCCTATATTAAGAAACCTGTATCTGTGTTGTACTTTAATGTTAACATTAAAGTATTACATGTCATTAAAGTATAGGTTATCGATGTAGTTGCATCTTAATGTTCAATTTAAAGTATCGGTGACTGATACTTTAATGTGATCATTAAGATACAGGTCAACTACAGATGTTGGTTGCTCACTTATTGTAGAAAACTTATGATATCCATGTAGATAAAGTTATGTATGCGGCGAGATATGAATGCCTCATTATGCACCAATCACATAAATATCTATAATGTTTTTTTACTGTACACGGGCTTCATCATCATTAAATGTGGCATTATCCCTTTACATAGATAGACCTTATTGTCGATGGCGCTTATGCCGCTCTGCGACACGCGACGTTGTATTTATATCGGAGCACCTTAATAATGGCGGAAGCGCCATGGACAATAAGTTCCCTTTTCATAGATAACGTCACGAATAGTATTATACGAGACCAAGAAACTCCTTTAGCGCTTTTCGACTCTATTTGTATGACGTTAAGGTCCAATAGGTCCATAAGTAGTAAAAGACTTTCTTGGTCGACTATACAACATAGTTTAAGGGTTTTTGACATTGTTAATTGGAAAGGCGATCGAATGAGGGCGCAGCGGGCTCGCAGCGAATTCGTAGCGTTTACGGAACGTTTTCGTGAGTATTCAGTAAGTACGAACATGTTTTGGCAGAATGGTTTTATTTCTCTTTTTTTTGACTATGGCAAAGTAAATCGTCAATAACTGGTCACTTGCTTTTAAAGAAGGGTTTAAGTTACCGGCCATATTTTTTTATAACAGGGCCAGTCGGTTTGGGCGCATAAGGTTCGTTCCGCAGAACGTCCCTTTCGCAAAACGTCCCTTCACAAAAATTACGTCCTTTTTGCAATACGTCTCTTTCGCAAAATTTCCTCCTCGCATAACGTCCAGTTCGGCTAATTCATAATTTCTATTAGAGTGGCCAGAATGGGGCAGTTTTGCAGAGGGGGACGGTCTGCAAATGGAGCATTTTACATACATAAGGGACGTTCTGCGAGAGGGACTTCTCTAGAAGGGACATTTTGCGAAAGGAATGGGACGTTTTGTGAAAGGGACGTTTTGCGAATAAGACTTAATTTTGGTGGAGAGATGTTTTGCAAATGAGACGTAATTTTACTGATGGGAAGTTTTGCAATCGGGACCTTATGCGTTAAGAAGGTCTGCCTTGGTCTTATAGGATGGTATCTCAACTATAGGTGATGGACTGGTCAATTATTATAAATTTCCCCTACAGATTAAATATAATTATGTTGACTTATTATCCTTCTGTAAAGACGGCGAAACATTTCTTCCTAAGACGTTCTCTTTGTATTTCAATTTTTCTACATTTGTTGGGTCTTTTAATGTATCCTCTTGTCTGTCCATCCTCTGGTCTTGAACAGCTTCTGTAATGTAACAAATAAAGGATTATAATTATACCTAATTTTAAAAAACTCAACAAAATGTTATATTCTTAGACCTGGCTACAGTCTTGTACGGAAATTCGCGGATAATTTTTTTCAGGAATGTTTTGTCGGTGTCCTAGTAAGTATTTTAGACTTGGGTGGACATCCGCCACCTGGTACATTTTTTGGGTATGATGATTGATGTCATCAGTCATCACTTTTTTGTATAAAAAGCAACATAATTTTTTTCAGAAACCCATCGAGCGGGGTATCATATGAACGGGCTCCATGAGCTGCTGCCAAAAATATACCACAGCCACGTTACGTAAAAAATAAAAATCATTTTCAATGGGCGCTAGGGTTGTCCATATTATGACATTTATGTTACGATATTTTTTCGGTAGAAGTGGCTCTTGGCGCGTACGGTCGAGGCACGCAAATAAATGCAAGCCGTGCGATATAACTGTTTGAAGATTTACTACTGTTCTATTTATACTATGTATTTTTAGATTTGTGTTTGACGAGGTCGAGTATGGGACACGCTTACACATAAAAAAGCCTTTCCACTCTTGCTTTGAAAACACCGTTTACATGACTCCGGGAATACAGACGACGTGTCACATATTTTTAAGTCTAATGTTGGATATTATTGCCGGCGACTGTACAGAAGCCTAATCACAATACTTACTATTAAACGGTGTGTAACGGTCAGATAAGTATCCTTCTAAATTGTATCCTATAACCCCAATGACCGCCGCAAACGGCAGAGTCAGGTATGGTGCATTGCTGCGCAGGAATTGTATTAGTATCGGCCACATCTGTAACACAATTTCAAATAATATTGTGAAGTAATAACATTGACAATACTCATCCGAAAATCTAAAATGGATAAAAAAAAACCCTTTCACGCCAACCACCACCTTAATATTCCGAATGATGACTTTTCAGAATTATGTTCTGTAACCATATATCCGCACCAATGGTTCAACTTTAGTAAATACAGTACTGGCAAATAATCTATCATATTTGTACTTACATCTCATACGATTACCTACAAATGTTACTCACCAAAATTGACAACCGATCAAAAACTAGTTCACCAATTGTATTGCTACTATTCAATTCCTTAGCTGATTAAATAAGGTTGAAAATGGTATATAACAAATGTTAGTACATAATCATAGTTTAAAAAAGTTTAGTATTTAAAAAACCATTGCAGATGTGTTCATACAAATCTCGTAAATTTAGTATGAACGCACATTTTATTACGAAAAGTCTAGAGATGAGATGATGGCAAACTGACCGTCATTGCGACCCTATGTCCAGTGACCAGTGGACGTTTTTTGTTTGACTTTGTAGTAAAGTCGGGGTCAATATATATGTATATGTATGTACACCATAATCACGTACTTTTGGACATAGGGTGAGGTATATTTAATGATGTATGCGGTTGATTGTTTCTCTTACATTCTATTTAAGATTAAATAACTATTAAATATACGTTTTTTTTAATCAAAACTTGTTTGCAGAAATATTGAGGTTATGTGTCAAACAGTACTGCTTTGTTTACATCTTTTATCATTTCTATTGACCCCGACTTTAGGTATGTTTGAAACAATTTTAAGTTATAAGATTTATCTAATCTACCTATGTTAAATTCGAATCTCATGCCAATCCCATGTAAGTCATAAATATTTATTATTTTTGATAGATTTAAGGCTTCATATTCACAGAATTTTCATAAAAGTAGTCCTTATCAAGTCCTTATAATCTAACTTTCGATTTTTTTTGCAGTTCGTATTACTATTACTACGACATTAGCATCATTTACTTATCTTTAAATAACATTACACGTTTGAATATGACTCAAACTTAGCATACTCACTTTAGAAAAGAGATTATTAATACTAAGACGATGGAATAAAATATTATTATGTATTTTATTTCGCCAAAGATAAACTTTCGAAGATCGACATAACCTAAAACCTTAAATGTCAAAATGACATGGCATTGGAAAAGCGTTTGGTAATTTGTAATATAGTTCTTATTTTTGTAACAATAAATAAGAATATACGAACAATGTTTTTCTTAAAGAAAATAGTAACAGTGCTAATTAAACAAAAAATGTTCGCCAAGATTAAAAAAAGTTTTAAGTTTTTCTTTGGAGACTGGTTTCTGAACGAAATATTGCTGTCATTAATCTCAGCTGTCATTACTAAAAAAACAACCTCTAAACGATTGATTTTGCTACGCAAATGTAGCAAAAAGGATGCAAAAGTTAAATAAATCCTAGTTATATTTATTTATTAAAGTCACCATTATGTCTCCCAAGCTATTACTTAGCTGTACGACCGGGCAATGTCTTATAAATAGTTTAAAACTCAACTCAAAATATTTACGTAATTTCCCCGATTTTACCGAAGTTTTGTGTAGAAATAGTAGTTCAAATACAACTAAAAAGAAGACAGCGAGTTCCGTTTACCGTACTATGAACGTATTTGATAGAAAAGTGAAGATATTACAAAGAGAACGCTCTGCTAGAAGAGACGATTATCATTTAGCTGAGTACATTAGAGAGGAGGTCGGTTGGCGCACGGCTGACAGAGTATTAGACATCAAGAGGATTTTTAAAAATGCTGTGGAACTTGGTAAGTGTAAACTCAAGATGACTTACGATTTAGGGCAACTAGTAGGCTGCTTTATAGTGTTTTTAATCGCCAAAGATGTATTCCTCTAGAAATAGACGTTGCGCGGTTGCTTTTATGGATAAGGCAGAGTTTCAGTTAGATAGGAACAATTCAAACCCAATTAATACCTAGTCCTAAAGTACCTTAGATTTGTGTTATGGAAACTATAGCAAATATGCATATTAGGATATTAAAAACTTAAATATTTAGAAAATGTGTAAGCTTCACGAAAAAATGACTAATATTTGCTTCTATCTAGGGTCGGTAATAGTGAGGTTAGCCAACCACATTGACTAATCAGAAACAATAAATTTTTAGAGTTGTTGGTAATTCTGTAGCTCTGCCTACCCCACTCTGGGAATGGAAAAAAAAATTAGTTTACATATGTACGTAAAAAAAAACACTAAAAAGTTTTTGGGGAGAATGAAGTTTTTAATATGATTATAATAGTTTACATACATACTTAGATTAAACCACGCCTTTTTCCCAGAGGGGTAGGCAGAGACCACTTCTTTCCACCTGCTACGATCCTGACAAATCTCTTTTGCTTCTTCCACATTCATACATCGAGTCATATATGTATGTTATAATAGTTTAGCCCATGGAAATCATATGATAAAAGTGGTGTCCATTTAAAAAGCCCTCCGGTTCATGTTTTTGGCACTTTTTCTGTTTTAGTAAATTTTTACCATTATAGACAGCATAAGTCAGTCAAGTTTCACTTACATGTTACAGGAGCAGGTCGTGGCTATGTAAGCCGCCATCTTCTCCCTGACTCCGTAGAAAAGGTTACACTATGTGATACATCTCAAACACACCTGGATAAAGCCATTATAGGGGATGGAGTGAAGTTTGATAAAATAATCATGGATGAGGAGAGGATTAATGAAGATTCTATTCAAGTAAGTTTTGTTTTCAAACCACGAAACAAAATGGCGCGGATTGTTTTAAACAGCTGATCAATGTCACTCCACGATTTTGATAACTGCAGCCATTTAATTTATCAAACTAACTTATTTGTTGTGTCTTTAGATCAAACTTATATAAAGTTGATGACAATGTTATTTTTATTTTTATTATCTCTATGGTCTACGATTCCTTGTCTCAGTTAAAACCTGCTCAATTGGGAATGTTCATAATTTTATAATTAGGTAACATAATGGCACCAGTTTTCGACAGTTTAAGCTGACATGCACCAATAATCGACACTTAACTCTTAATTCAAAGATCATACGGTCATAAATTGAGTGTTACAAAACAGATGAATAACCCTTATCTTCTGTAAAATAAGAATCAAGTGTCGTGGGTCCTTGTAGTGGTTCCATTACGTTAGGTACCTACTCTAATTCGAAAACCATTTCGAGGAATAAGGTTTTAAAGATGTTCTGCATTAATAAGTTTTTGAAATATTTATCTTATCTATTTCAGATATTTCGACAAAAGTATATTTAACCTTTGTTTTACTTTCGTTTTCGGCTTGAAGCCCTCCTAGGTGTATCTTACGGGTTAGCCGAAAACCTCTTGATGTTTTAATACACTATTAACTACAATCACTTTTTATCATAAGATATCATTTAGTTGAAATGCGCTCTTTGCGTAGTATGTGGGGTGTGAAACTGATTGGTGGACTAAAAGAAGATGTAGTGACTAAGATTGAAAAGGGCATGCTTCGATGGTTCGGTCATTTGGAAAGGATGGATGAAAGAAGATTGACGAAAGAGATATACAGAGCAAAAGTGAGTGGGAGGGTCGGAAGGGGCCGCCCTAGGCGTACTTTTTCGAATCAAATCGGAGAAATACTGGAAAAGGGCCGGATCTTAAGTACCCGAAACCGACGTGCATGACTCGATGTATGAATGTGGAAGAAGCGAAAGAGACTTGTCAGGATCGTAGCAGGTGGAAAGAAGTGGTCTCTGCCTACCCCTCTGGGAAACAGGCGTGATTTAATGTATGTATGTATCATTTAATGGTTGTAATTTATTAGAAAATTTAAAATAATCATGTCATCCATAAAATGTCTGCTAAATTAATAAAGCTATTAAAACAAAACTATAGTTTGGATCAAATACAAAATTAATGAAATTGGTCTCTTAAAATTACCTATTCTTTCGAATTAGAATGTAAAAACCGTTTAAATCGATAGCTTTTTAGCTGCTCTATCAGCCCTAGGCGGGTTGACGTCGATGTAGAGCTCGTTCCCACTATGTCGTATGTCGGTCCGGATTTTAATCGGTCGTTCCAGTGGCAGAACGTTTTATATGAAGCTATTCACACTCGTCCGACAAAGATTTTGTGTCGGATAAAAATCGTGTCGGAACTCGCTCGCCTTTGAGTAAGTATGACGCTGTTCACATTGGTCGGAAGTCGGGGCCGACCCCGCCCCGCTCGCACCCCTTGTTCCGCCCGCGCGTGGCTGCCATAGTGGCCGACAGCCGACTAGTGTGCACAGAGGCGCCGACATCCGATTAAAATCGGAATCCGACATACGACATAGTGTGAACGAGCTCTTATGGGACACCCTGTATATGGGGCATGCATAGGGCACGTCTTAGCTAGGGCTAAAGGCTCGGCCAGACAGCACCGTCGCGGGCGATATTTCCATACAAACCGCTAGCGTGGTCAAACAGGCCGCGCCCCGTCGGCATCGCGCCCCGCTTCTGTCGCGACCCGCCAGCCCAGCCCGTCGCGCGCAGGCCGCGCAACCAGTCAGTGTGACGTCAGACAGCGCAGCGCAAAACGAATGACCAAACCACAGAGAGCGAGCGGGAGAGCGCGATGCGGGCGGGACGCGCGCGCGATGCTGGCGGGTTGGTGGCGCGAGGCCAGCGCGATGCGCGCTTGCTCTGTGTGACCGGGCGTCCCGTCCGCAACACTCATCACGCCCCGCAACCGTCCCGCTGGCAGTCTGTTCGAGCCTTAATAGCTATTTAAAAATAATTTCAGTTCCCGGAAGATACGGTGGACTTGGTGGTGTCCTCTCTCAGTCTCCACTGGGTCAACGACCTCCCGGGCTGCTTCGACAAAATCATGACCATGCTGAAACCTGATGGGGTAAGTAAAAATCGATAATTGATCGATCGCGACTGATTTTCTATGAGGCTTATAGATCAATTGTTTATTGATTTTCAATAATGATAAAAAATAGTAAATATTAGCACAATTTCACACTAATTGAACTATAGCAAACTAAGCTCTTGAAGCGCTTGCACTTTAGCGATTAGATACATAGAGAAATAAATGTAATATTTTCTCACATTATTTATATATCGCGACTGATTTTCTATGAGGCTTATAGATCAATTGTTTATTGATTTTCAATAATGATAAATAATAGTAAATATTAGCACAATTTCACACTAATTGAACTATAGCAAACTAAGCTCTTGAAGCGCTTGCACTTTAGGTATTAGATACATAGAGAAATAAATGTAATATTTTCTCACATTATTTATATATTAAAAAAGATAACATTAAAATAGTGAGTTTTAAATTATTAAGTTTTATGCTCCATTGGAAGCCGGCTGATCTAAACTTTAACGTATTTTTATTCAATAAATTAACAAAATTCACTGGCAATGGCAATTCATCTTAAGTCATTAGAACTGGCAACACTTGCAGCCTTGACAGTGCAGTTTTTTTTACGTCAACAAGAAGGCAAACTATCACTGTCTGATGGTAAGTGAGTTCTTATTAATCTTAGTCCCATAGACGGGTCTATATTGACTGACATAATAATTTTTAGTCATAATGTGCTTTAGGTCATAATCATCGCAAGTCATAACGTGTTTTTTAAAGACACTGTTACTTTTTCAGGATTCTTATAAATCAAACCTAACCTAACCTAGCCTTGTCTACACGTTAGATATTTCAGAACTTCTGAAAAGTTTACAGTATCAGCAATATAAAAAATTATGACTATCAAAAATTATGTCAACAATTACATTATGACCAATAAAATTATGGGAAACAAAGGGCTCCCCCCATAGACATTTGCATTTGAAATTACTAGCATAGATGCATTCCATCTTAATCCTCAGGGTTGGCAACACATTTGAAGGCTTAGATTGCAGTCTTGAGATTGTAGTATTGAGAAGTCAAATATCTATAGGTCTCAGATCCCACTTACCATCAGGCGGCCTGAGTGCTTGTGTGCCTTGCATAAAAAAAAAATACTGGAGTATACAGGGTGCCCCAGAAACCGACGTAACCTGCGGAGGGCTGATAGAGCACCAAAAAAGCTATCGATTTAACCACTGTATGTTCAGCGATTTTTGCTAGTTTCGGAAATATTGATCATTTTAATCTGAATTATTGTTATTTTCCCTTATGTCCATGTCACGAAAAAATATTAATTTCATGTTTTATTTCATGTTTTTCAGTGGTATCTTACATAATTAGAATCAATACGAATCAGCGAAGTTTTTAAACCTATTTGCCCGTTTTTTTTATCAGTATTTTTTTCAAGTAATCACCTAAAGTTGTTTTTTCCATACAAAGTCAAAAGCAAACACTGGGACACGTAGTATGGAGAAACAAACTTTATGTGATTACTCAAAAAAATACTGACTTAAAAACTGGCAAATAGGTTTAAAAACTCCGCTAATTCGTAATGATTCTAATTATGTTAGATAACACCATGGGGGCATAACACGTACAAATTATAATTCGTGCTTATAATTTGTACTAGATGGCACCACCGGTATCATCAGGAATATTATTTTCTTCATTTCCGTTAATCAAGGAAAAGTTAAGCTTTTATTAATCAGATATACCTTAATTTAAATGCAAACATCATTCTTTACATAAATTTAAGGCTTTATTTTAGAAACTAAGAATGGCATTTTTTTGCGGTACACTGAACGGCCATCATTAGCTATTGAACTTGCTACGTGATATTCATTAGATCCGCTAGATGGTGCTTATACGAGGGCGTTAGCGCCGACTTGTGTCGTCGCGGTCACTCCCGGTAGGTATAGATATTCAATGGAACAACATTTAATTAAAGCGTTTGTTATTTCTTATTCCAAAAATACGAAAGTTTATTTATTTTAACATCACAATAAATAACTTCCCAAGTATTTTTCACAAACAAAACTAAAAGTTATCTTTCTTACTCTCGTGTTTTTCGTATCTGTCCATCATTCATTAGGGAAACAAGTGAACATAATTGTAGTTTGTATAGCTATCTATATGCAACTGCGACTATTTTTAACCGACTTCAAAAAAAAAGGAGGTTCTCATCTCAATTTGTCCTGTATGTATGTATGTTCGCGATTACGATGTGGTTTTCATAAAAGTATTTGTTACACTAAGGAGGTTTTAGTTATTTAACCGACTTATAAAAAGAAGTTTCTCAGTTTGAACTTTTTACAGAGTTGTCCGAGATAAAAATTTTTTTTTTGGTTTGATAGAGTATACTTCCGAGGTAATCCCATTGTCACCAATCATGAGTCTAAATCTGAATCTGATGAGGGGATCCGTGAGGAATTGATGGAGCTCCTCAAATATCATAGACATAGGTACATACAGCGATTTTAGTATTTTTAGTAACAAGTCCAGCATTTGCATTCAGCAAGTATCATTTGGTGAAGTGGAACTGATGATGAAGACCACAAATGGCCTCCTGAACTCCTCAACGGTAGGTACCTATTTCAAGGGTGGCGATAAGATACCTCGATTAAGATAGTTCAGCAATTGTAATTTGAATGTTTAATTGTTTAAATATGACTATGACTTTCCCGAGGCGTTGCTTGTTTAATTAAAGGCCCAGCCACACCGGATGCGTGCGCCTAGACGTGATGTGCGCTTGCGATTTACACTGCGTTGTATAGTGACATAGGTGGTCACATTTGCCTACAAATACCTACCTATGACTTCGATTTAGACAGTCAAAAGTCCTTAAACATTTTTATTGTTAGTTACCTACCTACTTAAAAGTAAGATGTAAATTAAGGACAATTTTATTGACTATTTTAGATGAGTATAAATAAAATATATTTAGTGCACGGACCTAAAAAAAAGGACGTAACGTTGCCCTAGACAGGAATGAAGCATGCAAGGTCGGCAATTTCGTTCGTTATAGGTAGGTACACGAGTTACCGCATGCACACAGATACCTACACTAAAAACGCACGCAGTTTACGTGTATGCCAATTTGCATTCTTGACTCATGATAAGACGAGGAAACACGTCCGTATTTTTTTAGGTACGTACTTTAATAGTGTTCATAAAAGTTGTTGGTACAATGTTGTATGGACGCGTGACGCGTCATCACTTAGGTTCTTTAGCTTTTAAATCCCAATATAAACCTACTAGCTGTCCGCGCCCGGGCCGCCAATACTTAATCGATAACAATTTTTCACAATCGATTATACATGTGCATCCTATTTTATTAGCATGATGATGACGATGACGATGACGATGACGATGACGATGACGATGACGATGACGATGACGATGACGATGACGATGACGATGACGATGACGATGACGATGGCGATGGCGATGGCGATGGCGATGGCGATGGCGATGGTGATGGTGATGGTGATGGTGATGGTGATGGTGATGGTGATGGTGATGGTGATGATGCTGATGGTTATGGTGATGAATTGATGATGATGATGGTATATATATACAGGGTGTCTGGAAAACCTTTGGAGATATTTGGCGCGGTAATAGTTCGCACGATTCTGATCACGGGGGTATGGTTCATTTTTGTTTCTGTTAATGTAAAAAAAAAAGAAGGTTTAATTATATTCATTTTGTTACTTGATGTATCGCAGCCGATATCTTGACCTTGACATTTTGCAAACGTTCGTAGTAACTAACGTCAAAATTCCAAGTTCAAGGTCAATGACCTGAGACCATACGTTGTTTACATGGTATGTAAACAAACAGTTCGCCCCATGTAAACAAAAATCAAGTTAACGTTATAAAAAATTATTACTTTTAATGCAACGTACTGTATTTTCGTTTTGCAATTGAACATTTTAGCGGGTTTTGAAATATTTACCAGATTTCTTGGAACACGCACTGCCGAGACCCGATCATACCGTCCGTTTTATTATTAATGTCGAGATCTAAACATCTACCATTGTTTTCTGCTCTAAAATAGCCCATAAAAGTTGTTTTCTAGTAAAAAATAAATTCATATTTGAAAATCTGAAATTTAATTTAACATGACATTTAATGACAACCATAATTCATAGACTTCTAAAAGTTCGGATGGATATAACTTGTAGACGCCATTAAAATAAATAAATAATAATAATAATGAAATAGACGATCCGTTTATTGCTGTCCGTATTGGTCTGTATGGTATTGTATTCGTAGCGGTTTAGCTAATAAAGGCCGTCGCATAATTGATTATAATTTGTATGATGATATCGCACTTGTCATAGAGAAATAAATAAATGACCGACCTTTCCGGCATTGGAATCGATATACGTACGTAGTACATATTCATTTCATGTTCGAGGCTTAGAGCATTTAATAACCGTTACTGGAGTTGTCGTAGGCTTCTTACAGACGAGCGACATTTTGCCAACGGCAGAGGCTACTGCAGCCGTCGCCACCTGACGGCCAAAATGCCGCTCGTCTGTAAGAAGCCTTACAAAAACTTTCCCCTGTACCGGAGTATAAGATCAAAATTAAATTATTCTACACGATAACAAATAAAATCCTCATAAGTCAATAAAATAACCTGACATTATTCTTACTCATATTCGTAACATAAGAAGCTTCAAGAAAATGCCCTGCTATAGCAATAGCCGTGTGAGAGTGTAATTTTTAATTGTATTAATGTTGAATTCTGTACTTAGAAAACAAAACGACAAAAAATCACGTTTGTTGTACGGGAGCCCCTTAAATATTTATTTTATTTTAATTAAATTATTTCTTTTTAAAGTGAATATACAACTAAATATTCTGTGAATATTTCAAGTGGCTTCCTGTTGCCGTTATATCGAGCAAAAAACGGCAAAAAAATCACGTTTGTTGCATGGGAGCCTCCCTTAAGTAATTAATTTAATATGTTTGTAGTATTTGTTGTTATAGCGGCAACAGAAATACATCTTCTGTGAAAATTTCACATGTCTAGCTATCACGTTTCATGAGATACAGCCTGCTGACAGACAGATGGACAGACAGACAGACAGACAGCTGAACAGACAGACAGACAGACAGACAGGCAGGCAGACGGACAGCGGAGTCTTAGTAATAAGATCCCGTTTCTACCCTTTGGGTACGAGACCCTAAAAATTAATTTGATGTGTTGTGTTTATGATATCAAAGACTTCCATTGACAAACGTTACTTTTCTGATAGACCTTAATCAACGTGGTACATAGAATTAGTACTGACATAGAACCCGGACTATAAGTTGAACTTCGCAACAGGTATACTTCTCTAACCGCCTGATTCACAACAGTAATAATAGACAAGGAGGGAGCCAACTTTAAATGGCAGATAAAGGACATGGCTAAACTACTGCCCTAAGCATGCCTAGAAATTTCTTAATAGCTCGTAACATTCTAAAAATCGTTAATTAATTACTACATGTTTATTTTTCTTCTAGAACTTTCGAAGAATAAGAAAGTATTTAAAAGGTGTTTACTTGGTTTTTCATGTTCCTGTTGTTTGCCATCAAAACCTGACAGCGACAGAGATAATCAGAGGCCCTACTTTAAAAACCGAAAGTCGAAGTTACATTAGCTCCATCTCTTTCTCTCCATTTAGTCTCGAATGACGAGTAACAGGGATGGAGCTAACGTAACTTCGAACTACGATTTTCAAAGTAGGGCCCCAGAAAACAGATAACAGAAGATTAAGTACGACGATCCGTTTTGCGTAAAATGTGGATAATGAACTTTTTTTTTTTTAGAACATACATTTTAACTTGCGTTTAAAGATGAAATAAACAGTATTAATTATTATATTTTTTATCACAATACGTGTCCAAACGTGTTTTTTTTTGGTAGCTTTTATCGGATGAACAATGCCATGTGTCCATAGAAGTTTTGGCTAAGAAAATATTGTGATAGATAATTATAGAATTGGGTTTTATGTGATGTAGAAAAATATTTAAAACAATGCGGCGGTTTTCATTTTTCTGAAGATCTTGTATAAAAAAAGTTATTTAGAAATAATTATAACAACACGTTACTCGCAAGATCTCTTATTTCCAAAGTATCTCAATATGGCTCTGTCAGAGAATGATTTACTATAAGAGATTATATCATCGCTGGATTTAAAATAAATCAGTTAACTTGAATCCGTAACGCGACGTTTTAAGTGTTTCTCCATTTACTAAAATATAATTATAATCCACTCATTGTTAGACTACTCTTGAGGAATAACTTGTAGGATAGTCACTGGCGAATGCCATGCAGTCTTGTTTTACACATAATTAGGCTGAAATGTGCCGTATACTCTTAATGCCGTGGGTACATTCAAATCATTGTTTCGTATAGCTGACTAGCTTAGGTTACGTAGGAGCGTCCTCACTGAGAGCATTCAGTGAGGACGCTCCTTTAAGTTGCTTACTCGAACGTTAATTGTTATTAAGTTACGTAAATCCAAAGCCGCTTTTGTCCAACTAAGACCCGTGATTGTGCTAACACGCCAAATAAAAATCTCCATATTTGAATCCACTGTGAAGTCTCTGCTTCAATTTGGCCGCGAGAGATGGAGAGTGACCAGGGGCTTAACAAACAAACTCCAAGTTATCGTTAATAAGCCTCTGAGGTGGATCCTTCGGGTTTTCTGGCCGATTACAATGCGTAACAAAGATCTACTGTACTGTGCTGACAATCACCTATTACCGCGGAAATAGCGCGGTGCAAACGAAGATGGATTGACCCAACCATTCGAAAAGGGAAAACCAGGGCCGCAAATATTGCTTACGAGTACATGCTGGAGGTCTGGAAGTCTGGAGGTCGACAGAGAGACGATCGAGCCGATCACGGTGCCGCTCTGTCAAGAGTGAGCCGACTGAGGCCCTCTGCACCATGGGTACGGCAGGGCATAGGCGGGGACAGCAACAACAAGCTATTTATCCTATGAATTGTGTAATGAATGAGGGCACCACTATCATTCCGCGCCAGTTTAGTATGAATTGATATGAAACGATAACCAACCCATGCGCCAACTTGGCCGCCTTTAATGTCAAGTAGGTAGAGTTCATAACGTTGATAACACGATAACATGTCAAAACCAATATTGTTTTATCGCGTGGAATGGAGGCCCAGGTCGCTCGCGTTGGTCAAGCCTCCATATAAATTCATTTATGTTGCATAACATTGCAGTCGCCAACATCGGAATCATACCTTGAGGTGCTGATAGACTTGAGCATTTACTCGAGTATTCTAGCGAATGTGCTCAAGTCTATCAGCACCAATAAAGTCCACCTCAGTGGCGCGCTGCAGTGTCATGGCCACATAAAAAGCTTAATCAGCTCAGCAAAAAGCTGTTTTATTTGGTGATACGTGGAATTACAATGTTGTTAAGAGACCACAACACACCACCACAAAATATATGCTAAGTGGTCCCATTACTTTTTGTTCCGCTACCATTTGCTTTCATCAGAAATCTTTCACTACGAGTCCAGAACCCCGCAAACGTAGGTAGTTTATCGTTGTTATTAGTCGCTGGAAATCTTTAGATGCTCGAAGGTCAAACTGCCCTGAAATAGAAGCGCTGCCGCGAGGCAGGGCTCCCTCGAATAGCAGTGGGACAACAAGCAGTGGGTCCATGAGTCGTTTCCGAACAATGTCCAAACTCGTTTTTATATTCACGTAGGAGGCACAATGCAAGACGTATTTAATGGTACCTATAATTTAGCTTCAAATCTTACGCCTTTCGAAAGTCACTACAAGAGAATAAAGTTTTAAACCAAAAATCCAAACCAGACCTCAAAAAAAAAGTTCACCTATGTTGTTCTGTTCACCTATGCTAAAAATGCCCAGGTGAACCACGGGTAAATGACCCGAAATCAGCCATGTAAAGGGATTCGACTTGAAGTAGATTAGTAGGTACAAAGCTCTCCGGACCACCTGTACCGTTAGGCAGTACCATTGATGGTACAAATGACAGTGATAAACACATTGGAGGTAAGTTATCCAATATGTTCAACTGGTTGAATATATTGGAGTAGAGTTCTTTTTTTGTTACAATCACATTTTTGTTTGTCTAGCACAATGTAATACATGTAGGCGATTTTTGGGGTTTTGTTGCATTTGCGTAATAATAAAATAAATATTCACAATGTCGGAATTGTCATCATATTATGCGAGTAACGCCGAATATTGCTTGTACCTATGTTTTTTCATGGTACTAGTGGGATAATTCAGTGTCATTTGTACCATCAATGCTCCCTATTGGTACATGTGGTCCGGAGGGATACAAAGTGTGCGGTGCAGGCCTGCTTAATGCCCGCCTTCCACTGCGAGTGGAGCGGGCTCCGTACGGACTCGTTTTAGCTTACAACGGTTACTTTCAAGTGTTTCCACCGCGAGCAAACCTCTTGAAGTCACCGTTGTATGCTAAACGGAGTCCGTACGGAGCCCGCTCCTCTCGCAATGGAAGGCGGGCATAATACTGTAGATAACGACTGTCCAGTCTGTCCGCTCTCGTCTCGCAGCATGGGCCGGAAAGCCGTAGAAGCGCGGTCTGCCATCAAGCCCGACGCGTTGCACGCTCTAACCCTAAACGCGTTGTTTTGCTGGACTCTAAGGGCGCTGATAGACCTTTGAGTGTAGCCCTTAGGCTGCAGGTATAAAGCGATATGCACCCACTAAATCGTGTTTATCATGTTCGATCTGACCGCCAGTGCCATAATAATTCATAATATATAATAATATATAATCCTGTAGCAATAAAATAACGTTTTCTTTCACCTAACGGAAAATTAAAATTGTTTTATTAACATAACAACAGTATTTTAATTAAAACTAATACAAGTTATACTTTTTTCTAAGGTCTGTTCATTCTTACTTGTCTTATATAGTAAACAACTTTCTAACCTCAAAATGAACCTTTTTTGGTTAAAACAGCTCTTGTGTCGTAAATGAAGTAAACTGAATAAAAATTTTGGATATCATTTGGCCAATGGATTGTCTGTGATTGTTTTATTTTGTTTAAAATAGCGGTTTTAGCCTAAAAAGGTTCATTTTGAGGTTAGAAAGTTGTTTACTATATAAGATAAGTAAAAATGAACAGACCTTAATTGGAGATTGGGTGTTCTAGGACCCTTGTCGACGACGCCCCCGGAAAACCTAGAGCTGGTCTCAAAATATAAAACGGGAATCAAGGGTAAAGTAAAACTGCCAGCGCTATGCTGCTGGGTGGACGTGGTGGAGGGGCTGTACTTTTTATATTTTTGTATTTGGCCAGCCCAAGACGGTCAATAACATAGACCGCAATCTTTTTCAAAAGTAATATCGCTACTTTCTAGTTCTAGTCCATGATCAAAAAGCAAGGCGGGATGGGTTTTATATTCGAAGGGCTTTTTGCAGGATTCGTCCGGATCACTAAAAAGAAAAAAAAAAGAAAAGGATCTGGGGCCCGTTCCAGAAAGCCACTCTGCAACTCTGCACTCCACAAATCCCACTCTTCAAACGTATTTCTGTTCCACAAAGCTATTGCAGAGTTGAAGGGGCAGAGTCAAATGCTGAGTGTGGATTTGTGGATTTGCAAAGTATTTCTGTTCCACGAGACAATCGCAAAGTTGAAGAGACAGAGTCAAATACAAAGTGTGGATTTGTGGATTTGCAAAGTATCTTTTAGGAACAGAATCTTTGCAGAGTTTGCAAATTAAGTAGAGTATTTTCTGGAACACGTTTACTCTGTACTTTGCATTATCGTAGATTTGCAAAGTGCAGAGTGGAGAGTTGCAGAGTGGCTTTCTGGAACGGGCCCAAGGTCATATCGATTGGTAACGCATTTGCAATCTTATGATTTCAGTCTTGAGAATACAAATGTCTATGGGTCATAGATCCCACTTACCTACTATCAGTATAAAGGTGACTGTTCAGTAATTGCAAAGTTATGAAGTTTTCATATCAGTGGGATTCATATGCCTTCACTTCGTCTGAAAAAACAAAAGAGACGATTGGCCTTACGGATCAATCCATACTCGGTCAAATATTTAACGAGGTACCTACAGTAAAAGATCTTGATTTTTTTAAAGTACCACGTATAGGGAACCATTCTTACAAACATACTTTGGTACCTATACACTTTCATACATACATACTGTCGATGGCACTGTTAAACTCATTAAATGACTGACCGTTGAGTTTCTTGCGGTGCTTCTTCTCAGTCTTGGAAAGTTATAGATTTCTGAAGTGTAAAAGTGCCCGTGCGGCCTACTTACTGAAAAAACGCCTGATTGGAAAAGCTATAAGAAGTTATGTATAACGCGTGGAAACAATAATTAAGTTACTTAACCAGGTACTTATAACTTTGACTATAATATTAGTCTTGTAATTGTTGCACCTTACCTGAATCGCATTTATAACACGAAATACCGAAGTCGCTTTACATATGCCTATAATGACTGAGAAGTTCCTATTACTCATGATTTCTGTTATCAGACCCTAACTTCACTACAATCAAGAGACCATTCAGCAGGTATAACATTTCAATAAAAAAAAATGTAAATCGGTCCATGTCTTGTATTTCCAACGTAATGCGTGGTCACTGGTCATGTTTTTTACAAAAATATGCCGTCTTCAAAAACTGAATTAATTACCGGTCTCCTTGGAACTGCCTATTTCCTCTCTCCTTTTGAAGGTGGTTAAAAAGAAAAACAAACTGACGAATTGAGAACCTCCGGTTTAAGGTCAGACTTTTTTTATTATCATTAGTTTAGCGCGCTGTACAAATATCTATATGTATACAAAATGTCAGCTTTTGCGAAAAACTAAGTGTGACATACATACATACACGGACGGACGAACTGATGGACCGATGGACATGCGTTCAGATAGACGAATAGACGAATAGACACGAGGACACACTGCGGAAAAACGGATACGCGAATGGACGGGATGAACGGGACGTACGGACGGATTGATGGATGGACGGACGAATGGAAGGATGTACGGACGGACGGACGGAAGGATGTACGGACGGACGGACGGACGGACGGAAAAACGGATGGACCGATGGACATACGGACAGATAGACGAATAATCACAAGGAGACACTGGCGGATAAAGGGATACGCGAATGGACTGGATGGCCGGGACGGACCGACGGACGGATGGACGGACGGATGAATGGGAGGATGTACGGACGTACGGACGGACGGGAAGACGGACAGATAGACGGACTGACGGGCGGATGGACGGACGGACGGACGGACGGATGGACCGATGGAAATACGGACTGATAGACGAATACATACATATGGAACTGGATTCTGAAATAAATTTGAAATAAATAAATAAAATAATCACAAGGAGACACTAGCGGATAAAGGGATACGCCATGGACGGGATGGACGGGACGGACGGACGGACGGATGGGCGAACGGACGGACGGACGGATGGACGGGCGGGCGGACGGATGGATGGATGGACGGACGGACGGACGAAAGGACCGGCCAGTACAGGCTATGGAATCCTAAAAGCTACACTAACTCAAAAACGTATGAATAAATCACCCAAAGGTAAGAAACGTTGTGTAAATATTATGTATAGATTTAGTATTTTGTACAATAAAGTGCGTTTACATATGTACATATGGTGTGTATCTATGTATGTACCTGTAAATGCTAAAGATTTTTCATACGTACACTTACGGTTAAATTGTAAAAGAAAACCAAACAGAATAATCCGTAATAGTCTTACTTTGACAGTTTCTGTTTATAGCCATTTCACAAACATCTTGATTTGAATAACGGTTAGCTCTATCTGATCTGTGTCATTTCAGCACTTGTAATAAAATGAAAGGAAAAAAGTAGACGTAGTAGGCTGAAAAAGAAATGTTTGTATTAAATAATAAGTACCTACAGGAGTACCTAATCACGAAGCAACATAGAAAAACCCACGCTTCTAAATCGATTAAAGCGTTTAAAAGTAAAACATCATACAATAGAGTTCAAACTAAGCGACCCTGCTTTAAGTACACCGAGATGCGACCGCTTTCTGAGTCCGACACATTATATCAACTTTAGACAAAATACCTACAAGCTTTGTAGACAAACAGGAATCGGCTTTGGATTAAAAAAAATAAGGACTGAGTACAGTTTGACAGACCTAGGGTGCTGCTAATAGATGCTATAACTTAAATAGGCATAAGTACTTTGGATTGTTTTAGGCTTGACCCGAGTACCGCAGCGTTAAAGTCACTGTGTATTTTAATTACCAAAAAACCATTTCAGCTGCCCGAGAATTATGTTTCCATATTGCGAGCCAGTGAAGTCATTTTTGAGATAGGTAATCGCAAAGATACAAATGTACAACGCTACAGAAATACCTAAAAATACATAGATAAATCATCATCATCATCGTGACAGCTAAAACACGTCCACAGCTGGACATAGTCCTTTTCTAAAGATCTGATTTTTATTTAGTGATGGCGGGACCTTGTATACAAGGTCCGTCGGGATCGCTACCACCATATTATTCTTTCATCTACCGACAAGCTATAGTGTTTGCATTGTTGTGTTTCTGCGTGGGGATAAGACAGCCGGTGAAATTACTAGCACAGAGGCATTTATTGTTAGTCCACAGGGTTTGCAACGCATTTGCGGACTTAGGATTCCTGTCTTCAGATTGTAATCTTGAGAATATAAAATGAATGTGGGTCACAAGTCACAGATCTCACTTAGGTACCATCGGGTGGCTGAGTGCTCGTTTGCCTTATTCATGGTAAATATCTCTAGCGTGATCCATCCCGTGCTACTACTCGCAATCAGCACAATCTTACAAACATACATACTTACATGCAATCACGCAAAATGTGTATTAGTTTCCGCATTTTAGGCTTGCCGCATATTGTTGAAATAGTAATTCAAACCGTTGATGTATTAATTGAGATAATCGCAAAGATAAAATGAATTCACGCGACACTAGGATGTTTATAGCTTGCCCCGAGAAACGCCGCGTGAATGTCATAGTATATTTAATCCAAATACCATTTGAAAAAATTCGAGAATAATATTCCCAAATGACCTAACCAAATCGGAAAAGTCATTTTTGAAATAATCGCGAATTTACAAACATATATTTACACATACAATCATCATCATCCCTCATCATCGTGTCAGCCGTAACACGTCAACAGTTGGACATTCCTTTCCCAAGATCTCCATCGTGATCGTTTCTAGGCTACTCGCATTCAGCATACACATACGTACATACGTACGTAACCCTATACGTACGTATACGTACGTGGTGGTACATACGTATACGTACGTGGTGGTACATACGTAAGGCTAAATTGTTATTTTCGTTTATAATATGCGGGTGGAAAAGTTATTTAAACGGATACCCAACACCGCATAAATGTTATTTAGCAGACTGCAGGATTTCTAGCTTGCACTCAAGCGGAACAGCATAAAATTCATTATAAATAGTACATTAAAATCCATTATCTAATATATAAAATTCTCGTGTCACAGTGTTTGTAACAAAACTCCTCCGAAACGGTTTGACCGATTCTTATGAAATGTTGTGTGTATATTCAGTAGGTCTGATCGTAAATGGGTCATAAGAGTTATAAGGTTTGTATGAAAAAAAAATACACCCGGGCAGCGCCGGGCGCGGACAGCTGGCTATAAAACATACATTTATACATATAAGGTCAAACACGGAAGCTGCCTTTTACCCACAACGTAGTCCGCATAAGAGTAAAGCTCGTTTTTAGTTATCTACTTGGTAAATATCGATTTTCATCGTAGATATGTATCCTATTTCCCCGGAACTCAAATAAAATAGGTTTATCGCCTTTTCTCTAGGGTTGAATCAACTATACAACTAGGCAGAAATACTTACTAGTTTTTAGATCCCAGTTAATCTAGCTTGTATGAAGCTTGCACGAAGATACATTAGTACACTTTTTAAACAACTTTACGTTGATTTCGGTATCTATTAATTACAGTTATTTGTTATTTTTGATTTTTTCAAAATCAATTCTGCTGACATTTGACAGTTTGACATGAGTTTGATACTTGACATGACTACTATTGCGGCCATCGTTCAAAAAAGGTTCATTAAAATCGTTTTACAACATAATATATCGCAGTTTAGAGTGAAATTGGCAGCATGATCCAATTTTTACTCAAAACTTATAAAAATAAATAATTTGAATCTTACCTCTGGAAAGTATGTTCTGTATCAAGAAACCGGTTTTTTCAGATTGCAATGAATGCGTCTTAAACCGAATGGTAAACGGCTGTTGGTATCAATCAAGCTTTATATCTTTTAACTTTAATGACTTTTTTTTCTGACTTTAATGCCAGCATTACGCTGAGTTGGGACCATTTCGTGGCTACTTCCTTCTTGTACGTGTTAATCTGTTTTTTTTTTTTTTTATGTATGTCACGAATAAATGAGTTTTCTTTTTTTTCTTTTTTTTTTTAGCAAATATTAAGTAATAAGACACAAGTGTGCGTGTTATCAGCTAAGAAAAGCCCTTTCATCATAGCACCTCAGTTCGAAGGCACTTCCCTCGCCATCAAGCCCAATATACGCGTTGACATAGCACATGATATTCCGTCCCGTATTCATTTGAAAGATAAAGCCAAATTGGCTTCCAGAAGGCTTGGCGTGCTTAGTAGAGCGAGACAGTACTTCACAGCTGACCACTGCCTCCAACTCTATAAGGCTCAGGTCCGGCCGCTTATGGAGTACTGTTCTCATCTCTGGGCTGGGGCACCCCAATACCTCCTTCTTCCACTTGACCGGATACAACGCACGAGCGGTTCGAATCGTCAACGACCCAGCGATCTCTGTTCGATTGGATTCCCGCTCTATCCGAAGGGACATCAGTTCACTCTGCGTGCTGTATAGGTTTTACAACGGAGAGTCATCTGAAGAATTATTCGGACTTTTACCGGCCGCTGAGTTCCACCATCGAACTACTCGTCGTAAAGCCAGGTTCCATCAACATCACCTTGATGAATGGCGTTCTTCCACCGTGCGTTTCGCTATGCACTTTTTGCCTCGTACAGTGAAACTGTGGAACGAACTCCCTTCGGCGGTATTTCCCACCAGTTATTTCATGGGTGCCTTCAAGAAAAGAGCTTACAATCCCTAATTGGCCGGCGACGCACCGACAACTCTTCTTGAGTTGCTGGTGTTTACGGTTGGTGATGATTACTTCCCATCAGGTAACCTACATGCTCATTTGCCTCCCGCTCTTATAAAAAAAAAACTTAAACATCTTCATAGTATAATATTATTAGAGATAGCTCAGTTACTTCAACAATTTTATTACGACGTTGATATCTTCTTTGCTGTGGTCTCCTCTCAAAGTTCTGGTAGAAATTGACCTGTAAAAGTGCCCGTGGGGCCTATTTACAGAACATGCATCTTTGTGATAAACCCTCAGTATGAGATTTGTTAGTACCTAAGCAACACTTACAGATATTTTTCTGGTTTATTACGTCTCGACACGACACTGTTTACGTATATTGATCGAAAATATTATTACTTATATAATATATTATAGTATAATATATTATTTTGATTCTTACTTTTGACCGTCGCTTGTGTATTGGACTTATTGTGTGAGCTCGCCTAATTACTGAGTTCTGGCTACTCTATACGGACTTAGTGCTTTTTTACGGAGACGCGGGGCGTCGCGTGTAGCGTTGGGCGGCGCGGTCTGCACTAAATTCAAACATATGGCGTTGTATAAAAGCGTTTACGGAGAAGCGGTTTTACGTGCGTTTGCTTCAAACACAGCGTTACTTGCGGCGGGGCCCGCGGATGGCATCGCCGCGTTGCACGCAGCGTCACACGCACCAATAACGGAGGTTCCCGCCACTGCGCCCGCAGCGGGGCCCGCGGCGGAACCTTGTGACAGTCTTGTGCTCCGCCGCGCGCTCCGCTACACGCTCAAGGGTGCGCCGCCGATGTAGCGGGCACCGCTACTCTCTACGCCCCGCACCACGCGCCGCATCACGCCCCGCATCTTTATAAACAACGCCGTACATTGCCATATGTTTGTGTTTGGGCGTGTGATGACGCGGTCCGCTGCACGCGCCGCCTCTCTGTAAACGGAAAAAACGCCCGACGCGCCGCGCAACGCCAAGCCGCACGCCACGCGCGACGCTCCGCGTCTCCGTAAACAAGCCCTAAGCTTGCCTATCGATTCATCATGAGATGTATAAACTGTGGTTTAGCTACGCAAAGACTGCGGAGACATGTCATATCGTGCTTCATTGCCTGGCCTTTTACTCACCATCCTAGCACGGTGGTCAACAATTGAGGTAAGTAATGTACAGTTAGTTAAAATCATTCTACAACCCATAAATATGAGAAGCAACGAAGAGCAAAAGCGTTTTGAAGGTTGTTCACCGCGGTTCTCAGAATATATTATACGCTCAATGACAATAGATTTATACTAGATAATCTTGTAAGTCACGACGACAGAGTAGTTGCCTTAGATGACGTATATTTTTTAAATGTGAAAGTATTTGTTTCATGGATGCATGCATACACTCACGCCTTCATTCCCAGAGTGGGGCAGGCTCTAAAGACTTGTTGTTCATTCTGTACCATATTTTGCACAGATGTTTAGTAGTGTATATATTAGTGATAGTTATTCGTTTTTTTTAATTTTTTAATTTTTATTATTACTTGTATATTTATTTGTTCCGACTTCCGACATTTGCTAGTACAAATAATATAGCAGAGCCTAGCCAAAAGTTCATAGCAAAATCATTTTCTGATTGCTTGTTGCAGCTTGTATGCGAAGGAGTTTCTACGACTTATTTTCAGGATTGTAACGATATGGAAAGTTCCTGAAACATTTTTTATGCAGAATACTAATATTCAGCTCATTAGCATAATATATTACTAGTTAAAATGTTTAGGCATTGCTAGGGCAGTCGCCCATACTCAGTTTAGCCATGTCCTTTACTTGTCGATTGTGAAACAGGCCCTTTGTTTTAGATTACATATTTCTTAAGAGGAAATGAAACAAAAACTAGGCGGTTTTCTCTCCTTCGAATGTCTCGGTCACAACGTCGAATTCAACGTGTACTGTGAGAATGGACCTCTTGTACGTCTTCGGGCTTTACAGACAGACCAGACTAGGGCATCTTCCCGGGACATCCCGGTTCCGTAATTCCCGGGAAATCCCGGGAATTTCACAGTGCCTAAAGAACCGGTACTGAAGATTACATCCCGGTTCTCCCGGTTCTTTCCATGAATACCAAACAAATATCGTCGCGCATGTCACATATACCCAATTCACACCTGAGCGACGAAGCCGGCACAACCGGCAACATCGCATCAACATCCATCATATTTTGCGGCGTATTTGCAATAATTGATCTCTAGATTTGTAAAAAGGAAGAAAAAATAACTTTCTAGTAAGTATTTGACTTAATCAAGAATTATGTTTTTGTTGAAGAAAACGTGCATGATTTTATTGCATATTTATAAAAAAAATTGTTTCCTAATGTTTTTCAATCGTTTTATATCTCAAATGGCTATTATTGCGGTGATTTGAGGTAAAAAATAAACAACCGGGAGAACCGGGAATCCCGGTACCCTCCCTGCTTAGAACCGGGAAATTGATGTCTTGGAACCGGGCCCGGTACTGCATGCCCTAGAACAGACAGATAAGGATCTATTCAAACCTTGTGACGTCTTACGTGACGTAATAACGAAAGCATACCATAACTACAAGGCCATCTCTTTCTAACTAATTATGAATGCCATAAATAAAAAGGTCAAACATACGTCTAACAGTTTTATAGCCTGGTTTCTATGCTAGTACCTACTTATTCTGTTGCACCTTGTCTTCTAATCTGCGGACTGGATACTCACAAAAAAATATGCCTTAAGCACACCTCTTGCACATGCGATTGAAAGAGAAGTTTTCTCGTGATCCTGCCATTTTTGTCCTATTGCACAAAAAGTACACCTAGATTTGATCACCAAATACTAATTGTGTTTGTAAAAGTAGGTAGGTTATGTTTGAAAGTTACCTTCTGATGCCCAAAGGGCAAACCACCCAGAAACAGGACGGGCGGGGCTCCAGCGGAATTGAGTAGGACAAATATAGTAGGACCACAAGAAAACGGCCATTGAAAGTAATAAATAAATAAACAAGTAAATCATTTATTTGAAAAAACCGGCATAAGGACCATGACAATGCTCCGCCAAATTCCACAAACAGTTTGAAAATTGTACGCAGTCCCTTGGCAAAAAAGAGTTTACATGGTGAATTGACTGACGGAACAAAAATATTCTCATGTAGCAACCACCATATCAAGCATCAGATTTTGGTTAAAAATAGCTCACCTGTTTACTTGACAGTATAATGGCGGCAGAGTTAAAACAGCCACAGCAACAGCGTTGGAATAAACTACCCCGAAATTATTTTCCCTCAAAATTTGTATTGCCATGCCATTCGCTATAATTTTTTTCCCAGTCTATCGTTATTCTTCTCCTTTTCCATTCGCGGATTTCCCCATTTGTTAATTTTACTAGAGGCGTAGGTAGGTTTAGGTTAATTATGTTCGTTTTGCAGCAGCGCTTACAAATAGGAAATCCGCGTCGACTTTGTGGAATTGATATTTGAAACATGCCAGTCGGAAAAAGCTACAATGTAATAAAATGTGTGTGGTTAAATTATTAATTAGGAAAAATGCGAATGGAAAAAGAAGGAAAAGAATAAACGACCGGGAAGTAAAAAATATGGGGAAATACGCGAACGGAAATACAAATATTGGGGATAAATAATTTTGGGGTAGTCTTTTTTATAGTCGTTTTATCCACATCGATAAACACGACTATACCTATTAAGTCCTTCACGATAAAACCATATCAACTTTGGCATGTTATCGTTTTGTCAACGTTACTATACTTAGCTCTTTTTTACTTGACAGTAATAGCGGCCGAGTATACAGAGTAAAAATTTGTAGGAGCGAGATGCCGAATGGACTCGTTTGTCAATGTCGATAGAAATTTATGAACAACTAGCTTATGCTCACTAGTTTGCGACTCCCTCCGCATACAAGTCGTTGATCGCTATTCCCTATACTATCTATCTGCGGGTACCTACCGAAGAATTTTACGTCGCGTGATCACCAGCCAAAGACCGGCCGCTTATGCGCGTTCGCTGCGTGTTCAGACGTCGAATTAACTTGGTACGTAGTTACTATTATTTAATCTGTGGTACGTAGAACTCACAGATAACCTTACTTTTGTGCGACCTCGTAAAGCCCGACGTCCTAAAATTAGGACATTTGTCAAAGTGACTTTTGTCTTTAGATGACCGACACAAGATCCTTTTTCGAACTAACGGAATTTGACGTGGGCCTTACGAGACTAAAGGGGCTTGACATCATGCTATTTACAGCATGCAATTTGAAACGTATGAGAAAAAATGCATAAAGGCAACTGATTTATGCAGAAAGACTGATTGTGAACATGTATACATTTCCAATGGTAGAGTCCGTTTGTTACATACACTGACGAAGCTGGCTGGAACAGAAACAATATAAATAAGGATCAAACTAGGAAACAAATTATAAACCTATCTGCTTGCTTATTAGTACTTAGGCTAAGCTTATAGAAGTTATGATGGATTAAAGCAACAGACTAACATACATACTGGAATACTTAAAAGAAGTTCAAACTACTTCAAACTCAGTGAGACTATACATTAGGTACACTGGATATTCTGCACCCACCTTCCGACTCCATCATCAGATTAACCTCAATAATTATTAATAATTATTGTATTGTAAACAGGTTAATGTAAAATACATGAACACTGCCCTCGTCCCTACCCATCATCAGCATCATCATCATCAGCATCATCATTATCAGCATCATCATCATCATCATCACATTATAACACTGACTTAACGTTTGCCTATTACGATTTATGAGAAACATCCGCTGACAGACATATGGACGGACGTAGTAGGTAAATAGGATCTAATCTAACTGAAAAAACATGACCGCATTGTGAATTAGAGTGAACTTGCGTGTTTTAACGGACAACTTACATACATACGAACAATGCATGTTAAATAAAAGCTTGAAAAAAAGCAATCTTTCGCATTTTGACCTACGTATTTATAATAATAGTACTTATTAAAAATTTAAGGTTACTATTCATCAGTCTTCTCTTGAACTTTGATTTTTAGCTCCGTTTAATAATTGTTTTCTTTCTTCTGTTTCTTTTTTAAAATGTAAAAGTCAGTGTTGCTTGCCTTTATTAACCTAAAATCAGACTCTATTATTAGTATCTACATCTGTATTTATTTATTTATAAAATGCCACAACGTACGTAATATTGGCCACGTTTCGAGTTCATCATCAGATCAGCTCTTAAACGTCAATAAAAATACATTGAGAATATTAGATATCATTTATTAGTGTTTACTCTAGGTATTTTATTCGTGCTTTTATGAATTTCTTCATTTATACACACAAACTTTGTTAAACCGTTCTCAAGTATGATACATGAGGCAAGTGATTTTTATCTAATAGAAGATTAATTTGTTTTTCACTATTCCCTTGAAAACTACGATTTTTGGGGCATAATAAAAACAACATCAGTACTAAATACCTAAGACCGTTTTTTTTCGATTCGTTAAGATCTTCGTTCGTAATGAAAAAACGAATAAGGAAAATTCTACGACAGGTACACAGTCATTATACGCTTATCGAACCCAAACTAACAAATCCAAACTTGGTGAGCCTGTAATGTAATCGCTATAATGTATGCCTATAATATTTGAGGAGTTCCCTCAATTCCTCATGGATCCCCTCATCAGATTCTGATTTGGTGACAACGGGACCACCTCGGAAGTATATTCTATCAAACTAAAAAATAATTTTTGAAATCGGTCCATAATAGAGGGAGAAATCGGTGAACATACATAAAATATTAATACAGTGGAACAAAGAACCTCCTCCTTTTTTGAAGTCGGTTAAAAAGAAACCTTTACGTACCTAATTTTCAAAATCTTGTACAGCTATTGCTATGACTTCTGAGGGATCAGACAAGATGCACTACGCTAACTAACGTTTCTATTCGATTCGTTTTTAAACCAATCGCGTCACTGGAAGATGACGTGATACGAAAAGTCACGTGGTCTACCAGTGACGCGATTGGTTTAAAAACGAATCGAATAGAAACGTAAGTTAGCGTAGTGCATCTTGTCTGAGCCCTCTGATGTATTGACACGATAATACTGGCGTTCTGTTTTTAGTATTTGCTGTTATAGCGGCAGTAAAAATACAAATAAAATCAACAGTCTAGCTATCACGGTTCATGAGACCGGACAGACAGACAGACAGACAGACAGACAGACAGACGGACGGACAGACGGACGGACGGACGGACGGACGGACGGACGGACGGACGGACGGACGGACAGACGGACGGACGGACGGACGGACGGACGGACGGATGGACGGACGGACGGACAGATAGACAGACAGACAGATGGACAGAGGAATCTTAGTGATAGGGTCCCGTTTTTACCCTTTGGGTAACATACCCTAATAAAAAACCGCCTTCAAAAACGCAAAAGATTACTTTATTTTAAAATTGTAGGTACCTAATAGGTTAGTCCAACTGATGTCGGCTTTTTTGTTGAAAATATTGTGGTCGCCGACTTCAGTTGGACAAACCTATTAGGTACCTACAATTTTAAAAGAAGGTATTTTTACGTTTTTGAAGACGGTTTTTTGTTTCCAAAAACTTTTATTTTATTTTATACTTTTTAGTGATCATAATACGCTGTTACGTAGTCCCACTTCATGGTTGATATAAAACTTTAAGTTATTTCAAGCGCGCCGCAAGCAACGCCGCGGGAAAGTCATAGTCATATTTCAACAAGTAAATATTCTTCGTTGTAGTCACTCGACTACCTTAATCGAGATATCTTATCGCCACCCTTGAAATCAGTACCGTTGAGGAGTTCGGGTGGCCATCCGTGGTCTTCATCATCAGTTCCAGTTCACCAAATGATACTTTCTGAATGCAAATGCTGGACTTGTTACTAAAAATACTAAAATCGCTATATGTTTTCCTACAATATTTGAGGAGATAATATTATCCTTTTTCCCCGGGACTCTAAACACAATTGGATCATCGCTATATCTCTAAAGAAAAATTAGTCGTACAACCAAGAAATAGAATGTAACAAGAAATAGGACTACTCAACCATGGATAAATAAAAGATTATTTGCTATGATATGTAAACGGGATGAATTGTTTCGAGTTTGGAAGGCGGCACCAAATAACATGAATAAAAGATTAACATTCACAAAGTATAGAAATAATGTAAATAAATTAATAAATATTGCCAAAAACAAGTATCGTAGACACTCAATAAAAGATTGTGGAAATGATCATAAAAAAATTTGGAGTACAATTAACAGCTGGTTAGGACGATGTAAGCTTAATGTAGATGAAGTTGTCATGCGTTATTTGGGAAAAAATGATAATATCTATAGTATATGCAGTAGATTCTCTGAAACATTTACTCAAGAAATAATAAATATAAAGCACAAATGTGATGTTAAATTCTTAGATCGTAAAACTTATGTTAAAAAATTAGATTTGTCTTTTAGGTTTAAAAAAGTCACAGTAACTGACATTGAAAAAATTATAAATAATTTAAGTTTGAATAAGGCGCCAGGAATAGACCAAATTAGAGTACAAGATATTAAATACACTAAAAAGCAATTATGCCCCATTTTGGCCAATTTTGTTAACATGTGTGTGTCAAAAGGTGTTTACCCAGAGAACCTGAAAAAATCCATTATAAGACCTATTTACAAAAATGGAAATCACTTAGAATACGCGAATTACAGGCCGATAGCAATATTGTCGGTAATAAATAAAATTGTTGAGAAGGTGATCGTTGGACAAATATCGGGTTTTCTGGAGAAATACAACGTACTTACTGACGCGCAGCACGGGTTCAGGCGAGGTCGAAGCACGGGGACGGCTCTGGCACACTTCTCAGATGAAATTAACAACTGCTTGAACGAAGGTAAGCAAGTTCTCGCACTTTTTATTGATTACAAAAAGGCGTTTGATACCCTAGACCATGAAGTACTACTCCAGGCCATGAGTGAGTGTGGCATAGCTGGCCCAGTGAACGACTGGTTCCGCAGCTACCTGGCGGACAGGACAATGCGTACGAGCATAGCCGGCGCCACGGGCGCGGAGTGTGACGTCACGCTCGGGGTGCCGACCGGCTCGGTGTACGGCCCTGTCGGCTACTTGATGCTTGTTAACAGTGTTGTAAACGTAATAAAAAAGTGCAGGGTATACATGTATGCGGACGATATGTGCCTACTTTATGCGCATGCAGATATATCAGAAGCTCATGGTTGTATTCAGGGCGACTTTGACGAGGTTGTTAAATGGGCCCACGATAACGGAATAATTATAAACTTAACGAAAACGAAATGTATGCACATATATTCCCCATACAATCGCAAGGCTAAGTCAGTCAACTATAAGGAGTTGGGTGTGACAGGACACGGATACGATTGCTTGCACAACCGAAAGAATAATATTTGTAACTGTGAACCGCTAGAATACGTAAACACTTATAAGTATCTAGGTATGCATATCGATCACAACTTTAATTGGAAAACACACATTAATGTGGTTTGTTCAAAATTACGCTCAGTATTAAGCAAAATGTACCACTTGCGTAAATTAATCAGCAAAAAAACTATGCTTATAGTGTATTATGCACTGGCGGACTCAGTGATAGGTTATGGGCTCAATGTTTATGGTAGAACCTTCCAAACTTATATGGCTGAAATTAAGAAGCTGCAGATAAGATCATTGAAATACTTGGTGGATAACAAAATTAAAAATAAACTTAAGAGCGACTACGAAAAGCTATATAAAATGTATAAAATATTGCCTATGACTCAAAGAGTACAATATTTGATAGCTGTAGATAACTACTGTAATAATAAGTACAAGGTACTTAAGCAGAGCAGATATGTAACAAAGAATATTAGAATGAGGAAATATGTGCAACATTTTGTCAAAAACTACTATGGTAGAAGAGCAGATAAATTTTTGGTCCCAAAAATATATAATAAAATAGAATGGTTAAGGGAGGATAAGAAGTATAGCTTAGTGGAAGCTAAGAATAAGTTAAAGAAAGCATTTTTAGATAACTTGCCTTGATTTCAGCTGTTGTGAGTTGTTATTATTAGATTTGTCGTTGTAGCTCAGTTCGATCTTACGGAAAGCATGGAATGATTGCAACTTAAGTATGGATCTATTCTATTCTATCCTGTTCTCTGGTGTAGGGTACCTACTGGACTCATTTAGGTGCATAGTATAAAATTAAAGAATGAGCGCTGTCTCGCCAACAAACTGCGTAAGCAGTTTGGCGAGTAACTTTAAAATTAGTTATGTATATGTGCCTTTGAAAAATAAATTAAAAAAAAAAAAAAAAAACCAGGCAGAAATACTTACTAGTTTTAAGATCTGGTTTAAAATAGCTCCACTTTTTTTGCCCCATACATATCTTTCAATATCTTTTACGTTTATTACGATGTCTTTCAGATTTTTCAAAATTATTTCTTCTGACATTTGATAGTTTGACATAAGTTTGATACTTGTCAAAGACATTATAGCACTTGATAGCCTACCGAGTCATCGTTCGAAAAAGGTTAATTAATACCGTTTTACATAATAAATCGCAGCTTGGAGTGAAATTGGCAGCATGACCCAATTTTTACTCAAAACGACCAAAAATAAATAATTTGAATCTATCCTCTGGAAGGTAAGTATGTTCTGTATATTTAAACAGGTTTTTCAGATCGCAATGAAAGCCTCTAAAGCCGAATGATATATGGTTGTTGGTATCAGTCAAGCTTTAGAACTTATAGCTGACATTAAGTAAATAAAATATAAATATAAATGTATATCACGAAAACGAATTCTAAATACCAAAATATCTTAAATATCTTCACATTATTGCTTCCAATTAGATCCTTACAAAAGACTGTAGACCGGGAGATACTGACACAAAATTTCCGGTCATTTGTACCAGTATGGCGACCCTTCAAGGGTCTAATTACGTAATGACGAAATGGAAAATGATGGACATAGCGCTGGTACCGGTGGCCCAAACGCGTGGGCGGCCATTTGGAACCGTCGGAAAAGTATGGCATGGTGATTTTCGTGAACGGCTACTCGACGATGATTAGCTGTGCAAAAATTAGCCTGGTACAAATGGTTGTATTGTTTTTTTTTAATTAACGTGTTTTCGTCGGTATGGCGGGCCACACCGGAGAAGTATGGTATTACGCTACCGCCTACTTCTTTTTTCATCGACTATTGGAAAATACAAGAATTTTAGTGGTACAAATCGTTCGACTTTCGTAATTTATCCGACACGTTCGATTAACGTCCACGCGTTTAGGCCGCCGGTACCAGCGCTATGACCATCATTTTCCTTTTCGTCATTACGTAATTAGACCCTTGAAGGGTCGCCATACTTGGTACAAATGACCGGAAATTTAGTGTCAGTATCTCCTGGTCAAAAATGTAAAAGCAAGTAGTTATTTTATTTGGTGTTCCCAATTAATTCAATGATTGTACATACTACGACGTTGATGTCTTCTTCACTGTGGTCTCCTCTTGAAGCGCTGGTAGATATTAACGTGTAGAAGTGCCCGAGGGGGCTACTTCCAGAACATACATAGGTACATTATTTTTGTGTTTTATTAAATAGTTTATTTTTTTCCATTTCAAAAATAAGTTTGCGTTTTACGTCTCGCCACGACACTGTTTCCGTATATTGATCTTTCCATACATAATTATTATAAATATTTTTCGTATTAGTTCCCTAAATGTGTAAGTAATAAAATACTGAATTTAAATCTCCTTAGTATCCGCGGCCTTTTTTTAAAGTGTTTTAGCCAGGATCTGGGATTGTTCTTTGGTAACATGATTCAATTTTGGCCCAAAACATTCTGATTAATAAACTATTACTTCCAACTAAATAACCACCATTAACTGCCGCACTCAGAAGCGTCATTTAAGTTTAAGTTTAATGCTTGTTTAGTGAAGTGAAGTGTTGGCTATAGCAAAGAAAGTGACAGCAGCAATTTGAATCAAGCATTAAATTTAATTGACGCCTCTGAGTAAACAATGGTTGCTACTTAAGAATACTGTAGTGTCACCACAGAGTTTCACCACGTTGATCGCTTCTTAGGGCCGTATTAATAAACTAATCTCGACTGCAATACCCGTCTCAAGATGCGTCAAACATGACAGTATTCTATGGCTTGACAGTTACTTTGACGTATCTTGTGACGAGCATCTTAGCTGTAATGAGTTTATTAATACGGCCCTTAGATTAAGAAGCTAGCCTATGTTTTTCTAGGATACGAATATCTTTCAACCACGTGTATGATGCCAGCTTTAAATGTAATTCTGATAAAACGTAACGTGTAGGGACGAATTTATTTTCACAAAAAACACCTAAAACTCTTTTTATAAAGAGTTTTAATGGCACAAGATTTAAAAAGACACTAATGTCAAATTGTAAAAGCAAAATCACAACTTTACTTAATGATTCGTTTTAATTATGGTTTTTTTTCGTAATAATCCCCGATAGTGGTACAAATCAATAAAGTAAATCCATGATTCATGATCTCTTAAAAGAAGTTGAATGTACCTACGAGTACAAGTGCTATTTTAGCTGTGTGAGTGTGCGAAGAGTGGGACATAAAAATCGGAATCGTAAGTTTCAATTTTAAATTATTTCACATAATAGCCCTTAACAGAGACCGTCTTTTCATTTCAGAATAATGTGTCAGTTTTCTAAACACCATGGAGCTTTTAACCATGATTAGAAACATAGCTCAATATAAGGCACAACTTGTTTATTTACATTACGTTGTGACACATGTAATGAATGAATTAGTTAAGATGGGGCACACTGAGATCATCATCAGGAAAGGCGATGATAAATCAGTCTGTAACGCAGTCAAATATTAACTTAAAAAAAAGTTACCAATATAGGGATGATCCAAATCACCCACCCTATCTACTGTTAAAATTTCTCCAAAGGTTTTCCAGACACCCTGTATAGTACAAGTATAATATATAATTATTCTGTTCTTTCACTTACTAGTCTAACTACGGCGATGCGCATCGTTTGCAAATCACTAAGAAAGTGAATAAATAGATAGGCAAACAAAAGGTAGTTCACGCCAAAACTTGATCACAAGGACCCAATGTTTTTGCAAAAATATGCTTAAAGAATGTAGAATCAACGTTTAGTTTTATATGACGGCGCGCTGCGGCGGCGGCAATTCATAAAGCTTTGACAAAAATGCCATCTGTCGAACTGATTGCGAGGTTACGTGCCGTTCATAGCTTAGCAGACATGTCGATTGTGCTGCCACTGCTGGCGAAACCACAGAAACTTAGTGTCGGCGGCTATCGACTTTAGGACGGCAACCATTTTCGATTCGCGACTGAGTATCTGTAGAGTATAGTAATCTGTGATAACACTGAAAAACTTATGAAGTAAAACATGAACTTAATGATTTTTCGTGACATGGACATAAGGGAAAATTACAAAAATTCAGATTAAAATGATCAATATCTCCGAGACTAGTAAAAATCGCTGAACATACATAGCGGTTAAATCGATAGCTTTTTAGCTGCCCTATCAGCCCTAGGTGGGCTGACGTCGGTTTCTGGGACACCCTGTATAATAAATTTCAACATGAGTCGTCACCCCAATTCTTCAGGCGATGCTGGGATCAGTATTCGGTGGCGATACTCTCATGGAGCTACGGCAGGCGCTCCAGCTGGCAGACTCAGAGAGGCTGGGGGGCATGGCCCCCCACGTGTCCCCCTTCGTGCGCGCGCAGGACATCGCGGGGCTGATGACGGCGTGAGTAAATAGGAATATATCCACTTACCGCCTATGTCACAATCGACAAGTAAAGCATATATCGATACCTTAGCGCACAATCGTACTAAATGATTTTATTTTGCCAGTAAAGTTTCGAACTTATTATTTATGCACAAACATACTAATTACAATAACTTTTCAAATGTAATTAGTACAATTGTGAACTAAGGTATCGATATGACAGATAAATTTAGCCCTTTCTCTTTCTTACCCTTGTAAATAGACAAATTGTTGAATTGTTTTTTAAAAAATTATGTTTATTCGACGGTATGGCGGGCTGTAAGCCACACTGGAGAAGTATGGCATTATGTTACCGCCTACTTATTTTGTCATCGACTATCAGAAAATACAAGAATTTTTGTGTTACAAATCGTTCGACATTCGTAATTTCCGACACGTTCGATTAACGCCCACGCGTTTGGGCCGCCGGTACCAGCGCTATGACCATGATTTTCCTTTTCGTCATTACTTAATTAGACCCCTGAAGGGTCGCCATACTTGGTACGAAATTTGGCTCAGTATCTTCCGGTGTATTTGTGCGATGAGGTAGATGGTGACACATTTTACTTATAAGTATTATTGCATTTTATTATTGAAAAAATTACGTGCTGGAGTTTTTTCTCCGCAATGATGGTCTTGTCCGAAGCGCTGGTAGATTCACTTCATATTACCAACGTGTAAAGGAGCCCTCATGTCGCCAATTTATTGAATAAATATTTTAAATTTAGAAATAAATTTGCAAAAACGCTCGTTTTTCTCCAGCGTTTAAATAACCGCCCGTCCGCAGGAGCGGCTACACCCTTCAAACAGTGGACGTTGACACCATCTCCGTGTGGTATCCCTCCGCGTGGCACGTGATGCACGACCTACGCTCACTGGGCGAGGGAAACGCCGCGTTTAATAGACCGCTGCGTTTGAGCCGCGACGTTCAGTTCGCTGCGGCCGCTATTTATGATGAGATGTATGGGAAGGTAAGGGTCGTTATTCCCTCGGGAAATTTTAAATTTTTCGGGAAGAAAAGTAGCAGGGTAACTTTTTTTTGATAATGGGTTCCGCATTCCCTTTACTTTCTCAATCTCGTATCTGATCGAATAGTTATATAGGAAAATATTCTTTATTTTTTAGGAGACATGAGTCCTTTTCCTATCTAACTATTCGTTCAGATACGAAGTTGAGAAAGTAAAAGAACGATATGTGGCATCTTAAGCACTGTTTCCACCAAACGGCCCGCCACGGATTGGATCGGAAAGAATTTTATAGTCTTTAAACGATACTGAATCATATATGTACTGTTTTTAAGTCTACATTACCAAGCTGCGCACAACAGCTTGTCCGCGGGCGTCTTCCGCGACATGTGAACGTCACCGGAAGTATGCTGCGACACGCGTACGGCTCCGTTCGCTTGCGATCGGCCCCTTTCGCTTGTCGTCGTGTGCGATCGGCTTTCGGCCGTGGCCGGGCGAGCCCACTCATTCTCGAAAGTGCACTTAAACACGTGGTAGGAATGAAACTATTTGACTGGGTGCGGATACGTTCGCAAGCAACCGTACGGTGCCGTACGGTGCCGATCGTGTGCGTCGACATCCTTTCGACCGCGAACGGCTATTACCGCCCGATCATATGCGTCGACATGCTGCCGGACGCAATCGGCTGTCGCCGCATCCGTACGTATTCTTTCCGATCCAATGCGATGCGAGCCGTTTGGTGGAAATCATCCTTTAAGCCGATTTCGCGTCAAAAGGTGTAGAGACACTTTAAAGACATCAACAGTTGCCGATTACACATTGCTCTGAATGCCCATTATCAGCTACCACCATCTTATCCATTAACCCACCGCCAGCAGCATTCGCATTGTGTCCCGGTGTGGGGATAACACAACCGGGGACATTACTAGCGTAGAGGCGTTCCATCTTAGTGCTTAGGGTTGGCAACGCTGTTTTAGATTGTAACCTTAAGAATGCAAATGTCTATGGATCACAAATCCCACTTACCATCAACTGGCTATATCACCCTGATAATGACAAGTGACAGGTGACAAGTCGATATACATTGCGAAGTTAACACGCTGATACATCACTGGGTTTCATACAAGCTGCGCCATGTACACTAAAATGTCACCTGTCACCTGTCACTTGTCATTGTCAGCAGGCTCTTGCTCGTTCGCCTCAAATCTCATCAGATATAAACACCTGTATACATAAAGACTGTACACGATAAAATCCGGGCATGCATGCTCTGGTGTATCTTTACAATGAATGCATAATTTCAAGCAGTTTTTTTTTATTAACTTATATAATTATAATACTATATAATAAAATAAATCACAATGTATGGGTATGTGTGAGTTTTCGCCGAATATATTATATCATACTTTTCATCTCCTGTCCAGCGTTTTTTGACAATCTTCACTCGCTTCCTGCTACAATGTCACAACTGTATTTATATTTTTACAAGCTGTTTTATGCACATTAGAATGTCGTCTTACCAAAAAAATGCTTTTTGAAACTCATTTCTGTTTGTAGTAGTCAGGAAGACTTTTTACTCCAAGCACTGAAAGTTATTTTTGTATGGGAGGCATTTATTTGTCAAAAAGTCAAATTCACCAAAGTTAAAAAACCTCAGAACTATCTCAATCTTAATACAATTAGAAAAGTTTTAACTATTGTGAAAAGATAATGTAATAAGGTATAATTTGGCTTGTATAATTAAAAATAATAAAATATTTATAACAGGAGAATTTGGTAAAGAGTGTCAGTAGACCGTGTACAAAAAAATATTGGTACTGTGGATTATATAATGGTCTAAGTCACAGACGCCCTAACATTTTATTATGATTGTATTATTACTATGAAGTTTCATAACCACTGACTATTACAAAAAAGGGCTACTTGAAAATTAGCATTCATTAAAAAAATACACCAGAGCATGCATGCCCGGATTTTATCGTGTACAGTCTTTATATTTGACTGAGAGAATGTTTACAGGATATACCAGAACAGAACAGCCGAGGTGTTCCAGTTACCTTCGAGATCGTGAACTTCCTCGGGTGGAAGCCGTCCCCTAACCAGCCGCAGCCCCTGCCGCGCGGCTCCGGACAGATGTCGCTCAAGGACCTGCATCGAATCGACGACATCGCCAAGGAGGTTGGCGTGACGCCGGTCGTTATTAGTGATGATGGGAAGAAATAAAGAAGTTAGAAATTAATGTGTTGTTTTTGTTAAAGGCACATACACCAGACGGACACCAGACACATTTGCGGAAGCAGACAGACACTGATATAGACGGACACCGGCAGACAAAAGACACGGAGACGGACATAAACATAGATACAGATAGACACAGACTCGGATCCATAGAGACACAGACAGACAGGTAGACACGGAGACGGACATAACCATAGGCACAGATAGACACAGACACGGATCCAGACAGACACAGTCGGGCAGGTACACACGGAGACGAACATAATCATAGACACAGATAGACACAGACACGGATCCAGACAGACACAGACGGACAGTTAGACACGAAGACGAACATGAACATAAACATAGACACAGACAAGGATCCAGACAGACACAGGCGGACAGGTAGACACGAAGACGAACATAATCATAGACGCAGATAGACACAGACACGGATCCAGACAGACACAGACGGACAGGTAGACACGGAGACGAACATGAACATAAACATAGACACAGACACGGATCCAGACAGACACAGACACAGGTAGACACGAAGACGAACATGAACATAAACATAGACACAGACACGGATCCAGACAGACACAGACGGACAGGTAGACACGAAGACGAACATAATCATAGACACAGATAGACACAGACACGGATCCAGACAGGTAGACACGGAGACGAATATGAACATAAACATAGACACAGACACGGATCTAGACAGACACAGACGGACAGGTAGACACGAAGACGAACATGAACATAAAAATAGACACAGACACGTATCCAGACAGACACAGACAGACAGGTAGACACGAAGACGAACATGAACATAAACATAGACACAGACACGGATCCAGACCGACACAGACGGACAGGTAGACACGAAGACGAACATGAACATAAACATAAACACAGACACGGATCCAGACAGACACAGACAGACAGGTAGACACGAAGGCGAACATAATCATAGACACAGATAGACACAGACATGGATCTAGACAGACACAGACGGACAGGTAGACACGAAGACGAACATGAACATAAAAATAGACACAGACACGTATCCAGACAGACACAGACAGACAGGTAGACACGAAGACGAACATGAACATAAACATAGACACAGACACGGATCCAGACAGACACAGACGGACAGGTAGACACGAAGACGAACATGAACATAAACATAGACACAGACACGGATCCAGACCGACACAGACGGACAGGTAGATACGGAGACGAACATGAACATAAACATAGACACAGACACGGATCTAGACAGACACAGACACAGGTAGACACGAAGACGAACATGGACATAAACATAGACACAGACACGGATCCAGACAGACACAGACACAGGTAGACACGGAGAGGACACGGATTCAGGCAGAGACACAGATAGACATCAGACACGGACACGGACCTAGACAGAAACAGATAGAGACGCATACACACAGACACAATATGGATACAGACAGATAAAGACAGACACCGGACTCAGATATAGACAGAGATACAGACAGAAACAGCTGTACACAGACACGGATCCAGACACAAACAAAGATTTGGATCCGGAAACACATCTGATACACACACAGACAGGTCGGTAGCCGTTAAACACACCGTCACACAGCCCACGGGACAGGCAATGGCTACGTGGGGGTCAGTTTAATTAAACTGTTATTGTACCTTACAGCACGTTAAGTCCAATAGTGACACTAAGTTACAAAGGAATTCATACAAAAGTTCATTATTTTCAACCCAATAATGTCACTATTCACAACAGTTGGATTTAACGTGCGCTCCTTTTTGAAATGAGCTTTTGATATTGCAAATGAAAACAAAAAATATAGTCAAGTAGTTGTATTTATATGTTAAAAGAATTTATATTATAAATAAAAACGATGGGTACTTAGATTAAACGGTTTGGAGACAGGAAAATCATGTACAGTTAAAAACTTAATGTACATAAACGAAAAAACCACGTGATGTAGGTAGTTCGTCAGGAAATAGAAGCAACGCTGTTCAACAGAGCCACGTGCTTCGGTTTGTTTACATATAGTTAAGCAACTAAACAAATGAACTATAGCGACTAGAATGGCGCACCTTATACGGGTATAGTTGGGTCTATCCCTGTGACAGCTCATATGACTGTGACTCGTTACTTTGACTTATCATAAATCATAAAATACTATGCAAACCTTGCGACAACGTACAGTAATTGATGGTTTAGTAGTTTGACATAATACGTAAATTGGCCGGGTTATACCACAAAAAAAAATACGGACGTAGCGTTGCATTAAAAAGGTGTGAAGCATGCAATGTCGGCACTTTCGTTCGTTATACACGACTTACCTCACGCACATAGATAAGATAAGATACAAACGCGCCGAGCCACAGCACGAGTGACAGTTTACGTGTGTGCGTGGCACGCACACAGTCAGCCATTTTGCATGCTTCACTCATGATGAGACGAGTTACGTCCGTATTTTTTTAAGTCCGTGGGTTATACTTACATTTTCCACGAGCCGTAGTGTCACGTCGGGAAATCTGCGGTACAGTCACCAGCAATAATATATTATCCAACATTGGGCGCAAAAATATCTGACACGCTCTTAGGTATACCTCTAGTAATAAAGACCTGTCAGATATTTTTGCGCCCAATGTTGGATAATATATTAAGAAACCTGTGGTTGTACTTTAATGTTAACATTAAAGTATTGCATGTCATTAAAGTACCGGTGACCGTAAACATGAAGATAGAGGTACAGACCTACATTAAGATACAGGACAACCACAGCTACAGGATTCTCTCATATTGTAGAAAACTTATGATATGCACGTAGATAAAGTTATGTATGCGATAGTACACATAATTAGGCATTAAAACACTCGTATGATCTTATTATGATGGGCTCGTTTCATAAAACCACACTCGTCTGTTAATGCCTCTCATTATGCACCAGTCACATAAACTACCTACTATTAAAGTAGTGACTTATGTAATTTAAAATTATAATTATACTTGTATTTGTGTTCCTCATAATAAAATAAGCCCTGTTTTAGATAAGTAATGTCACTTGATACAATTAATTCAACTTCTTTTTACAAATGTCATCTAAATAAAAAATAGTTTTACAATGTTTTCAATTCACGACAAAACTAAGTAGTGAGGCACTATCTGTGGTTAAAAAAAATTTTGGAAAAAAAAATCTGTGATAGACGGAAAGACAGGCAGACACGATCCTTTAAGGTTTTCGTTATTTCATCAGATGTACGAAACCCTAATTTGCTAGGCTGTTTGTTTGTTTCTCTATTATACAGGCGATTATAAATTATAAATGTTGTATTTCTGTAGTGGTTCATAATCCCATTCGTCATCGGAATTCGGAGTAGCATCTGTAAAAAATATTAACTTAAATAAATAAAGACATTGTTTAGTTTTTGTATAAGAGAGACGGAATATGAAATAATGTTTTAAAAACCGGGCAAGAGCACGTCGCTCCATGCTCAGTGTAGGGTTCTGAAGCCGTTACTACTGACCAAACCTGGGATAACTCGGGGCATCTATAAGAAAGTGATGTAGCAAAATATATTATCGACAAAAAAAATATATCGATGTTACTGCCAACGTCTAAAAGTTATTCGACATGTATAAATATTACTTATTTTCTCCTCATTTTTAAATAAAAAAATAAACAAATTAAAACCATATTCGTCGGTATTAATGATTGCCGTCTAGATGAAAATATCCACTTTAAACTGCTACTTAAACGTTCTCTCAACGTCCACAGTTGTCAACGGGGCATTCTTAAAATATTTATAATGACTCAAAGCCAATTTCTCATTCATGTTGGTTATTGAAATTTCCTCACCTTTTATAAGACTGTTTACTTTTTTGATTTTTTCATGGTGGTTTACATATTACCTCGTATATTATTCTTACTCTAAGATATGAATGGTACTGCCAATAAATTTGTAATTTTGATTGAAATGCCATCCGCATACTTTTATTATCTTAAGAGGCTCGATATCAGATATGAGATCGAACCTCTTTATAGTAATCGAGAATGTTCAATGTGCACATGTATTAATTTAATTATATCGACATCTGTTTAATCGATATCAAATCCCTAGAACTTGCCCCGAGTTATCCCAGGTATGCTACTGACAAAAAATCCATCTCAAAAAACAACATTATATTATATTACATTAAATCACGCCTGTTTCCCAGAGGGGTAGGCAGTGACCACTTCTTTCCACCAAAACAACATGTATGAACACATAGTACATTCTCCTCATTCAACTTAAAGTTATTTGGGTTTTAGATGATTTTAAGTAGGTATAAAAAAAAAATGCGCTACACACATAAGACACAGCGAAAAAGTAAAAACAGAAAACAGCAATAAAAAGAGTAATAGTGAGTGTGTCTTCGCAGCAGTGAATCGGGCACTAACTCAGCATAATGCTGAGTTATGCATCAATGCTGATGTCATCAGGCTTAAGGCTCATGTATCTCTGGAATCAATTAAGTACCTATACGTCGTGATAGTTTTCCTTTCAAGTCAGTTATATATTTTTCGGGTTTTTAGCACTTGTAATTTTGGCGGTACACGTCACTTCAGCGAAAATTACACTTTTCTAGTTCAATATCACACTCACGCACACACACGCACACACGCGCACACACGCGCACACCCACACACATACGGTGGACATATTTTATTAATGCTAAGTACCTATCATTTATGTTGATTTTTGGAAGAGCGAGGCGTCCCAACACAGACTGTAAGTCGAAAGGGAGGCCTCAGCAACAATAAATTTATAAACTGGCAAAGTGATAATAAAGTTTTTTTTTTATATTTCCTAAGGCCTGCTACTTGCCACTTGAAAAATGTATGAGCTTCCCTCTTACCTAACACAACACTAATCTTACCTTCTTGTTGTATTGGAGGTAGAGGGCGCGAAGCGAGGTTAGGCACTGGTAACGGTCGATTCCTGATCGCAGTCGCAGCCGCAGGCGGAACTGGCGACAAATACAATTTAGGAATCAAATATTTGAAAATGAACTTCCGGCACCTTCAATTCAAGATAGAAAACTTGGATTTTTATTAACTTGTCTATGCTGATAGAGTGTACGGCACAGAATAAGAACATATAGCATAGAAACCGGACTATAAGACGTACTTTGCGTCAGCTATCTTTCTCTACTTTTTAGATTACGTATTACATGAGAAAAAATGAAACAAAAAGTAGTCTGTTTTTTCTTCTTTAACTGTCATTGTCACAAGGTTTTACACAGGAATTCTTTGTCCTTCCTATAGGAAGGATTTGTCTTTCGTTGTCTATAGGTCCAAATACTATAGGTGCTTATAGGTCCAAATCACGCCTTACTTGTGACGATGTACCAAATAACGAAAGAACAGCTATAGATTCATCTCTTTCCAACTCACTATGAAAACCATAAGTAAAAAGAAGTGAACAATAATGTATTTTCAGCTTATTTAGTACGGTTTCTATGCCTTTAGTCTTTCTTCTGTGGTGAAACTGACCACGAAACATGAAACCACGGTGAAACTGATGACAGAGACGAGAGTGCAGGTAAAACAAGTGATAAATACGAGTAAAAGTAAAAGGCTGGTGTAAAAGGAGAGTGTATATTGGTGTAAACGAAACGTGACATGAAGGTTCTGTCAGAAGACAGAGGAGACAGTGATGCACATCCTCTGCTCATGCGGAAGTTTCTACCTAGGGCGACATATCATGGATCCACAAAAGATACACCTCACTGCCCAACGCATCTGGAAATTCTTAGACGCAACGGGCTGAGGTCAAAGTGTATCTGTAAGATTAGATAAGATACCCATGAAGGTTTAGTGGGGGTAGGACCTTCCGGATCGCTACCACAGTTAAGCAGCATTTGCATTGTGGGGATAAGACAACTGGTGAAACTACTAGCATAGAGGCATTCTATAGTAGCCCTCAGGATTGGCGGTCTTAGGATTGCAGTCTTATGATTGTAGTCTTGAGACTGCAAATGTCTATGAGTCACAGATCCCACTTACCATCAGGGCAACGTTTTATACATAAAGCTACAAGTAACAATTTTACAGGTCTAAACTGGCAACACTGCTCAAATGGCTGGTCGTCATTGGTCGAGGTTGTGTCAAATGGAAACTTGTAACCTGTTTGTAAATTGTAATTTGTAGCTTTATATAACAGGCCCCTGGGGCACGTTTTATAAAGCTACAAGTCAAGAAGCCGAAAGGAAAATGACCAGCATTGCCTTACCTGTGGTAGTAGGTGACAGCGATGACAGCTGTTAATTTTGGAAGATGTTCCAAATTTGGATCTCATTAGATTACGATATTCGATAACGTAATTTCAAAATTACGTTACAGCTGTCATCGCTGCCACCTACTACCACAGGTAAGGCAATGCTGGTCATTTTCCTTTCGGCTTCTGAACCCATCTTAGAGTACTTATAATAATGTGTGTAGATAAAGTATTGTACGAGACTCTGCGTAATTAGCATTAAGCAACCGTCACGTAAACTACTAATGCGAAAGCACATAAGTATAAGTTGTCTCACTGTTTGTTATACCTTTTTTATGACAAAGAGCAGATGAATGAGCATACAGACCTCGGGCCTGTTTTATAAAGCTACAAATTACAATTTACAGGTTACAAGGTTCCATTTGACACAACCTTGACCAATGACGACCAGCCATTAGAGCAGTGTCGCCAATTTAGACCTGTAAAATTGTAACTTGTAGTTTTATAAAACGTGCCCCAGGGGCCTGTTTTATAAAGCTACCAATTACAATTTACAGGTTACAGCTTTCCATTTGACACAACCTTGACCAATGACGACCAGCCATTAGAGCAGTGTTGCCAGTTTAGACCTGTAAAATTGTTACTTGTAGTTTTATAAAACGTGCCCCAGGGGCCTGTTTTATAAAGCTACAAATTACAATTTACAGGTTACAGCTTTCCATTTGACACAACCTCGACCAATGACGACCAGCCATTAGAGCAGTGTTGCCAGTTTAGACCTGTAAAATTGTTATTTGTAGCTTTATATAACAGGCCCCTGGGGCACGTTTTATAAAGCTACAAGTTACAATTTTACAGGTCTAAACTGGCGATACTGCTCTAATGGCTGGTCGTCATTGGTCAAGGTTGTGTCAAATGGAACCTTGTAACCTGTAAATTGTAATTTGTAGCTTTATAAAACAGGCCCGAGGTCTGTATGCTCATTCATCTGCTCTTTGTCATAAAAAAGGTATAACAAACAGTGAGACAACTTATACTTATGTGCTTTCGCATTAGTAGTTTACGTGACGGTTGCTTAATGCTAATTACGCAGAGTCTCTTACAATACTTTATCTACACACATATTATAAGTACTCTAAGATGGGTTCAGAAGCCGCAAGGAAAATGACCAGCATTGCCTTACCTGTGGTAGTAGGTGACAGCGATGACAGCTGTAACGTAATTTTGAAATTACGTTATCGAATATTGTAATCTAATGAGATCCAAATTTGGAACATCTTCCAAAATTAACAGCTGTCATCGCTTTCACCTACTACCACAGGTAATGCTGGTCATTGCCTACGCGTTTTGAACGCATAACAGAGGACTTATGATATGTGTGTAGATAAAATATTTAAGAATTTTACCTTCTTCTGCCTGTATCGGAGGTAGAGGCCGCGTTGCAATATTAGGCACTGGCAATGGCCTGTTCTTCATCATCGGTGAAGGCATCACAGGTGAAGCGACAGGCGGACCCGGTGATACCGAGGAACTGACAGGTGGAACTGGTTGACTCTTGGCAGGCATTCCAGGAGGCATTTTCAAAGTAGCTTCTATTTTGGACTTTAGCGATGAAGATACAAGAGGTTTAACTGTGGGGTTGACAGCAGCTAGTGGTTTGGAGTTTATAGGTTCACTAGTATGCTGGACAGGGTTGGAAGGTAGTTTGATGGCTCCTGGTCTGGGTTGGTTGTGTTGGAAGGTTTTTTTTGGAGTGGCTGGTGGTGGTCTCTTCTCTAACGTTCCGGATGGAGATGATGTTGTTGGTGCTGGAAAAAAGACACGGCATTTAGTTAATGGCTTTGCTGACTTCGTTGCAGAAAAGAAAGGTTTCAAAGAAACCTTTATTTAACTTCATATTTGTCAGTATTTTAACCCCTGTCGCAAAGAGATGAGTCTAATGTCGGATCATATACAGGGTGGTACTCGATAAACTGTACATATTGAAAGCGATGAAATTTTAGGTTAATTTATAAGAAAAACAATTTTATTTAAAAAAAAATAGCCTCTGGTTTTTTTTTTACAGGTTGTCAAACTTTTTAATAAAGTTTGGGTAGTACACTTACTTGTGACTGTGTAACTTTCGATCTAATAGCCCCAAAAAGATAAAACAAAATGCATAGTATTGACATTAGTTATTTTTATAATAATTGATAACAATATTAGACCAATAAAAAAAATAACTGACTAACTGCTTTTTTTGTGGAAAATTACTGCAAAAATATCATTTTGTTAAAATAAAATAAAATAAAATTTTGCAAATATTAATTTTTTTTTTTTAACGTTTTTAGATCTAAAATTAAACGAGGAATAATAATTGGAACTGTAATTTATTAAAAAAAATTAAGAAAAAAAAGTGGCATTTTATTTAAAATTGTTTTACCGATAAATTAACCTAAAATTTCATCCCCTTCAATATGTACAGTTTATCGAGTACCACCCTGTATTATTGCTGGTATGGTAACTACTCATGTGCTATCTCCTTGCCACAAAAAATACCCTTAATTATATTTAAATTAAGTGTTATTATTGTTACGTACCGATCCCTCCGTTTCTTTTTTTAATTGCCTCTTTGAGCTCCAAGGTCCCCAGGTGAGCTGGTGACACTGGCTCAGGCACTGTCTTCTCTAAAGTGGCTGAAGGGGATGCTGTTGATGGAACTGAAATAATAAAAAAAAAACATCCTCCAATTAGTTTTTTTTTGTCTTTCTACTACTAATTCTCGGTGTGCATGCGGGACAGCTCTCCAAAGTATGGCGCATATTATGTCTTGTCCGGCGTGCCCGTACACCTGCTCCGAGCAAGATCTCCGGGGTCCATATTGGCTCATATAAAATTGGTCTTTAGATTTTTTATACGAATAACGATTTGTGTCTATACTCATCATTTCTTCGAAAATGTTTGCTTATACTTTTTTGTTCATACTTGTTTAAGTTGGATCAGCTACACGCAGCGGGCATACAGCGCTCTGCGAGTACAGTACAACAACGCGTACAGGGTGGTGTTCGGGCTGCCGCGACACTGCAGCGCATCGGGAATGTTCGCGGAGGGGCGGATTGACGGCTTCCACGCGATCATCAGGAAGCGATGTAGCTCGCTGTTGAGGCGGTGGCGCGCCAGCTCGAATACCATCCTGTGCACGCTGGCCGACCGGTGGGACTCACCGTGGCTAAAGCATTGGGTGCAGCTACATGCCCCCTTATGTAAAAACCTTATTTAAAAGAAAACCTATGTTAATATAATATTAAAACTAGATTTAAGTAATACTGTTACTAACACCTTATGGACTTTGTCCGAAATAAATGATTTTGAATTTGAATTTGAATTAAGTCATAATCATCGCAACCCATAATGCATTTTTTTCAAAACTGTTACTTTTTTTAGATTGTTATAAATCTAACCTAACCTAACCTAAATTTATCTACACGTAAGATATTTAAGAAATTCTGAAAAGTGTACGATTCCATGAATATTGGCGTTATAAGTTCAGATGAGTATAAGTTCCGATCATTAGTATTAAAAATATTATGAAGATTATGAAGAGTGATCATTAGGTTTTAAAATTATATGAGATACATTTTCGGAGTTCCAATAATCTAATTTGCAATTTTATATGAACTTTGGCGCACCCAGATCTCCGAGACTCGACAGACAGAGCATTAGCTGTTGTGGGTTTCTGGTCCCGCACAATCTGATGAAAATAGGAACCATCGACACGAGAAGAAGAAGACTACTAATTAATTAATTTACAAGGCGACGGGTAGGTCAATCGTCTTTCCATGCTATCTTTGCTTTGGGCGAGTATTTTTTACAAAATTCAAAATTTATTATCTGTTTTATTAGTTCGTCTACCTGAGAGATCACCGAACGTGAAATTAAAATTAAAATAGGCTACGAAATACGAATGATACAAGCATTTTAAACTGCTAATTAGAAAGAGAGATCCGATATGCACTGTGACGTCATATGACACGTCGGCCATAAAACTCGATGTTAAATTCTGTTTCGCTAAAAATAAATAAAATAATAAATAAAAATAGCCTTTATTACTGAAGTTTTTTCTTACATATACTATTCTATTCTATATTATCTAATATAACTTAATATAAATAATATATAGGTATCTATTCTCCATCGACAACTTCAGTTTGTCTTCCGACATGGGCCTCTTCCAAAGTTTTCCATTGCTTCCGGTCCTTTGCCTTTCTGAGCCAGTCTCCTCCACCTACCTTTTTCAGGTCATCGGACCATCTAATAGTAGGTCTTCCTCTTCTTCTTTTGTAGCCTCTTGGGTACCACTCGACAATGTCTTTAGTCCATTTTTCAATGTTTTGTCTGACCATGTGGCCAGTCCAACGCCATTTTTGTTGTTTTATTATTGCATTTACTCTTTTACATTTTGATTTTTCTTTAATTATTGATAATTTAACTTTATCTTTGAGTTTTATATTTAGCACTTTTCGCTCTATGTTATTTTGACAAACGGCTAGTTTTTCATGTTGCTTTTTTGTTAGTGCCCAGGTTTGGCATCCATAGGTTATTATAGGTATTATGCACATGTTTACTACTTTGAACTTCTGACTTGTTGGGATTTCTTTTGCCTTCATAATCTCTTTTAATGACCAAAACTTCCTCCATGCATTTGACATTCTTTTTTCAATTTCCTTATTTGTCTGGTCTAGGGGTGATATTATTTGTCCAAGATATACATATTCGTTTACATACTCTATAATATTACCGTTAATTATAATTTGCTCTTCAGTGCTATTAGTCATTAATTTTGTTTTAGACATATTCATGGATAGACCGACCCGTTTGCTTTGTGTGTCCAGTTCTTCTAACATATATCTCAGTTCTGTTGGATTATCTGTTACCAGAATGAGATCATCTGCGAATCTGAGATGGTTAAGTCTTCTCCCGTTGATATTGAGCCCATAATTATCCCAGTTCATACATCTAAACACGCTTTCGAGGACTGCATTGAATATCTTTGGTGATAAGGGATCACCCTGCCTCACTCCTTTCTTTATTTCAAATTCTTCGCCTAGTCTCTCTAATTTAATCTTAGCTGTAGTGCGCTAAAAATAGATCGGATCAAATCTTTGTTCGCTTATATCTTGGTTATTTTTATAGCAATTCAAAAATGATTTTTCTCAACTGTTTGTTACATGAATCAGCTTTTATTGAAGCTGAAAATAAGTAATGAATATTCCCTATTAAGTTGTACTCCTATAGACTAATCGCGTCATCTCCAATGCCGTCTTCACCATAAGGGCACACAGGGCCCGTGCCCAGGGCCCCCATCCACAGGGGGCCCCGAAGGACCTACAATTTATTACCCATAATACATAGAAGATCATAGTAGAAAAATGTTAGTGTTCGCGCCATCTGACGGCGCTTCCACGAGACAGCTCGCCGGCTCGCGGATTTACACATATGTCAAGATATTCGCGCATGCGTGAGGCGCTAACCAATCACATGAGCCCGCCGCGGACCAATAGCGTGGAGTCTTCGGAAAGCCTGGAGCTGCCGCCGACCGCCGCCATCGCTCTCTTCTTCTCTAACCACCAAACCTAACACACGTCGCGTGTCCTAATACCTAAAGCTTGTACAGCAATAACCAACTGTTGTGATGGTAATAAACTTGTAAACATTATTATTGTTTTGTTTATTCTATGGCGCGTACAGTTAGCAATAATTCGCTTTCTTTACTTTCCAAAAGCGGCCCCAAATTCTTATGTGCCCTAGGGCCCCAGCATAGGTTAAGACGGCCCTGGTCGTCCCTCTAAGTAACTTACCCATTCCAGCGTTCCTTTTAATCAGTGCGTTCTTCAGTTCCAAGAATTTTGCATCAGTTGCTGCAAAATAGAAAGATTTAGCTGTTGCTATTTCAGTCTTAAAACTGTATTAATAAACTGAATTTGGCTGAGATGCCCATCTCAAGATACGTGAAAGTAATCATCAAATCATAGGCAACTGCCATGTCTACTTTTGTACTACGTATACCGATGGATATACATAGCACAAAACTATGTTTACCAATGTTTTAGCGAATCATCATTTTACAAACTATCATTTCGCAAAGAGGTACTTTCCGCCGCATTTTTCTCAAAGGGAAAAAACGGAACTTATAGGATCACTTTGCTGTCCGTCTGTCTGTCAAGACCTTTTTATCTCGGGAACGAGTGGAGGTATCGAGTTGAAATTTAAATCATATACTCAAGTCTACAGTCCCTTGAAGCTGTGAAAAAATCAAACTTCTAAGTTAACGTAAAATAAAGATACGGCTGTTTAAGCCGCAAAAAATGTATATATAAACACTCACGGGAATCAAAATTTATAGGGTATTTTCCGTTGACCTAGATCTATTAAATTTGGCAAGTAATACCGTCTTATACTACAAGTATAGGAAAAAATCGTAAATCTATTTTTTTTAATTAAATCACAAAAAAACAGGGTCTTTATGCAAGGAACGGCAGTCCAAATTTTGAATTGAGTTAACCGTGTCATGTGCGGAACCCTCGGTGGGCGAGTCCGACTCGCACTTGTCCGGTTTTTTATTAATAAACCTATTTAAGCTATGTAATATGTAATGGTTTAAGCACAAATACATTGTTGCGAAATGAAAGTTTCTACAATAAATGGACCCCACAAAACTATCGTGCGCATAGCTTTTTTTTATAGCTAAGAAGTTTTAAAGTCAAGTTGTACCAACCTGAGGGTTTGGGTATGGACCCGGTCTTCGGTAAGGGTTTTGGAGGACGCTTCAGCGATCCTGGTAGACTTTCTTCGTCCGGTTTAGGAGGTCGTGCAGCTGAGAAAGAAAGCATACTTTAGAAGGTTAGGTTAGTTATGATAACATGGTCGAAGTCGAGTGTGCGACGGCGTGGAGGAAGAATTAGGTTTTAGTGGGTATTCTGGCCGGTCTCGGTGTGTGAGTCTCACATAACCACCTTAGCCAAGATTATACTTTGTACCTACTGGACTGACACCAATCACACTTTAAGCAAGTGGGATTTATTAATAACTTAGTAACACCAGCGTCTCCACCACGTTGGTCCTTCGAGCCGGACATAAACAAGAGACCTAAGTTTGACGACGCGCTGGCCTTGACGACGCGCTGGCCTAGTTGGTAGTGACCCTGCCTACGAAGCTAGCGGTCCTGGGTTCAAATAAGAATAGAATAAGAATAAGAATAAGAATAATCTTTATTGCCATAACCTTAAAACTAGTCAATATATAAAAGAATCAAAAATAAATGAAAAACCAAGTGAAGAAAAAAATAAAATGAAAACTTATAGTAACTAAGCTAGGTTGAGCAAAGGGTCCCAATCTCAGCATGTGCTAGGCAGATATACCTGGCGCTGGTTTTCAGACTGGTCCCTAGAGACGGGACGGTCGCAAACTGACAAAAGAAAATGTTTATACAGTAAAGGTAGATAAAAATAAATAAATATAAAAGTACAATAAAAAGTTCATGCTTTAAAAAGTGAGGCGACAAAGGAATAAATTACAAAACCACAAATTAAAAAAAAGAAAAAAAAAAAAAACTATTTAAAAAGTGCCATGCGATGTGTAGTGTGTGAGTGTGGGTATGTTTGTGCATGCAGGTATGCATGTGTGAGTGTGTGACTGTGCCGGCGCGCTGTGCCTTACGTGTAAAAAATCACAACGCCAAGATTATGCCGTTATGAGGGAGAATTTGCTCTGAGTAGCTATTAGGTGCGTTTGAAGTAACCGCTTGTATTTTTGCAGAGACATAGGTTCTCGCAGTGGCGGTGGTAGGTCGTTCCAGATTTTGGCAGCAGCAAATTTAAAACTCCCTCTAAAAAATGCTGACTTGTGCTGAGGCACTGCAAGCTTAGTGCATCTTCTTAGCGATCTGCCGCGTGTGTCTTTAACCCATTTAAGCTTCTCAAACAAATAGCGAGGTTTCTCAAAGTCAAGAAGTTTACGAACCGTGTAAGCTAGATGCAGTCGTCTTCGATTCTCCATATTTAATAATTTCCTATCATTAAGGAATGGGGTGATGTGCGCTCGTTTGGGAACCTCATAGCAAAAACGTACACACGCATTTTGTACCCGTTGTACGGCCTTTTTTGTTTTAACCAAAATTCTCGGTCCATAAACTATGTCAGCGTAGTTCAATTGCGAGAGCACTAGAGATTCAACGAGAACTTCCCTGACCTGTACTGATAAGTATTTGCGAATCTTATACAGTACCTTAAGTCTGTAGAAGGCATTTCTTATTTTTATATTCAGATGTTCTACGTACCGCAATTGTCCATCCATAACTACACCGAGGTTTTTTGCGTTTTCTACCTGGGAAATAGCCTCGGTTCCAACTGATACTTTTGGGTTTTGTTCCATAATCTTTGTTCGTTGCCATTTATTTCCCATTACTATGAACTGAGATTTAGTCGGATTTAAGATAAGGTTGTTATTGAGCGACCAGTCCGCTACTATTTCTAAATCTTCGTTAATTTTACTAAGTGCCAAATCCAGGTTATTCGGTGCGAAAGAGTAATATATTTGGGTGTCGTCTGCATACAAATGCGTACTACAGTGTTTGAGATTTTTAACTAGGTCTGCTGTGTACAAAATAAAAAGTAACGGGCTTAAAATCGAACCCTGTGGCGTACCGCGGCTGATTTCTCGTATCTTCGACTTCACCAGCCCCCCCTGATCCGCTTGTATTTCAACATACTGCTTCCGTCCGGTGATAAATGAGTGGAACCATTTACACGACGGAGAAGATACGCCATAGTATGCCATTTTAGAAATCAGTAGGGTTGGGTTGAGGCAGTCGAAAGCACGTGAGTAATCCAACAGTACAAGTATAGATCCCATTCCCTTGTCCGATGCTGCAATAATGTCATCCGTGACTTTTGCCATTGCAGTGGCCGTGCCATGCTTCCCGCGGAAACCCGACTGTATACATGGCAGCAAACTGTTATTCTCTAGGTATTTTGAAAGTTGCTCACATACGACTCTCTCTATAACTTTAGAAAGCACCGGAAGGATGCTTATTGGACGTAGATCTTTGTAGCCCTCGGTCCTGTTTGACTTCGGTATCGGTTTTATCCTGGCAAGTTTCCAAGCCTCAGGAAAGGTGTTGGACGCAATAGATGTGTTGATAATATGCGTGATTATAGGCAGAGTGACATCTAGCGTAAGGCGGATCATTTCTACAGTTATATTGTCGTGGCCACTTGCGTTTGTTTCAATTGAAGCAATTATTTTAAAGATTTGATTTTCTGTGCAACCTTCTATGTTAAATACATGGTTATCTAGCTTCTTATTTTCGAATATTGCCTGCATTTCGCGGTTTGTGTCCGAATTTCCTGGAAGTGACAGAAAGAAGTTGTTTATCTCGTCCGGGTTACATAAATGCTGAGGAATTGTAAGTTTATCTGTGTCGCCTAAACATGAAGAGCTCCTTAGGTGCTTCCACATTTGTTTCGGGTGAGACTTATTTTTATTAACGTAAAAGGTAAAATATGCCGTTTTTTCACGTTCTAACGCTCCATTTGTGTAGTTACGTAGCTCTTTATAGAACTTTCGATGTGACTCGTTCTTAGTTTTATGTGCTCTCTTCGAGGCATCGTCACGAAGGTTCATCATGCTTTTAATGTTATCTGTAATCCAGGGGTAAGACTTGCAGTCGACGCGTAATCTACGTACAGGTGCATGCTTGTCGAACATGCTCGTAAACAGTTGGTTAAACCGGTTTACTTTGCTGTCAAGGTCATTAAGTTCTTTAATTTCATTCCAAGGCGTAAGTCCAAGATCTGTATTAAAAATATTCATATCTATTTTACCCAAAAGCCGTTTGTAAATGTATTGTGGTACCGGCTTTGGCTTGGCAATTAACAGGTCTGCCATTATCATTGCATGATCGCTTAGATTGGAGTTATGATGTACCTGTATTGCCTTACAAACAGTAGGGCAGTCTGTAATAACCAAATCCAATGTGGAAGAGCTGTCTCTTGTAATTCTGGTAGGTTCATTTACGAGTTGCTCCAAACTTCGTTGAGTTAAAAATGTTGTTAACTTTTTTGCATTAGGCCTGTCCTGGAATTGTACATCAATGTTAAAGTCTGTTAATAGGAAAACGCTTTTACAGGATGCAAACATGTCAAAGGATTCGTTAAGAGCGTCAATGGCGCTATCAACCGATACGGTTTCTGGTCTATAGGCGGTACCGATCGCGAAGCGCCCCACGCCACGAATTAGCAACTCTAACCACATCTGTTCCAAGGAGGAGGGTGGGTGCTGTATGATTCGTGTTTGTAGGTTTTTTCGTACATAAAACCCCACACCACCACCCTTTGAACCACTCGGGCGTGGATTGCTTTTCAGGGTGTAGCCTGTTATTTTTGGTATAAAATTATCTTCGCCCTTTCGCAGCCACGTTTCATTCAATGCTATGATATCGGGATTGTATCTATCCATAGCTGCAGCGAACTCGTCACGGCCTGTATTTAAGGAGCGTACGTTTAGCAAACCCAGAGTTAAATGGTAAGATTTTTTACGTGTCATTGTAAATTATAAGAGAATACCCAAGAGCAAGGTAGTAAATGTAAATAGTTAATGGGTTACACATTTTTGATGACATTGACATTTTATGTATTTGATTGATTTGAATAAATAAGTGAAATTTATATGTATATGAGTGATCATGGCACTTCTTTTTTACATGAGCAACTTTTGTCTGATAAATTTGAAAACGAATAGAAATGATAGTAATTGCATTTGTACTATAGGCAACATACAACTTTAACACACAATTTGGAAATATAATTTTATACTCACAGAATTGGGATAGCATTTTTAACAACATAATTAAATGTCGGAACAATAAACTATAGGATATAAACAAAAAACGATCCTTATTTACTATTAGACACCGTTGGATCCACGCCGAAAACCCGTCCTATTTCCTTTTCAATCTGGATTCGGACTACTCTGCTTTCATTACTGTCCGTCCTTCTGGCGTAAATACGTCCCTCCCTTGTCCAAACAAATTTCCAGCCTGCGGCACTACCCGCTTGCCTGGCTTTCCAGAAAAGCTTGCGATTGGATTTTGTCAGTCTCTCATTAATATAAACTGGGCATGTATTGTGTTCTGGTAGCCCGATATTACTGGTGTCCAGAGTCCGACGCGTCCGCGCATTCCGCAGAAGTTCATCCCTCAGCAGCCGCCTAGCGAGGCGAACCACCAGTGGGCGGGGGCGCGGCCTTGAGTCTCCTACGGTGCTGGTTGTTCTCAGCGGCCCCACACGATCCGCACTTATGACATCTCGACATTCCAGCGGCATTCCCAATTTTTGCGACAAGGCTTGCACAATATGCAGGGTCGACTCTCCTTGGTGTTCAGGTACTCCTGATATTTCCACGTCATTGAGTAGTTGCGCTTGGTCTCTCTCGTTTAATTCGAAGCACATTAGATCGATTTTGTCTTGCAGTTCCGTGACACTCGACGGGGGGCTAGGTTTGGTTTTAACCGTTAACAATTCTGCGTTAAGGCGAGAGTTCTCTAGCTCTAGGTCCCTGATTTTTTTATTTACATTTGAGAGTTCAGCCTGGAAACCTTTAATTTGGTCACTTAAGAAATCAGTTGTCTCCGAGAATTCTTCCTTTATACGCTCTATGACGTGGGCAAATTCATTTTTCATTTCTGCGAATATTTCCTTTTTTGTTGTGCTTAATTTAGAGTCTATGTTAACCAGATCTCGTTTAACATCGGCTAGTTTGGAGTCGAGTAAACTCGCGAACATTTCCATGCTCCACTCTGCTGCAGTAGTGGTGTTGCATGTTGAGTTAGGATCTGACGTGCTGCGCCCAATCGTGCTGTGGTCGTGCTGCTGCTCGTCACATATTGACATATCTGCATCAGTCGATAGCGGCGGCGAGGGCTCGTAGTGCCTTCGTACCGGGGTGCCGTCGGCTTTGCGACGCTGCGTGACGTTATTGCACGATGTGCAGCACCAAGTGTTGTTTACATCTTTTATAATGTTTTTAAAATATTCAACGGGTATTCCAAGGCAAGCATAGTGGAAGCTACATTTACACCCCGTGCATAACAGCAGCTCTTCTCTGGCAACGGGACGAAAACAAGCCGAGCAATTCATATTGTAAACTTGGACAATTAGGCAGTAAAAAATAAATATTTCACTTTAAATGACCGCCCGATAAGACACCGCTCTGAGCGACAGCCGGCGAACCGGGCGTCCTTGACACGCCGCGCGCGGCCAGTGTACTGGTCACAAGATGCGTTAAAATAATTAGTTCACTGTCACTTCACACACTGATTGCTGCTCACTCACTACATCAATGTAAAAACTAATAGCACTGTCACTTTGCTGGTAACGTCTGCAATATTTTGGTATATATTCCAACTTTATACGTGTCTATTTAATTCGTGGTTTCATAATTAATAAACGGGAGCACCGCCGTACAATGTTTACTCCGTGAGCGCTAGCGCCCGTCCCGTTAAGGCCAGATATTTGTGCGATCAGCGCGAATTTTTGTTTCTGAGTCTGGGATGTTTTATATATATTTAAGTATGTATTTCTCTAGATAAGAAGGTCTATCGTTGTCAAGTACCCATAGTACAAGCCTAGAGTTTAGATTGGGACTAGGTTAATTTGTGTGAGATTGTCCTCTGATATTTATTTATTTTATTTATATTCATTTATCACCAGCGTCTTCACCATGTTGGTCCTTCGACCCGGACATAAACTAGAGATCTATGTGTGGTAATATTATGTTACCGTCATACCAAAGAAGGCGGCTAACTGCAATGTAGTAGTCGGATCATTCTATACTCTATTCGTAACCACATTAAATTCAAAATGCTTAGATTAATGCGGATAGTACCAATCTTTGGTGGTATTTGTATAGGCTCGAGCGATAAGATGAAAACTGACAGTTATTTTCCACACGCAATGCGGAAAAATGCCCGTCAATTTGAAAACATGACCCTGTTCCGTACAATGGAGACTTCCTTATGATGATAATAAAAATTATTATTATACCATAAATAATTTATATTATGTATACAGCGACAATTTTATAAATCTGGATAAGAAGATATATAAGATCGTATACATTTTTCACTTGCCGGACGTCTTGGAATCATAATTTATAATTAATTAACGAAAATCGCGTTGGTTTATGAAAACACGATTCTAAAGTGACAACGTCAACGCCTGACAACGGTGATTAGAATATTACGTATTTGATATAACTGCCCAGTAGTAAACAAAGTCATTGAAATCAAGTATACGTATGTATTTATCAGTAGTGATATTTGGTATAAGAGTAGGTACATACATAAACTCACGCCTTCATTCCCAGAGTGGGGTAGGCAGAGCTACAGAATTACCAAGCACTCGTAAATAAGTTGTTGATAATTCTGTAACCACGTTTTGCACAATCAGGCTAAGATGTTTACCAGTGTATTAGTGACAGGTTGCAAGCCCATCGCCTAACAGTACTAGAAGCCTTTATTATTCCCTTAGTCGCCTCTTACGACATCCACGAGAAGACATGGAGTGGCACTATTCTAACCCGGTGACCACACAGGTAAGAGTAGGTAATTTATCGATAAATGGGTTAAACTACATGTACTAGATATTTTGTATAAACCTATTAATAAATAAATAACATAAAATATAATATCTTAACATCATAAGGAAGTCTCTGTTGTACGGAACAGAGTCATGTTTTCGAAATTACGGGCGTTTTTCCGAGCTTTGTATAAATGACAGTTTCATCGGATCAGTAAAAACTGATCGATAGTCGTCATTATGTATGTGATTGCGGATTAAAATGGGTTTGTTTACACGATCGGACATTTCTTTGGTTTGTTTACACTTCTATTGATTCATGCTTTCGAATTAAATATTGAAGGTTATAAACGTAGGCGGGTTTGTAGGGTTTGTACCCTAAGGGTACCGGACGCTATTATTGAGTCTCCGCTGACTGTGCGTCTGTCATAGGGTTGTATCTTTCATAAGATACAACCGGTTCATACCGTAATAACTAGACATTTGAAAATTGTTGATCGAAGATATTTTTATTTTAAATTAAACAATATATAACGCTCAGTTAAGTATTATCATTGTATAATATTATCAGATTCATCAGAAACATTTAAAAACGACTGTCTGTTGAGTTTCTTGCGGCGTTTCTTCTCAGCAGTGGTTTCTTACGAAACGCTGGTAGATTTTGTGTAAAAGTTATAAAGATAAAGATAAAGATATTTATTCTGTAAGTAGGCCGCACGGGCACTTTTACACGTCAAGAATCTACCAGCGCTTCCCAAGAGGAGACCACTGCTGAGAAGAAACGCCGCAAGAAACTCAGCAGGCCGTCATTTTTTAAACATATTTTGTAATATGTAACCATTGTTGGTTACTACTTAGTCTAGCATTATATAAAGCAATAAATATTAAATTACTTATTATGCTTATAAAAATAACATGCGTAGTTCAGCAGGAAAACATGCCAAAAATCTTACGAGAGAGACAGAGGGAGAAAAGGAAAAAAAAAACACCTATTTATGTTTATATAAGACGGTACAAGACGACCACATAAAAGTTTCCATATGTTTTCCTACATCAACGGTGTCCCCTAGACAAGATAAAGATTTTGCATTTGAATAAATTATTATTGACTAAGTTTCGGGTTTAGGCCATGTATTTTTGTCTGTTAGATAATCCTCGACCCTATAATACGCTTTAGACATTAACGACTTTTTCAAGTAATTTTTAAGTGCTGGAAAGGATAACTTTAAAACTACGTCAGGTAATTTATTACAGAAATGAATGCATTGACCAACAAATGATTTATATACTTATTGAATAAACATCTTGTATTTTTTTACAAGCTTTTATGTAAATTGCAATGTATGTATGTAAGTATGTATGTATGTATGTACGGGTCAAATCTTGGAAGTTAAAGACCCACTTCTTCGTTTCCGATGAATCTACCGTAGTACCATCGAGCTGGTCTGATGATGGAGACTCGGGGTTGCCATAGGAACTCCTAAATTACACATGATGAACCCGTCGTGTTAGGGCTCGTTAGAATCGTCTAGACGAGTAGATGACGACTGTGCAAAAAAAGAACAATCGGCAACAAAAGCTGGTATGGAACCCTTTGTACGACTCGCACTTGGCCGATTTTCAAGCCCCTATTTATACAATTTAGCAATAGTATAGCCGTAGTAAAGAAAGGGGCTAAGTGCAATGTTGTAGTCAAAGCATTCTAAACTCTATAGGTAACCATATTAAGTTTAAAATAAAAATAAAAACAAAATCAGGGGACAATGTCACACCAATTGACCTAGTCCCAAACTAAGCTCTAGGCTTGTACTATGGGTACTAGACAACGATATAAATACGTATATAGAGAAATATATAGTTAAGGGGCTTCTAAACGGGCCATATTTTCACTGCAATATGTGGCCGGCAACTATTGGTGTCCCTCTCTTACTCGTATGTTAGAGAAAGACACCAATAGTTGCCGGCCACATATTGCAGTGAAAATATGGCCCGTTTAGAAGCCCCTTACAATACATAGAAAACATCCATGACTCGGGAACAAAAATATTCGCGCTCATCACACAAATATCTGCCCTTACCGGGATTTGAACCCAGGACCGCTAGCTTCGTAGGCAGGGTCACTACCAACTAGGCCAGCACGTCGAAAATGCTTCACATAGCCGCCTTTTTTGGGTATAGGGGCAGAATCTCTTACTTTTAGTTAGCTGAGGCTTCGAGTCCGTCTTCTTCAGAGTGCTGGAGTTGGAGTTCAGGCTCCTCATGGATGCCATCAGATTAGTCTTCGCTTTAGGAGGACCTGGAAAGAAACAGGATATGTGAGAAGTTTTAGTGGTGGTAGAACCGGGTAACCTTTGAAACGCATACTTTTTTACGTATAATGTATTTGTTACGCATAATTGTCGCAAGTCATAATGCATTTTTTTCACGACATCGAATTGTAAGTTATAAAACTAACCTAACCTACACCCTTTCAGGCTGAAATTACAGGATTTAATAAACATCCATCGTGTAGATTAGTTAGGCTAGGTTGATATAAAAATACTGAAAAACTATCGATGGCGGTCATACACCCTTTCAGGCAGAAATTAAAGGATTTTATAAACATCCATCGTGTAGATTAGTTAGGTTAGGTTAGTAGGAAATCGGAATAGGAGAAGATTTGGAGCGGGCTGTTTATTCAATGAACAGTATTTTATATCAAATTTAATACGCTAAATAATATGTGGCGAATAGGTAGGCTGAAAAATTTCAGTCCAGTATATAATTAGTTAAAAATTTAAAAATTAACTTTGTTTAAAAAAAATACAGTAGCTTGTTTAATGGACAAATTACATACCAATCGAAAGTATGAAGCCTATAGAATATGCAAACGTTAGTTATAAACAGGTAAGTCGGTACTAGTAATTTGCACCAAACCTAACGTTTGCATATTCTTTAGACTTCATACTTTCGATTTGTATGTAATTTGTCTATTAAACAAACATTTGCAATTTTAAAAAAAAGGTTTTTTTTTTTTAATGATTCAATTACTGGACTGAATTTTTTCAGCCTACCTATTCGCCACATGTTATTTAGCGTATTCAATTTGATATAAAATACTTTTCATCGAATAAACAGCCCGGTCCAAATCTTCACCTATTCGGATCTTAGACCATTAGGTTGGTTTTATAAAAATACTGAAAAAATATCGATGTCGTGAAAAAAATGCATTATGACTTGCGAAAATTATGCGAAACAAATACATTATGATTATGACTAACAAGAATTATGCAACTAGGACCCTACACGGTAAAACCTTGTGTAGGGCCCAGGGTCCGTCCGACGTCGCTATTGCCCGCAATCGCAATCACAAACAGAGGGCCCTGCAAAGATGCACTACGCTAACTAACGTTTCTATTCGATTCGTTTTTAAACCAATCGCGTCACTGGTAGACCACGTGACTTTTCGTATCACGTCATCTCCCAGTGACGCGATTGGTTTAAAAACGAATCGAATAGAAACGTTAGTTAGCGTAGTGCATCTTTGCAGGGCCCTCAGAAACAATAGCAGCGCGAGCGTTTGTAATTTGGCTAGGTTTACTGGTTTCATTCAGTACAGTGAGCATCAAAAGTAGCTGAGCAGAATAACATGCTCAAAATCAGTGGTGTACAAGATACCCTATACAAAGTATCTGGAATACAAAATGCAAGATACTTTTAAATGAAGTATTTCAGATATCAGATACAGATAACTTTCTGGGATGGTATCTAAAATACCAGATACAAAATAAGTATCTTTCAAATACGTTTTAAAGATAAAATACTTTTGTAAGAAAACTACATTTTATTGAATGTAAGTTTTTTTTACATGAATTATTTACGAAAAAAGCGTGCAAATGTGACAAGACAAAATAATTCGCACCTTTAGAACAATAGTGACCTAATTCAAAATTTGTGCTTTCAAACTTTGAGTCATAAATTTATTATCATAGAGACCTAACTCGAAATTTAAAATTTCTCAATTAGGTCACTATTGTTCTAAAGGTGCGAATTATATTTTTAAGGTTTTAATTGAGACTTAAGTAAAACCAGTTATTCAAATATTTTATCACCCATTTTTCTTCGATGAGGCCTTATAATCATACCCCCAAAATTGAAGAGTAGCTCCACAGGGACAGAACTTGGCAAACAAGTGTTATATTTGAAAAATATATTTTTTATTGTAGTATGGCATTTGACATTTGTAGAAGGAAAGAGTCGCCATCTATCAATTTGGTCCTAGATTAAATTTGCGTTCCGTTTTATCTATGGTGACATTTAAAATTGATATCACCATAAAATCTTGTCACATTTTGTGAATAAATGCATAGATAACTATTACTAAAAGTATTTTAACAAACATAGTTTTTACAAAATACTAAAACACCAAACAAAAAGTATTTAAATACAAGATACAAAAAGAATTTTAAAAAAGTATTTTAGATACAAGATGAAAATACGTATTTTGTATCCTGTATCTGTATTTCAGATACTCGTATCTTAAATAAGTCACATCTCTGCTCAAAATGATCTAGACACGACGTATTCTCTTGACAATAGAGATCATTTCATTCTGTAGATAATATTTAACCGACTTCAAAAAAAGGAGGTTCTCAATTCATCTGTTTTTTTAAAGTGTTTGTTACCTCAGAACTTTCGATTGGGTGAACCGAGTTTGATGATTCTTTTTTTATTTGAAAGCTGGTGCTTCCCGTGTGGTCCCATTCTTATCAAAATGAAGATCTGATGGTTAAATCCATGAGAAATCGACGGAACTCTTCAAAATTTATAGGCACACCTATAGCGATTTTGGTATTTTTCATTGTAACTCGTGTATTTGCTCTTGGAAAGCACTATTTGGTGAAGTGTAACTGATGATGAAGACCACAGATGGCCACCGGAACTCCTAAACGGTATATATTTCAAGGGTGGCGACAAGATATTTTGATTAAGATAGATGAGCGACTATGACGAAGCGTATTTAGGTTTAAATATATGACTATGACTTTCCCACGGCGTTGCTTGCGGCGAGATTGAAATGTTCTATAGTTTCTTATTAATTGAGAAGTGGGGGAATAACAGCATAATTATGGTCACTAAAAAGTATAAAAAAAAACAAAAACCCGCCATTTTAAAGAAGTTAGTTTTTGCTTTATGAAGGCGGGATTTTGTTTTTTTTAAACTGCTTCTGACTGTACGTATGGGGATGGAAGTTCTGAATACTCACGTGGGGGTGAATCTACGCCTAGTTTCTCCAGTTCTGGCGATCCTGAAATGGAAGTTAGTATTTAATTGTTGAGACCCGAGTACGTGGGTAGAGGTGACGACTCGTTTAGCAAGGTACCGAGTTCGATCCCTAACAGCCTTGACAAATTACCAAGGATCGGAAAAACGCCCGTCATTTTGAAAACATAACCCTGTTCCGTACAGGAGAGACTTCCTTCTGATGTTAATTAAAAATATTATTAGGTATTTTACATTTATTATACCATTTTTATATGTATTCAGCAACAATATTATTAATGAATAAAACCATAATGGTTATGGGAAAAAACACTTTCACCAATCAAAAAGAATGTCTTTTTTTAAAATTTTCGCCTGTTATTCCATAATGACGTGAATTTAGGACCTATTTATGAGTCGAAAAAGTTTGTTCACAGTTTACGGAAGACATTGGGGCAATCGTTGACATTGGTTTACTGTTTGTATGTGTGTTTGTGTTTTCTAATTAACATTTCGGTGTCATTCATTAATAAAATTGTCGCTAAGTACATATAAATTATTGTATAATAAATCTATAAAATACCTAATAATATTTTTAATTAATATCAAGGAAGTTTCTGCTATACGGAACAGGGTTATGTTTTCAAAATGACGGTCGTTTTTCCGATCTTTGCAATTACTATTTCGAACTTCAGTACGTACGCTATTATTTTCAATTGGTTCAGCGGTTTAATTAATAAATGTGTTCTGTTATGGAAGGTATCTCCGCTGTGAAAGCTTACTCGTAACAATTAGGAAAATTAGGAAATAGCGACTCCATGGTTTTTAGAACCAAGGTATGCTACAAAATGTCCTACAGGTGACATTTCTGTGTACATGGCGCAGTTTATTTGATACCCAGTGATGTATTAGCGTGTTAACTTTGCAATGTATAACGAAATGTCACCTGTCACGTGTCAATGTCAAGATGGTGATATAGGGAGCTGGTTACACATGTCAAACTTAGGCCGGAGCCCCACTGCTGCGCACGGTCATGCTACACACGAGGGTACAAAAACGCTTTGTATGAAAATGTAGGTAGATACTTCCAGAGTAGTCCACGAGCACGCTGCGCACGAGATGACGTCACTGATACACGCGTGGTTTGTTACACGCATGCGCGCGTGGCAGGCAAAGCCCCACCGCGGCCCATGCTGCCCGTGTGTTGCAGTGGAAAGGTGGCTAAAAGGGCGTCGCACCCCCCGCGCGCGCGTGCATGTCCGTGGCCCACAGTGGGGAATGTAGACTCACGCAGCTGACCAACGTAGCCACGTGGCCCACACGTATTACGTGTGCGTGCATTGGTTGCTGTGAAAATGTTGACACACGTATCCAGACCAATGGACGCACGTGGGCGACGTGTATAGCGTGTCCGTGCGTAGCGTGCGCAACAGTGGGGCTCCGGATTTATACTTAGCAAGAAATATCTTTCATGTACCAGGAAGAGGCAGAGGAGGTCGATTCTTTATGTTTGCTTCTGTGAATCCTGCGGACGCTTCTGGAAAGTAATAATGCAAACAATTGTTAAAAATAGAATGATTTATATTTTTATCTATTCTCATATCTTAAACCCTCTATGATGCGTTCAGAAACCTCAAATTATGACCAGCATAATAATCAACTCTGTTGTTAGAGCAATTTTTTTAGCTACGGCAGTAATCTTTTGGATTCTTAAGAACATCAATTTCGATGTTCTTATGACATTCAAATTTCGAACATCTCTGAAAAACAAAGAAATTTGATTTGACCTCTATTCTAATATCAGTCGAGATGACGGTTAGTTCGAAATGAATTGTCAATTTCGACGAGTAAGATATCGAACGATATGAAAGTTGGAGCCGACTCTAGATTGTCTCTGAATTAAAAAAAAAAACTATGACAGCTGCCAGAAAACAATCTAAATGTATAAATACTGAAGAATTGGCTTAGGCCTTTATTTTACCTGAAATCGGAAAAATACAAGAAAGAAGAATTGGCTGTATGATCTTTGATCCTTGCCTATCCCTTATGGGATGAACTAAAAAAACAACAACAATTCAATCTTTTCATTACCGCCATTACCAGTTAAAATTTAATATGCGGCTCCTGAATGCATCATTGAGGCTTATGATATGTGGGTAGATAAAGTAGTGTATGTAACTGTACATAATTAGGCATTAAAACACTTGTGTGATGTTATTATGAAACTCGCCTTCGGCTCGTTTCATAAACCCACACTCGTGTTTGATGCCCTTCATTATGTACGGTCACATAAACTACTATAAATACAGTGGGAATTGTGAAAAAACCGGACAAGTGCGAGTTGGACTCGCGCACCGAGGGTTCCGTATTTTCATACGATTTGTACCGCCATTCCTTGCATAAAGACCCTGTTTTTTTAAAGATTTTTCCCTATATTTGTATTACAAGACGGTATTACTCGCCAAATTTCATAGTTTTAGGTCAACGGTATAAATTTTGATTCCCTTGAGTGTGTCTAAATATATATTTTTCGCGGCATAAACGGCCGTATCTTTTTTTTACGTTAACTTAGAAGTTTGATTTCTTTATAACTTCAAGGGACTGTAGTCCTGAGTATATAGTTTTAATTTCAACTTGATCCCTCCACGCGTTCCCGAGATAACGGGTCTTGACAGACAGACAGACGGACAACAAAGTGATCTTATAAGGGTTCCGTTTTTTCCTTTTAAGGTACGGAACGCTAAAAATACTGTTTTTAAATTATCCGTTGTGATAAGTAATTTGGCCGGATTGTCTGTATGTATTGCTATCTGTCTACTGGGTATATAATATGTTTGATTATTACCATGGCCATGATATAAGGCATTGACGCCAACGAACTCGTAGATGTGGCTGTCCGAGTCGGCGGTGGCGCGGTTCGGGGGTTTGGTGCCGCGGAGACTCGGTGCGGTGCTGTATCTTGCTAAAATATATGTACTAATTAGTTTTCTTCTCTCCTTTTCAAAAAGTAAGGATTTCCATATCTCATTAGCGGGCTGAAATTGGCATTTCTATCCCTAGGGCGGAAATTGATTTGGAATAAAGAATTGGTCAAACCAAGGACCGGAAAACCCGTTCCTTTGCTTAAGCCGTTCGAACGGCTAACCCGTTCATACGATAACCCAATCGTTTCGGTAACCTCGTGATCGGCCTACCCAACGATAAGGTAGCCCTAATAAGCCGGGATACCCTAACCATAACCCTTTGGTAAGCGCTTACCGAATGTTGTTGGATTTGATATTTGTTTATTTAAGCGCTTACCGTTCGGGTTAAGGTAACCCCTTCGCTCCCTTCTCATGCCACTGTGACCTAGAAGCGCGCGCGTCGCCTAAGTTTAAGCGGGTGAATAATATGTCGTACATAGTTCGTCTAAGAACTAAAATTGCGTGAAGGTATTCAGTCAGTATTTTAAGCGGTAACCGATTCGGGTGTTTTGATACTGGTAAGCGCTAAGTCAAATTAACTCAATCGAATGGATTATCCGTTTAATGTGTAATCCGATTAAGCGCTTACCGAATCGTGCGGGTTTATAAAAATCAGCGTTTTAAAAACCCTTTAAAAACCCCGGGTTACGGTAAGCGGGTCCGGTCCCTGGGTCAACACTAATTTTTTGACTCTTTTTCAGACCATGGAAGAATCTTTTACAGCCATTATGAAATACTTAGTTCAGACTTTTTTAATCTTGTTTCTAAACACTTATGTTTTTTGTATAACAATACATACTTATATGCGTATCAAAAAGTAATGGATGTTTTATTCACATTTTTTCACGCGATAAACGCAGCCATACTAGGGCCACGGGATGTAATTGATCACTTTCACCCCTTGGTTAAAAATATATTTTCACTTCTCATGCTCTTAAAATGTTACTTTAGTCTCTCCATATAGGGACTGAAGCTTCTTATTAATCTCTAGGGATTAAAGTTTTTTTTTCCATTTGCTTTGGAAACCCCTAAACATCCAATCACAGTGTTTGTGAATGAAGGATTATCGCCATTTTCAGTGATTTTGTACTTATAAATAATTTTTAGGACGTGGAAATAACCTCAAACTGTGCAAAAAAATAAGTAAAAATGTTTTAATTTCGTGAAACACGATTAATGATTACGAATATGAATCTATTTAATTATATTAAGTATGAATCCATTTTATTATGCATCGTGCAATTAGTTTTAGAATCGTTTTCAAGTATGGCCCTGTTGGCTAAATATGCAAGAATTTAAAGCGGCACTTCGCAAAAAAAAACCGCGGAACTAATTTGTAATAAACTTTCTTATAATCAATATTGTAAGTTTGTATAGAACGTCGGCAGTGACGGATTGAGCAAACACGGGGTCTGTAGCAAATTCTATAAAGATACCCCTGGGCCCTGTTTTATAAAGCAACAAATTACAATTTACAGGACGACCAGCCATTTGAGCAGTATTGCCAGTTTAGACCTGTAAAATTGTAACTTGTAGTTTTATAAAACGTGCCCCTGGTTTATTTTAGGTTACAGGTTGTGGCGGGCTCTTTTCCGCAACTGGACGACTTAGTGTGCGCCTATTTTGCGTAGGGGTTTGTTTTAGGTTATTCTGCTGGAGAATATCTACTGGATTATTTATCCTATCGTCAACCCTGATGGATATGAGTACACGCATACTGATGTAAGTACCAAAACAGGAGGAAGTCTACCAAAATAGCGTTTTAGAGGTTAGACGTGGGTGCGCGGGGCCACCCAATGCGCGGGGCCCGTAGCATTTGCTGCTCTTGCTACGTGGCTAATCCGGCACTGAACGTCGTTTTTTTTCCTCGCATTAAAAGTAAAAAGTAGAGTGTTTAACGCGAGACTAAACAACTGTGGCGACCTAGCGACATCTAACGGAAACTTGTATCAACCAACTCGCTACCTCGCTAGCGCCACCAGCGTCAGACAGCGCAACTTAAGTGTTCTACAACGCGCTAACGAAGTTTCTCCAGTCAGATGACATATATACAATTTCCAACTTCATTCCAATGGACTTCGGTCCCCAGGCATAACACCCGCCTGGAGAGAGATCTCTCTATTAACATCTCTTCCTACACAACCAAAATGACACTCGAACTATAGCCGTCCGCGCTTCGCTTGGGTGGCTAAACATCTCGTGTTATTATGCCTTGTTTTAGTCCCTTGCTGAATAAGCTACTATTCTGTATTTGTCTATGCTCGACTATTGATTCACTATGGTTACCTCGATCGTTTCGATCTAGAGATCTGCTCCCTGACTTCAAATGCTCGAGTCCATTCGGCGATTGCGCTGAAATAACAAAAATAAAAGTATCAAATCGATAAAAATCCCCGATATAATAGAGAGCCCTGCTTTCAGAACTCATAACGGCATAGCTCCTAAACGGCTAAACCGATTTTAATGAAACCAAGAATCATTCAACCAATGAAACTAAGAACCATACGGAGTAAACAAGCTATATTTAAAAAAAAATGCGCGTTTATATCGGTCCACCCGTATGGGAGTTACGATGCTACAAACAGACATACAGACACCCGGATACACTGACACACAGACATACAAACACACACGTTAAACTTATCAATTTTTCTTTTGTTCGGGGTTACAAATATGTCATAAGAATTGACAATAGGTTTTTTTTAGAGATGGGCCGACTACGGATTTTGCCGACTGACCAGTCGGCCGAATAATCGGTTTTCAATTTGCCTAACTTGGAAACGTTCGTTTCGCTTTGTCCGTGGCGCTATGTTACCTACCCCTACCATGTTTTGACCAATTTTGTTTACGTTTTTGCTGCACGACAAAAAAACAATTGTATCATGGTATTAAAACGAACTACCTAATGCTTTTTACTATGTCGAAAAGAAAATCGCGTGTGCGGTCATTTTTGACGTTTTTTCCTATAGGCAATAAATTGCCGAATTTACGGCATTTTTGCCGACTAGTCGCCGACTAATCACCGACTAGAAATGATGCCGAATAGTCGGCTTTCCCGACTAGTCGGCCCATCTCTAATTTTTTTTGAAAAGTTGTTTTGAAAAATATCATGCTTATGGGGTTTGTCTTAAACAAATACTTGTTTATCTTTATTATTATTAAAAAAAAAAAATGGTTTTATTTTATCAGTGATTTCTACGCCCGCTTTGGACTAGTGGTCGGAGTGACGTCATTTTATTGTAATGTAATCGTATTTTTTTAGCTCTTGCTGTGACGAAGAAAAGACCATGAGGCGTTAAAGCTCATCGTAAAAAAGGGCGTATGTCTCTTAGAACCGCGTATTTATTAGTGACCTTATTTCTTAACATGGAGGGTTGAATTTGCTTTAACTATCAAATTGTACACACGTCCTTTTTATTAAAAAGGGCAGTGTAGCCATGAGCAGAAAATTGTTTATTTGTTTTCTCAGTAAAAAACAACAAAAAAAAAAGCTTCCTTTTGATACAATCCTCTATAAACGCACTTTTTTTTTTCAGAACACCTTTTTTAATTGTTCTTGTTGTAAATTTTTCTTGAATTGTTCGCAGCAGTTTGTTTATTTATTTTCTCAGTAAACAATGAACAAAAAAAGTATACTTTTGAAGCATGATTTACATCAAACACGTGAATGGGATTTTAAATAAAACGCACTCAACATATCGCTGCTTAAATACAAAAGCGCCACAAATCAAAATCAAATATAGTTTGATTTAAAACCTAAAGTAAATAGCATTCCGAATTTAAATGCCACACAAAAACATTTTGTTATGTGTCGCTTTTGTATTTAAGCAACGAATAGCATTCCGAATTTAAATGCAACACAAAAACATTTTGTTTTGTGTCGCTTTTGTATTTAAGCAACGAATAGCATTCCGAATTTAAATGCAACACAAAAACATTTTGTTTTGTGTCGCTTTTGTATTTAAGCAACGAATAGCATTCCGAATTTAAATGCAACACAAAAACATTTTGTTTTGTGTCGCTTTTGTATTTAAGCAACGAATAGCATTCCGAATTTAAATGCAACACAAAAACATTTTGTTTTGTGTCGCTTTTGTATTTAAGCAACGATATCTACAAATAAACTCACCTTTTGATTTGAAATGGCATCGAAGCAACGCGATGGTTTGTCCAATGATAATAATAAATACCAATACCCCCCCAGCAATTGCTAACGGAAGGGTAATGTCTGGAAAGAAAGTTAGACATTTAGTGTAAAATAATGTTTAATGTTTAATGTTTATTTGGGCACAAACGGTACATGTAAAGAAAAATTAATACAGAAAAACTTACATAACACATTGACCAGTGAAGTTGCCACAATTAACTAATACAGTACAGAGTAACACGTTAAAAATGTGTGTTTACGTAGTATTAAATTCAAGTACAAATATTAAATTCACTTCAAGTACAGACAACAATTAATGTTTAGACAACGCAATTTTAAATCTATGAAGGGAAAGACTAAATATATCTAAGTGACAAAATGTGCTATTATAGTTTTTAGAAGTTCTACATAAAAATGAATTTGACGCATATTTGTTACGAGTAAAGGGAACATGAAATAGATTGTTATTACTGCGAGCACTAATACGAGGAGTCCTAAGGCCAATCTTGCCTAGCAAATACGGGGAATCAATCTCACACGAAAGAATTTTATGCCATAAAATTAGATCTCTAAATGTGCGCCGGCTCTCAAGGGAAACAACATTGCCGCGGCAGAACGAACAGTCCGACCGCTCAGATTTCCACTCCAGGTGTTTGATTAATTTGTGTTGAAGTTTTTCTATGGAATCAATATAAATATTGTATTGAGGGTTCCAAACAGTTGACGAATACTCCAAAATCGGCCTGACTAATGTCGCTACAAAGGTCTATCGCAACCTCGAAAATTTTTTGACCGAGTTTCATTTGACCGAAAACGTTTCGTTTTTTAACGTTTCTCCGATGGCACGATTCGTAATTTTTTTATTTCACTATTTGACATTAAGTAAACATATCTTTAGTCCGAGCAACTTTTCTCCTTGTAGTCACTTGCCCTATGTATTGTTACGTATTTTATTTCAAAGCCTATTTTTCATTACACCAGTGCTACAATTAGCCTAGGGATAGTTTCGTATTTTGTTTCTTAACCCATTTTTCACTTGATCAATGCTACATATAGTGTTCGTTACGTCAAATATTCATTTCAGGTAAGCAAATCTTGCTTGTAATTTGTTACTATCCAGAAAATGCACCGAGCAAGACGAATTAGGGCAGAACCGATACGGATATGTTAGGTTAGAAGGCCAAGGCCCCCCCGCCTTGGTCTTCGAGGTTATTTTTTTTTCTGCCCAAAAAATCTTGCTTGTAATTTATCCAGAAAATGCAACGATCAAGACGAATCAGGGTAGAACCAAATCGGACAGGTTAGCATAGTCGATTTAAAAATAGGTAAACTATTAATACACCGAGCCGTTACATTGGGCAAATGATACTAAGGTAAAATCAGAAATGGGAAATAGATAAATTGACAAACCATTACATTGGACAACTGTTTGTGCGCCGAAACCGGTATTACGGAATAGATAATTTGTCAAATCCGTAAAAAACCTAAACAAGTAATGACTAAATGAAAATATTCGAAGTGATCTTTCGGGCAAACGTAAAAAAAACCAAACCATAGTTGTCGAATAATATTTATCGAACCAAAATTCGGTCAAACATTTTTCGGAGTTCAGATAGGTAAACCGCTACAAAGCTCTGATTATGGTTCAAACACGGAATAGTTGTAGAATGATAATTGAAAGAAAATAAATGAGTATAAATACCTGAATTTCCATCTCCATTTCCTGAAATCAAAGATTTTTTAAGTTTAATTACAATATGTTTAATTTTGTTTAATAAATAAATAAATACCAGGGGACAAAGTCACGTCAATACATCGGTACTTTAATATGAACATTAAGATGGAACCACATCGATAACCGATACTTTAATGTTAACATTATACAACCACAAATACAGGTTTCTTAATATAGGCCATTTGCTTATCGCTTCTGAACATATTGTAGGGAAGTTATGAAATGGATGTAGATAATAGTAGTTTACGTGACGGTTGCGTAATGCTAATTACGCAGAGTCGCGTACAATACTTTATCTACACACATATTATAAGTACTCTAAGATCGGTTCAGAAGCTGAAAGGCAAATGACCAGCATTACTTTACCTGTGGTAGTAGGTGACAGCGATGACAGCTGTAATGTAATTTTGAAATTACGGTATCGAATATTGTAAGGTAATGAGATCCAAATTTGGAACATTTTTCAAAATTAACAGCTGTCATCGCTGTCACCTACTACCACAGGTAATGCTGGTCATTGCCTACGCGTTTTGAACGCATAATAGAGGACTTATGATATGAATGTAGATAAAATAATAAAAATAATGATGGCAGACAATTTAGACCCATAGGTACTAACCTGACAGCGCCAGTGGGTTTTCTGAAAAAAAGAATACAAGCGAATAACCAGAAACTCTTAAACAAATAAAATACCTGTATATACCTTTTTTTTCTCTGGGTAAATCCATTATGGATACCAATCAACCTGGACGGGGTGAGCGGTTATGTTGGACTCACACTGACTAAAGCCCATGAGGTGCTCCTTCTCCCACCTTGGACGAGGTCGTGGGAGTGGTATTCCATAGGCTAACTACCTGGATATACTTTTTTTTTTTGACGGATTGGAAATGCTTTACGCATCATCCCCCGGCCTAGGGTTGGTCATGCTACAGGGGGGTATGACGGAATCTCTCCTCCCGTCCACTCTCTCGCGAGAGTAGAGGGAGCAGCCTACCGTCTAAAACCACTCCGGTGTTAACCTCCTGTTAACTACCTGGATATACCTAACCTAACCCCTTCCTTCAGACTCAGTGGTGGTCACATAATTAGAGACGCTTTCGTGCCCTACAAATATGACTTTGTAATTTTGACAACCAATCAAAAAGTTCTTAACCAATTTCATTTTTATTTACACATATGTGGCATTATGTATGTAAAGGGACCTTATTGTCGATGGCGCTTACGCTCTGCAGTTCAAAATATCGCGAACAGACAGCAGGAGCGACTTTACTACTATGGAAAGATAGGGATTTAAAAACAGTGCTAACGCGTCCATACAAAGATTTACGCAAGTATGAACACCAAACATTTAAAATCCTTATAAAATTAAAGGTTAGTTTTGAACAGAGATAAATACATATATTTAAACCTTAGTTCATTAGTTTACAATATGGGACGTTATCTATGAAAAGAGACCTTATTGTCGATGGCGCTTCCGCCATTATTAAAGATGCTCCGATATAAATACAACGTCGCGTGACGCAGTGCGGCGTAAGCGCCATCGACAATAAGGTCCATTTACGTATATAATGCCACATATTTTATATCAACGGAGTTACCGATTCACATGGAACCTAGCTAGGAATCATCCTAGACACATGAATCCTCAAGACTACAATCTAAAGACTGCTCTCGCCAACCCTTTGAACTAAGATGGAACGCCTCTACGCTAGTAATGTCCCCGGTTGTGTTATCCCCACACCGGAACACAATGCGAATGCTGCTGGCGGTGGGTTAATGGATAAGATGGTGGTAGCGACCCGGACGGACCTGCACGAGGTCCTACCACCACTACTGGCCTTCTTAATAAAAAGGACGCATGCGCAAATTGATCATCAAAGCAAATTGGACCCCCTGTTTTAATAAATAAGGTCACTAATAATCAGTGATCGGAATAGGTAGAGCTAATTTGCCTAAACTTGACGCATATTCATTCATGCGTGAGAGAGATGGGAATACATTATTGAATGAACATGCATCAAGTTTAGGCAAATTAGCTCACCTATTTCCGATCACTGCTAATAATACATTATCGATTCTATGAGACGTACGCCCTTTTTTCCCCTTCGTCCGCGTACGTAACTAAGTTTTGTAACTAGCTACGACCTGGGGTTTTTTGTCTTGATTTGTAACCAGGTTACGAATGAAGAATTCAATTTTGATGGTTTTGTTTGCCTGCGTAACTAGGTTACATTACAACAAATAAAGAATTTTTATTTCCTTCTACGTAACTGGGTTACGAACGATAAATTAATTTTACCATAAGTCCTGGTATATAACGGCTTAATAGTCGTTCCTATGATGAGTGTGGCCCATAATTTCAGAAAATCAAATTTTTACCACTCCAGATAATGAATTTAATAATCCGCGGCAGAATCAGCGCAGACCCTGAAAAGGCGCAAGTACAGTCAGCTCGATAGAAGCTACGTATTGGAGCCTTTTGGGGTCGAAACTTTAGGACCGTGGGGACCAGGAGCTCATAAATTTTTAAAGATCTTTCCAAGCGCCTGGTCGACACATCTCGTGACCAAAATGCTGGCCTTTATTTGGCACAAAGATTAAGCATTGCCATTCAACGTGGCAATGCTGCCAGCATTTTGGGAACGATGCCCACTGGCAGCGGTTTATTAGATTAGTGTAGTTTTAAGTTAATTTTAGGTATATTTTTTTATAGGTTTATTAAATATTTAGTTATAGGTACACATCAATAAGTTAGTTAATGTTTTAGGTTTTTGTAAATAAATTAATTAATTTGACAGTTTCGATGGAGCTATATACAAGGACATAAGGTAAAATTAATTATTCGTTCGTAATCCAGCTACGTACTTAGAAGGAAATAAAAATTCTTTGTTTGTTGTAACCTAGTTACGCAAACAAAATCATCAACATTGAATTCTTCATTCGTAACCTGGTTACAAACCAAGAAAAATCTTAGTTCGTAGCTAGTTACAAAACTTAGTTACGTACGCGGAAGAAGGGCTTTTTTCTAATGAGGGCAGACTAGATTGTGAGCTGGTGTCTGTTGAATTATTTATTCAAATTAATATTTACCTGCGAATTCAAAATTCCGTAAATAGCATTGTGTAGGTAAATAGTCCCCACCACTTTTAATTTTAAAGGAACACTGTAATATTGTTCTGTTCATGGATTTTTCTAGTTGAAACATCTGCAAAAAAAAGGTAATATTTGTTCCACCGTAACTTCAAATAACTTTAACAAAAAGCAAGCTTTCAAAACCCGACTGTTGCTAACCAACTTTAAATCGTTATAAATCCTAAACGATCATTCAAAATGAAAAATGATGAAATAAGCCTAAAGATGATTTTTAAATCCCTATACAATGATACCCTACGTGTCATACTTGGTCGACTTTATTTTTTTTTATTTGCAAAATATGGCGTCTGGTTGCCGCCATATTGAATTTTGATTACTGACATATCTTCAATGACACTCACCAGATTCAGACAAATCGATTGACATAAGAATCATCAATATAGGACAACGGGTTTAGTTTTTATAGTGCCACAAAGGAACAAACATACATATATAGGCTGTGAAACACATTACCCTCCTCCTTCGGCAGTCGGGTCAAAAAGAGAGCAAATCAGACCATGCTCAGTATAGGGTTCTGGGGGTTATGACCAGCATTCGTAAAATGCGAGCAAAATTAATTGAAGTGCTAGGGTTGTCACTTATACAATCGAAAAAATTAAATATGTGTTTATACTCATTAAAGCACTGGTTATCATTATGGTAATAATTTGCCCCTATCAGTGTTCATAGTTTATCTATAATGTTATACTATAACTTATTAGAATTGATAAGTGGGTGAATCAACTTTTAAGGTGCACCCCATTTTTCGACATGTTTCACAAATTACGTGTTTTTAGAAAACCTATAGATTTGCTAACGACGTGGCTTATACACTTATTAAATCAGACAAATAGGCTAACTTTTGAAATGGTTTTATTTAAAATAGTACGGCTTTAAATAATTATATAGTTGGTAACGCAGGGGACGATGTTGTCCCTAGGTTTTGTATGGAAAATGTGCATTTTCCCCTGAGTTACCAGGTCTGATTTTAATATCCATGCATTATTATTAATCACAAGGTACCAGGAAAGTTTTGATACCGCAAAGGAAAAGGAGTACCTACTTTAAAAGTTGATTCACCCAAGTACATTGTCTATAGATTTAAGAGTATTATCTTGTCATGATTGTCAATCTGATTGTACGTACTTTCGAAAATTATTACTTACTATCCCAAATGTAAAATTGGGAATTATTTGGTTTGAAATTGTAAATATAATAAATAATATACCAGCCAGTAAACTGAGTTTCGGATTGTATTCCATTTCATCAATAAAAAAAATATTAATTTGTATTGTTTTAGTACCTAATATTTTAGTTCATAAATTTAGAACCATCGCCAACCCTAAATGGTTGTCATATGTCATTTCAATGTATTTTGCTCGCATTTGACAGTCCCTGGTTATGACATAGCTATGGAGTTAATTTTGCGGCGAGCGTAAAGGACAGAGCTATAGCAGTTATATAGCTCTGTCCTTTTCTCTCAGCGTAAACTGAACTATATTGCTATATCATAATAACCCCTCAGAAGCCGTTACTACAAATACAAAAATCTCAACAACTCTAAAAAAAGCTAGTGGTCTAAGATCCGAATAGGAGAAGATTTGGACCGGGCTGTTTATTCGATGAAAAGTATTTTATATCAAATTTAATACGCTAAATAATATGTGGCGAATACGTAGGCTGTAAATTTTCAGTCCAGTACTTATATCATTAAAAAAAAAAATTAAAAATTAACTTTTTTTTTAAATTGCAAATGTTTGTTTAATAGGCAAATTACATACTAATCGAAAGTATGAAGTCTATAGAATATGCAAACGTTAGGTTTGGTGCAAATTATTAGAACCGACTTACCTGTTTATACCTACCCAATAGTTTGACGGGAAAAAAATATTCAAACTAACGTTTGCATATTCAATAGGCTTCATACTTTCGATTGGTATGTAATTTATCCATAAAACAAGCTATTGTACATACATACATAATCTCACGCCTTCGTTCCCAGAGTGGGGTAGGCAGAGCTACAGAATTACAAACATCTCTAAAAACTTGTTGATAATTCTATAACCACAATTTGCACAATTAGGCTAAGATGTTTACCAGCGTATTAGTGACAGGTTGCAAGCCCATCGCCTAACAGTACTACAAGCCTTTATTCCCTTAGTCGTCTCTTACGACATCCACGGGAAGACATGGAGTGGCACTATTCTAACTCGGCAACCACACGAGGCCGGCAACCTATTGCAATTGTAATTTTGTAATTTTTTAAAACCAAGTTTTTTTTTATTATGTACTGGACTGAAATTTTTCAGCCTACCTATTCGCCATATATTACTTAGCATATTAAATTTAGTATAAAATACTTGTTATCGAATTAACAGCCCGGTCCAAATCGTCTCCTATTTGGATCTCCTACTATAGGTTTAAAAAACCCAACTGCTGTTCGGATGATGTCGTCAATGTAATGTTTATTTATTTAATCTTTCGGTTCCCTTCGTCTGGCATAAAATTGATTGTCATAATTCATCATTTAGCATAATTATCATTTGACATACAGTATTTTTTTCTGAAATTATTGTTTAAAATATCATTGGCATAGAACCCACTAGGTTAGGTTAGGTTTATTTTATAACAATCCTGAAAAAATTATTCCAATTATCCTGATTGAGTTGAAATTTGGTACACTATGTAAATTGATGACCCAAACACAGGCGTGCAAAGATTTTTTTTTTTAAATATGGGTCATTTTCGGGGGACAAATTAGGACATTAAAAAAAAACTCGCAAACCTTACTGTGTCATATATCAAATGAAAGGGCTCGTTATGAGGATCTGAAATATATTTTTGTTATTATTGTAATATAAATAGTTTTGATTTTATTCACGAAAGAAGACGAAAATTGACCATTCTCCCTGATCTCCGAAAATTGAAAGTTGAAGGAAGTTGGAATGTGAACGCAGCTTAACACTATTAAAAATATTAACGTGACTATCTATGGTCGCTCCTCCCTTGCTCTTTGATTCGATCTCTGTAAGGATCCCGCCGCGTCATTTATCTTGTTAAAATAATATTAAGTTTATATCCTATTAAACTACGTTTTCTGTACTTCAGTGTATAATTTAACACCATCACTACTGAGCTTAAAATTATGAAAAAATTACAAAATATAGTTCTTTACAAAATTACAAAATTAAAAAATCTATCAAAAAAAAAACGTATGTACGGAACCCTCTCCACCTGACTTCATCTCGCACTTGGCCGGTTTTTTTTGCTGCGATCTGATTGCTACGTTCAGCCTTATAGGTTTAAGTAGCAGCACACTCAAGTACTTTGTCACTTTAACGTCATGTTTGAACTGCTGCATTTATCTGTCAAAGGCGTTATATTGACAAGGTACTCCGCAATACTTACTGTGGACGTAAGGATTGAACTCCGAGTATTGTCCGCATAGACAAAGTTTATTTCTTCGATTGGTGATTGATTTGAATTATCTTTTTTCTTAAAGGTACAACTGGAACAAAATAAATATAGTTTTATCAGCTGTAATAAATAAAGGACTACCCCGAAGCACAGATTAGATAATAGTACAAGTACAGAAGGCTCACTCCCTTGATCTTTACAAAAGCCGCTTTTCTCTTAGCCAAAACATTATGATTTATGGCACTCTGACGTGTCGTCGACTCCAGCGCAAGGCAAACGGAACGTTAAGGCTGTGTACGAACGGTGAAAATGAATTGACTCACCCGCCGAGTCGCCGATAGTGAGGGCTGTCAACGACTAAAAATAAAATAATAATGTTTTGCCCATTTATTTCTTGCATTCAATATAGAGCAATAAATGTGTGTTCTTCATACATTATTTCATTATTTATCTCTAAAACAATAAATCTCACAATTTGGACGTCACCAATTACTGACAGTTGCTACGTTACCATATTTCTACAGATAAAGACGGCAATCCATAGCGAACGCTATTGTTAGAAAGAGATAAATAGTTGTTTCAAATTGCGTACCCGAATGACTCGGCCTGCCTATCTATCATGGCGGCCAATTAGCTACTCATCTTTATCGCACTCATGCGATATCTAATTATGTATCTCATGTTTTACGGGTGACAGGAAGAACGCTTTTGCTCGCAGATGATGTATCTTACTTAGGGCTGATTTTTCAATCTCCAGATAACACGATCTGTCAGGTAAATTGTAGCTCTGTCCTTATCTTTCTTATGACAAAGAAAAGGACAGAGCTACAATTTACCTGACAGATCGTGTTACCTGGAGATTGAAAAATCAGCCCTTAATATAAAGTTGGTGGCAGCCCCTGAATAGTACCCATCAGTTAGGTAACCGGCGTGTACTTGTAGCGATGAACGTAAATCGCGGAGTGAGCCGCGCCTGTCCGAAGCTTATAAATATAAAAAAAACTCCCGTTATATGGTCATCGCACACTATAGCGCCCCGGCGCCAGATCAACACCGCCTTAGCTGAAAGTGAAACGTTGAAAAGTGAGCTTTGATCTGTGTTAAAACGATACATTTTTCAGTGGACGTCGCGGGGCCCGCGCCCTTGCAATTGTTTATACTTTAACTTGGAAAATGTACCATACTAACGCGACTCAAAGCTCCCTTTTCAATGTTTCAATTTGAAACATGAAACATGATCCAGTGATTAAGCAGTCAGAGTTCGCATTGTTGTGTACCGGTGTGGGGATAAGGCAACCTGTGAAATTACTGGGTGTGTAATGATTGGTATAAAAATAATTAACACAATTTCATGAGATATAATAACAGTTGATATAATTTTAAAGGATATAATCACTCATTTTATATAATGAACGATTGGTTATATCAAAATATCTATTTTTATTTACTATAAATCATTTGGCATATCATTTATTTATTATAAACATCATTTGACATAATTGCTTGCAAGGGACCGGTTTTCCAGTTAGTTATTTTAATGATCGTTCCTGACGTAGCGACCTCGTCATGTTGTTCTCCTAGTCACTATTTTTAATTTAAGTAATTTAGCTTACATTTGTAATTATTTTATTTGTGTTAGTTTTAAAATAATTATTTATGACTGTATTACCCTGTAATGTTACTTTTAAGTATTATTGTTTTTATGATTGGAAAAAATGACCTTCTGCTGGAGTTTCTTGCGGCGCTTCTTCTCCGCAATGATGGTCTTGTCCGAAGCGCTAGTAGATTCATTCCATGTTACCGACGTGTAAAAGAGCCCTCATGTGGCCAATTTACTGAATAAATATTTTGAATTTTGAATTTTTTGAATTTTGATTCATCATTTGATATATAAATTAATTATAGTAAATATGCATTATACTTAAAGTATGTTATACAAAATATTATTAGTTGAAATGATCATTATATAAAATAATAATTATATCATATTTAAATATATTAAATGTTGTTATATGATTCAATAATTATATCAAATGAGCGTTATAGCGACTGATATTATATGAAATATTTTTATATCGATCGTTACGCACCCGAAATTACTAGCATAGAGGCATTCCTTAGTTCTCAGAATGTAGTCTTGAGACAGCACATGTGTACGGGTCTCAGATCCCAGTTTCCTGGCTGGCCTGTGTGTTCGTTTGCCTCTCCTGGCAGGTCCACTCACCTTCCGTTTTGCTGCAAGGCATCAATTCCCGTTGCTACAATCTTGATCCACCCCCCCTCTTCCAACCTTCCGATTGACGCAAAACTGCTATTGCTACACTCTGGCACATTATTGGGTCTTGATATATTGAAAATGATCGTTTTGTATTCTGAAACAAAGCAGTTTGACGATGAATGTTTATTTATTTATTTAATATTTATATATTTATTTATTTATTATCATCAACTTATTCTTATTTAACTTGTTAAAAGACCGGCCACACTGACGAGTAAAATACGGTGACGTTGCGCAAACAAACAAAAGAATGGGTGGGAATATAGGGTGCTCTATAGTTTGACCGCAAATGCAATAATTTCATTTGCCCGAATTTCATATGACATAATTTTATATGACATAACGATCATGTGCCATAATATTCATTTGCCATAAAGGCATTTTTTCTGAAACCGTGAACTATTCAGAATTATTATAAAACAATTCTAACCTAACCTATTGGGGTCTATACGATGGCATGTAAAAATCACCTGAGAGGTTTTTGTTTTCAGAAAAAAAATCTTTATGTCAAATGAAATTATGTTATGTGATATTATAGAAAATGAAGGTTATAGCCAGTGACCGTTATGGGAAATGACATTCGTGCCCATGAAATTATGATTAATGAAGGGATACCTAAATACAGGCGTCAATTTTGACAGACCGTACACTGGTCACGTACCTAGGCCAACGCGTAAGTATTTAAATAATTTAATTTTTCAAGTATTTTTGCAGAGTATAAAATTATTTTTTAACATGTTTTTTTTATATTGTTTTGTAAATAATAAATACAAATACCTGGATCAGCATTAATACAGTTAAAAATCACGAGTAACAAACACTTTGTAAAACACATTTTGACGTTAATGAATCGCTTTGGTTGTAAACTAATAAACAACTGAGTTGTAAAGTTTGAGACCGATGAGTCGTCTCTAGTAGGGAGACAACCAATCCCGTATAACGATGGACATTTTTAATAATTAATAATTTGTCTAAGGTAAAAAAAAACCGGGCAAGAGCACGTCGGACCATGCTCAGTGTAGGGTTCCGAAGCCGTTACCACAAACACAAAAATCATCTCAAAAAAACGACAAGTAACTATGAACTAATTTTCAATTGAAATTTAGTTACGCGCTGGCCTAGTTGGTAGTGAACCTGCCTACGAAGCTAGCGGTCCTGGGTTCAAATCCCGGTAAGGGCCGATATTTGTGTGATGAGCGCGAATATTTGTTCCTGAGTCTTGGATGTTAGATGAAATAACTATGCGTTTCAATGGTTTCCCGGTTCTACCACCACTAAAACTTGTCACATATTCTGTTTCTTTCCAGGTCCTCCTAAAGCGAAGACTAATCTGATGGCATCCATGAGGAGCCTTAACTCCAACTCCAGCACTCTGAAGAAGACGGACTCGATGCCTCAGCTAACTAACTATAGGTACCCAAAAAAGGCGGCTATGTGAAGCATTTTCGACGTGCTGGCCTAGTTGGTAGTGACCCTGCCTACGATGCTAGCGGTCCTGGGTTCAAATCCCGGTAAGGGCCGATATTTGTGTGATGAGCGCGAATATTTGTTCCTGAGTCTTGGATGTTTTCTATGTATTTCAGTATATATTTCTCTATATAAGTATTTATATCGTTGTCCAAGCCTACCGACCGTCTCAAATGGAATCGCTATATTGGTCTAAGATCCGAATAGGAGAAGATTTGGACCGGGCTGTTTATTCGATGAAAAGTATTTTATATCAAATTTAATACGCTAAATAATATGTGGCGAATAGGTAGGCTGAAAATTTTCAGTCCAGTACTTATATCATTAAAAAAATAATTAAAAATGAACTTTGTTTTAAAATTGCAAACGTTAGGTTTGGTGCAAATTATTAGAACCGATTTACCTGTTTATACCTGCCTACCCAATAGTTTGACGGGAAAAAAATAGTCAATCTCACGTTTGCATATTCTATAGGCTTCATACTTTCGATTGGTATGTAATTTGTCCATTAAACAAGCTATTGTATTTTTTTAAAACAAAGTTAATTTTTAAATTTTTAATTAATTATATACTGGACTGAAATTTTTCAGCCTACCTATTCGCCATATATTACTTAGCATATTAAATTTGGTATAAAATTATCGAATAAACAGCCCGGTGCAAATCGCGTCCTATTCGGATCTCCTACTATATGAAATGGACTATACGATTGTCCTGACATATAAAACAAATGCTGGTTACTTTTAATATAAATAGAAGGAAACAAAACATTACTGTATTTCCCGACAATCCACTTTATTTGACGCATCAAGCGCTGTTATTAATACCTTGAAACTTCCTTAACAATCAATATAAAAATTTAACACAATACACAAGACCTGCGGGCCTATTATGGTCGTGTTTATCGATGTAGATAAACGTGGACAAAACATCTGTCACTTTCTGACCAGTATACAAGTGCGAGAGTGAGGGATGCTTTATCCACCGCGATAAAGGCGACCATAATACGGGCCCTGGGGGCCTTAACATGGCTGCGTTTATCGCGTGACAAAGTTTGGTTAAGGCATCTGTCATACTCGTGAACGGGTGCTGTTTGTGGGGTCCGGTCTGTTCACGTCTGCAAGGACTTGTTGCTCAGTTAATTATTCCAGTTATGGCTTTTGACGTAGAGACCTCATCGTGTTCTTCTCCTAGTCATTATTTTTAGTTTCATGTATTTGACATGTAATCTTTTTAATTTTTACATTTATTTGTAATGTTTTTAATTTTGAATTCGTATTTTTTTTATATGTGATAGTTCTAATAATTTATATTTGTTGCTTTATTACCTTGTAATGTAACTTTCTTTTAAGTATTATTGTATTTTATGTTTGAAAAAATGACCTTCTGCTGGTGTTTCTTGCGGCGCTTCTTCTCCGCAACGATGGTCTTGTCCGAAGCGCTAGTAGATTCACTGTATATTACCGACGTGTAAAAGAGCCCGTATGTGGCCAATTTACTGAATAAATATTTTGATTTGATTTGATTTGATTTGTCACCTTTTGACACGTAAATAAGTACGAGAGTGACGGATGATTTATCCACATTTGCCACGCGATAAAGATGGTACCATACTAGGCCCACTGGGCGTCTATTTCGTCGCGTTATACTAGTTGGTAGTGACCCTGCCTTTATTGTATTAATAACTTACTATCCCCAGCGTCTCCACCATGTTGGTCCTTTGAGCCGGACATAAACTAAAGTCCTAAGGCTTGACGACGTGCTGGCCTAGTTGGTAGTGACCCTGCCTACGAAGCTAGCGCCTTTATATTAATAACTTACTATCCCCAGCGTCTCCACCATGTTGGTCCTTTGAGCCGGACATAAACTAAAGTCCTAAGGCTTGACGACGTGCTGGCCTAGTTGGTAGTGACCCTGCCTACGAAGCTAGCGCCTTTATATTAATAACTTACTATCCCCAGCGTCTCCACCATGTTGGTCCTTTGAGCCGGACATAAACTAAAGACCTAAGTTTGACAACGCGCTGGCCTAGTTATTGTTGACCCTGCCTACGAAGCTAGCGGTCCCGGGTTCGACTCCGGTAACGGCAGATATTTGTGTGATGAGCGCGAGTATTTGTTCCTGAATCTTGGATCCTATATATAGAGGTATATTTCTCTATATATGTTTATCGTTGTCTAGTACCCATAGTACAAGCCTAGAGCTTAGTTTGGGACTAGGTCAATTGGTGTGACATTGTCCCGTAATATTTATTTATTGTTTATTATTTATATTATTCCACTCGGTAAGACCATATCGTCTTTGACCTGTCATCGTATTGTCAACGTTTTGATAGCTCTTATTTACTTGACAGTAATGGCGGCCGAGTTGAAAACAATACTATAACAAGTTAAAGACAATATGTAGCACTATGCAAAGGGACCTTATTGTCGATGGCGCTTACGCCGCACTGCGTCACGCGACGTTGTATTTATATCGGAGCATCTTTAATAATGGCGGAAGCGCCATCGACAATAAGGTCCATTTTCATAGATAACGTCACATATGATTTTCCCAAGTTGACTAGAGGTACTGTTGTCTATTATGACAAACACCGGATTGACGCGGGCAAAAATGTACCAGTGCTAGTGATTCATTAAATGTCGACTAAGTTTATCGACATCGATAAAAAGCATTTTTTTTATCATCATAAGTAATGGCCAAGTTTGAATACCTTTTAATTATGTGCAAACCTCTTTTATATCTACTTATCGCAACTATAAAATACCGGTATTTGACATTGATTCTGGACTGAGTCACTATTTTGACAACCATCGAAATTACATTGAATAACAAATTCATTCAGTACAACAATATTCTTTAGCATTCCGACGAATTGAGAAGCTTTTTGTTTTTTAAGTCGTTTATCTTCATGGAAAGCTGATCATTCAGATATATCATACACACGCCACGTACTCGCACACACACACGCACACACACACGCACACACACTAGCTTATAACTTTTATTGTATACTCGTAATTTTTACAATTGCACCTACCCACCTTGTTCTTTAATTAACGTAACTTCTAATTTTCAAATATTTAAGTCTCAAACCTTGTTTGTATAGCTTAGTTACCATCTACGGAAGAGCGGTGTTCTCTTAGCACAGGTATATATTTACTTAAAAAGAGGCACCCAACCTGTACAACTATGTAATTTTTGGTTACTGAATAAATTTTTTTTTTTAAATAGAATTTAAAGGTACGACTTACTTTTGCAAGAAATGTAAGATCCATGTCAGGAAAAAAGTTGTCGATAAACTTAGTCGACATTTAATGAATCACTAGCACTGGTACATTTTTGCCCGCGTCAATCCGGTGTATGATATAACAATTTTTGAGTGCAATTAATTAATTTCGTATTGTCTGCTCTTGGTAACACATAAAGATGTACCGCAAGTGACTCAGCCATATCTCTAGTGATGATTCACTTCACAGTACAAAGATCACATTTTTAATAATAACTACTTATATTATTTTTCTCAAACATGCAATGGAATGTTGGCGTTATGTTAGTTATTTTAGGCCTCAAAGTATCACGTTGCGGGCGGAACACCTCGAGAGAACTGTAAAGGAATTTCATACAAAATTGAAGGCCTAGGCCGGGAAGTAGTTTTTTTTTAATTTTCATGTAAACATGGCGGCTGTGTTTATGAACAGCCTAAATAGCTGTTTTTTTTTAATATACTTAGCCGTGCTTCCAACCAAAGTGTTTGCATAAAGGCACCAGGTACCAGGAGGGCAGAAGTTATTAGGGGTGCGTAGCGCAACTTAGATCGCAGGCGATGTAGCACGGGGCGGCGCGCCGCGGGGGCACCCGGCACAGTGCGGATGACTGAGCACTGTAGGTTACTTTTATTGTTTATGCACTCCTAGTACGTATTTGACGTCGTAATTTTTGTTTTAATTTTTTTAATGAATTATATGTTTGAGAAAAGCACTATACATACCTCGCCGTGAAAAGGGGTTGCCAGCCTCGTAATATAAACTCGGCCGGCAACCCCCTACTTCCCGGCCTGTGTAGAAATGTACTATTAACGCTGTGAGAGTCTGCTGAAGGACAAAAATACTCGAAATCACAGATACCGTAAAACGGGGTGAGTAGGGACACAACCTAAAATGAAGCATATGCTACTAATTATTAGACTGAAATTCTTTCCAATAGACGTAACGTCATTGTCCATTGAATAATAGTTCTTATTTGTAACGAGTTATCGTCGATGAAACTGCAATACCGCGTAACCAACAATTCGCACCTTTAGAACAATAATGACCTAATTCAAAATTTGTGCTTTCAAACTTCGAGTCATAAATTTATTATCATAGAGACCTAACCCGAAATTTAAAATTTCTCAATTAGGTCACTATTGTTCTGAAGGTGCGAATTGCTAATGCCGCGTAACTGACTTGTGGCAAATTTTACAGGAGAGCATTCAAATTGCATATCTTTGTGTTTATTGAGGTTAGACTTACCCAAACGCTAAATAACTTTGTTAACCCCATAATTTAGCTGTTTATTATATTAAGCATCCAAATTTACCAGTATGTATTTATATAAAGCACTTACGCGGTATTACACAATTGAATAATACGTCATCTCTATACTTGTATGCACATTCGCGGAATTGTAAAAACGACATGCTCTCTCGCGGTATCGACATGACGTGACTTTGGAGCTTTCTGATTGGTTATCGACACAGCTGTCAATGCCGTCTGGAGCCTATCACAGTGCTCTACCTACAGCCGCGAAAACTCAAATTTGACACATTTGTTAGTTACGCGGCATTAGCCATTGTTGGTTACGCGGTATTGCAGTTTCATCGACGTTATGACTTATTTTAGGTTGTGTCCCTATTCACGCATTACCCATTAAGAATTTTCATATCATCGAAAGGCATCTACATAGCCAATAAAAATCTTGAGCATACTTAGAACCTTGTCATTGTGACTGCCATTGTTATTGTCATACTTGTCATTATGATGTCCAGTTGAGAAGTTTATTGTGACAGTGCACTAAAGTGCTTAATATTTTCATTGGGGTACCTATCGCTTTTTTTTTTTAGTCATAACTCTTACCTAACCTATGTAATTAATGTTTAAGATATCGGGGGGTTATTCTTTAAAAACGGCGCTCGGTCGGTCGAACGAGTGAACTAGTGAACGCGCCACACCGGCGAGTTTAGGTAGTCCCGTCAGAGCGCACAAAACGCATTTTAGCGCGTGCATTCTCAATTAGGCAGCAAAAGGCCCTGCCAAAATGCATTACGCTAACTAGCGTTTCTATTCGTTTCGTTTTTATATCAATCGCGTCACTGATAGATCATGTGACTTTTCGTATCACGCCATCTACCAGTGACGCGATTGGTTTAAAAACGAAACGAACAGAAACGCTAGTTAGCGCAATGCATCTTGGCAGGGCCCTCAGGGCTTCTGTCGATAAGACCGAACGGGTACGTATTGCAATGTCTGAAATTAAAAAGCCTAATGTATTATAATCCCTAAAAGTTCATAATACCTAATGGTTGTTTTTTCTGAAACAAACCTAACCTAACCTAATTAGTTCTATACAATGGCGTTTTCAAAAATCCTGAAAAGTTCACGGTTTCAGAAAAAATTACATTAGGTATTATGATACATTAGGCTTTTTAATTTTAGACATTGCAATATGTACCCGTCGCAGCGGCGAGTTTAAGTAGTCCTGTCCGACCGAACAAAACACATTTTAGCGCGTGCATTCTCAATTAGGCAGCCTTTTACCCTCGACATTCACTCGTTCGTTCGTCCAACCGCGTTTTTGAGATAATAACACCCCTGAAGTAGGAGAACAGTCGAAGAGCTTAAAATTATCTACACACGCTCTTATTATCTTGGCAATAGAATGGTGTATACATCATTTTGAGCTCTTCGAATGTCCTCCTACTTCGGATGCTGACTTTGTCAAACGTGACGTTGTTAACCAAATCATAGGAAGTCTCTTACGTTTTAGTTGACTCACTGTAACATAGTCCATAGTGGGCTATACTCGAAAACCCAATTCAAGACAAAAATCTGCCAGTTCCCATCTTGATTAACATTATTTCATAAAAACATGAATGAGAACTCGTGTAACCAATATTAGGGTAAGTTTTATTGATAAAAATAAGGTCTATATCGGAATCCCTAATGGTTTTTTCGCATAATGTTCATTTCGCATAATTTTTTTTGACCAAAAACCTATGTTATAATATAGTAAAAAGAGGTACATATGTTATACGCACTTCGATAGTACCGTGGCACCCTAAAACCAAGCCAATTGGTACACCTTTACTTAGTCTTGCGCCGTCAACGGAACCGTGAACTAGTCTGCAGAGCAACATACACTCGTCTCTGTTTCGCTCCCGGAAATTAGCATACCATCCTGCTTTCACTTGTCATTTATGAATTAGTGTGCAATTGCAATATTTACTGATTATGTGTGCGTAAGCCGGGCCATTTTTACACGCGGAATACCGTGACATATCTACCTCTTTTTATATTATATTATTGCCTAAAACGGTTTTTACAATAGAAAGGGATTTATTTTCATTATTATAAAAAAACTAACTTAATCTATATAATAGACGAATAAAAAGAAATGGATAAAAGGTGAAACCGATCGATATGGATCGCGAATGACACCCATAAAAATACCTACACTCTAACCAAAATACAGTAATCACAGCGAATGTGCGGCGTTGAGGTTAGGATTTTGGTCTTAAATTAGATTTTCGAGTATAGAAATCAAATTGGATGACCGTACATGATCAGCACAATGGAGTCCTGGACCAATATAGAACTGTGTCACAGTGACATTGTAAAACAATTTGTTTGACACTCCTTACGACTTGAATCATAACGTCAATGTGACAGAGTTCTATGATGGGACAGGGTTCCATTGAGCTGTTTGCCGTTCAATCACGCATTGACGGCTAAACAGATTAGGATAAAATTTGCACACAGATAAGTCATGTCTTGTGCTACTACGCGAATTTTTTTAATTATTAGTCCAGTGATTAAACAACGCGGGAAAGTCGAGAAAAAACGTAATACCTCTATAAAATTAAGCAAACGCCTGGAAAAATATAGCGGTGCAATTCTGAGTGTCATAACAAGAGTGTTATTAAACTGCAGGCTTTAAAAAAAAGTACAAGTTAAAACATTTATACCCGACCACCAAAGAAGAGATTTTTTGACGTTTATGAATGTATTTAATAATAATATTGTCATTTGAAGAGTATACGGATAGGACATGTCGTGACTATTTAGGCAAATGAGATTTTAATGTCATAATCATAATGTAGAGTTTGCAGTGAACTATTACTTACCATTCAGTTACAGATATGTAGTCTGTGTCAATTGAAATTGCCAAAGATGTAAACAAATATTAGTTGCTGTTTGACACAACTTATTTTTTCATCAATTGTGTTTTTATTTAAAATAAGAAATAGAAATAGAAATAGAAATAGAAAGATTTATTCGACGAACACAGAGAAAAAAAAACTGAACAGAGAAAAACATCATTAAAAAAAAAAGGATGGCATCACAAAAATAAAAACAAAAACAATATAGAAGGAAAGAATAATGTTGCCATGGGTGATTCTGTGACGTCGAAATTGACACCACTCAGCACTATGTCACGGCATAAACCGCGACGCTGGTTTTCAGTGGCGCCAACGTGACACACGAACGAAGCGACAGTGTTTAATTAAAGAATATAATAAATAGTAGTAGATTAACAAGTAAGATAATAAGAAATAAATTAAAAACATTTTTTAATATGAAAACTGAGTAAAATAGGTACAAAAATCGGTCAAGATAATTCGAACAAAATAAAAAAGGAAGGCAACTGAACACAGATAAAGGAAGAAGAGATTGAGAACATGCAATAGGGTAAAGAGTCAAACGGTACCACCAACATTAACCCGCAATGATCGGCGGCGGTCGGCAGCGGGATAACCGGTACCTACCCTCGTTTACCTCTTCTCACCTTGGGGTGTGACTGGATCACGAAAGTAATTTATACTTATTTTATTAAATGTTTAAAGCTTAGTGCGTGTAATAAATTGTGATCTCTTGGTGTTACATGTGCAGTGGAACAATGGTTTACTACGATTTAATATCAGTCCAATAAGGTAAATATTACAGGTTTAAAAAAAAGACTTATAAGGTATAATTAATAGTTATTTAATATTAAACTTAACGTGAAAGTAAAGATCTAGTGTATAAATCATTGCTAAGAGCTCACTTGTTCTTTAAAAGCTCGTGATTATCCAGTAGTGATGGTAAATTAGTTCGTTTGGTTGTGTTTACGTCTTTGCCAATTTCAACTCGCTCAGACTATAGGTAAATCTCAATGTAACTTTTACTATCCCACTCAAAAATCTCTATACGAAAATTAGGTACCAAATTAAATAGTTCCTAATATTTAAATCCAGTGTGTGTTGCCAGTGATGACTTACGGATCTGAGACGTGGGCGCTAACAGTGGGCATTATAAGGAAGCTCAAAGTCACTCAGAGGACTATGGAGAGGGCTCGGGGTTTCTCTGCGTGATAGAATCAGGAATGATGATATCCGCAGTAGAACTAAGGTTACCGACATAGCCCGAAGAATAGCCAAACTTAAGTGGCAGTGGGCGGGGCGCATTGCTCGCAGGACTGACGGCCGATGGGGCCAGAAGGTTCTTGAGTGGCGTCCGCGGACCGGGAGGCGAGCTGTAGGTAGGCCTCCAACAAGATGGAGTGACGACCTTGTAAAGATCGCGGGAACGCGGTGGATGCGAAAAGCACAAGACCGGTCTGAGTGGAGAGCCTTAGGGGAGGCCTATGTCCAGCAGTGGACGTCTTTCGGCTGACATGATGATGATGATGAATATTTAAATCGCGATATCTCAAAAAGTTACAAGTAACCAGACATGTTCGTTCCGTGTATACTTTGTTTGTTATCATACTAGATCTGATCCTTTTTTTTTCTTAATTAATTTCGTAAGGCCCAGTGTGCAGTAGGATGTACATTATCAAGGCAATTTAATTTGAACTGTATTGCAATAGGAATAAAGTTCATTTTTCTTTCTTTATAAATCGAATATGGCATTATCGAACAAACGTAATTGAACTTTATTGCCTTGTTGGTAGATTCAAAGTCCCACTGACAAAAAACTGCCGGTTTGTAGTATGGTGGGCCTTACGAGGTTAATGGCTTTCACTCCTTGTGGTTAACAAGGTGTATTTCGCCAGTATCGAGTTTTAGACAATCACCATGGACTTATTAGCATACACCGGATTAACGGGGGCAAAAATGTACCAGTGCAAGTGATTCATTAAATATCGACTAAGTTTATCGACAAATTTTTTCGTGACATGGATCTTACATTTCTTGCAAAAGTAAGTCGTACCTTTAACTTCTATAAAAAAAATATGTTTATTCAGTAACCAAAAATTACATAGTTGTACAGGTTGGGTGCCTCTTTTTAAGTAAATATATACCTGTGCTAAGAGAACACCGCTCTTCCGTATATGGTAACTAAGCTACTTACAAACAAGGTTTGAGACTTAAATATTTGGAAATTAGAAGTTACGTTAATTAAAGAACAAGGTGAGTAGGTGCAATTGTAAAAATTACGAGTATACAATAAAAGTTATAAGCTAGTGTGTGTGCGTGTGTGTGTGTGTGTGCGAGTGCGTGGCGTGTTGAGTGTGAATGATCAGCTTTCCGTGAAGATAAACGACTTAAAAACAAAAAGCTTCTCAATTCGTCGGAATGCTAAAGAATATTGTTGTACTGAATGAATTTGTTATTCAATGTAATTTCAATGGTTGTCAAAAGTGACTCGAGTCCAGAATCAATGTCAAATATCAGTTGTTTATAGTTGCGATAAGTATAAATAAAAGAGGTTTGCACATAATTAAAAGGTATTCAAACTTATGATGATAAAAAAATTGCTTTTTATCGATGTCGATAAACTTAGTCGACATTTAATGAATCACTGGCACTGGTACATTTTTGCCCCCGTCAATCCGGTGTTTGCTTATTAGAGAAACAAGTCCATGGATATCACACGCGAGGACAATTGTTCGGTTAAAGAGATTTACTCTGGTGGACTAAACAGAAGCACATGGGGTTAGCTCCACGCGCTTCCGTCAAGTCCTACTGATCCTTTGACATTAATAGCTAAAAATCAGTACCTAGAACCTTGTCATAGTGACAGCGTCAAGTCACGAAAAGGACATTAACGTCGATATTAATAATTATTTTTAGAACTGAGTTCGGCAGTGATTCAATAATTTAAGGTCCAAATAAACCTTAATTCATCATTTTATTAGATTTTTATCGAATTATGTAACATAAATTATATTTTTACTACGTTTTAAAATAATTTTGTCGCGAAAATTGTATACAAATGAGTACAAAATTCAGAAAAAACAGTAAGTTATAAAAAAAAGTAAAGATCCGCAATAAAAAAAAAACAACGCGCTTTTATTTTTTCTAAAATAATACTTTCGCTTTCCGAAGAGTGACGTTACCCAGAAGCGTCCCAGTGTAAATAATCAATTTCCACCCAAAAGACATCTAACTAGGTAAAAAAGTTGACACAGTAAAAAACTCTTCTTCAAAAATAAAATTCAATCCTCTTTTATAATTATAACATTTAAATAATTATGAGAATGATTCCATTCGCAGTAAAAAAATTAGTTAGGTAACACAATTTTTGGGGAAAAAATGTTTTTTACGATGACAATTCTATCACGTGACCTCCACCGCCGCCTTGGCACTAGGGCGGTGTACGCATGCGCGGGGTCCAGTATCTGCCCAGACAAAATGGCTACTCGTAGAGCGTCGCCGAATTGATCAATCCTATCTACTGCCGTTCCAACACGGTATACCGAACCAAAACCCGCCCGCCGCGTGGCAAGCATAAAAATAACCAAGCATTAATAAAGGAAACGTTCAAAATAGAACGTACGCATTCTAACCTAATTGTGCAAAACTCGAAAATTTGGAATCTGTGCTATAATTTGCAATGGTTTTAGTGTTTTTGCTGTATTAAAGTGTTTGGAGTTCCCTATCCGATTGGCTTTGGTGAGTTTCCTTTAACATTACTAGTTTATGACAGTTATTATCGGTTATAATCGGTTAAAGCTGTAAAGATTACTCAATACTGTTACTTCACGTCTGTAAGAATGCAAGGAATCTTTAATAATTGTTTGGCTGAAAACGAATCGCTTTTAATTTAAAAAGAAAAAGAAGAAATCAAAATTTAGAACGCATCGAACACGTTTTCAAATTCCATTTCATTTTGAATTCATATTTGGAATATGAGAGTTCTTAATTCGAATTTTCAAATGCAATGCTGTGTGACATAATGATTGAATAAGCTCAAAAATCATGTAATAGACTAGCGGCTTTCCCTGATTTTTTGGGGACGTTCGCTATCTCTGTTACCCTTGAGCTTCTGTCCTGCTCTACGGACTTTCCTGAATGGGCGGCGGACATGCGCATTGAGACTTAGGCCTTCTTAAATATTTTACAAAGCGTTTTGCAAGAATTGGGGTTTTTGGTTAGTCTTACAAATTAAGGAGTGCTTCAGTTCGGACGGTTGTGTACGACCGCAGTCGAGTATCTAATTTGGCGTTATAATCAATGATATAACATGATGTCAGACCATTTTACAAGCGTACCGGTAGATCCCAATTATTGCGAATTTGTGTTGTGAATGTATGATGTTTGAATAACAGTACAAAAGTGGAAATACGTTGGATTTAAATGAAAGGTGTCGTGTTAAACAACAAAAACTGTGTTTTGAAACAAAAACGTGTTTCTGTTAAAAAATTATAATTTAAGGGGATAAAAACATTTACACATATTAATGATATTATCTTGTCATTTCTACTTATAGGTAGATAATTCCGAAAAATAGTTTTGTTTAATTATTTAAATGCTTTATTGGATGTATTTTGAAGACACAATTTATTATAATCTGAAAAATAGCGGGTAAATAATATAATGTATACTAATATTATATAAAGCTGAAGAGTTTGTTTGTTTGTGTGTTTGTTTGTTTGTTTGCTTGAACGCGCTAATCTCAGGAACTACTGGTCCGATTTGAAAAATTCTTTCAGTGTTAGATAGCCCATTTATCGAGGAAGGCTATAGGCTATATATCATCACGCTAAGACCAATAGGAACGGAGCACCAATGAAGAATGTTTCAAAATCGTTTTTTTTTTCCTTTTGAGAGCTTCCGCTGCATGCGCTGGGTAGACGGTTAAAGTTTCGCAAAAATCATGTATGACAGAATTGTTTCCCTTTAAAAGTTCTTAAAAAGTCTGTGACTGCATATCTCTATATTTTAAGGTTGGCTCACTATAACATTTTTAATGCTAACCAAATTTGTTCTAAAATAATGCATTATTTGCGAAGGTGTTTTATAAACATGATATTAATCCTTATCCAAATAACGTTATTCATCACAAGTATTTAATTTAAAACAAAATTGCCCTTAACATTATTCGAGTTCAATGAATATCTTAGGAGATATCGCAGTTTTAAAATAACATCGCAGCAAAAAAAATCACCTTCTACGTAAAAAAAGTCGCGGGTTAAAGTTATCGTTAGCCCAAAGTAACTATTCCACGGGGACGAAGTCGCGGGCAGAAGCTAGTAGCTAATATATTCGCAAAATATATCCAAAGCAATAGATTTCTATTGTTTTGGATATCGCAGCATAAATTATAGCATGCTTATTATTTTATTGTATTCTTCCTTGTTTGTGACTAATTTGAGTGATTACAACACCTTTAATCACAGAATAAAGACTAAAGGCATAGAAACCTTACTAAATATGCAGAAAATACATTATGGTTCACTTCTTTTTACTTATGGTTTTCATAGTGAGTTGGAAAGAGATGAATCTATAGCAGTTCTTTCGTTATTTGGTACATCGTCACAAGTAAGGCGTGATTTGGACCTATAAGCACCTATAGTATTTGGACCTATGGACAAGGACAGACAAATCCTTCCTATAGGAAGGACAAAGAAGTCCCTGTGTATAACCTTGTGACAATGACAGTTAAAGAAGAAAAAACAGCCTACTTTTTGTTTCATTTTTTCTCATGTAATACGTAATCTAAAAAGTAGAGAAAGATAGCTGACGCAAAGTACGTCTTATAGTCCGGTTTCTATGCTATATGTTCTTATTCTGTGCCTTTAACATAATAATATCCGTCAAAATAACAAATAGACAAGGATTGTTCGCGATTTTCGCTAACGTCAATTTTGACGTCAATTCGCATATTATGTCAAAATTTGACGAGTCTTTGTATTCGAAACACAGGCGTGTCTCTTTTATGCAAATAGAAGCAGTTGCAACGGAAATGCTACTTTACAGAATAAGCCTTTAAAATATAAAAAGATAAAATACATTTATTCAGTAAGTAGGCCGCACGGGCACTTTTACACGTCAAGAATCTACCAGCGCTTCCCAAGAGAAGACCACTGCTGAGAAGAAACGCCGCAAGAAACTCAGCAGTCAGATTTTTTTTAAACATATTTCATATTACAATGGTACTACTTCGACGCCCCCGAACAATAAGTCGGCAATGTGATATTATGGACATTTTATTGTTATGCAAAATTCGGAATCAGCGGGTCAGAATACATCATATATATTTTTTTCAGATTTTTTTTAATGCAATTAAAGAAGATATTAAGAATGACGTGTTTATTGTAGGGAAACTGCAAAATCAAAATGTTACGAGAAAAGTGTCGCTACAGATCAATACAAATATATTTATTACTTTGATATTTGGTACGATGCGATAACCGGTTTATTGGCGTCAATATTTTTATGAAGTTTTTGGTAAACGATAATACCGTATTTAATTTAATAAACTTAACACGGCAATAGCTACTAACAAAGTTTTAAAGGGAAATAATTCGTTCGTAAATATTCGTAACAAGTACTTGCGTGTACTATTTAATACCAAATCAGATCATGTCACGAACCCAATATATCGTCTGTCTTTTTGCCGCTCAGCCATCATAAGGTACGTTGTTCTCTGTCTTTGATTAAACATTAGAAAGTAATAGATACATGCCGCGCCCCTTCACGTGTCTGTTCTCGCACCGGCAACGCGTAATGTTTGTTTACATTTATAAACAGTTGCAAATTTCTATTGACCGAAAGTGACGTGTAATTATTGATTGGTGCGTCTGGTTAAAAAAAAATGTGTTTGTGTTTACGTGTCAGTGACAAAATAAAACATAGTTTCTTACCTGTGAATCTATTGAGTGTGTTACCTACCAAAACGTGTAAATAAATTAATTATTAGGTGCTATGGAACCGACAAAATGCAAAGTTTTAAAATATGCTGAAACTATGGCTAAAAATTGTGAAATCTGGATAACTAGGACCTGCAAATTTGTCTCACTTAAAGAGGTATTCTACTTACTCAGTGTCTTAGATATCCAGATACAGTACAACTTGGTTAAGTGGAACTCATGTTGAGGTCCTGACACTCTAGCACTGAATTGAGACGGTGAGAGAATTTTACCTCTTTTACTGAGACTAGGTATATTTTAAAGAATACTTTGCTACAATGTTTTCTTTTAATTTATAGGTAGACCTCTGTAACTGAGATAACGTCAATTTATTAGGTACCTGTCTAACTTGGACATTTTTGCAGATAAATTTCAGTTTTGTTTATTAATCCTTAGTTGACCCCCAAATTCCGCACTTAGTTAATTGTGCCTAAATGACCTCCAGTTTCAGTTTGGTTTTGCTATCGTACGGATATTTATTTGAAAAATGCAGAAACGAAGGCTTGTAATGATAAAAACTAAAGTTAATATCCTTATATGAAAGTGGAAAGACACGCGATGAAGTTGGTCATGTCTTCTCGTTTTCATTGAAAAATGAAGATGATGACGAAATAACTTTGGAAGTAAATTTAGTAAAAAAAACTAGACGCGAAGCAGTATGACCAAAACTATAATGACAGATTTTTTTGATTGACGCATTTTGTATGCATTTTTGAACTGTTTATAAGATTACGTACCTACTTGATTATTTTTGTTTATTAAGTACATACCTTTTTTGATTATTGTTAAAAATTACAACTATAAAATATTTAAAAATATGTTATTTAATTTAATAATCGCGCTTGTCTAACTGAAATAACATCTATTCTCACCTGGAACCCTCTGTAAATGAGACAGACCGATAGAGTGAAACCTGGATAACTGCAGGGACTTACCCAGTGTCTCAGCTATCCAGGTATAAATAAATATCTGTCTCCTTTACAGAGGGTTCCACTTCCATATTGCTGTTATTACACTTCTGCATAGGTAAAAAGTAAGTAAGTAGTAAAAAGGGAGACATAGGTAGCATAAACAACTACAGACCTATTCCTATATTATCCTAAACGGATAGAAAAATCCCTGGATTCTAGTCAATCCATAGAATAAGCTGGCTTCCGACACGGCTTCTCAACCATAGATCATATTATACACACACTCAACCAAATTATAGAGAAATATAATGAATACGAGAAGAAAATATACATAGCCTTTATTGACTATACCAAGGCGTTTGAAAGCTTAGAATACAATGGCATACATCAAGCTTTGCTAGTACGGGGAACACGGGAAAAAAAAACCGTATCATCAAGGCGATATATTAACACCAACGCAGCCAAAATCAAGCTGGAAAAAGAAGGGAGAGAATTTAAACTTACAAGAGGAGTAAAACAGGGCTTTCTTTCCCCATAATTGTTTAATGCTGCATTGGAAAGCATGTTCTGCAACATAAACTGGAATGGAAAAGGTATAAAAATTGAAAGTGAATCGATGATCAACTTAAAATTTGCCGATGATAGTGTTTTTATTTGCAGAAGATCCAAATACCCTTGAAGTAATGCTTAACAATCTGGCAACAGAGAGTAGGAAACTGGGGTTAACCATGAATGTATCAAGAACTAAAATACTACCGAACAGCAACAAACCGCCTATAAATGTCAGAAATTTCACAAAAGATTACATAGGAGACTAAATATACCTAGTGGAATTAATATCTTTGCAGGAAGATATGTCCAAAATAATATAAAGAATAATAAAAAAATCCTGGAATAAATATTGGGCCTTAAAAGAAATTATGAAAAGCACAACCTAGGCCCTAACAAAGAAAAATGAACTTAAACTTGAGGTAGATATGTCAACATAATATGGATAGGAGCATATTACATAAGAAACGAATATATAAAATAAGAAATATCCATATTAGAAATCAAATTAGGGTGCGAGATGTAACAGTTAAAATACGCAAACTTAAATGGAAATGGGCTGGTCATATCCACTCTCTGGTCAAAAAAAGTAACAGACTGGTCCCCAGAGATGGCAAGAGATCCAAAGGAAGGCCAAGTTGCGATGGAGCAATAATTTAGACGCATTAATAGGACGATCATGGAGTAGGACAAGAGACAGGAAAGAATGGAGAAGACTGGAGGAGGCCTTCATCCAAGGGGCGCGCTAACTAAAGAAAAAAGGGAAGGAAAGACATAAATATTCATATATGACAAGTTCCAGAAAGAATGTAAAAACAGAGAATAACTAACAATTTATATCCTTTATTAGTGACAAGCATAACATAAAATTGACTAATCATAACTTGAATAGTGATAATGACATGTAAATAATTATAATTACAGCAAATAAAGGCTAATAATAATAATTATTATTATTTTCGATTATTTTAATTATTAAATCTTATTATACTTATAACTTATGATAGTTTTCTTTTACACTATGTTATTTTATTATTTCGATGTCATTCAGTATTGCACGTTTACTTGAAAATGTAGGTTTTACATTCCCGAGAACAACAAAGCTATCATACAATGCCGTTATTTTGCCTGGTTTTAAATTACTATAAAAACCTTAGTAATGACATATTACGTTTAGCCCTTCAAACATAAAATATCGTTATAAATGTCCATGTTATGCAGTTACAAATCAAAACTTTTATAATATTTACCACAATAATCCAGTAAGTCACTATTACTGGGAATAAATTTTAACTGATTATCTGTAAAATGCATTTTCTCTCATTGCTTAATACTGAATGCGTATTATAAAGTATAATTGTATAAATTATATTCTTTAAAAAAATAGCTTTCGTTTGATATATCAATGTCTTTAGTACTCCCTCTGGTTGTAAAGATATTGAACAAAATCAGTAAATATTTTTTCCTGTAAAATTTACTTTTTGCGATTGCCGACTTATTGTCCGGGGGCGTCGACTTAGTCTAGCATTATCATCATCATCATCATCATGTCAACCGAAAGACGTCCACTGCTGGACATAGGCCTCCCCCAAGGCTCTCCACTCAGACCGGTCTCGTGCTTTTCGCATCCACCGTGTTCCCGCGATCTTTACAAGGTCGTCACTCCATCTTGTTGGAGGCCTACCTACAGCTCGTCTCCCGGTCCGCGGACGCCACTCAAGAACCTTCTGACCCCATCGGCCATCAGTCCTGCGAGCAATGTGCCCCGCCCACTGCCACTTAAGTTTGGCTATTCTTCGGGCTATGTCGGTAACCTTAGTTCTACTGCGGATATCATCATTTCTGATTCTATCACGCAGAGAAACCCCGAGCATAGCCCTCTCCATAGCCCTCTGAGTGACTTTGAGCTTCCTTATAAGGCCCATAAAAAAGCATTATATAAAGGTATAAATATTAAATTAAATATAATATCAAATAACATGCGTAGTTCAGCAGGAAAACATGCCAAAAATCTTACGAGAGAGATAGAGGCGAAAAGGAACAAAACACCTACTTATCTAATACCTTTAAACGAGCAATAGGGTATTTGCTTGATATTAAATTCCTGTATTTGTCTCTCCGTCTAAAAGCAAGTTTTAAACATTTATATCTTTCTTATTATTAAAGATATTAAAAAACTATTTATACAAGGCTATTCGGAAGGTAAAAAAGCTTCAATTTAAATACTAATAAAAAAATCGCAAATATCCTATTCTTGTATAAATATCAGGGGACAATGACACACGGGTCACACCAATTGACCTAGTCCCAAACTAAGCTCTAGGCTTGTACTATGGGTACTAGACAACGATATAAATACTTGTATAGAGAAATAAATACTTAAATACAGGTCGATTCACAAGAGCTGGCACGAATGGATTGATTGAGTGAACGAAAGTATACAAGTGTGTAAAATAATAACAGGTCTTCGGTTTGAAATCCGAACATCGGCTCAAAGGACGGCGCTCACACAGCGATAGGTTACATTACTTATGTTCATTCCATTCGTGCCAGCTTTAGGGAATGTACCTGTATACAGAAAACATCCATGACTCGGGAACAAATATTCGCGCTCATCACACAAATATCTGCCCTTACCGGGATTTGAATCCAGGACCGCTAGCTTCGTAGGCCGGGTCACTACCAACTAGGCCAGCGGGCCAATTATGCGTGACACCATTTTATCGAGTGGATATGTCTAAATTTTTAACAATGTCGTCTTTTTTATCAAATCCCTAATATGGTTGACCATGTCGATAAAGTTATTGCGCCGATATAGCGACGACTATTGTGTTTAAGTCCAGTGTGACAAGAATCACGCGAGATTACTACTATTTAGCAAAAAAGTTGCTAGTGACACGAAATCGATCCATTTTTGCACATGTTGGATGTTGAATAGCGGACTTTATATAATACTTCTAAAATGAGTTGTTATCAAGCAGTCATTAAAAGGAGCGGACTAGGCATACTTTTAAAATGGTTGGTTATCTTGACAGCTCGATTCGATAGTTCTAGGATCTGTGGTCCGAACTGAACGGGAATTCGAATGTTTATTTTTGCAAGAACTACGATTGTTTGTGTTTTACGAATTTATATAAAGAAACCTCCATAAAGAAAGAAAATTTGAGGACAAAGTTAACACATCAACAATAAATCAACCAAGAAAAGTGTAAGTTTAATATAGTGAACTAAAATGAGCTTTTTCTAGTCGATTTCTTTAAGTATTTATTGTTACTCTTTAAAAATCATTTTGTGTTACAGATGCCGTACGGCAATGCAAAACGGAAGCGTTGAATACATGGCAAGCCACCCCCCATTTGCCAACGGTGAATTTAATGGGCCACTCGGGTTCAGAGAAACGAAAACGAAAGTTGCGAAATGTTCCTTCCGTTTTAAGAGACTTTTGAGCTAGACAAATCTGTGGCAGCTTGGAAAGTCGTAAGCAGGTACCTATTTAATTTGTTTCACACTCATTCACACCGGGTAAGTTTGAATACTTTGATAACATTTGCCTATGGGCCTTTCAATAATACTAACATAAAAATACATGTAACATTCCTATTGTGATAAAGCGTGTAGCAGAAGTAAAGTTACACTGTGTGACTGTACACATTTACTTAATGAATAAATAAATAAATAAGCCTTTATTATTCCTTAAACATACCATAGTACATGTTTGTTGTTAGTATTCTTATTTTATATTAAGGACCCCTGTCGGGTATAGGTATCCTCCATGTCTTTCCATTTTTCCCTATTCTTGGCACTGTTAGTCCAGTTTGCCCCCGCTATGTTTGCGATATCATCTGACCATCTTGCCTAGGGTCTTCCTACTTTTCTTATTCCTTGGGGTCCCGGCTTCATTGTGCCTCGGTTGGTCCACCTCACCTCTGGAAGGAATAAGAGAAGTAGGAAGACTCAAGGCAAGATGGTCAGATGATATCGCAAACATTTACTCAATAATAGAATAGATCTAAAATAAACCACTGAACCGATTAAACCGGGTATGTAGGTAGCTTGAGCTTAAGCTATTTTTCATCAAGGAAAGAATCAGATTACCTGCTTTATTTTGTAATTCCTACTATTCATAGAAAACCTGGTTAGTGTGATTACTTCTAATATGAAAATTAAATAAAACACAGTGTTAAGGAAAATAATAATTTATTATGGTGAACCTTTTTTTGAGTCACTTTTAATTAAACCCCTATTGCTGATAACTTCTGGGTGGCAACAACATAATTGCTATCTGCGGTAGTGTCCAGCTGTATTCTGAAAAATATTGTGTAAATTAGAAATATGTTCTAACTCTTATATAACCTTGTTGGATCATATTATATAACACACTACAGGTCTTAATTATTTTGAACGCTCTTCAAAGTGTTACCCCTAAATACGTATGCCCTAAGCACTGAATACCTTTTTACACAACAGAATTGAGTGTATGAATGAGTACATTCATAGGCTTAAAATGCCAGTTGGTGTATTTTTCATCTGGACTATTCAGGCCAGAATTCAAAATAGGCACCATGATCCATGGCTCAAGAGAGTACCCGAGTCACCTATAAAAATTACAATATACAAATATAATGTATGTTCTTTTTTTTTCAGGCTAGAGGACACGAAAATTGTTACCGAGGTGGAGTTCAGAACACTATATAATATGTATATAGGTTAATTACAATTTATCTACGTTTATATTAAACATTACAATTACAATAAGATCTTTTAATGCTAATAAAAGCATATCCCAAACAAGAGAAATCAAAGGCCATTTGGTTTGACGCACAATTATTATACAAGTTTATTAAATAGAGTGTGGTCTGCCTGACTCTACTAGAGATTTTGTTTAACTTGCACAGAAGAAACTACTTCCCAATGTGCGAGTTAAACACCCTTTTGAGGTCTATTTTAAGAACAGAGATTATTAGCATTCACTGCTAATACTCTGCAATTCACATAAGCTAGGTACCTATCTACTAAAAACAAGTTATTAAGTTGAAACACCTACATCTACTCTTTTATACAATTATATTTAATGAAATGTTTGTTTGTATGTTGGGAGCTTTCTCTGAGAGATATAGGCAAACTAAACTATAATTGTCTGTAGATTTCAAAAGGATGGATGGATTTTAATGAGGTTTTTACAATTAGAATCTAGGTGATTTGATGAATATCGGTTGGGTCGTTCGAGAGTTATCAGCTTTGAAAATAGGTGTCGCAATTACATAGGGGATTTTTATTTTTAATCTGCTCAAAGTTTTTTTTTTCTTTTATTTCATCTTTGTGTCTGTATAACCTTCTGCATTAGAAAGTTTGTGTATATATTGGTTACTATTTAACTCTTAAACGACTGAACGGAAATGGATGAAATTTGGAATGTACATAGCTTTTACCCTGAACTAACACATAGGATACACCTTATATCTCAAAAAACAATTATTGTTCCTGCGGGGTAGTCAATGCGGATGAAGTCGAACGTTATAAATGCATAGGTGCAGTGAAGTTAGTAACTGTGAAATATGATTATATTTAATCATAAAGTAACAATGCAATCAAATTTTGTATGCCAATTTTAACCTACTTTTAATTGTTGGATTGATTTGAAAAGCATACTTTTAAAGTTCGACAATATCATAAAATGGTACCATCAAGCTGGTATGATGATGGAGACGGAAGCTAGCTATAGGACTTTTGATAATGAGTTTACTATCGATGTTTAAAGTACAGTCGGCAATAATGCATGTTGTTTTTTTTTTCTTTTACTTATGAGTTACTTTGACAATTATTTCCTAAACCCTCATAGTGCCATAACTAGCATTAATTATACAAGTCGGTAGGTATATGTAGGTACTCGTAATATTCTATAAATGTATGTTTATAAAAATTAATTGCCACATCTATGACGGAGCATCACTTGAGAACGGCTCGACCGAGTTTGCTGTTGTTTGTTGTTTTCGTTATTGTTAGGACAATGTTTGTATGATACGAAAAATCACCCGAGTGATACCGAGCACGAACAGCTAGTAAATAATAAATATTACTTACGTTAATTTTATTTACACGGGTAATTCGTCATTATTGTGCGGCTGGAGGTGTAATTCGAATTCGGCACATAACTGCTGTGCTGTCTCCTTGCACCTCTGTATATTATGTCGAAACTCTTCCTCCTGAAGCTGAAAGGGGTTGGGAGCATCAATGATCGCCCTGCACAGCAGTTTCTTCTTTCTTTTTCATCTTGCAGCGGGAGGCGACCAAGACACACTTGACATTCTACAAATAATGATTACTCATTATATTATAATGTTAAGCACCTTTCTTGTAAGTAACGAAGTCTTTTTTGATAAGTGAAACATTATAAAACCAATACTCACGCTTAAATTCAAGTTTTTTTCAAGATTAATGTCTTATCGTCACCAACACGGCACTCGTATAAACTTATTGATTTGAGATGTCAAAAGTCGATCCAAAGTGGGGACCCATATTAAGCAAAATCGATAAAATATGACGTTTGCCGTATATCGTTGTCAAAAATGGATAATGCAATGTAACCAATGCCACCATGTTAGCTTACGTCGACAATGATAAAATGTCGATGATCTTGAGATAAAAACGTTTTATTGCGTGGATAAGTGTCTGCATAATCGGCCCGCAGCGCGTCGTCAAATATATACATAATCTGAATCTCGGAAACGGCTCCAACGATTTCGATGAAATTCGAAGTATAGGGGTTTACGGGGCGAAAAATCGATCTGTCAAGTTGTCATCTTCGGGAAATTTAGTTTTCAACCCGAGCGTCGCTCGGACTCCCAGGTACTTGTGTATATAATTAAGACGGTGCAAGACGACCACATACGAGATTCGATGTTTTCCTACTTCAACGGTTGCCCCTGGACAAGATAAAGCTTTTGCATTTCAACAAATTATTATTAAGTTTCGGGTTTAGATAATCCTCGACCCGTTTACCGATGACTGACCACCTCGAGCTCCAATTTTTTGTTTCGACAAACTAATTTCTGACTTCTAATTGACAACAGTTCATATGTGCTAAGGTAGTAAATTAAAATACCGTTTGTAGATTTTACACTGCTGATCACATTAAAATTATTTTTGGATTTTTTTATGCAGTAGTTTTTTTTATATATATGAAAAACAGTAAAAACGGTGGATTGTGAATGTTAGGAATACACTTATAGTGCCCTTAGTCCATTTATTACCATGGGAATTGAAAAGAATATACAACTGTCATGTCAATTTTTTTATCTGTCTGACGGATTACTTGATTCTAACGACACGCTTCCGATTCTCGTAATACTATTGTTTTGATATACGCTTTTTAAAATTTAAGTGACTAACGGATTTGTAAAAGCGGATAGCCGCAATCTGCCCAAAGTCGACGAATTTATGTTGTTACAGTTGTTATGGTTGACAAGTGACGTGACATGACAGTCAGTTCTGTTTCTGTTGAAAGTTACTTTTTTTATTTTATATCATGCTAAAATCACGACATCAGTATTCCTAACTTTGTATATACGGTCTTTTTAATGGCTATTTCTTTAATAAATTCTTATCGACGAATTTAAGTTAAATAAGGAAAAACCGAGAAACACGGGTAGTCTAATTTTTAACCAGCTATTATAAACGCGAAAAAACAAAAATGCTTTTTTTTTTGAAATGTTGTCAATTCACTGCAGTAGGATGACACTTTCAGTGTTGTCAGTTTTTGGTGTATAAAAAATAGTGTTCCTTACTGAATGAATGAAAAAACGAGAGATTCACTACTTTAATAATATTAATATTTAGGAGCTGGGGCTTACTCGTGTCTCCTATTATTATTTGTAACATTCTGTTGCAAGCAAAATGATCAGCTAAATATAATAAAATAATATACTTAGCTAGGTACGTAATATTTATAAAATATATAGTTCGTTTTTTGATCAAATCATTCATTAGGTGATCGTGTAAAGAATAGAATAGAATAGAATATAATAAAATTTATTTTCAGACCTTTCAATCCATAGTAAAGCACTATTATAATAAATGTGGTACAGATCTAGTGAATAATCCTTTCACATCGTGAAAACTCGAAACTCACGTCTACTTCCGAATGACGCCGACGTGTCTATGAATTATTGAATTATTAAGTGACATGTTTGAATTAAATAAGTAGAGTACTTTAGTTATCAGTGCCAAATGTCAAACCACGAGTTTGAAGTATATAACACCGAGATGTTAAAACCACCACGATCAAATATATATAAATTAGGTGTAGGTAAACAAGAAGAAATATAAATAAATGTTAAAATAATTTCACAGTCTTGTCGATCTTAACGTTTCCCAGGTCTTAATGCTTTCGGCATGACTATTAAAAAGATCTGAACACAAACTTAATCTTAATTAACAAAAAAATACTCTGGTATTAACCACTCTATATCGATTATCACTCTCGCGATGCGACGTTCCCCCACGTTGTCTTGATGGGTACTGAGTCAGACTGAAGTAACATGACAAATACGAACATTTCCGAGAAAATACGATGTGAAAGGATATTTCACTACATCTGTATCATTATTTCACAGAACGACATTTGGCTCTGTCATTTTACTGCAGTGAATAAAAAGTCAGACCTTAGTGGAAAGAGTACTCGCCGGCAGTGTGAACAGCCAACGATCAACAGTTAATATACGTGTCTCTTTTACTGACAGGGGATCTTTATGTTTTGTTCGTTTCTTGACCGAGAAAATAGTCGATACCTTATCGCTTCCTCGCGGCGGTGGACCAAGTGCCTTAGCAATGAATTATACGATTGATCTTTACTTTCACATTAATTTATAGATTAAATAACCATTAATTATATATCATTTTAATTATAAAAACGCGTGATGAATATTTGAGGTTATGTGTCAAACATTAATTTGTTTACGTCTTTGGCAACTTCAATTGACACTGACTATAGGCCCTTAGGTACCGGTACGCAATAGCTTAGTTCGGACCCTTGTTATTTATACAGTGGCAATAGGAATTATTACAGGATATCCTCAATATAGCGCCCTAAATTCGTAATAGGATAGACAGGCATAATTTAATTTTGATACAAGAACTCAGCTAGCTCGCACAAGTCATAGATTTATAGGGTTCCGTACCAAAATGGTAAAAAAGGAACCCTTATGGTGAGACTTCTTTGTCTGTCTGTCTGTCTGTATGTTACAGTAACTATAAATGCTATTAACTTGAAATTTGGCATAGTTGTACAACTTGCTTGCACGCATCTGTTTTTAGTAAAAAAAATAATGAAATTAATTTTATAAATTGTTGAAAAGGGGTCTAGAATGGGGGGTTAAAAAATGAAAGTGGTTCGATTATAGCAAATGGGGTGTCATATGAATGGGAACATTCTGCACATTTCAAAACATATTTAAAAAAACTGTTATGTACTTTTTGATAGCCAAAAATGTGCCAAAAATTACCCCCTTATCTCCGAAGTTTATTAATCTAAAAATCTGAAAAATCGTGGCGTATAGGTAATTTTATATATTTTCTGGGAAAAATAAAATGAAGTGTTAATTAATTATTTACAGTTTTTGAGAAATAAACAAAAAACTTAGAAAATCTGTTTTAAAATGTAGGCTAGTGAAAATGGACCTTATTGCATAGAAAATAAAGTTCATACCAAAATGAAATCTTTTGCGATTACCAAGCATATTATCTTAAATACGGAACCCTCGGTGCGCGAGACCGACTCGCATTTGACCGGTTTTTTTAAATGTGTGAAGCAAGAGAAGGGTATGAATGGCAGGGTTATTAAAATTAGTGACCCATTTCAAGAAAAATATGCTTGAAGTCGCCAATGTCATTAGAGATGTCAAGTCATTTGTAACTTTTAGAAAACTCAACCTTATTGTTGTAGAATGTCAGATTGACTTTGGACCTAAGGTTAAGTTCTCGACTGTATGTAAGTAGGTTTGCTCCTATGTTAGGCCAGGTGGGGCAAGTGCGTCAAACCAACAATATCTAATAAAATATAGGTATGGTTTGACGCACTTGCCGCGTTGACACACTTATAGACCGGGAGATAGTGACAAACATTTCCGGTCATTTGTACCAAGTATGGCGACCCTTCAGGGGTCTAATTACGTAATACGCAAAGCGATTTGCAATAATATACTCCTTTGCGGCGGCATGGCGGCCATTTGGAACCGTCGGAAAAGTATGGCATGGTGATTTTCGTAAATGGTCACTCGACGATGATTAGCTGAGCAAAAATTAGCCTGGTACAAATGGTTGAATTATTTTATTTTAATTAACGTGTTCTCGCCGGTATAGCGGGCTGTAAGCCAGACCGAGGTATGGCATTACGCTACCGCCTACTTCTTTTTTCATCGACTATCGGAAAATACAAGATTTTTTGTGTAACAAATCGTTCGACGCCCGTAATTTATCCGACACGTTCGATTAACGCCCACGCGATTGGGCCGCCGGTACCAGCGCTATGACCATCATTTTCCTTTTCGTCATTACGTAATTAGACCCCTGAAGGGTCGCCATACTTCGTACAAATGACCGGAAATTTTGTGTCAGTATCTCCCGGTCTATTACCCCATCTTACCTTATGTGATTAAAAAACGGATGTTACACGATTCAATTTATTTAATCCTTATCAAACCACTAAAAGAATACGATTTGAAAGTACCGTTAGCACAACAGTACTGATAATTGATAAATATAATTATAAATAAAGGAGGGTGGGCAAATTGGCCTATATGTCCAATAAGGACAAGCGATATGTCACCGGATAGGTAATTCTAAGTTGTAAAACTATTACTATGTCTGGTAGTTCGAAATCTTTGTGTGAAATAAGTTATCGCCATGTAAAGACGGCGGTATTGCATAGTAACACTGTCTCTTCGTTCGTGTGTCACGTTGGCGCCACTGAAAACCAGCGTCGCGGTTTATGCCGTGACATAGTGCTGAGTGGTGTCAATTTCGACGTCACAGAATCACCCATGGCAACATTATTCTTTCCTTCTATATTGTTTTTATTTTTGTGTTGCCATCCTTTTTTTTTTAATGATGTTTTTCTCTGTTCCGTTTTTTTTTTCTGTGTGTTCGTCGAATAAATGTTTCTATTTCTATTTCTATTTCTATTAAAGTCGTCTATGTAGGCGTTCCGATGTTCCAGATTTTTAAAAAAACACAGTTATTTGAGGTTTCCCGCTACACAAAATCGTTGTAGAATTAAAAAGGATATCCGATGATATAGTGCTTATTGTTATCGGTTTCTAGGCCAGCGTTTATATATTTTTGCCCATTCTCCATGATATTTTTATACTTACTTTAAATTTAATTGCAGACACTTTTAATTAGTAGATAGGTTTACTAATTATGCTTTACTATAAACAGTGCGTATTTCAAATCAATTCTTGGTAAGTGTTGTGAATAAAAAATATTAATATCTTATCTGTCAATTTTGATGATTATGATTTTTGATTGTCGTAAGAGAGAATAAAGGCTTGAAGGAGGCACTGTTAGGCGATGGGCTTGCAGGGGCCTGTTTTATAAAGCTACAAATTACAATTTACAGGTTACAAGTTTCCATTTGACACAACCTCGACCAATGACGACCAGCCATTTGAGCAGTGATGCCAGTTTAGACCTGTAAAATTGTAACTTGTAGTTTTATAAAACGTGCCCCAGGCTGTCACTAATACGCTGATAAACATCTAAGCCTAATTGTGCAAAATGAGGTTATAGAATTATCAACAAGTTTTTAGAGTTGTTGGTAATTCTGTAGCTCTGCCTACCTCACTCTGGGAATGAAGGCGTGAGTTTATGCATGTGTATTTATGTGTTTACATTATATTATTAAATTTTGCATGAGTTCTTATACTAAAGATTTGTTATATTTGAAAAAATATATTAAACATATTTTTTTAAATATGAATTGAAATGTATTGTGTGGAATTAATAAAGCTTAATTATATATGTATGTGTGCATTTTTCGCTTAATTATCGCTTATAATCGCATGGCTGTATTTATATTTTTGTACCTTCTTTGTGTATTGTGCACGGACATTTAAATAAAGGTTAATAGGGACTTAACGATAGTACCTACAACAACATATTTTTAATCGTTACTTTGTATTACAGTTAAAGTTTGTATTTTGTAATTTTGCCTCATAAACATTAATGCAAAGTTAATTATTTTTTAATTCCTTATATGGACAAGTTCTTTAAATAGGCATGACGAGACAATGAGGTCATGCATCCTACGTCCCATTCTAGGTTCAGGCCAGGTCACTCGAATTGTACACTCAACGTTACATATGATTAATTCTCTACAGTAGGGGATTCTTTTTAACCGACTTCAAAAAAAGGAGGAGGTTCTCAATTCGTCTGTTTTTTTTTAATTTTTTTTTATTATTATTTTTAATGTTTAAATAAAGTTATTGCACAACCATGTAGCATCAAGGTGGATAAATTAGGTACATAATAGTTCCAACGGTGACCGCCCTGGATGTACAATATAAAATTAAAAATAAAATTAACTCATGCACTATATTTGCTTATCTTTAAAGTTGAAAAATTCCTGAAGATTATAAAACAATATATTGATTAGCCAGGTCTCTAAGTGGCGCTTGAATTTAAGACCATTTAATAATTTAATATTATCGGGAAGATTGTTATACACTCTGATCGCGCTTAGATATAAAAGTACTATTACAGAAAGTTTTATTTTTAACTCGTGATAATATTAAATTATATTTATACTGAGAGCGCACATTGTCACGCAGTGACGCGCGAGTAGTACAATTATTTCTAACAAAGTCCTATACTCAATACTCAATTCTTTATTGCAATTCATAATGTGTACAGGTTGGAATACAGTTATTTTATGTGCATTATGAACCCTGTCGGGCACAGCAACGACAGAGGAGGACTTATATGTATAGGTATTTATGATTAGATTTACAATGTCATGCTATAACAAACTATTTACAAGTATCGTAACACATTAATATTTATTTTTATTTTTTTCATTTTAATCTCGTCGTAAATATAAGTTAACATAACCTAAGTTACATAACTCGTAAATATATATCCCGGTCAATGTAAGAAAACAATTATCCTTAAATAAATTTCTGAGAGTTGAATTATTGCGCATGTGATAAATTGATCTTAAACACTTTTTTTTTTATAAAGCTACAAATTACAATTTGCTGGTTACAAGTTTCCATTTGACACAATCTCGATCAATGACGACCAGCCATTTGAGCAGTGTTGCCAGTTTATACCTGTAAAATTGTTACTTGTAGCTTTATAAAACGTGCCCCTGGCGTTCCATAGTATCTACCTATCCCATGAGGAGACAGGCGTGAAGGTATGTATGTGTATGTATTCACAACCTCAAACCTAACAATTTGTTAAAAAAGTAGTAGAATTTGACATTTGCCCATGCAGAATGTGTCAAAGGGCATTGGGTAAATTTGTTTGAAGAATATTGTCATTTTTTTTTCAGCGGCCATCGATGATTTTTACATAGTTATTTAGAGGACCTCTAAATACACATAGATATATATAATTTATGGCGTTAAATAATATCGGAGCTGAGATTTTAAAGATTTAAGTATTCAGTTTTTAGTACAAAAGTACGTAAATATGTGTATGTTTAATAATTATATCGTAATTTACCACTTTTATGAATGGCCGCTCACCTTGAAAATGTATGAATTTTACAAATGACAACACTTTTACCCAAACCCCTTTTAATCCGAAGTCAGCCTATATCCGCGGTTAGAATATAGGTTTTTTTTTTCGGCCATAAGACAGTTTACTATTCACCATTACCATTTTTTCGATTATTATTTACTTACTAGAGCGCCCGCGACTTCGTACTCGTAGAATTAGTTTCACGCTACTCCCCCTATTTTAACCCCTTAGGGGATGAATTTTCAAAAATCCTTTGTTAGTGCACTTACATCATGAAAGGAACCCCTGTACCGAATTTCAAGTTTCTAGGTACAGTAGTTTCGGCTGTGCGTTGATATCTAAGTCAGTCAGGTTTGCCTTTTATATCAAACACACAGCGCTCGCAGCACATGCTGAGTTACACACCGCAGTGCCTTTTGTCACACTTTTTTTTTATAAAATTTTGTTTGTATTATTACTGGTTTTGGGTGACAATAAATACTTCTTATTTATTTTATTTATTTCTTATTTATATATAGATTAAGAATAATAAAGAACATTATCAGTGTTTGCATTAGGAATTGACAGTAGGATGTTTTTGAAAAGTCGTTCTTGAAAATAAATGTTTATAAAGAGGTTTGTCTTAAAAGTATACGTGTTTTTTATTACTATTAAAAAAAAATTAAAGGTGTTACATATCAGTGTTTGCTACGGCCGCAGAATCCAATACGCAATACCTCAGATAAAACTCCTGTAGCAATATCAACCTTATTACTAACATAATAGAGTTAAAACTGCTTTGGTTATTAAATTTGGGATACCTACTGCTTATTAGTTAGTAGGGCAGCGCTTTGGACTAGTGGTCGGTATGACGTCATTTTGTTTGTAAGCGCGTTACGTAGCACTAGCTGTCACGTAGAAGAGACCATGTGGCGCTTAAGCTCTTTAGACATTAGCAAAAATTTGTTTTTTATTTTCTCTATAAACAATGAACAAAAAATAAATGTGTTTGAAACAAACCTCTATTTATAAGCATACTAGCTTCTGCCCGCGACTTCGTCCCAGTGGAATAGTTACTTTGGGCTAACGCTAACTTTAACCCGCGAAACATTCTTCATTGGTCCGCTCCTATTGATCTTAGCGTGATGACATATAGCCTATAGCCTTCCTCGATAAATGGGCTATCTAACACTAAAAGAATTTTTCAAATCGGACCAGTAGTTCCTGAGATTAGCGCGTTCAAGCAAACAAACAAACAAACTCTTCAGCTTTATAATATTAGTATTATAGATGGTTTTCAACATTAAAAAAAATCTTGCTGTCAATTGTTTGGCTACCGGCGTTTATTTCTCCAACTATGTCAAAGGCCTTTGACCCCTAATCCTTAACTGGGTACCCTAATCGGCGCACGCGCTCCTTGGACAAAAAAGCACATCCGCCATTTTATTGCTAGAGCACTTTCGACTCTCACTAAGTAAAAATAAAGTCGCAAATAATAAAGTCATGGTCAACTTGTGACCTTTTGTTAACAGGGTTGACCAATATCCTTCCAAATGCCGTCCGTTATTACGGCTGGGAATTTCTAACGGCTGTCCTCGATATGTAACCCATGCAAAAAGAGGAGGGCTATAAGTTTGACGTTATTTGTGTATCGGTTAGGGAATCCAATTTATCCGGTTATTAACCGGAATTATGTAAACAACGAAGAATAGCCAAACTTAAGTGGCAGTGGGCGGGGCACATTGCTCGCAGGACTGATGGCCGATGGGGTCAGAAGGTCTTGAGCGGCGTCCGCGGACCGGGAGACGAGCTGTAGGTAGGCCTCCAACAAGATGGAGTGACGACCTTGTAAAGATCGCGGGAACGCGGTGGATGCGAAAAGCACAAGACCGGTCTGAGTGGAGAGCCTTGGGGGAGGCCTATGTCCATCAGTGGACGTCTTTCGGCTGATATGATGATGTAAACAACCGATTAAAACTGGATATAACCGGTTATTTGCATTTTTTAATATCGGTGTGTTTCTATGGAATCGTAGCTCCATAACGGATGGACCGATTCGGGTGAAGATTAAAAAAAAAACTATTTAGTTTACCGGGATAGTTCTTAGTGGTGGTAGGATCTTGTGCAGGTCCGTTCGGATCGCTACCACCATCTTATCCATTAACCCACCGCCAGCAGCATTCGCGTTGTGTTCCGGTGTGGGGATAACACAACCGGGGACATTACTAGCGTAGAGGCGTTCCATCTTAGTGCTCAGGGTTGGCCACGCATTTGCGGTCTTAAGATTTTAGTCTTAAGATTGTAAATACCTGTCTCAGATCCCACTTACCATCAGGAGGCCTATGTACTGGCTTGCCTTCTCCAAGACTTAAATAAAATAGGTTGAATGAAAATCGCTATTATAACGGTGGTTATTATGTATTTAGTTATTTACTCTATTTAATTAATAAATTTAACAAAAAGCAAGCTTTCAAAACCCGACTGTTCAGTTGCTAACCAACTTTAAATCGTTAAAAAGCCTAAATGATCATTAAAAATTAAAAATGATGAAAGAAACCTAAAGATGATTTTTAAATCCCTATTCAATGATACCCCAATAGTCATTTCTGACTTTTTTTTTTAAATTTGCACAATATGGCGTCTGGTTGTCGCCATATTGAATTTTGATTACTGTCATATCTTCAGTGACACTCACCAGATTCAGACAAATCGATTGACATAAGAATTATCAAAATCGGACAACGGGTGTAGTTTTTATAGTGCCACAAAGGAACAAACACATTACCCTCCTCCTTCGGCAGTCGGGTAAAAACACAGTCGGTCTGCCGTCATGTACGCTTAGTTTTTTTTAAATACGCGACGGATTCAAGAGGATGGTTATTATATGTGATAAATTCTGCGTTATTTACGGGTGTTACAGAAAAGTCACATAAACCGAAGCGAAGCGAGGGCGGGTCTCGCTGAAGATCTAACCGTACCTACCCGCAGATTTCAGATCTGTACCATCTGACGAAGCATTTAGGCGTCGACTGAGAATTTTTTTTTTGGATAACCCCCTGTACTCAGTAGATGAGTACATGGAATTAATCCTGTAGCTGTTGTGTAAGTATACTGTTGCCATAATTATGTAATCCTTATTGACATTTATTTTTCATTTAGTGTGTATTGTTTTTCTTATTACTATCAACCAACTCGCTACCTCGCTAGCGCCACCAGCGTCAGACAGCGCAACTTAAGTGTTCTACAACGCGCTAACGAAGTTTCTCCAGTGAGATGACATATATACAACTTCCAACTTCATTCCAATGGACTTCGGTCCCCAGGCATAACATCCGCCTGGAGAGAGATCTCTCTATTGCGCTCTCTTCCTACACCATTGTACCTGTGACTATTTAATTGCTATTGTATATTTTTGACCGTCATTATTTTATTTAATTGTAACGTATTTTAAAATTATTATGACGATGTCTATTGGTGAAATTATTTGAATTATTAATTTTATTTTTTTATTCGTTTTTGACAATCATGATGAGGATACTTTTAATTTTGACATGTAATGCAAACTTAAATTGTAATTTTTTTTCATGAAATAAATAAACTAAACTACACTAAACTAAACATATAAGCGGGACAGACGGCGGGAAGCGACTTTGTTCTATACTATGTAAAGATAAAACATCTAATTTCCTATACTGTTTATGAGTGGCAATAAATCAATTTTTGATTCTGATTCTAATGACAACGCGCTGGCCTAGTTGGTAGTGACCCTGCCTACGAAGCTAGCGCCTTTATATTAATAACTTACTATCCCCAGCGTCTCCACCATGTTGGTCCTTTGAGCCGGACATAAACTAAAGACCTAAGGCTTGACAACGCGCTGGCCTAGTTGGTAGTGACCCTGCCTACGAAGCTAGCGCCTTTATATTAATAACTTACTATCCCCAGCGTCTCCTCCATGTTGGTCCTTTGAGCCGGACATAAACTAAAGACCTAAGGCTTGACAACGCGCTGGCCTAGTTGGTAGTGACCCTGCCTACAAAGCTAGCGCCTTTATATTAATAACTTACTATCCCCAGCGTCTCCACCATGTTGGTCCTTTGAGCCGGACATAAACTAAAGACCTAAGGCTTGACAACGCGCTGGCCTAGTGGGTAGTGACCCTGCCTACGAAGCTAGCGCCTTTATATTAATAACTTACTATCCCCAGCGTCTCCACCATTTTGGTCCTTTGAGCCGGACATAAACTAAAGACCTAAGGCTTGACGACGCGCTGGCCTAGTTGGTAGTGACCCTGCCTACGAAGCTAGCGGTCCTGGATTCGATTCTCGGTCAGGGCAAATATTTGTGTGATGTCTGGGTCTTGGATGTTTTCTGTGTATTTAAGTACCTATGTATCATCAATGTATATAGTATAAAATGAAGTCGCCCTCCGCGTCTGTCTGTCTGTATTTCCGCTAACTCCTAAACCACGCAACGGATTTTGATCGGGTTTCACTATCATTTAGAGAATTTATTCCAAATGGTTTATATGTATATTTCATTCTGATTAAGTTTTAATATAATTGAGAAAACTCAATATTTCAAAAAATCCATTTTCGGGCGCTTACATATCTTTCGCTGGCTTGAACTTGGGTTATTTCTACTTATATTAACCGAAGCGAAGCGAGGGCGGGTCGCTAGTTTCTCTATATCAGTATGTTTATCGTTGCCTAGTACCCATAGTACAAGCCTAGAGCTTAGTTTGGGACTAGGTCAATATGTGTGTGATTGTCCCAGATATTTATTTATTTATGTATGCAAGTGTTGAACAAAACAAAAACTCTTCGATTTCAAGACAATTTAGTTAATTAGAAAACACAATAACTATATGAATAGCAAGCTTTACAAACCCGGCCGCATTTTGTATACTGTTGTCGATATGGGTCCATATTGGCTCATATAAAATTGGTCTTTACATTTTTTATACAAATAACGATTTGTGTCTACACTTATCATTTCTTCGAAAAATTTTGCTTATACTTTTTTGTTCATACTTTTTTAACTCATAATCTTCGCAACTCATAATGCATTTTTTTAAGAAACTGTTACTTATTGAGGATTGTTATAAATCTACCCTAACCTAACTAATTTTATCCACACGTAAGATATTTAATAAATTCTGAAAAGTGTACGGTTCCATGAATATTGGCGTTATGAGTTCAGATGAGTATGAGTTCCGATCATTAGTATTAAAAAATATTGTGAAGAGTATGAAGGGTGATCATTATGATGTAAAATGGTGTGAGAAAAAAAATCGGAGTTCCAATAATCGAAGTTGCAATTTTATATGAACTTTGGCGCACCCCGTCGATATACCTACATATGTTATTAATTGTCATTTTGCCATTGTTGTTATTTGAATTTTAACAGTTTAGGTATCCTATGTCACCCGCGATGACGTAAGGATTCTAACGATACCTCACACATCTAAATCGGTCAAGGGATTTAGAAGTTATAGTGGAATAAAGACACTCACATACATACATACAAACATGAACCCTGAAAACATTACACTCCTTTTTTGGGACAGTCGTGTAAAAATAATAAGAAGGGCGCCACTGTACATCCCGGCGTATGTTCGGCGCTGTTTAAAAAAAAAAACTTATTTCCTTTTCTCAAAAATGTCCGGAAATGTTGACATTCCTATCTAAATATTGAGACGCGAAGTACATAGTTTACTGACAGTTCTCAAATTAAAAAAAAAAAACATTGCGTGCTCGCTACACAAGCCCGCAATGTTGCATACAAATTCCATTACTATCTAGCTTGTTACTTTTTAAAAAGTGAAAAGGGCCATAATAAAATGAGGCCACAAGTCTTATACATCCAAATTTTACTCGAAACATAACTTTTTTATTTGTGCCTGGAATAGCTTATGTTCTTTTTAAAAACAAAAATTGCGTTTCTCCTTGTCATAAACAGAAAGGCGGTAAGGAGTGATGGTTTTTTCACATGAAGTTTCTGTTTGTATGCAATTCAAAAAATGAGTTCATGCGATGAAGATTTGACTCTAACCACAAATTTTTTCTTGCGATTTTTGAGAAAAGCAAGCCTCGGCAGGAACAGCAATTGCGGGCTTCGTATTTTTAAACGGACTCGCAAGCTCGTCCGTTTAATCCAATACTCAGCCCGCAATTGCCTACTTCCATGCCTAGGCAATAATGTACTATTATAACACTAGAAGTTATATAATTTAAAGGGATATGATATAATTTAACCGCACCTTTTCTGCACGTGATATCGCTGTTCTTATCATTTTATCGTCTATCACTGTCCGATAACGATGACATCATTAGATTAATTAAATTAACTAGATGCGTGTTAGAATGCTATTATTAATAAAACAAACACATGATTATATTATGAACTAGCTGTGCCCGCGACTATGTCTGTGTAGTATACTACTACTGTCGCAACAACCTTGTGACTGAAGCATCTCGGAGGCCCTAGCCAGATGCATTACGCTAACTAGCGTTTCTATTCCTTATGTTTTTAAACCAATCGCATCACTGGTAGCTCACGTGACTCTTCGTATCACGAGATCTACCAGTGACGCGATTGGTTTGAAAACAAAAGGAATAGAAACGCTAGTTAGCGTAATGCATCTAGACTAGGGCCTCAGGGTTTCTTTGAGCACCCCTCGGTGTATCATCACAGGGCCCTGCCAAGATATATTGCGTTACCTAGCGTTTCTATTGGATTCTTTTTTAAACCAATAGCGTCACTGGTAGATCACCTGACTCTTCGTATCACATGATCTACCAGTGACGCGATTGGTTTGAAAACAAAAGGAATAGAAACGCTAGTTAGCGTAATGCATCTTGGCTAGGGCCTCAGGGTTTCTTTAAGTAACACAGGGCCCACACAGTATCATCACAGGGCCCTGCCAAGATGCATTGCGCTAACTAGCGTTTATACGATTCGTTTTTAAACCAATTGCGTCACTGGTAGATGACGTGATACGACAAAATACGTGGGCTACCAGTGACGCGATTGGTTTAAAAACGAAACGAATAGAAACGCTAGTTATCGCAAAGCATTTTGGCAGGGCCCTCTGAGCTTGCAATCTATTAGCTGAAGCGTTTTTCACTACGACTCGTATGAGCCTAAAGACGGAGAGTAAATGATTTTTCAACTACTAACGATTTTTATCAAAGAAATTGGAAACTACTCGAAACACCACTGATTAGCACAATAATATGTCAAAAGCAATATACTGAGATATAATAACTCTTGGAGCTTAGTTTGGGACTTGGTCAATTTGGGAAAGACTATCCCCTGAAATTTAATTAGTAGTTTGTGACTGGTGCATAATGAGAGGCATTAATACACGAGTGTGGTTTTATAAAACGAGCCGAAACGCTAGTTTCATAATAATGACACATTATTGTTTTAATGCCTAATTTGTTCAGTATCTACATGCATATCGTAAGTTTTCTACAATGTGTGAGAAACCTGTATAAGTGATTGCCCTGTATCTTAATACGATATGTAAGATGTAACCACATCAATAACCGATACTTTAATGACATGCAATATTTTAATGTTAATATTAAAATACGATACAGGTTTCTTTATTTACATCCAACTGAGTACAGAATTCAACATTAATACAATTAAAAATTAAAACTAAACGTATTTAAATTAAAATTAAACTAAGCTACTTAATGTAATAATATGTAATTTGCAATTATCGTTTCTGATCATATTGTAGGAAAGTTGTGATGTGGATGTACTTAGATAATATTTATTTATTTATAATTGTAACGTATCTATAATGGTGTTGCTTCTAATCGACCTGTTTTAAAAGTAAATTGAACATTTCGGGTATTTTGTAAGTATACTGATATTTTAAACTATATTATCTACACATATTATAAGTACTCTAAGACGGGTTCAGAAGCCGAAAGGCAAATGACCAGCATTACTTTACCTGTGGTAGTAGGTGACAGCGATGACAGCTGTAACGTAATTTTGAAATTACGTTATCGAATATTGTAAGGTAATGAGATCCAAATTTGGAACATCTTCCAAAATTAACAGCTGTCATCGCTGTCACCTACTATCACAGGTAATGCTGGTCATTGTCTACGGGTTTTGAACGCGTAATAGAGGACTTATGATATGAGTGTAGATATAGTACATTGTTGCAGAGGATAGAAAGTACGCGATTTTTGGACGAGTCATATAGAGGGCCGAAACGTAGTTGAGGCCCTCTAGTGTACGAGTCCATAAATTGCACTTTCTACCGAGGCAGACATAGTGCTTTTCACAACTACTGAGAGGAAATAAAATAAAAATTCATATTCAAAACTCAAATTTTCAATGTATGTAAATGGAAAAATGATAAATAAATATTGATATTATTAAAAAAAAAAAATACAACTAAGAACATTAAAAAAAAAAACAATTATGTTAATATGACATCGCCGCCAATTTTACCATAGATAACTTTTTTTAAATCTGGACCCCTATTCTCGTGGCACTCGAGATTAATAAACTAACATGCGAGATGTTTCAACTCCATATAAAATTGTATTTGTTTCGCCATAGCTCCCATGTAATTTCATCTCTAGTGGTTCGAGATTAGGGGCCCAGTTTGAATTACATTTAAAAAAAAAGCAGTGACATAGTTTTTAGTCTGGGTATCTTTTTGCGAAAATACACCTAATATTTTACGACACAAAATGGTGTGTTCTGATTGGTCGATTTCAATTTTTCATTTTAAGGAGCTATGACACAAAAATTGATTGATGGATTGTCATTGGTTTTTAAAGTTGGACAACAATTTTCTCGACCAATCAGCAAACACGCCGACAAAAACATTCTTTTGTGACCCCAAACAAGACCATCTATGGCCATATTTCCGAGCAGTGTTGTGAAAAATATCTTTTCTCAAAAATGTCTGGAAATGTTGACATAACTATCTACATATTGAGACGCGAAGGACATAGTTTACTGACAGATCTCAAATTAAAAAAAAAACATTGCGTGCTCGCTACACAAGCCCGCAATGTTGCATACAAATTCCATTACTATCTAGCTTGTAACTTTTTAAAAAGTGAAAACGCCCATAATAAAATGTGGGCACAAGTCTTATACATCCAAATTTTATTCGAAACATAACTTTTTTATCCGTGTCTGGAATAGCTTGTTTTTTAAAAAAAAAAGCTTGCAATTTTCCTTGTCATTAACAAAAAGGCGGTAAAGAGTGATAGTTGTTTCACATGAAGTTTGTTTGTATGCAATTAAAAAAATGAGTTCAAGCGATGAAGATTTTACTCCAACACAAAAAAAAACTTGCGATTTTTGAGAAAAGCACTATATTTGCCTCGGCAGGAACACTCGCAAGCTCGTCCGTTTAAAACAATACTCGGCCCGCAATTGCCTACTTCCATGCCTAGGCAATAATGTACTATTGTTTATTTATTATGTACGATGAATACTTGCAGCCTAGGCAAGCATAATTGGCTGAAATTTGGAACACATACGAAAACTTGCGGGCCTAGGTATGTTGCGTATATCGTGACAAAATGTGGATGAAGCATCTCTCGTAGGTACTTATAAATATACGTGTAGGGCATGCAATATCGCAAGGTTTTCAATCCCGGTATAAAAAAAAGATAAAAAGATAAAAGAAATTTATTCAGTAGGTAGGCCGCACGGGCACTTTTACACGTCAAGAATCTACCAGCGCTTCCCAAGAGAAGACCACTGCTGAGAAGAAACGCCGCAAGAAACTCAGTCAGTCATTTTTTTTCGTGTTGAGTTTTGATTATTGTAATCCCAATCCCGGAATACCGGTATTAATTCCGGGATTGGGTTTTTTATTATTTCAGGTTATAAAATGCCCCACGCATGCTGATTTTGAATAGGTAAATAAAAAAATTCAACATTTGCCATTCGTATTTTTAATAAAAAATAGGCTTTTAATCACAGTTTCACTCCTCGTTTTCTTATATGATACGAGTTGTCTTAGCCGGACAATACAGAGAGAAAGAGAGAGGTAAATACAGGAAGGTTCTCGGGTACAACATATTCCTTTGTCTAACAACTAATAGGGTATTTGCCTAATTTTTTATTAGTATTTAAATTGAAGCTTTTTTACCAAGATATAAATGTTTAAAACTTGCTTTTAGACAGAGAGGAAAATATAGTAATATGACGTCATATTACTCAACCGCCTTATGAATTACACGCAAAACATCGGTTCGTGAGAAAGAGATAGACAAAAAACTTTAAAAGGCAATAACTTTTTTATTTTATCACTAATTTCAAATTTGATCTTGAATTATTTTACCATACTACGTATATTGATATATTATCCAAATTAATATATGGAATTGAATATCAGGCAAATACGACTACCTGCTCGAGGTCTCAAATGGCAAGTATGGCAACGCAAAAGCTTATTTTAAATAAAAACAAAGGTACATTTTTGTCTTCAATCAATCCCGGAATTACGATATCGAAACGCTCAATCCCGGAATTGAAATATCGGAAAAAATCGTCCGAGATCCCGGAATTACGAGATTCCGGAATACCGGGATGCATGCCCTATATACGTGTCAGAAAGTGACGGATGTTTTAACCACATTTTGTCACGCGATAAACGCAGCTTAGGGTGTGAATATAAAAAAAGTGGACTCGCCCACCGAGGGTTCTGCACATGACACGGTTAGCTCAAGTCAAACTTTGGACCGCCGTCCAAATGTGAAGGTCGTCTCCTATTCGGATCTTAGACCATTACAGAAAAGCTTTTATGACGATGTCGTATCGTATAAGGGGACTCAGCAATTTCATCCCTAGGGACCATCGACGAAATTACTGTAGGGGAACGAAGTGGGGCCAGTGGGAGGGGGTAGGAGGGCGAAGGGTTTCAAGATACATTATTAAAAATATTAAAGAGAAAAATCTTGGTCATTTTTTTATGGCTTTAAGAAGGCAAATGATTACACAGGCTACTTATTTTTAAGTGGATTTTTAAGCAGTCTCATGATTGTTATCTCAAGATGGCACATGCGTTGTCAACCCTGAGCACTAAGATGGAACGCCTCTACGCTAGTAATGTCCCCGGTTGTGTTATCCCCACACCGGGACACAACGCGAATGCTGCTGGCGGTGGGTTAATGGATAAGATGGTGGTAGCGACCCGATTCGTTTTTAAACCAATCGCGTCACTGGGAGATGACGTGATACGAAAAGTCACGTGATCTACCAGTGACCCGATTGGTTTAAAACCGACTCGAATAGAAACGCTAGTTAGCGCGATGCATCTTGTCTAGGGCCTCTGCACAACTAAACCGACAGACGACCACTAAATCTTACTATAATATTATAAACGAGAAAGTTTGTATGAAAGAAAGAAAGAAAGAAAAAATTCGTGACAAACAGACAAAACTCAACAAAATACTGACATAGGCAAAAACCTGTTGTCAAGAACTGCCCAACTCAGCGATATGCAACATTAAAAAAAAAACAATATTTATACAGTAAATTGGCCACATGAGAGCTCTTTTACACGTCGGTAATATACAACGTGGCCGGAACATAGAAGACCAAAAAAAATATTTTGGTCCCTCGTGTCGTGGGCTATCCGAATCACCGCCATGTATGTTCCGCGATTTTTAGTATTTTCGGGGAAATGGATCATTTTAATCAGAATTTTGGTAAGTGTTCCTTATGTCCATGTTATGAAAAACCTTTAAGTTCATGTTTTATTATAACATTTTTTCAGCCGTTTCTTACATTGATAGAATAATTATGAACTTAGGATGTTTTTAAAACTACATGCCAGTTGTTTTTTCATGATGACTTTTTGTGTAATCACACAAAGTTACTTTCTCCATACTAATTGTACCCCATGTTTTTTTTTTGGAGGTCAATGGCCTCCTTGTATAGTGAATTACTAGCGCTTCGGACAAGACCATCATTCTGCCCTCATAAGCCAATAGGCAGTATCTCAATTTCAATAGCCAAAGCAGATTTAATCCTGCCCCGTTAGTAATAGGGTTGCATTTGCTACAGGAGTTTTGTCTGAGATACCGCCATTTGTCTTAGCAGGGCAGCATTGCGGAGACGAAGCGCCGCAAGAAACTCGTTGCGTTGTGAAATGCGTTATGTGGATGTTTGTTCCTCGATCAAGCATCAAACACTGAACGGATCAGGATGACACTTGGCACACATATAGGTTAAGTTCTGGTGTGTTATTCTCTCAAAAAACGGCGGCCGGTCGAACGGACGAGCGAATAAAAGCGGCGAGTTTAAGTAGTCCCGTCCGACCGAACAAAACACATTTTAGCGCGTGCATTGTCAATTAGGGAGCCTTATACGTTGGTGAATGCTGCCAAATTGAATACACGCGCTGAAATGTGTTTTGTTCGCTCTGTCGGGACTACTTAAACTCGCCGCTTGACCTTCACTCGAGCGAACGATCACCTTTGCTTGTTGAGAGAATCACCACCCTGGAATAGGATATAGGATATTTTTTATCCCGGAAAATGACTAGAGGGAAATATTGAACTCTAAAAGTATATTATTTTCGATGTAAATGGTCGGGTTACCGCCTCACGTTACTAAGGAAAATATAATATACTTTATTGCATACTACAGAAAGTTACAATTTGAATGAAGACTATTCTGTGTTACATGGTAAACAACATGGTCTTATCGCTACATAGCGATCTCTTCCCGACTAACTTGATAATAGAAGAGACGTTTAAAGATAGGATAAGCAGAGTCGCCATGTTTATCATATAAAACTATTTGTAGTTATTTCTTACTTATATGCGAAAGTTTCATGGATGCATATTTGTTACTCTATCACGCCAAAATGGCTGAACGGATCTGGATGCAATTTGGCAAAGAGATAGATTATAGTCTAGAATATCATATAGGATATCATATCTAGAAAAATTGGGGTTAGTATCATGTCGTCTAAAACGCAACTAGTCTACGGCAGTAAGCGGTCTAAAAAGCAACACGTCTAAACAAGTCGTCAAAATTCCAAATAGTTTGATTAGCAACTAGTCTAGAATTAAGCTGGTCTAAAATAATTACAAGAGGCACGATCTGCAGTTCAAAACACAGACACACACAAAGTAGGTAGGTTAGGTTCGTTAGGCAGTCAGATGCCCGAAGGGCAAACCGCCCAGAAATAGGAGCCCCGCATAGCGGGGATCCGTCAACTTGTTGTGTAAGAGAGGCATTTTGAAAATAGGGCAGGTGCGTACTTAGACCACGTGCTACATAAGACCAGCTGCGTTTTAGACGAGGTGATAATAACCCGAAATTTGACGGTTTCTAAGGGAATACCGATAAATAGCTTCAACGCGGACGGAAACGCACGCAACAGCTTGTAACGTTTTAAATTCGAAAGTTTGTGAGTGTGTGTAAGTTATTATATGTGTCTTTGAACGTGAAACGGCTGATCGGATTTGGATGAAATTTGGAACATTTATCCCGATAACTGTTCCCGTGGGATGATTAACGTGGACAAAGTCGGAAGCAGAAGCTAGTAACTTTTTTTTAATGAAACGAAAACATACCCTATAGATAAGAATGCCGCGGATCAAAATATGTAAATAAAACGGCTTTTAAAACATGGAAACAATAGAAAATTATATTAGGTATATATTGACTAGTATTAAATAATACTACAATAGGCTAGTTTATGCATTGAAAAAATGTGAGCTGACTTTACTCATGCCTTGTTTGAATTGGTTCAGTATTCGTGCTAGTACTTGCTACTTGCTTGTTGTAGTAAGTTACTCTATACGAGTTACTGTATACAGTGTGTGTGTCGATAAAGTGCACAAACGAATAGGGATGAAACGAGATGCAATTCCATTGACAAAAAAATAGTGTCATTATTTTATTTTTTAAGATTTAAAAAAAAACATTGTTTGCTGTGAACCAACAAAGCATATCGGAACAAAGTGAAATATCTCGCTTCATTTGGTCTATTGAGATGAAATAAACGTTTTTTTAACCCCAAAGCATTCCTGGTGTGAAACAAATTTTAAAAAAATACGACAAACAAAAAAAACAGGTTTATTATCAACACATACTAAACGACACAATATCTTTGACCGCTCATCAAAGATGTTGTGTTTGCATTAGACACGTATTTCTTTTCTTAATTAAAGACAATGAGTTCACAAATAATTATAGCTAATAAAAACATATTTTAAGTAATTTGAGGAATTAGTAGGAATTTACAAAAAATAAACACATTTCTTTGAATAAAAAATGTATTTTTTGTTTGGCGTGTTTTTTATTCGTTTGACACAGGAAATGCTCTGGAATTAAAAACCGTTTCATCTCAATAAACCTCATATGAGGCGACATATTTCACTTTGTTCTGATAGGTTTCACAGCTAACAATCATTTCTTTTAAATTTAAAAAAGTAAAATGACACCATTTTTTTAAATTATATTTTATTCGGTGAAAAAACACACTAGAGAGACTGTATAGGCATTTAATCATATATTAGTTTATTTACTTTTTGTGCACAACCTTGTAATCGCCTATACTCATACAGTTTCCTTGGTCATGGTCAGGTTAACTGGAAGAGATTCCTTAAAGGGATAAGTTCGCCATTGTACAGTCACCCAATAAAAATGTTCAGCATACTTAGAACCTTGTCATTGTGAATGTCGTTATCATTGTCATGTGTGTCATTTGATGTTCTGTTTGAAGTTTACTATGACAACACAATAAAGTGTTTAACATTTACGTTGTGGTACTGTACATGTTAATCTTAAGTTTATGTACGAATTTACTTGTAATGTTTTTTTGCGCAATAACTGACGACGCGCTGGCCTAGTTGGTAGTGACCCTGCCTACGAAGCTAGCGGTCCTGGGTTCAAATCCCGGTAAGGGCAGATATTTGTTTGATGAGCGCGAATATTTGTTCCTGAGTCATGGATGTTTTCTATGTATTTAAGTATATATTTCTCTATGTAAGTATTTATAACGTCGTCTAGTACCCATAGTACAAGCCTAGAGCTTAGTTTGGGACTAGGTCAATTTGTGTGACATTGTCCCCTGAATTTTATTTTTTATTTATTTATTTAAAGAGTTTACATACATACATACATACATTAATCAGTATGTCATGTTACTACTTACTGGCCCCGGGACCGCTAGTTTCTTAGGTAAGGTCATTATAGACAGGAATCCAGGGGGCAAAATTGTATGACAGGTAGGGAGTTCCTATATCGATAAACTCAATTATCGATGCTTTTTCCATATACTAGTGATCGCTCCCAGCATTGTATGTATTGTTCTGGGTAAGTATGAAGTTCACACAGCATATTCAAAAATTGAAAAGTCATTTAGCCACCTGAAATAGATTTATCTGTTTTATCAGCCAAGACGGAGAGATTTAATGCCCGAAATTTGGAACAAATTCTGATCGTTTATTTTAACAATAGTAGATGGGACAATTATGAAGAAAAAAATAATGATGAGTAAAGTTTAAAAAATTGTTTCGAAAAATGAAGAAGAGAATTACGTTGTTATTTTGTTTAATATTTACACTTTCAATAAAAAAACGTTTTTACAGGCAAAACTTGCAGTGATCACTAGTATATAAAACAAGCATCGATAATTGAGTTTATCGATATAGGAACTCCCTACCTGTCATAAAGTTTTGCCCCCTGGATTCCTATGTCTGGCTCATTATCAACTAAGCTAACGAGTCGTCACAATACGTAAGTAACAATCAAGTCGACAAGCATTAACTTGTGCAAGTAAAAAAACTCTTTTATTAGGTTATTGTATATTTAAATGTATATCTTTGACATAGCTTTTTGTGGAAGCACATAAGCTATTTATTAGAGATGGGCCGACTACGGATTTTGCCGACTGACCAGTCGGCCGACTAATCGGTTTTCAATTTGCCGATTAATCGGCCGACTAGTCGGCAATGCCGATCGTAGGATTTTGCTGTTCGGGTGAACTCGGAAACGTTCGTTTCGCTTCGTCCGCCGCGCTTTGTTACCTACCCCTGCCATGTTTCGACCACTTTTGTTTATTTCTGCACGACAAAAAAACAATTAGTACCCTAATTATAGTATTAAAACGAACTACCTAGTGCTTTTTATAACTATGTCGAAAAGAAAATCGCGTGTGTGGTAATTTTTTGACGATATTTCCTATAGGCAATAAAGTGCCGAATTTTCGGCATTTTTTGCCGACTAGTCGCCGACTAATCACCGACTAGAAATGATGCCGAATAGTCGGCTTTCCCGACTAATCGCCGACTAGTCGGCCCATCTCTACTATTTACCAGTATATTTAATAAATTAGAAATGGTACGGCCACGAACTTTAATTGATGAAACACTATAGAACCTTGTCACTTAACGCTGTCATTGTGACAAGGTTCTATGGTGGATTAACATTTAAAGTCCTTGATACCACTGTCACTTAAACGATGAGCAAAATCTCTCCAAAGAGGCAGGGACCCAGACGAACTTAGTTCGAGCGAGTGAAAGGGAAAGTTAATGTCGTCTCGTATTAACATGTGAAGACCAAGAATAAAGAAGAGTGGACGCAGTTGCGTAGTTCTTTAGGTATGATGGTGGGAAAATAGAAAATAATAAAAAGAATTCCAAATAATAAATATTATTAATGCATCTGTTATGTATATGTATATTTATTTACTGAATGCGTGTTGCTTAAACATTTTTGCGACCCACCTAAGTAAGCTTTCATTATGTTAAAGCAACGGTGCGGGTTTTTACAAATTCAAATTCAAAATATTTATTCAGCAAATAGGCCACATGAGGGCTCTTTTACACGTCGGTAATATAGAGTGAATCTACCAGCGCTTCGGACAAGACCATCATTGCGGAGAAGAAGCGCCGCAAGAAACTCCAGCAGAAGGTCACTTTTTCAATCATAAAACATACATCAACAATACTTAAAAGTAAATTACATTAAGTAATAATAAGGCAGTGTGTCCAGAGATAACTCATTCAATATTTTTGATAATATATAATCCCAAGTACGCTTGCCATAGTAGTTTGTACGGGAGCCCTTTGTTTCCCATAATTTTATTGGTCATAAATAATGTAATTGTTGACATAATTTTTGATAGTCATAATTTTTTATATCGCTGAAACTGTAAACTTTTCAGAAGTTCTGAAATATCTAACGTGTAGACAAGGCTAGGTTAGGTTAGGTTTGATTTATAAAAATCCTGAAAAAGTAACAGTTTCTTTAAAAAAACACGTTATGACTTGCGAGGATTATGACTTAAAGCACATTATGACTAAAAATAATTATGTCAGTCAATATAGACCCAGTTTGTACACTTAGTGAGGGTATATCTTGACAGGTACGATAATGTTCCAAGCTGTGTAGGTCTGACATTTAATTTTAAATCGTTTAACTTATAAATTCACTGCTAGCTATAGACATATTAATTTTAGTATAAACACTAATCACTTTGTAATATTTTAAAAGTTCGACATATTTTTTTCCTTATTGTCTTTGGCACGATTTTCTTTAATAAACTCAGCTGTATCCTATAAATATTATCGATATACGTTTTGAAAGTTCTGACGTAACTAATTAAGCTATAATAACTGATTGTCCTAGTAAAAGATATAACATTCTGAGAATATTATAAAGTATTTTGAATTTCAGCAATGTTAATTTCGACAAGATGGACCTTAACTTGTTACAAACATGGTTGATGTGGGGTTTCCAATTAAATGATGGGCAAATTGGCCCATATAACCAATACAAATCTCATGTATACCACGTGAAAGCTAGTTACATAAAGCTTCATTTTCTAATACGGGGACAAACTACAAATATTCACTACACTAGCTGTGCCGCGCAAGCGTTTCGAAACTGGCTATCATGTACAAAAAGATTTATTCCAATCCGACGGGTAGTTCCAGAGATTACCCCGTTTAAACAAACACACACACTTACACGTCAAACTTATAACACCCGTCTTTTTTGCGTCGCTGGTTAAAAAAATATCTTGATTCTCCCAGCCTTCACAGTCTAGTCGTCATAATAACAATTAAAGCAGATAGTGGGCTCAATAAGCCTACATACGTTATAATTCTATTGGTCATTGGGCTGGGTTCCATACATTTTTGCCGATCATTCTTTACTGTCAATAATTATCCAAGGTATGCTCACTAACTGATTCCAGGTCCTCACAATTAAGAAAGATAGAAAAAAGAAAAAAAAAATTGCATATACTATGTATGTGGAGGCATTGATATGTATGCGCTTGTATCCTGATGTCAGTTGTGGTTTTAAGATGCGTGCATTAGTTTGGTATTGGAATAATTAACTACTAGCCTTACATCATGCGCCCACTTACATAACAAGTCGAAATTGCCTTGTATTTGGATATCAGCTTTCTTTATATCTCTGTCAGCCATTAGTAAACAGGTATCGTCAGCAAACTGTTACATTTAGCTCTCCGTGAATGTACAACAAGTACTCAGTTACATTACATTTATTATTTAAATTTTAAACCACCTCGTTTATTAATTACTACTAATCACAAGTACTAAACTCGTGTAAACGAGGCATAGCATGTTTCCCCTATGACCTCATAATTGCGTTATTTCCAAACATATTTTTCTTAACAATAAAAAGAATTCATTATTGTCTAGATTCACGATTAGTTCATCTTCACGTTTTGGTAATAAATACCGAGTTGACTATCTGCGACATTACTCTTTGCCTGCGTCCCTTCCAGTCCGGTCTCGTTGTTGGAGCGCGGAAGACGTACCGTAATATTTCGTATCGTAATATTCGTACCGTAATTGTACCGTAATTGTACCGTAATACAAACGGTAGCGGTAGTATTACTCGGATTTTGTGAAGTGTGTACAGTGTAGTGGTATTACGGTAAGTTTGATGTGATTTTTTAATTGGAAGTGTTTTTTTTTGTAAAACATAGGGGGTGTTTTTTATTTTTATTTAGGTTTTTTATGCTAGGTGGGTTACTAATTTTTATTTTTCTTACGGGTAAAATTAGGGATGAATAATATTGCATTGGTAACGATGAAAATATCGTCAAATTGTATGCCATTGCCATTTAGGCACTAAGTTCACCTTTTATGCTCAAAGAGGTTTGGGTAAAAGTGTTGTCATTTGTAAAATTCATACATTTTCAAGGTGACCGGCCGTTCGTAAAAGTGGTAAATTATGAAAAATAAACATTTTTTTTTTGTAATGTAATACTCTTAAGTGCATCGGAGCCGAGATATTTAAATATTCATACTTGGGCTTACTTTTGTACTAAAAACTGAATAATCAAATCTTTAAAATCTCCGCTCCGATATTATTTAACGCCATAAATAATATATATCTATGTGTATTTAGAGGTCCTCTAAATGACTACGTAAAAATCATACGTGGCCGCTGAAAAAAAAAAAAAATATTCTTCAAACCAATTTACCCAATGCCCTTTGTATTTAATGCAATATTATTATTTTTTGGCTTTAGTTTAGAGTGCACGTTTTTTTTAAATTATATACATAGATGTGTATACGGTAGCAACTGTGACTTACATTATGAATTGTATGTCAATCTTCTTGTTGTTTGATGATGAAAGTTTGCTTCGGTATTGGATCAATAGAACGTTTAAAACACAGCCTAATAGTCAAGTTCAAGATGTCTTACAGTATCTAATTTTTAAAGCTAATATAAAACCTAACTACGACAATTAACACTTAAAATAATTATATTTTCAAATATTTAGAATAGAGCGTTCTTTTTTTATTTTCTCCGTTATAATTGACTAATATTTTACTTAACTATAATGACTGCATAAATAATATAAACATCTTTACAAAACTTAATCACCTTTTGTAAACATGTCAACTACCTATATATATATAAGCTGTTATTTTTTTTGGGTGATAATCATAAATTGACCTAGTCCCAGTGTGTTACCAGCACCCTGGCTTTTTTAAAGGAGGTTAAAATAAAGTATAACGTATATATCTATAACGTAACCATGACATTAATTTAATTAATAAACGAATTTTCAGGCTTTGTTAACTAGCAAATTTATAATTGCCAGCAATGTAAAGCACAGCAATTTGACAAGTGTTAAATGACAGTCGACGGATAGTTTGATTATTATGTCTGCCCCCGTACCACGACATGCCTTGTACTAAGCAACAGCGATACTGATAACGATGAACACGCAGCACATGCACTACATTAAAAATGGACAGTATCTAAGAAAATTAATTGTGAAGTTATTTTAATTATTTTTTAATTGATTATACTTGCTAACAATTGCCAAAGCAACACATTATCGGCAGTTTTAATAAATGCCCGCATGCCGGTAACACGCTGTAGATACTAGCCATAAATAAACATACTTATAAAGAGAAATACATATATTAAATACATAGAAATCATCCAAGACTCGGGAGAAAATACTCGCCCTTATCACACTATTATTATTTGCTCTTGCGGAGAACCGATACCAGGACTGCTAGCTTCGTAGACAGGCTCACTAACAACCAAACTAAAATGTTTATAAAATAGAGCTTGTAAAAAATTATGACATTGACATCTGTCACAATTCTACAGTATACAGCTTGTTAATAGAGTTCGGCTAGCTATCGCTATCACCCTTGCACTCGCAACTGACAGTATTGTCACTCGTGTGTCATAGAAAAACGAAGATTGCCGATCTATGTTAAGAAAAATAATATTAACTTCCGGTTTAACCGTTTCAGAAATTTTTTCGTAATATACTGGTTTTGTTTTACTTTTTTTATTTCAATATTTTATCTAGATTAGTTTTTGATTACGGCTTATTGATTAATAAAAATGAAAATCAGTTTCAAATATATCATTCATTCATAGCCTAGTTGGTAGTGACCCTGCCTTTATAGCTAGCGGTCCTGGGTTCAGATCCCGGTAAAAGCAGAATATTTGTTTTTGAGTTATGGATGTTTTCTATGTACATACATACATACATTAAATCACGCCTGTTTCCTAGAGGGGTAGGCAGAGACCACTTCTTTCCACCTGCTACGAACCTGACAAATCTCTTTCGCTTCTTCCACATTCATACATCGAGTCATGCTAAAATATTATTAATATTATTGTATCATGTTGTTTGTTTTTAATAAATAAATAAAAATAATAATAATAAATAATGCATGCACGTCGGTTTCGGGTACTTAAGATACGGCCCTTTTCCAGTATTTCTCCGATTTGATTCGAAAAAGTACGCCTAGGGCGGCCCCTTCCGACCCTCCCACTCACTTCTATGTATGTTTTCTATGTATTTAAGTATATATTTGTCTATATAAGTATTTATATCGTTGTCTAGTACCCATAGTACAAGCCTACTAGTTTGGGACTAGGACATTTGGTGTGACATTGCCCCGTGATATTTATTTATTTATTTACATAACCTTACAATTGCATGATTTCGTTCATCAAAAACTCTCAAAGGAAGTTTCGATGTTTTTAAAATATTACATTATTATTATTTATTTATTTTAATGGCGTCTACAAGTTATGTAATTTTGCCAATGTCAAGTATATATAAGCAATTGTACGGTGAATCGTCGTTGTCGTCGGCGTCTTCCAGTCCCAGTATTACATGTTGTCACAACACGGTGTAAATTTTCGGGCGTTATGAAAACAAAGTGTTTAATATTATTATTCTTGCTTTATTTTAGTAGACATTTTGTTGTTTATTATTTTAAGAATATATTTAGACTTCACACCTGTTTGGTGTGTGGGAGAAAGTAATGACAGCTGAGCTAAAAATAATACGAATACGTATCCAAAGCAATATGGGTTAACCGACTTGAATAGGGGCTTACTAGGGCATGAATTCCGAAATTTGTACAATATGGCGTCTGGTTGCCGCCATATTGAATTTGGATTACTGTCATATCTTCAGTGACACTCACCAGATTAAAACAAATCGATTGACATAAGAATCATCAAAATCGGACAACGGGTGTAGTTTTTATAGTGACACAAAGGAAGAAACATACATATATAAGCTGTGAAACACATTACCCTCCTCCTTCGGCAGTCGGGTAAAAAAGTGACAACAGAAAACAGCAATAAACAAGTAGTGAGTGTGTCTTCGCGGCAGTGAATCGGACACTGGCTCAGCATAATGCTGAGGTGTTAAACACCTGCAGCGCTGATTTTCAGCCAGCTCCGAGTGTGACAGACGGACGGTACGCTAAACGAATAAAGTGTAATTTAAAAAATAAATAAATATATATGTATAACTATGATCGTCATTTGTCATTAAATTTGCTCTTCTCGGGAATCGAATCCAGGGCCATCAGCTTCGGATTACCGTTCGCTAATTTTAAATATCTGTAAGCTTAAAGGACTTTAGCGGCCTGCACAAGTAAAGTTCGGACCGTGGGAAACGCCACGCGCCATTCCAATCTTCGTTCCGAACCGTACGTGTAAATGCAACTGTAATAGGAAAATAGTAAAAAATTTACGGTTCGGAACGAAGATTGGTATGGCCCGAACTTTACATGTAAAGGCCGCTATTGGCTAAGTTCTTATGAACATTAATCGTAATTTTTTTTGCAAGAGCCGCGTGCGATTTTCTTATAATGGTTTAGAGGACCAAATACACATAAACGTATAAAAATTAATGCGTTAAATAATATCGGAGCGGATTTGACGACGTGCTAGCCTAGTTGGTAGTGACCCTGCCTACGAAGCTAGCGGTCCTGGGTTCAAATCCCGGTAAGGGCAGATATTTGTGTGATGAGCACGAGTATTTGTTCCCGAGTCGTGGATGTTTTCTATGTATTTAAGTATATATTCCTCTATATAAGTATTTATATCGTTGTCTAGTACCCATAGTACAAGCCTAGAGCTTAGTTTGGGACTAGGGCAATCGGTGTGACATTGTCCCTTGATATTTATTTTATTTATTTATTTATTTATACATTAAACATTATTGGTACTGAAAGTACAGTCAAAGACTTTAATTGTTGTTACTATGGAACCCTGTCACAATGACAACGTCAAACCACATGACAGAAATAACGCTTAAATGAATGATTAACGTTATGCGACAGGGTTCCATAGTGGCACAACAATTAAAGTCCTTGACGGTACGTACGCCCAGATATAAATATTCAAATATCTCGGCTCCGATGCACTTAAGACACACATTACATAATAAAATATATTTATTTGAATGGATCTATCATAATTTACTTTTACGAATGGCCGCTCACCTTAAAAATGTATGATTTTTACAAATGAACACTTTTACCCAAACCGGCAAACCCCTTTGCAAACGTCAAACTCTACTCTTGTTACACTAGAATTGAGTTTGACGTTTGTAAGTTTGGGTTTACAGATATAAAAAAAATGTTAAAAAAACAAAAACCCGCCTTCAAAAAGCAAAAAATAACATCTTTAAAATGGTAGGTCAGACCAGCTGAAGTCTGCTTTTGGTTAAAATATTGTAGTACGCCGACTTCAGTTGGTCTGACCTACCATTTTAAAGAAGTTATTTTTTGCTTTTTGAAGGCGGGTTTTTGTTATCTATAAACTTTTTTTGTATTTTATACTTTTTAGTGATCATAATTATGCTGTTATTCTCCTTATTCTCATTTAATAAGAAACTATAGAAAATTTCAATCTCGCCGCAAGCAACGCCGTGGGAAAGTCATAGTCATATATTTAAACCTAAATATGCTTCGTCATAGTCGCTCAACTATCTTAATCGAAATATCTTGTCGCCACCCTTGAAATATATACCGTTTAGGAGTTCCGGTGGCCATCTGTGGTCTTCATCAACAGTTCCGCTTCACCAAATAGTGCTTTTCAAGAGCAAATACACGAGTTACAATGAAAAATACAAAAATCGCTATAGGTGTGCTTATAAATTTTGAAGAGTTCCGTCGATTCCTCATAGACTCCATCATCAGATCTTCATTTTGATAAAAATGGGACCAAACGGGAAGCACAAATCAAAATCGGTTCACCCAGTCGAAAGTTCTGAGGTAACAAACATTAAATAAAATAGACGAATTGAGAACCTTCTCCTTTTTAGGGTTCCGTAGCCAAATGGCAAAAAACGGAACCCTTATAGATTCGTCATGTCTGTCCGTCTGTCCGTCCGTATGTCACAGCCACTTTATTCCGTAACTATAAGAGCTATACTGTGGAAACTTGGTAAGTAGATGTATTCGGTGAACCGCATTAAGATTTTCATACAAAAATAGAAAAAAAACAATAAATTTTTGGGGTTCCCCATACTTAGAACTGAAACTCAAAAATTTTTTTTTCATCAAACTCATACGTGTGGGGTATCTATGGATAGGTATTCAAAAATGATATTGAGGTTTCTATTATAATTTTTTTCTAAACTGAATAGTTTGCGCGAGAGACGCTTCCAAAGTGGAAAAATGTGTGTCCCCCCCCCCGTAACTTCTAAAATAAGGGAATGATAAATGTAAAAATAATATATGATGTACATTACCATGCAAACTTCCACCGAAAATTGGTTTGAACGAGATCTAGTAAGTAGTTTTTTTTTAATACGTCATAAATCGTAAACCGCAATTTACCTTTCACGGAACCCTTCATGGGCGAGTCCGACTCGCACTTGGCCGCTTTTTTTGAAGTCGGTTAAACATTAGAGTGATTTGATCCGATTTGGCTAAAGCCACCTCATTAATAATGAATAATGAACACCCTAAAAGTGTGTCAAGTTAATAAAGGCTATCAAAACGTGGACAATACGATAACACGTCTATCAATATGGTATTGTCGAGTAGAATAAAACCCAATGAATGTATTAGGTTTAAATTACAAGGACATCCTAGTTACATTTAATTGTCACTAATGAGCTTAGTTTGTACGTCTATTACCTACGCCTTGTTACGAAATTGGGTCAAATATGTATATTTTCTATTCGCTTCTGCCCCCGGCTTCGTCCCCGTTGAATAGTTACTTTGGGCTAACGCTAACTTTAACCCGCGACTTTGTTAACGTAGAAGGTTGAAACGTTCTTCATTGGTGCTCCGCTCCTATTGGTCTTAGCGTGATGATATAGCCTATAGCCTTCCTCGATAAACGGGCTATCTAACACTGAAATAATTTTTCAAATCGGACCAGTAGTTCCTAAGATTAGCGCGTTCAAGCAAACAAACAAACAAACTCTTCAGCTTTATAATATTAGTATAGACAGGATAGTTTATAGCGTTTATATAAATAAATATCAGGGGACAATGTCACACCAATTGACCTAGTCCCAAACTAAGCTCTAGGCTTGTACTATGGGTACTAGACAACAACATAATATAAATACTTATATAGAGAAATACATACCTACTTATGTTCATAAAAAACAAAAAAGGCTCGGTAGCAAATACTTGCTCTCATCACAAGAAAAAAAACAGAGGACAATTTCACACCAATTGCCCTAGTCCCAAACTAAGGTCTAGGCTTGTACTATGGGTACTAGACAACGATATAAATACTCATATAGAGAAATATATACTTTAATACATAGAAAACGTCCCTTCGGCCACCTCCGAAACCAAGGTTCGAAAACAGTTTCTAAATAAGAATAATGTTTCTTCTTTCGAAATTTCGATGAAAGAATATTATTTCATCCTCCAAAACTCTCAAATCAAAATCAAAAAGTAGAAGTAATTTACCGGCCATTAACACATAATAAAACGATTTTTAAATAAGTCGTGTAGGTTCGTTCCGATATGTTTATATTTAATTAAAACATTTAAACGAAAAACACTTAGGTAATAGTGCAATGAAAAAATTGCGATAATTTTAAGGCAATCAATGGCCAACCGAAATTTCTTTTTTTTTGTAGCTGTTGGATTGTTAATTTTATTTCATCATCTATATCCATGTAGTTTTTATTATTTTCGGCATTTTTCTCCGCGCTCATCACACAAATATTTGTCCTGACCGGGAATCGAACCTGGCACCGCTCACCCACCCATATTATATCTATTTATTTATTTATTTATTTAGGTTAACAAACAGTAACACAATTTAGGCTTATGATTAAGTCGTATACAGCGCAAACAAGTTATGTTATTGTGCCACCAACACCGTTAACCACAGATTACTAAAGAAAACAAAAGTTATTAGAAGTCGTACTTCTAATTATGATATGGTGGGATATCGTAATTTCTTAAATTTAAACTAAAACTAGTACAGTCGAAGGCACCAACATCCATACATCCATCGCGTCAAATATATGTATTCACGGACCTTATTATAAGCGGCATAAAGATGCGTAGATATTTATGACCTCGACCTTACATACATCACCCGATGAGTTCCCAAAATAGACTTAACACTAGATGTGACATTGCTTCAGTATTTTCATAACTTCTTTTTTAAATTTTCCTTTGCGTGTAGACATTATATCAACTGGCATAAAGTATTTATTGTATGTGTCTACAAGTCGATAAAGTGACCCACATTTATTCTATCAACAGACTTATCATCCTGCCAAATATCTTATCGCACATTATCATTAACATCGATTACGTGTTTAAATTATCAAGAAATGACCTAATGCTTTAAATTTCCAATAAAAGAGAGTTGTCAGGCGACGCCTAAATCCACGTACTTCGATGTAAAAAAAGTTCATACAGATGAGAATGAGCAAAAATGTATGAACGCTGGCCTAAACACGAATAAAAATAAGCACTATATCATCAGATATCCTTTTTAATTCTACAACGATTTTGTGTAGCGGGAAACATCAAATAACTGAGTTTTTTTTAAAATCTGGAACATCGGGACATAGACGACTTTAGCATAATTAGTAATTACTATGAAATACCGCCGTCTTTGCGTTGCGATAACTTATTTCACACAAAGATTTCGAACAACCTGCCATAGTAATAGTTTTACAACTTAGAATTACCTATCCGGTGACATATCGCGTGTCCTGATTGGTCATATCTACAGGCCAATTTGCCCACTCTCCTTTAACTCCGAGCGACAACGTTTGTCACCCCCTAAATTAACTCTGATTCTCACGATTCTTCTGTTTGTTGTAGTTGTTTATGTTTAAGTTTATGTATGTATGTAAACTCTTTATTGCACAAACAGAGAATAAACTAAAAAAAGAAACAGAAACACAAAAGGTATGTACAAAGGCAAACTTATCCCTTTAAGGCATCTCTTTCAGTTAACCTTTGAGCGATTGAGAGAGGAATAAAAACAATATGGCTAAACGTACAACGTAGGTTTATATCTAGGTGTATTCAATAATCGTGAAATTCTGACTTGATTTTTGGTGAAAATGTAGGTAAACTGATTTATTATTGTCATTGAAATACACCGAAGCCGCAAAAGACCTAAAATAACAAATTAGGATTTAGGTCATATCTAATTAGTGTTTTAACATAACGACGAAGCGTTTAGCCTTGTTGGTAGTGACCCTGTCTAGTCTACAAAGCTAGCGGTCCTGGGTTAGATTACCGTAATATGCAAATATTTTAATATTTCTCTATATAAGTATGTTTATCTATATTAAAGCGAAAAAAATTCGTCGGTCTTAGGCAGGATTCGAACCTACATCTCTGGCTCTCCGGGCCGATGCAGGCGCATTACCAATTATGCCAACAAGACCCTACTTAAGATCCACGAAATTACTAATCCCTTGCTTTTCATACTCGGGTTTTTCGCTTTAATATAGTTTAGAGTTTCGTAAGTGTTAAATAAAAATAAAAACTTTAGTATGTTTATCGTTGTCTAATACCTATAGTACAAGCCTAGAGCTTAGTTTGGGACTAGGTCAATTGGTGTGAGAGTTTGTTACTCGATTTCCCAGTAAATTAAAAAAAAAAAACAACGTACGATCTCTCAAATTGACCTAGACCTAATCTAAGCTCTAGGCTTGTACTATGGGTACTAGACAACGATATAAATACTTATATAGAGAAATATATACTTAAATACATAGCAAACATCCATGACTCAGGAACAAATATTCGCGCTCATCACACAAATATTTTCTCTTTCCGGGAATCGAAAGCGCCGTCATTTGTCAAACAATTTTAGTGTTATGGAACCCTTATAGGATCACTCGTGCGTCTGTCCGTCTGTCACAGCCAATTTGCTCCAAAACTACTGGACCGATTGAGTTGAAATTTGGTACACATTATGTAAATTGATGACCCAAACACAGATTTGCTAAATATTTATTTACTTTACACTGCAAAGTAATTAATATTATTTAAAATAAGGGTCATTTTCGGGGGACAAATTAGGAAAAAAAAAAGTTTTGCAAACCTTACTGTGTCATATATCAAATGAAAGGGCTCGTTATGAGGATCTCAAATATATTTCTGTTATTATTGTAAAATAAATAGTTTTGATTTTATTCATGAAAGAAGAAGAAAATTAACCAAATTTAAAAAAAAAAAACAAAATATTGTTCATTGCTTGTAGATTACAGGAAAACCTATAAGAATTCTATAAAAAAAAAATTAAGTATGTACGGAACCCTCTCCACGCGAGTTCAACTCGCACTTGGCCGGTTTTTTATGAATGTAAAGTCTTTGTTTTTTTTTAACATTAAAAAAATGGAACAAATATGCTACCAGAGTTCGAACTCGGTACCTTACGATCACGAAACCCTAAGCCACTGTTTTTTATGGGCTGGGTCACTTACGTGACGAGGAAAGAGAAAGTCATGAGAGTGAGTCAAGCGTTTTTGGAGCGATATCGTGCGTGGAATATTTTGAAGCTTCGATGCTATCCAAAGAAAAAGAGAATATAAGTACGAAAACCATATGCTTATATTACCTTTTGGCTTTGGGTAGCGTGGTAGGCTATCCAAAAGAAAAAGGCGGTATAAGGACGAAGGACTTATGCTCATATGTCCTTTGTTTTTGCGCAGCGGTAGTTTCATGAGTTATGTCGACAATTAAATGAGCTTAGGCGTATGACTAGAATTCGATTTTAGTCTTAGTGCCAACGCGTTTTCAGTCTTGGGATTGCAGTCCTGACATTTCAGTTAGTGGATTTCATATGTAGGGTCGATCTATGTCGATGTAGGGTCGGTCGGGAATATATTTCCTATAATCTACAAGCACTCAAGCCACACAAGCCTCGTGTGGTTGCCGAGTTAGAATAGTGCCACTCCATGTCTTCCCGTGGATGTCGTAAGAGACGACTAAGGGAATAAAGGCTTGTAGTACTGTTAGGCGATGGGCTTGCAACCTGTCACTAATACGCTGGTAAACATCTTAGCCTAATTGTGCAAATTGTGGTTATAGAATTATCAACAAGTTTTTAGAGATGTTGGTAATTCTGTAGCTCTGCCTACCCCACTCTGGGAACGAAGGCGTGAGATTATGTATGTATGTATCTACAAGCAATGAAGCAGAAGCTGAGGTTTTGGAGATCTGGGGGAATGGATTTTTTTTCTCTTTTTTCATGAATAAAATCAAAACTGTTTATTTTACAACAATAACAAAAATATATTTGAGATCCTCATAACGAGCTCTTTCATTTGGTATATGACACAGTAAGGTTTGCAAAACTTTTTTTTTTAATTTCCTAATTTGTCCCCCGAAAATGACCCTTATTTTAAAAGAAAATTTATTTACTTTGCACATCTGTGTCTGGGTCATTAATTTACATTTGTGTACCAAATTTTAACTCAATCGGTCCAGTAGTTTCGGAGAAAATTGGCTGTGACGGATGGACGGACAGACAGACGCACGAGTGATCCTAATAAGGGTTCCGTTTTTTTTTTGTATGAAACCCTAAAGAGTACAGACGGCAGCAAAAGCTTGTCCCAAAATAGATTTTTTTTGACAGAAACTTATTTAACCTACCGCCAAGAAGCATCAGTGTTCGCATTGTTGTGTTCTGATTAGGGCGTTATGTTACTGATATAGAGCCATTCCATTTTAGTCTTGAAATTCGGCAACGCACTTGCAGTCTTAGGATTGCGGTCTTGAGATATTAAATGTCTATGGATTTAAGATGCAGGGTCTGGTTGAATCGCTACTATCATCTTATGCTTTCTCATACCACCAATAAGCAGTGTTCGCGTTGTTGTGTTCTGGTGTGGGAGTAAAATGTCTGGTATAGAGGCATTCCATTTTTGTCCCCGGCTTTGGCAAGGCATTTGCAGTCTTAGTACCAATTTCACCATCGTATTAACAACTTAAGGGGCTACCATGGGCAGATGACTTTCGATCTGATCCTCTAAACTTTTAGTTGTTGTTAAAACCTATTTGCATTAAAACTGCTGTTCTAAACTAGCTGCCATTTAAATTTTTCTTTTATAAGTCACTGATATCGAGATTTATGCTATCAAAGTTTGTAATTTTTACTCTAAAAAAGTAGTTTTTTTGCCTTTATTTCCATATTTTTCACTTTAGAAAAAAAACCTTCGTTGATTTATTAGATATATTAATGAAGAATATTTAGATAGAATAGTTTCCATATCAATTGAAGCCAAGATGAAAAAGTTATATCCAATTTTGTGTTTTTATAGTCATGTTTTTAAAAAATTATAAACAAATAACCATGGATTATTTTGAATTTCTGTTCGTCAAAATCAAAGATGAATATATGGATAATAATATATATATTTTTCAAAAATTCACCTTCAGTTTTGACTAAGTTATAAGAACTTAAACTTCATCAAAAACGTCTGTTATGGGCATGGTAGCCCCTTAACAGACGACTAGAGTTTTAACAGCTGTCAAAATGTATGAACAAACAGTCGATTAACATTGATTAAATTTAAGATCGTATGGTGAAATTGGTACAGTCATGAACTTAAATTTGGGACCCACCTTAGGTCCAAAGTCACTCTGACATTCTACAACAATAAGGTTGAGTCTCCTATAAGTTACAAATGATTTGGCATCTCTAATGACAGTGACGACTTCAAGCCTATTTTTCTTGAAATGGGTCACAAATTAACGATCGCGATAGTACTTAGGATTGCAGTCTTAAGATTTCAAATGTCTCTCAGATTAATTTATTAATTTATTAAGAGTCTATTCTTGTGAACAGATGCAGGGTTTGTTCGCTACAACCATCTTATAAATTAATTTACTGCTAAGAAACAGTGTTTGCGTTATTGTGTTCCGGTGTGGCCGGTTTCTTACAAGATTGTGATTGTTGTTCATAAGCGTCTAGATTTCATACGAGCCTAACAACACGTTAGATAGGTAGTCAATTTGGATTTGTCTCTTTAACTATGTCAAATTGACGTTATAATTCGTATCGTAAGAGACTTCTTAAGAATTGAATTAAAACATCACTTTGACATGGTTCCATAGTGGCCTATAAATCAAATTTGTTCGGCGTACAACTATCAATATAAAGAACCTGCTATTAATTTTAGCTTTACAAGAGACCCGCCCTCGTTGCGCTTAGGTTTATGTGAGTTTTTTGTAACACCTGTACATAATCCAGAATTATACATAAAAACCTTCCTCGTTAATCACTCTATCTATTGACGCAAACCGCATTGAAATCTGTTCAGCAGTTGTTGAGATCATCGCGAACATATAAACAGACGAGGCGGGGACTTCTTTACACAAAGTCGCTTCCCGCCGTCTGTCCCTCTGTATGTACGCCTAGATCTTCCAAACTACGCCCCTGCCTTCGAAGCTAGCGGTTCTGGGTTCAAATCCCGGTAAGGGCAGATATTTGTGTGATGAGCGCGAATATCTGTTCCTGAGTCATGGATGGTTTCTATGTATTTAAGTATATATTACTCTATATAAGTATTTATATCGTTGTCTAGTACCCATAGTTTGGGACGAGGTCAATTCTGCCCTCCTAAATAAAAAGGACGCATGCGTAATTTGTTAGTCAAAGAAAATTAAACCTTAATTATAATGATATAAGGTCACTAATACATGCGTGGTTCTATGAGATATACGCCCTTTTTTCTAAGGAGGGCAGAATTGGTGTGACATTGTCCCCTGATATTTATTTATTTATTTATTTTATTTAGATTTTAATACGGTTTTCATCAACAAATAGAGTGATTTAAGAGGAAGGCTTTTATATATAAAACACTATATTCTGCCCGCGGCTTCGTCCCCGTGGAATAGTTACTTTGGGCTAACGCTAACTTTAACCCGCGACTTTGTTAACGTACAAGGTTGAAACATTCTTCATTGGTGCTCCGCTCCTATTGGTCTTAGCGGAACTGTCATTTTGGTCTTGAATTAGATTTTCGAGTATTCGGCTTCGGCTCCACTTACGCCATCCAAAGGTCCGGAACTCCCATAGTCCCCTGATTTGTAACTTCAAGAACAATATTATAAATAACATGTAAATATCTCAGGCTTTTAAGTAAAATAAATAAAACACATGAACAATCCTCAATGACATACTTAAACTATGTTCTATTTGTATTTAATCTTTCCCGTATTTTTCCCTCTTGTATGCAAACGTCACTTATGGGCAAAATACATTTTCCGCTGTGACTTTAGTTCTTTACAAATATTTGTTAACAAACATCCGGTATTGCATAAGAGAATATACATATTATAAAACAACAAGCGACTCGCCCTCGCTTCGCTTCGTTTTATGTGAGTTTTAGCAACACCACATAATCCAGAATATACTAATATTATAAAGAAAGACTGAAGAGTTTGTTTGCTTGAACGCGCTAATCTCAGGAACTACTGGTCCGATTTGAAAAATTATTTCAGTGTTAGATAGCCCGTTTATCGAGGAAGGCTATAGGCTATATATCATCACGCTAAGACCAATAGGAGCGGAGCACCAATGAAGAATGTTTCAACCTTCTACGTTAACAAAGTCGCGGGTTAAAGTTAGCGTTAGCCCAAAGTAACTATTCCACGGGGAAGAAGCTAGTAATTTTATAAACCTTTAATTTGCCTACGATATGGTGAAAGAATCATCAAAATCAGCTAACAAATTCAGAAGGAGTAACACAATTCTAGAAAATATTGGAGATAACTTAGTAACACGTAGAACACTTGTTTTTTGTTGACATTTATTTCATTACCCTGACAAATGAAGTATACTGCCCTCCTTAGAAAAAAGGGGCGCAAGTCTCATAGAACCGCCTATGTATAAGTGACCTTATTTCTCAACATAGAAGGTTAAATTTGCTTTAACTATCAATTTGCTTTTGTGTCCTTTTTATTTATAAGGGCAGTCTAATCGACATATACATCCGTAACGGACTGAGCGCTCAGAAAATTACTTTTATGTTCTATTCTATGGTAACTTCCGTAAACATACTTTGAGAATGGTTAAACGTCATTTGTTTTCATTATTGCTTGTGTCGCTTCGTATTTATAAACATAGCTGTATTCTACTTCGTTTTGCACGTATTGATCTCGTATTGTTTTAACTCAGTCGCCATTTTGGCCTCTTTATTTTATTTTATACTAGTGACCTGCCCCCGCTTCGCTTCGGTTTATGCCAGTTTTCTGTAATACCATACCACTACATCATGCATGGTATCTTATCCATTAACCCACCGCCAAGCAGTAGTGTTCGTTCGCATTGCTGTGTTCCGGTGTGGGGATAAGACAACCGGTGAAATTACTAGCATAGAGGCATTCCATCTTACTCCTCAGGATTGCAGTTTTGAGATTGCAGTCTTGAGATTTCAAATGTCTATGGGTCTCAGATCCCACTTACCATCAGGTGGCCTGAGTACTCGCGTGCCTTCTCCTTGCCATAAAAAAAAACATAATCCAAAACTTATTATACGTAAAAACCTTCCTCGTGAATCATTCCATCTATTATAAAAACCCCATCAAATTCCGTTGCGTAGTGACGATAAAACATTGCAGCCGCCAGTCGTGGAAAATTTTAGTACAACACGGTTCCTCCATGGAATCCCTAATCGTCATATGTCCTAATCAAGGATTGGAAAAACGACCGTCATTTTGAAAACATAACCCTGTTCCGTATAGCAGAGACTTCCTTGATATTAATTAAAAATATTATTAGGTATTTTATAGATTTATTATACAGTAATTTATATGTACTTAGCGACAATTTTATTAATGAATGACACCGAAATGTTAATTAGAAAACACAAACACACATACAAACAGTAAACCAATGTCAACGATTGCCCCAATGTCCTCCGTAAACTGTGAACAAACTTTTTCGACTCATAAATAGGTCCTAAATTCACGTCGTAATAAGAGGCGAAAATTAAAAAAAAATGACATTCTTTTTGATTGGCGAAAGTGTTTTTTTCCCATAACCATTATGGTTTTATTCATTCATACTATTGTTGCTAAATACATATAAATAATGGTATAATAAATGTAAAATACCTAATAATATTTTTAATTAACATCAGAAGGAAGCCTCTCCTGTACGGAACAGGGTTATGTTTTCAAAATGACGGGCGTTTTTCCGATCCTTGGTCCTAATGCATCGTTTGTACGAATTTTCATTTATCCTAAAGCCTTTTCCGGCTGAATTTTAAAACATTTTAGTGTTGTTTATAATACAACCCCTAACCTAACCGCAGGTATTTTGGAGAACTTAAAAACTTGTCTCAATCAGCTGAAAATTAATTTAGGACAAATGATAATTCAGACAAACGACGCATTAGGAACGTTATTAGGGATTCCGAGGGACACCCATAATACACCTTTGTATATTACTTTAATAATAATATTGTAGTATATTTTTGTGCAATAAAGAGTTTACATACATACATACATACAATAAAAATCACTACAGAGTATAAAACAAAGTCGCTTCCCGCTGTCTGTCTGTCCCTGTGTATGCTTAGATCTTTAAAACTACGCAACGGATTTTGATGCGGTTTTTTTAATAGATAGAGTGATTCAAGAGGAAGGGTTTTATGTATAATACGTTTTGGATTATGTACGGGTATTACAAAAATCTGGCATAAACCGAAGCGAAGCGAGGGCGGGTCACTAGTATTCTTATAATTTACATTTAAAAGTTATCTAGGTACGGTCACGGACGTTAGTTTGTGACCAATTTCAAGAAAAATATGCTTGAAGTCGTCAATGTCATTAGAGATGCCAAGTCATTTGTAACTTTTAGGAAACTCAACCTTATTGTTGTAGAATGTCAGATTGACTGTGGACCTAAGGTGGGTACCAAATTAAATTCCTTGACTTTACAACTGAAAAATAAAAAATAAAAACAAACGAACGAACGTACAAACTCACTTCAGGGTGAAGACACATTTATCAGCACCGATTCGCATTTTGTCTATAGAAAATGGCTGTTTTGTATGAAGATGCGTACGCATGCGAAAGGAGAATTGATGCGTACGCATCATCATACAAAACGGCCATTTTCTATAGACAAAATGCGAATCGGTGCTGATAGATGTGTCTTCACCCTAAAACTACACTAATCTAACAAACCGTTACCAGTGGGCATTGTTCCCAAAATGCTGGCAGCACGTTGAATGGCAATGCCTAATCTTTGGGCCAAATACAGGCCAGCATTTTGGTCACGAGTTGCGTCGACCAGGCGATTGGAATAGTACATTGTTGTAGAGGTTAAAAAGGAAGCGTAGCGAAGGCCCTCGAAAGTACGAGTCCATCTATTGCACTTTCGGCCGAGGCTTAACACTGCTTTTCACGAGTATTGCGAGAAAATAAAAATCAATTCTTATAATAAATTTATCTACACTCATATCATAGGTCCTCTATTATGCGTTCAAACGTCGTAGGCAATGACCAGCATTACCTGTGGTAGTAGCAGCGATGACAGCTGTTAATTTTGGAAGGTGTTCCAAATTTGGATCTCATTACCTTACAATATTCGTTAACGTAATTTCGAAATTACGTTACAGCTGTCATCGCTGTCATCTACTACCACAGGTAATGTAATGCTGGTCATTTGCCTTTCGGCTTCGGAACCCATCTTAGAGTACTTATAATATGTGTGTAGATAAAGTGTTGTACGAGACTCTGCGTAATTAGTATTACAACACTCGTGTGATCTATTATGAAACTCGCCTTGCGGCTCGTTTCATAAACCACACTCATATTGTAATGCCTGTCATTACGCAACCGTCACGTAAACTACTATTGCAACACACTAAAAATTTTACGCTCTCCCGCCATTTTTTTTAACGATACCGTTCTTAGTGGCCAGTCGTTCAAAGGCGTTTTTTAAACTGACGAAACCGACCGTGCTAGACTATATTTCAGATAATTAAAAATGGCTGTATGGAATCTGATTCCTTTGCCTATCCGTGAAGGGATGAATATTATTAAAAAATTAAACGACTTCTCATTGGCCAATTTAATTTCATATGCAGCACAAGTCGTGTTATGATTGGTCGAATCAGTGATCAGCGGACCGATGTTATTGGTCGACTTAATCAATGGAACAGACCAACAATGCTAAGATTGTTGTCCAGTTTAAATTCATAGAAGCCTGCTCATTCAATGTACAACTATTGATTGTTTTGGGGACCAAGAACAGACAATCTTTCGCCACATTTCCGAGCAGTGGCGTGAACAGATCTTTAAAATACGGTGTGCTCCTAGGGTGTTATTCTCTTAAAAACGGCGTTCGGTCGGTCGAACGCGCCACCCCGGCAAGTTTAAGTAGTCCCGTCAGCGCGTGCATTCTGATTAAGCAGGGGCTTCTGTCGATAAGTTCGAACGTATAAGGCTGCCTAATTGAGAGTGTACGCGCTGAAATGTGTTTTTTGCGCTCTAACGGGACTACTTAAACTTGCCGGTGTGGCGCGTTCACTCGTTCGACCGACTGAGCGCCGTTTTTAAGAGAATAACATCCCTGAGGGCCCTGCCAAGATGCATTGCGCTGAGTAGCGTTTCTATTCGTTTCGTTTTTAAACCAATCGCGTCACTGGTAGATCACGAGACTTTTCGTATCACGTCATCTTTCAGTGACGCGATTGGTTAAAAACGAATCGAATAGAAACGCTAGTTAGCGTAGTGCATCTTGGCCCTACCTCTGGTCCCCACGGTCCTAAAGTTTCGGCCCCAAAAGGCTTGAATATGTAACTTCTATCAAGTTGACTGTATTTGTGCCTTTGTAGGGTCTCCGCTGATTCTTTATTGAACAACACATACAATATCAGTATGGAAAGTAAAAAAAAGCTACAAAGTGAGTCAACAGGCGGTCTTATAGGTAAACAGCGATCTCTTCCAGACAACCTTACAAAGAAGAAGGAGAAGCTATAACATAGTATTCTGCCGTTCTAAATAAAAAGGACGTATGTGCAATTTGATAGTCAAAGCAAATTTACCCTACCAATAAGGTCACAAATAAATACGCAGTACTATGAGACATACGCCCTTTTTTCCAAGGATCTTTATATAGTGCAATAGGTCTTAGAACGTGCGTCGGGTTTATTCTTGTCTCACTCGCTCTCACACGGTCTTATTAAGATCAAGGGAGAGAGAAGTACAAACCCGAATCACCTAAGTGCTCACAGACTACTTTTAAATCTGATCTACAGATTTGAACCTGTGCCCCTGACTTAGTCAAACAGCGTAACCAATGAGCGTAACAGACATCATCGTAATCTAAACTAGTCTTAAGTAATATTATGATAAGATTTAGTTTTGTTTGTCAACTTTCGTCAAACAGAGAGTACCGTTAGAAATTGGTCTCGACTGAGTCACAGTCTATTGTTGACAGCGCGTTCACTCGCATATTTATAAGCCACCCGCCCTCGCTTCGCTTCGGTTTATGTGTTTTCTGTTACACCCATGCATAATCCAGAATTTAATAATACAGACTTAGCCAAAGGTGTTAACTCCCCACGTTTTCCTTTGTAACTTATGAATAAGATATATATTATATAATAGAATAATAAATTTCCTTTGTAAATTATTTTTCATTTTAAAAAATATACAAAGACGTAGGAAGGTAAAATATAAAATAGTGTTTTAACGTGCAAATCATTATTAGATATCGTTTCGAAGTAGCTATTTGCGTTTGAAAACTGGAGCTAGAAAAAATTCAAATTTAGACTAGTCAAAATGGACCTTATTGAGTAGAAAATAAAGTTCATAACAAAATGCGTTTTTTCTTTTGCGTTTTCCAACCATATTATCTTAAATACGGAACCCTCGGTGCGCGAGTCCGACTCGCACTTGACGGTATTTTATGTATGAAAGCTAGGCCTACGTGATGTATGATTCAAACGTGCTCAAACTACTGTACTGTCTGTATGGCACTGCGCCTTGTACCGGTTGTGTTACTTTCTCCATTTCGATGCTTTCCATACAACTAGGCCAAGGATGGCCACTGCACTTCAACTTCACTTCCATGCAACTTGCATCTAGAGATGGGCATTATTCGAATAATTATTTATTCGAATTATCATTCGAATAAAACATAATTCGTAATATTTTTAGTCGCGAATAATTTATTCGAATAATTTATTTACGAATGATTTATTCGCGAATAATTTATCCACGAATGAATCATTCGACTACTTTTCGAATAACGAATAATTTATTAATTTATTAGAGAAAAATGGAGCAGGTATAATAAGTAGTACATAATAATAATTCGACGAATAATTTATTCGAATAAGAATAATTATTCGAGAATTTCATTCGTTATTCGCGAATAATTTGGCTATTCTTATTCGTTATTCGTCATTCGAATAAATTTTGCCCATCTCTGCTTGCATCCTCATACACGGATATAGATTAACAGGCTGTATATGAGATAAGCTAAGCTAAGCTAAGCTCGATTTCTTTAATAGCTTGTTATCCTATACAGGGTGTTCCAAATTTCAACGTTAAGCCGCCTAGGGCTGATAGGGCAGCTAAAAAGCTATCGATTTAACCCCTATGTATGTTCAGCGATTTTTACTAGTTTCGGAGATATTGATAATTTTCGACTGAATTTTTGTAATTTTCCCTTATGTCCATGTCACGAAAAATTATTAATGTCATGTTTTGTTTTATAAGTTTTTCAGTGGTATCTGGTATCTCACATAATTAGAATCATTACAAATCAGCGAAGTTTTTAAATCTATTTGCCCGTTTTTTTTATCAACTGTCTTAGTAATCGCATAAAGTTTTTTTTTCCATACATAGTACAAAACAAACACTGGGAAACTAACTTTATGTTATTACTTAAAAAGTTGATTAAAAAAACGGACAAATAGGTTTTAAAACTTCGCTGATTCGCAATGATTCTAATTATATAAGATACCACTGAAAAACTTATGAAATAAAACATGAAATTAATGATTTTTCGTGACATGGACATAAGGGAAAATTACAAAAATTCAGACAAAAATTATCAATATCTCCGAAACTAGTAAAAATCGCTGAACATACATAGGGGTTAAATCGATAGCTTTTTGCTGCTCTATCAGCCCTCATCCCTAGCACCCTGTATAAGTTTAACGTTTGTATGGCTCCAAAACGGATAGTTCGATTTGGTCGCGTTTTTTTTTTTAAAAGAAAGCTAGTTTGATTGGCATCCTTTTTGGCTAAGTTTTATAAAAATCGGTTTAGTGGTTCAAGAGATATACGCTCTGAAAGGCGTCGCGAAGATAAGATAACTACTTAGCGTAATCTTTAGAACTGTGTCATACGATTACTATTCCATTTGATCAGGGTTCGACTCGATAAAACCTTATTGCTTTTAACATGTTCTGCCCTCCTTGGAAAAAGGGCGTATGTCTCATAGAATCGCGTATGTATTAGTGACCTTATTTCTTAAGACAGGAGGTAAAATTAACTTTGACTATCAAATTGCGTATGCGTCCTTTTTATTTAGCAGGGCAGTGTTATCGTGTCAATGTTTGCAGCTCTTATTTACTTAAACTCCTAAAAAAAAAGGACGCATTTGCAATTTCATAGTCAAAGTAAATGTAACCCTCCGTCTTAAGAAATAAGGTCACTAATACATACGACGTTCTGTGAGACATACGCCCTGTTTTCTAAGGAGGGCAGAATGGCGGCCGAATTAAAAACAAGGCCCTCATGTTTTATCCCGGCCACCAAATACCTAAGAGGTATACCAGACATAGAAGTTTTTGTGGCAAAAACGTCTAATTGACGATTTTGCCACAAAAACGTAGTAGGGACTTCCTTCCGATATTAAAGGGCATCGGGTAAATTGGTTTGAAGAATATTGTCTTTGTTTTTCAGCGGCCACAGATGATTTTTACGTAGTTATTAAGAGGACCTCTAAATACACATAGATATATATAATTTATGGCGTTAAATAATATCGGAGCGGAGATTTTAAAGATTTAAGTATTCAGTTTTTAGTACAAAAGTACGCCCAAGTATAAATATTTAAATATGTCTGCTCCGATGCACTTGAGAGTATTACATTACAGTAATACTCTTAGGCTAAGGCCGCACATATAGGAGGCTTGCTTAGCGCCTAGAGCCTAGCGTGAAACAAATGTACTAGAATCTTTGCAACCGGCCGCACTGCGCGCTTGGCGCCTCGCTAGGCGACTACGAACAAAAGTAACACGCTAGGCTCTAGGCGCTAAGCAAGCCTATCTGTGCGGCCTTAGCCTTAAGAACAGAAGAGAGTTAAAACTGCTTTGGTTATTAAATTTGGGATATTACTCATTAGCTTAGTACCTACGGCGGATTTGAGTCGCTTAATTTCAAACTCGGATATCTCCTTGAAATTAGGTATACGAATTTAAATCTTAATTTGTTTGAAAAAGACGCAAATTCCGTTGTTCTTTTGCATGGATTTATGCGAGTTTCAAGTTAAGCGACTCATTTGAAGTCTATTAGTGATAGGACCTTGTGCAGGGTCCGTCCGACGCTACCAACATCTTATCCATTAACCCACCGCCAGCAGCATTCGCGTTGTCCCCCGGTGTGGGGATAACACAACCGGGGACATTACTAGCGTGGAGGCGTTCCATCTTAGTGCTCTGAGGGCCCTGCAAAGATGCACTACGCTAACTAACGTTTCTATTCGATTCGTTTTTAATCCAATCGCGTCACTGGGAGATGACGTGATACGAAAAGTCACGTGGTCTACAGTGACGCGATTGGTTTAAAAACGAATCGAATAGAAACGTTAGTTAGCGTAGTGCATCTTTGCAGGGCTCTCAGGGTTGGCGATGCATTTGAAGCCTTATTATTGCAGTCTTGGGATTGTAGTTTTAAGATTGTAAATGTGTACGGGTCTCAGATCCCACTTACCATTTCACCGACTTGACAATGTAAGAGACAGGTGACAATTCGGTATACATTGCAAAGTTAACACGGTGATACATCACTGGGTTTCATATAAACTACGCCACGTACTCTGAAATGTCACTTATCACCTGTCATTGTCGAGATAGTGAAATAGGGGGCAGGTAACCAGTGTGACCGTATCGCCTTCTCCATAAAAACAAAAACTTCTTTAGGAAGTCCAGTGAAAAATTTCGCGATGATTTTTTCTTGTGTATTTGACTATAGAATTATCATTATGTAAACTTGTCGCCGCGCCTGTCTACCCTGCTTAGACAAATAACGGTATTTCGAACAAAACTCCCGTAGCAAGTGCAACCTTATTACTAAGGAAAGAGGGTTGTATATGCTTTGGCTATCGAGTTTGAGATATCGCCTTTTGGCTTACGCAGTGTTGGCATTTAAATATTGATAAGATAGGAATTTACGGAAAGTAAGTATTACATGACATTTCCGATTTTATCTTAATCTAATCATCCATTTTTTTATGACACGGAAAAGGCAAGCTCACAGGCCACCTGATGGTAACTGGGATCTGTGACCCATAGACATTTGCAATCTCAAGACTATAATCTTAAGACTCCAATCCTAACCCACATAGACCTTTAGACATTAGAATTCTCATGATTACAATCTCAAGACGGCAATCCTAAGACACTAGAGCACTAAAATCGAACGCCTCTACGCTAGTAATGTCCCCGGTTGTGTTATCCCCACACCGGACCACAATGCGAAAGCTGCGTGGTGGTAGGATAAAGTACCTATAAGATGGTGATAGCGCGGGCGGACCATGCACAAGGCCCTTACCACCAGCACTACTATAAAGCTGGGCATTCACTGACGCGCCATTTGTCTCGGCGAAAGATGGAGTGTATTCAACTGGATTTTTGGATTCACGGGCGCGCCACGCAACGCCTTAACGGTGCGACATCACTGAGTAGACCAGTGTTTTTCAAACTTTTTGGCGTCACGGCCCTTAATGACCATCAAAATTCCTTCGCGACCCCCCAAAACCCAATTTGTTCGATTAACCTTAGAACCTAACTCTTATTTAACAGATTTGTAACGCACCCTTCTATCATTCAATCAGTCATGCGTTTTGGAACGCAACCTATATTTATCACAAGTATTCAGAAGGTACTTATTGTTTCGCAACCTACCCCTACCCCCTTAAATATTAAAAGGCAGCCAGTTTCTTTTAAGCTATATTTCGCGACGAAATGGAAAAGTTTCTAAAAAGATCATCGATGCCTTCAACGTTAGGATTAACATCTGGAAATGAGTCTAAAAAGAAGAAAAATAGAAAATATGACGAAAACTATTTAAAATACGGTTTTTCTTTTACGGACGACAAACCACAATATGTTATTTGTTGTGAAGTGTTATCTCGTGATAGTTTGAAGCCATCCAAACTACTGCGGTATCTTACCAATAAGCACGAACATTTTCATTCAACCAAAAAACATTCCATCTAGTCACAAGACTTTCTCGGAGCTGAGCCTCGCGACCCTCCTGGATAGGTCTTGCGACCCCCCGGGGGGTCGCGACCCACACTTTGAAAAACACTGGTGTAGACTGATTAGAAAATGGCAGCCAGAGAAGGCATTCACGACGACGCCATTTGGCTTGGCGCGGAGGCGTGGCGTGTTCCAACGTTGAATTTCGATATTCACGATAGTTCCAGTCGGATTGCGCGTTGGCGCGTCGCGGTGGCTTTCCGTCCATTTGGAAATCCAACGGACCGCGCCAAGTACTTTTAAACTCTGCATTTTTGACATTCACGGATCGATTTTGGCGCGGCGCTGATCTATTCGGTTTGTTGGAACGGTCGTGAATGCCCAGCTTAAAACAGAGTGTATTGGGTTGTTCTTCAACCGAAAATGTTTTTTTTTTAGGGAATGGTGATAAGCATCCATCAACCCACTGTTCATCATTCATCTGATCCATTAACCCACCGCCAGCAGCATTCGCGTTGTGTACCGGTGTGGGGATAACACAACCGGGGACATTAGTAGCGTAGAGGCGTTCCATCTTAGTGCTCAGGGTTGGCAACGCATTTGAAGTCTTAGGATTGCGGTCTTAAGATTGTAAGCCTCGAGAATGATGTCTATGGATCGCAGTTTCTACTTACCCTATTTCACCACACTGACAATGACAGGTGACAGGTGACATTTCAGTGTACATGGCGCAGCTTATGTGAAACCCAGTGATGTATCAGCGTGTTAACTTTGCAATGTATACCTTGTTGTCACCTGTCACGTGTCATTGTCAAGAGGGTGAAATAGGGGCCAGGCGGCCTGTGTGCTCGTTCGTCATTTCCATGCCATATTATAAAAATAAACTAATTTACATGTTTATTTATAAACATCCTCGTAATATTTTTATTGTTTTTTGTATCTCTTTCACAACAATGCTTATTTACAAAGAAAGCGTGAGATAGAAACATACAAATAAACAATGACGCGGCCTTGCATTATTCAAATAGCATTAGCATACGTTGTTTTAAACTATATCTAGGTTGCTTCGTTTCACATAATCGTCGTTTCATATAATGATTGATTGTTATAAAAATTGGTTCGCATAAAGTTCAACTAACAAGCTATAAACGATTAAGCTAATTATGATATGGATAAATAGCTGTTTACTTAAAGGACTACTTGAACGTATAATATAAGTTTTAGTTTATTATAAAGTAGGGAACTAACAAACTTTCAGGTCTAAAGTTATATTTTAGACTGGCGACCCATCCTAGCTTCGGTATGGCAATATTTTTTAATATATTTTTGTTTTGAAGCATTCAAGATATAGATTTTAAACATACACGATTATATTTTAATTTCTGACATTTTCTTTGAAATCCGTTGAGTCTATTCGGAGCCTATTCGAGATAAATATTCAGACGGACAAAAAAAAAGTCACATATGAATACGCATCGTATCAAAAGTAATTTTCTCTTAAATATAGGCATTTATTTTGAACTCGCTAACCTCCCGAGTCCCCAGGTAATCGCTTGAGGACATAATACCAAACATAAAAGGCACCCTATTGTTACATTCAACAAGGTTGCAATTACAATGTTACTTAAATAGGTATTGGGTCTTACGAGGAGACACTTTAATATTATTTATTGGTATATTTATGTACTGTCAGTACCAAGGAGATCTAAAATAGAACTGTGTCACAGTGACGTTATAATTCAAGTCGTAAGAAGTGTGAAAGAAACTGTTTTATAACGTCACTGTGACACAGTTCTATGTGGTGAGTCATGGTTCCATTACATATATAGATTTTGGTGGAAGTTGTCCATTTCATATAATAGGTGCTTATTAATTTTATAAATAGCTTGTTCATAAAACAATCCTTAATAAACTAGTATAATAAGTATCTATTTTACCTATTTTGGGGCTTAATAATATATTTAGAGCTTCAAATATTTGAAAACTACTAATATAGACATGGGAAGTTTGTTTCTCGTCAGTACGGAATCCTCAGCGCGCGAGTACGACTCACACTTGCCTGATTTTTATTATATTTGGTCTAATTCCCGCGTCCACTGTACCGGATGAATACACGTACTGTAAAACGGGGTAAATAGATAGAGATAAATTAAGGGGTAAAGATGTAGTGAAATATCCTTTCACATCGTATGTTCTCGGAAATGTTCGTATTTATCATGCTACTTCAGTCTGACTCAGTACCAACGTCAAAGTCAAGACAACGTGGGGGAACGTCGCATCGCGAGAGTGATAATCGATATAGAGTAGTTAATACCAGAGTATTTTTTGTTAATGAATAGTAAGTTTGTTTTCAGTTCTTTTTAATAGTCATGCCAAAGCATTAGGACCTGGGAAACGTTTAAATCGACAAGCCTGTGATATTATTTTCAATATTTATTTATATTTTTTCTTGTTTACCTACACCTATTCTCTATATAATTTGATCGTGATGGTTTTAACATCTCGGTGTGATATACTTCAAACTCGCGGTTTGACATTTGACACTGATAACTAAAGTACTCTATTTATTTAATACAAACATGTCACTTAATAATTCAATAATTCATAGACACGTCGGCATCATTCGGAAGTAGACGTGAGTTCCGAGTTTTCACGATGTGAAAGGATTATTCACTAGATCTGTAAGTAGGGACACGGTTCTTCTATGGAATCTCTAATCGTCATTTGTCCTAATGCATCGTTTGTCCGAATTTTCATTTATCCTAAAGCCGTTTCCGCTTAAATTTTAAAACTTTTTAGTATTGTTATAATACAACCCTAACCTCACCGAACCGAAGATATAATTGGACAACTTAAAAAGTTGCCTGACTCATCTGAAAACCAGTTTAGGGCAAATGAAAATTCGGGCAAACGATGTGTTAGGACAAACGTTGTTAGGGATTGTGAGGGACACAACCTAAAATGACGCATATGTTACTAATTATAAGACTGAAATTATTTCCAATATATTTAACGTTATTGCCCATGTAATAATTGTTCTTATTTGTTACAAGTTAGTTATGACTTATTTTAGGTTGTGTCCCTACTTACCCCTTTATTCCAATTTACCCCGTTTAACGGTATATTTGTATTATCTGCCCTACGAAGCTAATAAGCATTATCCCAAATTTAATAACCAAAGCAGTTTTAATTCTCTTCTGTTAGTAATAAGGTTGATATTGCTACAGGAGTTTTATCTGAGATACTACGTATTGGATTAGCAGGGCAGATATGTAATCCAAGGCGTCAGTAATGCGATTTGCCGTCACGCAAGCCGCATAGCAACTTCTAATAATACCATAAGACATTTTAACTTGTTACTATGACATTTCTTTATTCTAGGCGTTAAAACCATATCGTCTTTGACCAGGGCCGTCTTAAACTATGCTGGGGCCCTTGGGGCTCTTTTCATAATAGATCACACGAGTGTTGTAATGCCAATAACGCAGAGTCTCGTACAATACTTTATCTACACACATATTATAAGTACGCTAAGATCGGGTCAGAAGCCGAATTGCAAATGACCAGCATTACCTGTGGTAGTAGGTGCCAGCGATGACAGCTGTAACGTAATTTCATTACGTTATCGAATACTGTAATGTAATGAGATCCAAATTTGGAACATCTACCAAAATTAACAGCTGTCATCGCTGTCACATACTACCACAGGTAATGCTGGTCATTGCCTAGTTTTGAACGCATAATAGAGGACTTATGTGTAGATAAACGTTGTTATGAAACACTTTGTATAGCTTTGAAATGTCAAATATATTCTTGATCAATATCGTAATAGGTTTATTGCTATGTTTATATAACAAATGATAACACGACGATTCCGAGACCGCAATGCATCGGAACAATGACTACGGCTTTACTCGATTCCGAAAACTCGCTTTATTGTGGGAACCGCGCGTTGCTCAAAGCCTGGCATTTGTACAACAATAAAAAAAACTGATAAAAAAAAATCTGAAAAAATATTTGATATTTTCTTTACATTCATTTTGGGACACCCAGGGCCTCTAGGCAGTAAAATTCAAATCGTATTCGACCTGGACGCCGTGTCAAGATGCTCTACGCTAACTAGCGTTTCTATTCGTTTCGTTTTTATTAAACCAATCAGGTAGATGACGTGATACGAAGTCACGTGATCTACCAGTGACGTGATTGGTTTAAAAATGAAACGAATAGAAACGATAGCGTAATGCATCTTGGCAGGGCCTCCGGTTATGGTAATGAATAAATAAAAATAATAAAGAAAGAGAAATGATAATGGCGGTTCCCCTCCATGAAACTTTTTTTTAATACATGTTTATTTGCTTTGTATCGAAAAAACCTAGAATATAATACCTCCTATGCGGCGTTACGGCACTCTCAGTGCGCGAGTCCGACTCGGACTTGACCGGTAACTCAATCTTTAAGGATACAATCGGGTTTTTAAATAGAGGAAATAAACCCCCCTCTCATTACTATGATTAAATTGATTAATAGTAGTTTACGTCACGGTTGCGTAATGCTAATTACGTAGAGTCACGTACAATACTTTATCTACACACATATTATAAGTACTCTAAGATGGGTTCAGAAGCCGAAAGGCAAATGACCAACATTACCTTACCTGTGGTAGTAAGTGACAGCGATGGCAGCTGTAACGTAATTTTGAAATTACGGCATCGAATATTGTAAGGTAATGAGATCCAAATTTGGAACATCTTCCAAAATTAACAGCTGTCATCGCTGTCACCTACTACCACAGGTAATGCTGATCATTGCCTACGGGTTTTGAACGCATAATAGAGGACTTATGATATGTGTATAGATAAAATAATATAGCCTATGTCACTCCCACAATCAAGACGAATCTAAAGACACCTCATATGTTAAAAACCCTAATCGTTATTTGTCCTAATGCATCGTTTTTCGAATTTTCGTTTGTCCTAAAGCCATTTCCACCTGATTTTTGTTTTTTTAGCGTTGTTTTACTTTTAACACAACCGTAACCTAAAGACACAGAAGAAAGATTAAAGGCATAGAAACCGTACTAAATAAGCAGAAAATACATCATGGTTCACTTCTTTTTACGGTTTTCATAGTGAGTTGGAAAGAGATGAATCTATAGCTGTTCTTTCGTTATTTGGTACATCTTCACAAGTAAGGCGTGATTTGGACCTATAAGCACCTATAGTATTTCGACCTATAGACAAGGAAAGACGAATCCTTCCTATAGGAAGGACAAAGAAGTCCCTGTGTAAAACCTTGTGACAATGACAGTTAAAGAAGAAAACACAGCCTACTTTTTGTTTCATTTTTTCTCACGTAATACGTAATCTAAAAAGTCGTCAGATATCTTTCTCTACTTTTTTTTTTGGTAGTCGCCTGAAGGGCCAAAGACAAAAGTCCTTCCCTTCACGTCTGCCCTTTTTTCTTAAAGTAATTAAAGCAAAAAGCAAACAAAAGCAAAGACTTTTGTCTTTGGCCCTTCAGGCGATTACCAAAAAAAAAATATCTAAAAATTAGAGAAAGATGGCTGACGCAAAGTACGTCTTATAGTCCGGTTTCAATGCTATATGTTCTTATTCTGTGTATTTTTGGAAAACCTAAAAAGCTATCTGACTCAACTGAAAACCAGTTATGTCAATAATTCGGATAAACGATGTTAGGACAAACGCTATTTTATTATAGAATAAGAGGGACAGCTGTCAAAACCCAATGAGGTTTAATAGTACATTATTGCCTAGGCATGGAAGTAGGCAATTGCGGGCCGAGTATTGTTTTAAACGGACGAGCTTGCGAGTCCGTTTAAAAATACGAAGCCCGCAATTGCTGTTCCTGCCGAGGCAAATATAGTGCTTTTCTCAAAAATCACAAGTTTTTTTTTGTGTTGGAGTAAAATCTTCATCGCTTGAACTCATTTTTTTAATTGCATACAAACAAACTTCATGTGAAAAAACTATCACTCTTTACCGCCTTTTTGTTTATGACAAGGAGAATCGCAAGCTTTGTTTTTTTTTAAAAACATAAGCTATTCCAGGCACAAATAAAAAAGTTATGTTTCGAGTAAAATTTGGATGTATAAGACTTGTGCCCTCATTTTATTATTGCCCATTTTACTTTTTAAAAAGTTACAAGCTAGATGGTAATGGAATTTGTATGCAACATTGCGGGCTTGTGTAGCGAGCACGCAATGTTTTTTTTTTTAAATTTGAGAACTGTCAGTAAACTATGTACTTCGCGTCTCAATATGTAGATAGGAATGTCAACATTTCCTGACATTTTTGAGAAAAATATATGAATGAAAGAAGTGGACTTGACAGAAGCGCGTGGAGCTAACCGCATGTGCTTCTGTTTAGTCCACCAGCACGGCTAGCACAAGTCGCCCGCGACTTGTTTGTCGCTCGGATCTCCCTTCCTATGTAGTCCGTATCGATAGAGACGCACTGAGCGACAAGCGAGAAAATACAACTTGTGCTACCCGTGCAGAGTAAATCTCTTTAACCGAACAATTGTCCTCGCGTGTGATATCCATGGACTTGTTTCTCTAATAAGTCCATGGTGATTGTCTAGAACTCGATACCTGCGAAATACACCTTGTTAAACACAAGGAGTGAAAGCCATTAATTAAGAAAAATAAATAAATGAAAGAAGTAAATTTAACCGTCCAAAATGGTAAAAATGGAACTCTTATGGTGAGACTTCCTTGTCTGTCTGTCTGTCTGTATGTCACAGCAGGTTTTCTCAGTAACTACAAATGCTATCAACTTGAAATTTGGCATAGTTATACAACTTGCTTGCTCACGTCTGTTTTTAGTAAAAAAATATGAAATCAATTTTATAAATAGTTGAAAAGGGGTCTAGAATGGGGGTTAAAAAATGAAAGTGGTTCGATTATAGCAAATGGGGTGTCATATGAAACGGCTTAATCTGCACATTTCAAAACAATTTTTTTTGAAATGTTCTGGTATGTACTTTTTGATTTATAGCCAAAAATGGGCAAAAAATGACCCCACCCCTTATCTCCGAAGTTTATTAAACAAAAAATCTGAAAAAATCGTGGCGTATAGGTAATTGTTTATATTTTATGAGAAATATAAAATGAAGTGTTAATTATTTACATTTTTTGAGAGTTAAACAAAAAACTTTGAAAATCTGTTTTAAAAATGTAGGCTAGTCAAAATGGACCTTATTGCATAGAAAATAAAGTTCATAGCAAAATGAGTACTTTCTTTTGCGATTACCAAGCATATGATCTTAAATACGGAACCCTCGGTGCGCGAGTCCGACTCGCACTTGACCGTTTTTTTTTATTTACATACATACGTACATACCTTCACGCCTTCATTCCCAAAGTGGGATAGGCAAAGCTACAGAATTACAAACAACTCTAAAAACTAGTTAATTCTGTAACCATATTTTGCACAAGCAGGCTAAGATGTTTACCAGTGTATTAGTGACAGATGGCAAGCCCATCGCCTAACAGTACTACAAGCCTTTATTCCCTTAGTCGCCTCTTACGAAATCCACGGGAAGACATGGAGCGGCACTATTCTCAGCCGGCAACCACACCGCCAATTTAAATCATTAAAAACCGAAATAAAAAACAGGGGGGCTTAGAACCCGATCCCCCTAGCAACCCTAGCGAGCCCTGAGGGCCCTGCCAAGATGCATTACGCTAACTAGCGTTTCTATTCGATTCGTTTCTAAACCAATCGCGTCACTGGTTGATGACGTGATACGAAAAGTCACGTGATCTACCAGCGACGCGATAGGTTAAAAACGAAACGAATAGAAACGTTAGCGCAATGCATCTTGGCAGGGCCCCCTGAGCGACCTACCTGCGCAGTGAGCAAATTACGGACCAAATTGGTGGGCGCGGCGGGGGGAGCGTAAACCGCTTCGCTTTGCTGCCACGCTATTGGTTCCCAGTAATACTCTCTTATCTATGATTGGTTTGTTAGTAGACAACATGCGCAAACATATCCCCTCTACTAGCCGCTCGGAGCTCTTTTTACCCGACTGCCGAAGGAGGAAGGAGGAAGGAGGGTTTCATCCTTTGTGGCACTATAAAAACTAAACCCGTTGTCCGATTTTGATGATTCTTATGTCAATCGATGTTTCTTAATCTGGTGAGTGTCACTGAAGATATGACAGTAATCAAAATTCAATATGGCGGCAACCAGGCGCCATATGTGCAAATAAAAAAAAAAAAACGATCAAGTATGACAAGCGGGGTATCATTGAAAAGGGATTTAAAAATCATCTTTAGGTTTCTTTCATCATTTTTCATTTTGAATGATCGTTTAGGATTTATAACGATTTAAAGTTGGTTAGCAACAGTCGGGTTTTGAAAGCTTGCTTTTTGTTACGGTTCCGTAGTGAAACTAGGAACCCTTATAGTTTCGCCATGTCAGTCCGTCCGTCCGTCCGTCCGCAGACTAGCTCAGAGACTCTTTGTACTAGAAAGCTGTAATTTGGCATGAATATACATATTAGTCACGCCAACAAAGTGGTAAAATAAAATCTTGATTTTATTTTTATTTTAGTGTTCCTCCCCTACACGTTACTTGGGGATGTAATTTTTTTTTCTCGTCTACCCCATAGTGTGGGGTGTCGTTGGATAGGTCTTTCAAAAATATTGCGGGTTTGTGGAAACAATTTTTCGATTAAGGGATCCGTTTATGAAATATTAAGCTTTAAAGCGCTAATTATTGTTAGAGTCAAGTGCCCCCCCTACAGCCAAAACTAAAAATACTAAAAATACTAAAAATCTGAAAAATATCTTAAATGAAAGCACATATTACGAATTTTGAAGGAAAACTATCACGACTAAGTGTAGACTTAATTCATTCTTGAGTTACAAACGGTTTAAATGTTTATACCTACCGAAAACTTATTTGCGGTGTTGGTAAACTGACCGCTACCTATGTCGATGTATGGTGATAGCAATTTTCAAACGGCAAAGTTAAGTTTGTCGCGAGGTCTAATTTGTTTCTAACTTAACGGCTTCGGAACCCTACACTGAGCATGGTCCGACATGCTTTTGCATGAGCATGGTCCGACATGGTTTTTTAAAGTTATTACGTGTGTCGACCTGTACATAAAGATTAACTGAAGTGAAGTATTCAACTTACCTCGCACTTTAACGGTTGCGTTGCAGTTGGTTGGTGGCAATTGCACTTGGCTACTCACACTAGGTTCTTTCAGGTGCAATTTGCAGGACCACTCTCCCATCATATCCATTGTTGCAATTTTCTCCTGAAACATGCAATAGTAATTTACGTGACGGTTGCGTAATGACAGGCATTACAACATGAGTTTGGTTTATGAAACGAGCCGCAAGGCGAGTTTCATAATAGATCACACGAGTGTTGTAATGCTAATTACGCAGTCTCGTACGATATTTTATCTAAGGTCCATTCCAATAGACGTGTCTTATTTAGTAAACACTTTTATAACCTCAAAATGCTCCTTTTTCGCCTAAAATAACAATTTTGTCATAAAATAAACCATCCATGATGTAAAATCAGGAAAATGGTGTGCAAAATATGGTCCCTAATTGCTTTATTCAGCAATAAACGGCCATTTTAGTTAAAAGTGATGCATTTTGAGGTTATAAAATTGTTTACTAAATAAGACAAGTCAATTGAAATGGAGTTTACACACATATTATAAGAACTCTAAGATGGGTTCAGAAGCCGAAAGGCAAATGAGCAGCATTACCTTACCTGTGGTAGTAGGTGACCGCGATGACAGCTGTAACGTAATTTTGAAATTACGTTATCGAATATTTTAAGGTAATCAGATCCAAATTTGGAACATCTTCCAAAATTAACAGCTGTCATCGCTGTCACCTACTACCACAGGTAATGCTGATCATTGCCTACGGGTTTTGAACGCATAATAGAGGACTTATGATATGAGTGTAGTTAAATATCCTTTCAGTACATTTTTTTTATTATTTTTTACATAAATACCTTCTCGCCTGTCTCCCAATGGGGTAGGCAGAGACTACGGAACGCCAGGTGCCCCGGTCTAAACACAACTTTCGCTTCCTCAACATTGATCACCCTCTTCATGCACGTACGTCGGTTTCGGGTGCTTTTGATTTGACCCTTATTCAGTACATAGCGTATCTGATCACTGTATGATCGTCTGTAGTTTAGGACCATTTTTGAATAATTAGAATGCAAGCGGCAAATCATGTAACAGTTGGGATGACAACGTTATCAGAGGGTTTTGACCCTGCAGAATGCGGATCTGCCTGTCGCCATTGCGAAATTTGAACCGGAAGTATGCTATACCGGAAAGTGCAGACCATACAATATTTTTCGTCGTATATTTTGTAAATCGTTGTTCCGGTACCCTAAAAAAGGTCCGATTATTATGGTTTTTTAATATGTTATTAAGGACAATATAGCTATGGTAACCCAAATTTTTCGTCCCTCCAGCTTTCTTTCTCCGCTATCTTGCAAAAACTGACACTTTTCTCTGTTTTTGTCGATCCTGACGTTGAAGTTCATTCTACTCGTAGTGCTAATCATGGTTTGGCAATATTGTAGAGTACAAAATTTGCTAAAACGTTTGGCTTCAAAGATTTTTTCCACGATCCCTAGGGACGAAGTCTATATGGAATGGTCTATGGAGCTAGCGTTAAAAATTGCTACTTTTTTCTAGATTTCCTTCCATATTTACGTTTTAGTGCATTTTAGCGCAAACCGAAGTTCTGCAATCTTTTAGGAGACAAAGGGCATTGGGTAATTTTGTTTGAAGAATATTGTCATATTTCTTTTCAGCGGCCACGGATGATTTTTATATAGTTATTTAGAGGACCTCTAAATACAAATAGATATGTATAATTTCTGGCGTTAAATAATATGCTGAGCTGAGATATTAAAGATTTAGGCATTCAGTTCTTAGTACAAAAGTACGCCCAAGTCTGAATATTTAAATATCTCGGCTCCGATGCACTTAAGAGTATTACATTACCAGAGGTCGGAATAGGTAGTGCTTTTTAACCTAAACTTGTTGCATCTTCATTCAATAACGTATTCCCATCTCACTCACGCATGAATGAACATGAGTCAAGTTTAGGTTAATAAGCACTACCTATTCCGACCTCTGTACATTACATAACAAAATATGTTTATTTTTAATAATTCTATCATAATTTACCACTTTTACGAATGGCCGCTCACCTTGAAAATGTATGAATTTTACAAAATGACAACACTTTTACCCAAACCCCTTTATCTAAATTTTAAATTCTACGATACCTAGTAAATAATAGTAATATGGAATGCTCAGGCTTAGCTCATAAACCTTGTTAAAATTGTGACTTTCAGTGATTCAGTGGACGCATCGTGAAAAACTTATCCGTCCGATGCGATGCGTCCGATGCGTACGATACCGACATGTGGACGCTTACCTTTAGAGACGCGTTTTTCAGTTTTGTGCCTAGTCTACTGGCGTATACCGACATATTTAGTCATTCTCGCTCGCCATACCTCTTTCGTAACTCTTCTTTCATCTATCCTTTCTAAATGACCATTAACCACCTTAGGGCCTGAGGGCCCTGCCAAGATGCACTGCGCTAACTAGCGTTTCTATTCGATTCGTTTTTAAACCAATCGCGTCACTGTTAGATGACGTGATGCGAAAAGTCACGTGATCTAACAGTGACGCGATAACAGTGATGCATCTTAGCAGGGCCCTCTGTTGTTTGTTCGATTCCTTTTTCGAATTTTAACAATTAGTTGAGTTAACTACTGATCAAACAACAGGCCCAGGCATACCCTTGTCAAGAAAAGCTTCAAAATCATTCTTAGGAAATTTTATAAAATTCTACAATAAAATTCAAAAAAAAACTACTAAGCTTAATGACTCTAAATTTAAATCTGTCACAAAACAAAAACTTATTTCCCGAGCATATTATAAAGTAAACGATTATATCATAGATAGCGATGTTTGGCAGTGAGTCGTGCATCCTGCATGAGTAATCTACGCTTAAATAACTATATGAAAAGCAAGCTTTAAAAACCCGACTGCATTTTTTATACTGTCGTCGATATACCTACATATGTTAATAATTGTCATTTGGCCATTGTTGTTATTTCAATTTTAACAGTTTAGGTATCCTATGACACTCTCGCTGCGAAGACGAATCCAATGATACCTCATTTGTCAAAATCGTCCAAGCCGTTTTTGCTGTAGCGGGGAACATAGAACTGGACATACATACATACATGACGGTGAAAAACATAACCCTCCTTTTGGGCTCCGCCGCAGTCGGGTAAAAAGGTGCTGTGCAAAATGAATGTTATATTGTAAATTACAGTTTTTCGAACCGGTCGTAATGCTTTTTGACATTTATTGGTGTATTGTGCGCCTAAATTGAAGAATAAATAACTTTGACTTTGACTTTTAATCTTCGTCAGCAACTATTTTCAAAAGCGTTGCCCTGCGTTGCGTTGTCTCACAGTGATTTCTACATTGAGCGACGCATGTTTTAACGCATCGTGTGGCATGTCGTTCTAATATACAGGTACTCGATAAACTGTACATATTGAAAGGGATGAAATTTTAGGTTAATTTATAGGTAAAACATTTTTTTTTTAATTTTATAGCCACTGGTTTTTTTTTACAGATTGTCAAACTTTTTAATAAAGTTCGGGTAGTACACTTACTTGTGACGGTGTAACTTTTGATCTAATAGCCCCAAAAAGATTAAACAAAATGCATAGTATTGACATTAGTTAGGTTTATAATAATTGATAACAATATTAGACCAATTAAAAAAAATAACTGAGTAACTGCTTTTTTTGTGGAAAATTACAGCAAAAATATCATTTTGTTTTGATAAAAACACGGTTTTCTCAAAATTTTCCAGTTTTATTTTTTTAACGTTTTTAGATCTAAAATTAAACGAGGAATAATAATAAGCAAAAAAAAATTGTGAAATATCTTCAAAATTTTGAGAAAATCGTGTTTTTATGAAAACAAAATGACATTTTTCCTGGGAACGAAGGCGTGAAATTATGTATGTATGTAAAATGACATTTTTGCAGTAATTTAATAAAAAATTTAACAAAAAAAAAGTGGCTAATTTTTTATTTAAATTGATTTACCTATAAATTAACCTTAAATTTCATCCTTTTCAATATGTACAGTTTATCTAGTACCACTGTATATGTAGAACAACGCAGCGGCGGCGACGAAACGCACCGGCCACGCTCGTGTGACCTCCCTTTTATTGGTACTTACCACAAAGACGTCTGTTCGGTTAGTCTCCTGAATCAGTTTAATACTACCGTCTTGTTGCGTCACTCTGCATCTGTAAATGACAGAAACCTTAATCACGGAGTGTTTTTTAGGGTTCCGTACCTCAAAAGGAAAAACGGATCCCTTATAGGATCACTTTGTTGTCCGTCTGTCCGTCACGACCCTTTATCTCGGGAACGCGTGGAGGTATCGAGATAAAAATTAAAACCATATACTCAAGTATACAGTCCCTTGAAGTTGTTTAAAAATCAAACTTCTAAGATAACGTTAAAAAAAAATACGGTCGTTTTTGCCGCAAAAAACGTTTATTTCGACACTCTCAGGGGAATCAAAATTTATAGGGTATTTTCCGTTGACCTAGATCTTTGAAATTTGGCAATTAATACCGTCTTATACTACAAGTATAGGAAAAAATCTGAATCTATACATAATCTCATAATCTCACGCCTTCGTTCCCAGAGTGGGGTAGGCAGAGCTACAGAATTACAAACATCTCCAAAAACCCGTTGACAATTCTATAACCACAATTTGCAAAATTAGGCTAAGATGTTTACCAGCGTATTAGTGACAGGTTGCAAGCCCATCGCCTAACAGTACTACAAGCCTTTATTCCCTTAGTCGTCTCTTACGACATCCACGGGAAGACATGGAGTGGCACTATTCTAACTCGGCAACCACACGAGGCCTGAAACTATACATTTTTATATAATCACAAAAAAAATCAGGGTCTTTATGCAAGAAACGGCGGTCCAAATTTTGAATTGGGTTAACCTTGTCATGTGCGGAGCCCTCGGTGGGCAAGTCCGACTCGCAATTGTCCGGGTTTTTTATGACATGGAGTTAGCAAGCGAGCACTCAGGCGCCTACGCCTCTATTCTAGATGGTAAAACCCTAATCGTATTTGACCTGTTATGGTATCGTTTTTAACTCGGTCGCCATTACTGTCAAGTAAATAAGAGCTATCAAAACGTTGACAATACTATAACAGGTCAAAGACGATATGGTTTTTATCTACACTCATATCATAAGTCCTCTATTATGCGTTCAAAACCCGTAGGCAATGACCAGCATTACCTGTGGTAGTAGGTGACAGCGATGACAGCTGTTAATTTTGGAAGATGTTCCAAATTTGGATCTCATTACCTTACAACTCGCTTAGTCTATTATAGTTATTTCCATAGTGTCATGTACTCATGTCGTACGGTATTCTGGTTTGGGGTAAGGCAGTTGACATACAAACTATATTTGTGTTACAAAAAAGGGCCATTCGTTCTATTTACAACTTAAACTCCCGTGACTCTTTAAGAGAACTTTTTAAAGAAATTAATATCTTGACTGTAGCGTCTCAATTTATTTATGAGAATATGATTTACGTTATTGGAAATTTAGATTCTTTCACCAAAAATTCTGATATACATAATTTAAATACCAGAAATAAAAATAAAATCGCTATCCGAAAATTCCGCGTCCGTAAAGTATATAAATCATTTGTTGGTCAATGCATTCATTTCTATAATAAATTACCTGACGAAGTTTTAAAGTTACCCTTTCCAGCACTTAAAAATTACTTGAAAAGGTCGTTAATGTCTAAAGCGTATTATAGGATCGAGGACTATCTAACAGACAAAAATGCATGGCCTAAACCCGAAACTTAGTCAATAATAATTTATTCAAATGCAATATCTTTATCTTGTCTAGGGGACACCGTTGATGTAGGAAAACATATCGAAACTTTTATGTGGTCGTCTCGCACCATCTTATATACACATAAGTATGTGTTTTTTTTTTCTCTCTATCTCTCCCGTAAGATTCTTAATTGGCATGTTTTCCTGCTGAACTACGCATGTTATTTGATACTATATTTAATTTAATTTAATATTTATAGCTTTATATAATGCTAGACTAAGTAGTACCATTGTAATAAGAAACATGTTTAAAAAATGACTGACTACTGAGTTTCTTGCGGCGTTTCTTCAGCAGTGGTCTTCTCTTGGGAAGCGCTGGTAGATTCTTGACGTGTAAAAGTGCCCGTGCGGCTTACTTACTGAATAAATTTCTTTTATCTTTTATCTTTTTTACAATATTCGACAACGTAATTTCAAAATTACGTTACAGCTGTCATCGCTGTCACCTACTACCACAGGTAAGGTAATGCTGGTCTTTCGGCTTCTGAACCCATCTTAGAGTACTTATAATATGTGTGTAGATAAAGTAGGTATTGTACGAGACTCTGCGTAAATAGCATTACGTAACCGTCACGTAAACTACTATTACCCTGTTGAATAGAGGCCCAGATGTTAAGCGGGTTCTGTGAGCCATACACATTTCGTCATTGGTTTGAAAACACCTCGTATCTTATACAGGGTTATTTTTGGACCCCCGCCAAAATTTAATATGGTTTATGGGAAGTAATAAGAGAGTTAAGGGAAAGAATCACTTCTTTTCCTTCTGAAATGTACATTTTATAGGCACATTTATTTTCAAATTTCTAGGCACGTTTGGTCAACGTATGTTTTTGACGTCGACTAAAGAGTTTCTACCTTCAGTGAGGAAGGTAAAAAAAAATGAACATATTTTTTGTTATGTTTGGAAAAGTAGAAAAAAAAATCCCAATTTTTTTTTGTTTTATTCACAAATTTATCGTAAAATTCGGACAACAATATAGACACTTTCATGCAACGCCATATGTTTGAATTTAGTGCAGCCCTCGCCGCTCAACGCTCCGCGTCTTTGTAAACAGTCTTAAATGAATGAATACTTACGTTGAATTAACGACGTGATAATAGGTTGATGGTTCAAATCTGACCGTGTCTCCAAGCCCCACAATCACCTCCTGGTTTCCCTCAAGCTGACAGGACACATTGACTGGACTATCTCCTGACGTATCTGAGGCTGTTATCACAAATTTTCCGATGTACTCTGTGAATAACAAAAGAAAAATAACATTAATAAATATCAGGGACAATGTCACACCAATTGACCTAGTCCCAAACTAGTAGGCTTGTACTATGGGTACTAGACAACGATATAAATACTTATATAGATCCATCCATGACCCAGGAACGGGTCTATATTGACTGACATAATTATTTTTAGTCATAATGTGCTTTAGGTCATAATCATCGCAAGTCATAACGTGTTTTTTTAAAGAAACTGTTACTTTTTCAGGATTTTTATAAATCAAACCTAACCTAACCTAGCCTTGTCTATACGTTAGATATTTCAGAACTACTGAAAAGTTTACAGTTTCTGCAATATAAAAAATTAGGACTATCAAAAATTATGTCAACAATTACATTATGACCAATAAAATTATGGGAAACAAAGGGCTCCCCTCAGGAACAAATATTCGTGCTCATCACACAAATATCTGCCCTTTGGATTTGAACCCAGGAGCGCTAGCTTCGTAGGCTGGGTCACTACCAGCTAGGCCAGCGCGTCGTCGTCAGCAGCTAAATGAAAAGCAAGCTTAAAACCCGACTGCATTTTTTTTTAATGGTTTGTCTCCTAGATTAGAATTAGCCTAGTTGGTAGTGACTCTGCCTACGAAGCTAGCGGTCCCTGGTTCGAATACAGGCAGAGGTCCCAGTACAGGCAGATATTTGAGTGATGAGCGCGAATATTTGTTCCTGAGTCATGGATGTTTTCTATGTATTTAAGTATATATTTCTCTATATAAGTATTTTTATCGTTATCTAGTACCCATAGTACCAGCCCAGAGCTTAGTTTGGGACCTGAGTGCTTATTGCCTAACGCACTCGCAATCGCAATCGACTTCAAAGTTCATTTGACCGACTTCAAACACACCACCACACCGCTGCTCAAAATACGCTGACGACACGGAATCGCAGTGACGTTCCGTAAACGTGACGAGTTTGCCTTAAAATTTACGGCATGTCACTGCGATTTTGTACCGTCTCCGTATTTTAAGAAGTGTTCCCCTTTGGAATCCCTAATCGTCATTTGTCAAAACTTAAACTTAAAAAGTTGCCTGACTCATCTGAAAACCAGTTTAGGGCAAATGAAAATTCGGAGAAACGATGTGTTAGGACAAACGTTGTTAGGGTTTCCGAGGGACATCCTTCGTAAACTTCTCTTCTCTTCTTCGTCTAGTCATGAACTTCTTTATACAATAGGAACTTTGACAATAACAAAGTAAGTATGCAATAAGCTTGCGTCGGTCAGGAACTAAGAACTAACAGGAATGAATTCCCGTCACGGACCGAAAGGAACTAGTTCCTCGTAAACGATTTAATCGGTCTTCGACTCTTTAGCTCAGTGGCAATTTGTTGAACGCGAAACAGAGCGAACGGCGGCGGCGGCGGCGGAATTTTCATGGCAAAAATGAAACTTCAATAGAGTTGGAACGTTGAATTTTATCGACTATCGATAAGTTATATTTACGAAGCCTATCTTTATTTATATATTTATTAACAAAAATAGACCCCAAATGATTATGGACAGTAAAAACAAATATATTTTTCATAAAAACGGAATTGTGGATTGTTAATTCTTTTCCATGGGATGTTGCAAGAAACTAGAAATATTATCAAATCTAGATAAAAACTATCATCGATCTTTACTGCTTTAAACTAACGTGAATGTGTATTACTCGTTATGTGAGTTTAAGTTGCTTTAAATGAAACTTACATGTAGAGCAGTATATAGTTGAACTATGTTCGTTGTAAGTAAGAAAAGGATACTTCTCTATCCATTTGTTTATTGTTTTTCGTTTTGTATTAACCATTTTTCACATACGCGAATTAGTTGCAAAAAGACTAGTGGCAGAAACGCCAGTTAACTTCCATGCGATTTACTTTTAACGGCGATGCAAATCGCTAATCAAAGTGGTTAATGTTAAAAGTCAGTAACATAAAAGATGATTAAACTTACCGATAGCTGGAAAAGTCGATAAAATGTAACCTTTCAACTCTATTGACGTTTGATTTTTGCCATGAAAATTCCGCCCTCTGGTGATCGTTTATGTACCTTGTCACTTTAACGTCGTGTTTGAAATGTCATATAAAATTGTGAAACGATTGAAAGCGACAAGGTACATAAATGATCACTTATTTATGCTGTTGACTGTACCTATATTTTTTATACTCATTCCGAAATCTCAAAATTTGCTCCGGAGCTAAAGGACCTAAAGGAACTAAAAGACCGAACTAGTCCCTTTGACCGATTGACCGAGATCGGAGCGCTCCCTTTAAAGACCGAGCGGGCACAACTCTAGTATGAAAACGAAAACGATCACGATTGTGATTGCGTTAGGCAATTGGCCTGCTCTGCCCTACTACGGAGAAAAGGCACATGTGCAATTAATTCATAGAAGCATATTGAACTCTCAAAGGTTATAATAAGGTTGAAAGTGCAATACGATTCATATAATAGATGTGCCTTTTTCCGTAGGGGGCAGAGCTGGTCTATGCGTGTGAGATTGTTCCATGTTATTTGTTTGTTTAAATATTTAGAGATCATTGATCAAATACTCAAATGTACAATAGGGTATTTGCCTAATTTTTTATTAGTATTTCAATTGAAGCTTTTTTAACTTCCGAATAGCCTAGTATAAATAGTTTTTTAATATCTTTAAAAATAAGAAAGATATAAATGTTTAAAACTTGATTTTAGACAGAGAGGAAAATACAGTAATATGACGTCATATTACTCAACCGCCATATTAATTACACGTAAAACATCGTTTCGTGAGAAAGTGATAGACAAAAAACTTTAAAAGGCTATAACTTTTTTATTTTATTACCAACTTCAAATTTGATTTTGAATTATTTTATCATACGTATATTGATATATTATCCAAATTAATATATTAAATTTAATATCAGGCAAATACCCTATAATACTTGCATTCACATTAAAAATGGACTAAAAAAATATACGACATTTTACACCAACACTTTAAGGCTTCCATGAGGCTGATTTTTGACTTTCGAGCGCTCGAAAGTTTCACTCGGAAGTGAGCAAAATCTGTAAAACCGTATTTTTTAAATTACGAGCGATAGAAAATTTTAAGACGAGTGGTCCACACCATTCGTTTTCAATTCTACCGCTCGTATTTCAAAAAACGGTTTCGAAGATTTCGCTCACTTCCGAGTGAAACTTTCGAGCGCTCGAAAGTCAAAAATCGGCCCCCATTAAACACAATCTTAATAATTTACACATTATAAAACAGTGTTATTATTGTAAATTTAAAGTACTCACGAGCGTATAATCCATTAGAACACCACAGAACTAAAAGTATTATACATTTCATTTTTGAAAATGAAAATTATACGTGTAACACAGAAACACCCATATCGCTCTGCTAATGCCAAATGAATAGTTTGCATTATCCTGTATTCGTAACCCATGTGTCATCAAAAGTAGGAAAACTTAATTATTACATTGTTTCCCCGTCCTCTTTTATCTTGTATACCGTTTATTGGTTTATTTATTCTTAATTAGAATTAACAAAAGTTGTCTATAAATACCATATTGACTCGAGCCCGTGGTTTTCCATAATGTTTTTGGCTATAATAGGGGATTTTCATGACTTTCTTACAACGGTAAAGGTGATTCATGTAACAAACAGAAATGAGAAAAAACATTTTTTGAATAGCTCTAAAAATAACCAAGATATTAGCCAACAAAGATTTGTTCCTATCTCTTTCTAGCAAAACATAATTTTTCGTGGAGTTTATACGGCCGTACTGCACGATGACGTCACCGATGCACTTCGGATCTCTCTGTCTAATCAGCATTTTAAAATGCTTGTATCATCCGTATTTCTTGACCGATTTTAATTGTGTAATTTCACTTTTAGTGATCTCTTTTACGGTATTTTCATATTTTGTTGAGAAATGCTATTTAAAAAAATCATGCATATTCCCTATTGTATCATTTCAACGAACGCTATTTTCTGCTGAAATCATGATATTTTCAAGATATTTTAAACATTAATGATAATTGTATTGGTACACGTGGAAAATAAACTATAAAAACAAACGAACGAACTTACAAACTTACTTAAAACTACACTAATCTAACAAACTGCTACCACTGGGCATTGCTCCCAAAATGCTGACAGCATTCCAGAAAGCCACTCTGCGACTCTGTACTCTGCAAATCCACGATGCTAGTGCAAAGTGCAGAGTAAACGTGTTCCAGAAAACACCCTGCGTAATTCGCAAACTGCTAAAATTCTGTTCCTAAAAGATAATTTGCAAATCCACTAATCCACACTTTGTATTCAACTCTGCCTCTTCAACATTGCAATTGTCTTGTGGAACAGAAATACTTTGCAAATCCACAAATCCACACTCTGCATTTGACTCTGCCTCTTCAACTTTGCAATTGTCTTGTGGAACAGAAATACTTTGCAAATCCACAAATCCATACTTTGTATTAGACTCTGCCTCTTCAACTTTGCAATTGTCTTGTGGACCAGAAATACTTTGCAAATCCACAAATCACCACTCTGCATTTGACTCTGCCTCTTCAACACTGCAATAGCTTTGTGGAACAGAAATAAGTTTAAAGAGTGGGATTTGGGGAGTGCAGAGTTGCAGAGTGGCTTTCTGGACCGGGCCTCAGGTTGAATGGCAATGCTGCCAGCATTTTGGGAATAATCTTTGTGCCAAATACAGGCCAGCATTTTGGTCACGAGTTGCGTCGACCAGGCGCTTTGATACATTTTTAAAAATTCGGTGTGCTCCTGATCCCCACGGTCCTAAAGTTTCGACCCCGAAAGGCTCAAATATCGTTAGTACTTTAGAAAAAACTCGTAACTGATATTTTGAGATATATGAGTTTGAACCTAATTCTCTTCACTTTTAAGCTTAAAATCGTCACGAATTGTGAGATGCGAGGTTTTTTCAAAGCAATGACGATATGTACCTTCTGTCAAGTTTACTGTATTTGCGCCTGTAACATTAATTATGTAGATTAGGTTAGGTGAGACTTGTGACTTCCGAAAAAAAATTACTCATGCGGTGAGAATAGTACATTGTTGCAGAGGATAGAAAGTACGCGATTCTTGGACGAGTCCATAAATTCCACTTTCTACCGTGGCAGACATAGTGCTTTTCACAACTACTGAGAGGAAATAAAATAAAAATTCATATTCAAAACTCAAATTTTAATTCATGTTAATATGACATCACCGCCAATTTTACCATAGATACCTTTTTTTTTAATCTGGACCCCTATTCTCGTGGCACTCGAGATTAATAAACTAACATGCGAGAACTCAACTCCATATAAAATTGTATTTGTTTCGCCATATCTCCCATGTAATTTCATCTCTAGTGGTTCGAGGTTAGCGGCCAAGTTTGAATTACATTTAAAAAAGCAGTGACATAGTTTTTAGTCTGTGTATCTTTTAGCAAAAATACACCTAATATTTTACGACACAAAATGGTGTGTTCTGATTGGTCCATTTTAATTTTTCATTTGAACAATGACACAAAAATTGGACAACAATGTTCTCGACCAATCAGCAAACACGCCGACAAAAACATTCTTGGTCTGTCCTTATAAGTGACGTTTTGTGACCCCAAACAAGACCATCTATGGCCGTATTTCCGAGCAGTGTTGTGAAAATGCCTTTCGTTGTAATGATATTTCTGCGTAATAACAATACGAGAACAAGCCAAAGGCAATATGGTTCGGAATATAGAGGCGAAAATACAGAGCCCGTGATGGAGTATAGGTTTTTTTGAATCACCTAGAGTGATGCAATCGGTCTAAAATATATTATTTATAATGTTGCTTGCAGGATGTGGTTTTTTACCGTAGATGTAATAAATACATCAAATCACACTAAGGCGTTTCAAATTTGTATGGAAAAAAAGTTAATTTATTACAGACTTTGCTTGCTGCGCCCTAAGTATTTATAATGTAAAAAAATAAAAGGTCTCTAGTTTCACGGTCAAATGACAACATTTATGATTATTTTTCACATGTTATTGTGTTTGTGACAACTGTCATTTGGCAAATTTAGTGATGCTAATTAAAATCGCATTAATTTTTTGCGATTATCGATAATAATAAAAAAAAATGTACACGATTCGTATTCTGATATTAATTTATTAACTTAGTTAATTTAATTTATCTACCTACAGTAAAAACAGGTGTCATAAATCGACTAACATCACGCTAGAACTATTGCCATCGTATGGTAAGGTCTAGATAGGCGTTTTTATATGCTAAAATAAAACGCAATGACATTAAATGATTAACATTGTATCGGCGGCGGATATGAAACTTTAAAAATCTGTTTTAAAAATGTAGGCTAGTCAAAATGGACCTTATTGCATAGAAAATAAAGTTCATACCAAAATGAGTACTTTCTTTTGCGACTACCAAGCATATTATCTTAAATACTGAACCCTCGGAGAATTGCCACCCAATCATGAACATTGATTCAAATAGTGGGCAAAGTATTCAACCCCTAAATTCCAACAAATTTTGTTATAATTTTTATTACTGCCCTTTTAGATAAATAGGAGCAAAAATGCGAGCGAATTCATTAAAAAGGCAGTGTGAAAAATGAAACGCTAACTAAATATATTTAGATTGTTTATTAAGGCCCAGCCACACCGGATGCGTGCACGTAGAGGTGACGTGCGCGTGCGCTTTCCACTGAGGTGTATAGTATGAATTCTAATACGACATGACACTATACAACGCAGTGGAAAGCGTACGCGCACGTCACGTCTACTGCAAAATAGCAGTTTGAGTGCAGTTCTGAAGCTGTTGAGATATAACTGCATCAAAACGTACGTACGTAAACTGCACTCGAACTACACTCGAACTGCCTTTTGCAGCTGGTTTGCAGTTCAAATGCTGTCCGTCTGTACAGGCCCTTACTCAAAGTCAAGTTTTGTTGTTGTGTATGTCAGCTGATACCTGTCACCTTTTTAGGGTTCCGTAGTCAACCAATCCCTCCCGTGATCCCGTCCCTTACAGTTTCGCCATGCCTGTCTTTCCTTAAAATCATTTTCAAATTTCATCAATATCGGTCCGACCGTTGAAGAGATAAATTCACAGAGAAATACACATAGATAACGTAAACACCTCAATCTGTATGAAAACCAACCGTGTCACTTTTTGCTACCAACTGGGACACACCAAGAGAAGAGAATTTTCCGTTTTCCGCGCAAAATCGATTCAAAGTCGTCGCTTAGGCTATTACAGTTTATTATCACGATACGGGGCATTTTTTTAATTTTCACGGCTGACCGACGTCATTAGCGACGGCCAACCCCGACGCTTGGTCGGGGTTTAAGTCCGGATTCGGACACGCGAAGTAGATGCATTTGCGTTATCTATGTGTATTATATCTGTAGATAAATCACCTATGAAAAAAGCGGTCGTCATTCTATCCAGCAATTTAAATATTAAATACCAATTAGTCGTATTCCTCGTGTGGATGCTGAGTTAGAATAGTGCCACTCCATGTCTTCCCGTGGTTGTCGTAAGAGACGACTAAGGGAATAAAGGCTTGTAGTACTGTTAGGCGATGGGCTTGCAACCTGTCACTAATACGCTGGTAAACATCTTAGCCTAATTGTGCAAATTGTGGTTATAGAATTATCAACAAGTTTTTAGAGATGTTTGTAATTCTGTAGCTCTGCCTACCCCACTCTGGGAACGAAGGCGTGAGATTATGTATGTATGTAATTATTAGCAAGCATTATCATTAATTAATAAGGTAAAAAACAAGCTAATAAAGAATACCATCAACGTAATATTTGAATTCCAGGGACCGAGGAAAGGCCGTGATTGTCCTGTAGGTAGGTACAAAGATTATCACAGTGGGGTCTCTATTTACGACGTTAAACAATATTGGTTTTAACTTGCTATTGTATTGTCAACGTTGTGATAGAACGAAAGAAAGAAAATCATTTATTTAGTACCTACGTCTATAATAATTTCAAAACAAAATGTAAGCAAGTTATGCAACTATTTATACCTAAAGACACTAAAAGGGCAACCAGGGGCACATTTTATAAAGCTACAAGCTACAATTTTATAGGTCTAAACTGGCAACACTGCTCAAATGGCTGGTCGTCATTGGTCGAGGTTGTGTCAAATGGATTCTTGTAACCAGCACGGCTAGCACAAGTTGCTCGCGACTTGTTTGTCGCTCGGATCTCCCTTTCTATCCAGTCAGTACCGATAGAGACGCATAGAGCGACAAGCGAGAAAATACAACTTGTGCTACCCGTGCTGTAAATTGTAATTTGTAGCTTTATAAAACAGGCCCCAGGAACCTCGAGCAATGACGACCAGCCATTTGAGCAGTGTTGCCAGTTTAGACCTGTAAAATTGTTAGTTGTAGCTTTATAAAACCTGCCCCAGCTCAGCATAAATGCTACAGCATGTAGTGTAGCCACAGCGCTGATTTACAGCTGGGCCCACCGATGCAATACTGATTAGATGTGGGAAATAGCTCTTATTAGATTTTCAGTAATGACGGCTGAGTTGAAAACAATACAATAAAACGTCAAAAGAATATTGTTTATCGTCCAAGAATAGCAGCCCAGAGGGCCCTGCCAAGATGCACTATGCTAACTAGCGCTTCTATTCGATTCGTTTTTAAACCAATCGCGTCACCGGTAGATCACGTGACTTTTCGTATCACGACATCTACCAGTGAAGCGATTGGTTTAAAAACGAATCGAAGGGGGAGGAGGAGGCCTAATATGGCTGTGTTTATCGCATGACAAAATGTAGATAAAACATTCGTCCCTTTCTGACACGTACATAAGTACGAAAGACGGATGCTTGACCTATCCACATTTTATCACGCGATAAACAAATCCATACTAGGCCCGCAGGCCTTTACAGGGTAAAAGGAAAAAAAGGAACCCTTATAGGATCACTCGTGCGTCTGTCTGTCTGTCCGTCTGTCACAGCCGATTTGCTCCAAAACTACTGGACCGATCGAGTTGAAATTTGGTACACATATGTGAGTCAGTGATCCAAAGACGGACGCGTAACGTAAATAAATGAATTTTGGACAAGGGGGGGGGGACTTTTGGGGGGTAAAATAGGAAATTACAAAAAAAAAACTTTTGCAAACCTTATTGTGTGACATGTCAAATGAAAGGGCCTGTTGTGAGCATCTCATCTGCTGTGACAGATCGAAAGATAGACAGACAGACCAACAGACAGGCATATGGTGTGGAGACGGAACCTCTCCACGCGAGTCGAACTAGCACTTGGCCGGTTTTTTTTTTAAATCGGCCGTCATTACTGTCAAGTTAATAAGAGCTGTCGTGACGTTGACGATACGATAACACGTCATTAGCAATATGGTTTTGCCGTATTGAACAGAGGTGGAATGCAAAAGTTATCGTGGTATAAGCATTCTCAATGTTGTAGGGAAATCCTATGCTATATCAGGGGATGGTTCCCCTATGGAATTCCTAATCGTCATTTGTCCTAATACATCGTTTGTCCGAATTTTCGTTTATCCTAAAGCCATTTCCGCTTAAATTTTTAAACTTTTTTGTAACCCTAACCTAACCGAACCGCACATATAATTGGAAAACTTAAAAAGTTGCCTGACTCATCTGAAAACCAGTTTAGGGCAAATGAAAATTTGGACAAACAATGTGTTAGGACAAACGTTGTTAGTTATTCCGAGGGACAATCTCACACCAATTGCCCTAGTCCCAAACTAAGCTCTAGGCTTGTACTATGGGTACTAGACAACGATATAAATACTTATAAAGAGAAATACATACTTAAATACATAGAAAACATCCAAGACTCAGGAACAAATATTCGCGCTCATCACACAAATATCTGCCCTTACCGAGATTTCAACCCAGGAGCGATCAAACCAGGGGTGATCCACGGTTTTATATTCTGTTTTCAGCGCGAGGTTTTAACATATTTTTCTCAAACATGCCATGAAATATTGATGTTACGTTCCTTATAATAGGCTGCGAAATATGACGTTTCAGGTGCGGCTAGGACAAGAGGTCGTTAATGGAATTTCATACAAATCGTGCAGGCCTAGGCCGGCAAAGTCCTCTTTTTTAATTTCCATTCCACTTAAATTTGTGGCACAGGCATCATGACATTCTGCCACTATGCGTATTAAAAAAAAACAAAAAACGATTTTATTTTATTTTAGTGTAACCATCGCGGCTGTGTTTATGAACAGGCTAGATAGCTGTTTTTTTTTTAATATAGTAAGCCGTGCATCCAACCAAAGCGTTTGCATGTTTATCTAAAGTACTAGGAGAACAAAGGTATTTAGGGGTGCGTATCGCAACTTAGATCGCAGGCGGGCGGTGCGCTGCGGGGCACCGGCGGGCGGGCGGGCGCACACGACACAGCGCGGATGACTGAGCACTGTAGGTTACTTTTAATGTTTATTTATTTTATTTATTTATTTATTTATTAGATACACCAACGACATATTTACAAAGTTTAGTTTAGTTTGTTACAGAGGATTAAGGTAGTGTAAATGTGTCACTTATAGGTATATACAACTTTTGCGAAATTATCATTCACTTAGACTTAGATTAAAAAACACAATGAGGAACATAAAATCTAAACTAAATTAATTTAAATTAATTTTTACAAAGGATTAAAAATATCTTAAAAGCAGTTTAAAGTGATTCGGTCTTCGCAAGACTTTTATTTAACCATACATCAGCTAATTGTCGTCTGAAAGACGTAAGTGACGTACTGAAAATGTCAATGTCGGGCTTTAGTAACGCAAGATCATTGTAATCTCTCACTAATCTGTTTAGTGGCGAGTGCTGACCAATCTTTGTTCGAGATGGGCTTGTTCGAAAGACGTTAATTTTTTTGACAGCTCTAATCTTGTTTACGTTGGGAACTACAATATCTATTGTTTGGAGAAGGTCTGGCACATTCATTAAATTGTTAACAATTTTATGTAGAGTAAGGACGTCGTGAACTTTTCTACGGTTGTCTAAGGAGTTCATCTTAAAAAAGATAAGTCTATCAACGTATTCCTTTTTGCAATGAGAAGATTTGTGTTTGCAATAAAGGTATCTCGTGAAACTGCGCTGTACCCGCTCTATTCTGTTGCGGTGCGTTTGGTATATTGGATTCCATATTGGAGAACCGTATTCTAATGTACTTCTCGCGTAGGTGTTGAAAAGTAGTTTGATTGTGTTTGTGTTTTTGAAGTCCTTACATGTTCTTTTGATAAACCCTGTTAGTTTGGTGGCTTTTTTGACAATATAATCTATATGAGGAATATAAGAAAGTCTGCTGTCTAGTTAGATGCCCAGATCGCGAATCGTGCTTACTTCCTCGAGTGCGGCGTCATTTAATTTGTATAGCGATTTAGTAGGTTTCTTTTTCCGTGTGAATTTTATGTGGTAGCATTTAGATACATTAAGGGACATTCTATTTAAATTACACCACTGTTCCAACGAGGTTAAGTCATATTGGAGAAGCAGTGCGTCATTTGGACAGGTTATTGTTCTATACAACTTAAGATCGTCGGCAAAGAGTAAGCATTTGCTGTGTTTGATGCATTTTACAATGTCATTTACAAAAATCAAAAATAAGATTGGCCCTAGATGAGATCCTTGAGGCACCCCGGAGGTGGCCTCGTATGAAAATGATACAAATCCTTTAGCAACCACCTTTTGAGTACGGTTAGAGAGATATGAAGCAAACCATTTTAGGATCACTCCATGTAGACCAAATTTAGATAGCTTTGGCACGAGAATACTGTGGTCAACCCTATCAAATGCACTACTGAAATCGGAATATACAGCATCTATTTGCAAACAGGAGTCTAAAGTCTTACTGATGTCATTGACGTAAGTTACCAAATTACGGATTGTTGATTTGTTGGGGAGGAATCCGTGCTGTTGAAGTGATATCTGGTTTTTAATATGAGATGTTAAGATTGGACAGATGACAGACTCAAAAACTTTTGAAAAGATAGAGAGAATTGATATTGGGCGATAGTTTTTGACATCGCGTGTATCACCTTTTTTAAAGATAGGTACTACGTTTGCGCGTTTCCATTCATCTGGAAAGATTCCACTGGATAACGATTGGTTGAATATTATTTTTAATGGTAAAGATAGACCCGTGGCACATTTGACGATAAATATGGGAGGAATCGCATCAGGTCCTGGACCTTTCCAAGTGTTAATTTTTTTAAGAGCCCTCAATATATCATTCTCTTTAAATTTTAGGTTATAAAACAGATTTTGTGGATAGATGCAGGTTGATTCAGGTAATGTGTTGGCCCCTGAGTGCGAGGTATAGTTTCGTTGAAACTGAGTCGCTAACAAATTGCAAATGTCGTTCCCTGTTCTTGCCACACATTCTCCGAGAAACATTTCTGCGGGTATGGTACTCGAGTTTTTTGTCTTAGATTTAATGAACGACCAGAATTTTTTAGGGTTAATTGATATTGATGACTCTACATTCCGCAAATATTCTTTATGTGAGACTTCAATCAATTTCCGAGCCCTTTTGCTTAAAATCTTAAACTCTATTTCATCCCTGGGATTTTTATAGATTTTGTATCTTTTCCTAATTTTTTCTTTTTCTTTTAAAACATTTTTTAGAGAATTTGTGTACCAAGACGGATAACTATAATTGACTTTTTTAGTTTTTGGTACTGTTTCATCTATAATTAGCCTTAGTCTTTCATAAAACATATTGACCATGGCATTAACACACTTAACATTGTCAAACATTGTCAAACATTATTTATGCACTCCTAGTAATTTGACTTTGTAATTTTTTAATGAATTACGATTATGTTTGATGTTTGAGAAAAGCACTATACATACCTCGGCGGGAAATATGGGTTGCCCGCCTCAGACCTATCCGACCTCGCTTTGCTCGGCCGTCTATATGTCTTCGGCCGGCAACCCCTTTTGCCCCCGACCTCTGTAGTAATGTAATATTGTGTTCTTTTCCATAGATATATTAACTAGACATAAGAATAAATTTGTTATATTATTGACGATTGAATCCTTTAGAATAGAATAGTAAAGAATAGAATCATTTAGTTATTCGGCTATGAAAAAAAAAAAACACGGACAATAGTTCCATCCAGATCAAAGACGATATGTTAAACCTTCCAGGGTTTTTACCGCCAAGGTCTTGGGATATTTTTTTTTGCATTACGTGTGACATAAGTTTATATGATACCTAGATAAACAGGAAGTCGCAACTAACATTAATTATTTCCTTTTTGTTGTATTGTGAAGGTATTTATTGTTCGTAATAATATATAACAAAGTGAGAATAAGTTTGCAAAAATAATATTTTCTGATACAAACTTTTGTAGCGACTGTGCTTCTTTTTATACAATTAAAACCATTTATATTTATAGGGCCACCTTGTCAAATATATGTCAACAAGGATCTTATTATTAGTGGCTAGGAGTGTGTAGATATCTTTGAAGCCTTTGGAACGTATATATATTTAGAATAGAATTGATATAGATTTATTGACAAAATTTGACACAATGCACGTAACACAAAAAGAAAACAAAATAATACAGTATAACAAAGTTAGTATAAGTTATTTACGACTTTAACTGTACAGTGAACGATGTGGATTGGAAGAAGATCGGAAAGGGTATGCTAAGCTGGTATTTAGAAAGGATGGATTAAAGAAGAGTTACGAAAGAGGTATAGCGAGATTAGCGAGCGAGTTCAGAAACGAGAACAGTTAAGAAAAATAATTGTTTGAATAACAATAAAAATAATCAAGATATAAGCCAGCAAAGCTTTGTTTCTATCTCTTTCTAGCAAAAGAATATTTAACATGGAGTTTATATGGTCGACATGTTACATGACGTCACAGTGCATATCGAATCGCTGGCGCTGTCTAATTAGCAGTTGCTTGCTGTCTAAAATGCTGGTATCATCCGTATTTCTTGACCGATTTTAATTTTATTTTCACTTTTGGTGATCTCTTTTACGGTATTTTCATATTTTTTGAATTGCGATTTATAAAAAACTATGCATATTCCCTATTACTGTCCGTCAAAATTGACGACATGTTAATATGACCCAGTCTTTTGTTAACGCAACGTCACCGTATTTTACGACTATCTGTGGCATCGCTTCCTCAAGCTCTCTCCATACCAAACATCGAAATCGGATGAATACCGTAAACAGAATAAAGACTAAAGGCATAGAAACCGTACTAAATAAGCAGAAAATACATTATGGTTCACTTCATTTTACTTATGGTTTTCATAGTGAGTTGGAAAGAGATGAATCTATAGCTGTTCTTTCGTTATTTGGTACATCGTCACAAGTAATGCGTGATTTGGTCCTATAAGCACCTATAGTATTTGGACCTATAGACAAGAAAAGACAAAGAAGTCCCTGTGTAAAACCTTGTAATGACATTTAAAGAAGAAAAAAGAGCCTACTTCTCATGTAATACGTAATCTAAAAAGTAGAGAAAGATAGCTGACGCAAAGTACGTCTTATAGTCCGGTTTCTATGCTATATGTTCTTATTCTGTGATAGTGTATGATTAGATTACGATGTAGTGCAGTGAATAATCGAGTGACATCTTATTTCTCAGATAAGTTTATATTTATCTTGATTTCTCAGTCATCTTTATTACTCATCGATAAGTTTACTGAGAAAGTAAGACATAAATGTTTTTTTCCAACAATATACCGTGGGCTTTATCCTACTTGGAAAAACAGTAGTGTTTTCGCCATTTTATCGTATTGTCAACGTTACGACAGCTTCGAGTTACAAACAATACCGTGTCAAAAGCAGTATGGTTTTGTCGAGTGGAATAGAGAATCATGTCGTTTGATTATTCATTAAATCGCAACATAACAAAATACAGGGTACATTTAAATCGACCAGTATGGGAAAGACTGAAACTATAACCTCATAAGTGTGAAATAGAATGTACATAATCAAGGCAATTTAATTTGAACTGTGTTGCAATGGGTATAAGGTTTATTTTCCTATCTTCATTAACTGAAAATGGCATTATCTAACAAACGTAATTGAACTTTATTGCCTTGATGGTAGATTCAAAGTCCCACTTACAGAAAACTCCCTGTTTGTAGTATGGTGGGCCTTACGAGGATAAGACATACGAAGATCTGTTCTTAGCTAAGTTATTAACACGTCATCGATTTTAGTAACAAGGAAAACAGCATTGATATATTTAAAAAGAAACTTGTACAGTCAACAGCATAAATAAGTGATCATTTATGTACCTTGACACTTTAACGTCGTGTTTGAAATGTCATACAAAATTGTTGACTGTACTCAGCTCGGGAATTGAATCCGGACATCACAGAAATACTTGGACTAAGTATGCCTTAGACCACACACGCAAATGACAATACCAAGATTGACAGAGATAGTTTTATGGCGTTCTCAATAAGAGAGACATATAAGGAGATATTTATTTTTGTCTTTGTCATACCCACGCATTTTTTTTGCTGGGCACATTCGGGTTTGTGGCATGGCGGGTAAACCGCTGTCATTGTTATTGTTTTCGTGAACGTATGTGTTAGAAGGAAATTTAAGACAGAAAACTTTGTTTTCAACGATTTGTTTGATGATCGTAAGCTTGTGTCATGTTTATTTTTTATTTCTGAAATGGCGCATTGTTGTGTGATCAGCTGTAATTGCCGCAGTGAGCGAAAATCGGAGAATAACTTTTCATACGTAAGTAGCGTATTTCGCCTTTTCTCAAAGTGATTTTTGTGCTTTAAACGCGGGACATAAAGCAACTAATCTTAACTACGTATAAAATAATACAAGATCATTAAAACAACTCTAAAATTCGCTTCAAAACAATTAGATTATTGCAGTATTAACCACCCAAATTAATAGTTTAATGTCAATAAAGAACAGCGGCCTAGCAGCTATGTCTGTGGTATATGCAATTTGGCCAGTTTGTGGAGTAATTTGGGGTTGCCAGACCAACAATATTTTTTTACCTCATTTAACGGGTAAAATATTTGTTCAGGTTTTCCAAAAGATGATACTGTGCGTAGTGCGTGGTTGAGATCTACTGGGCGATAGAATTGGGAGCCAACTCAGTACACTCGTATGTGCTCTCAATATTTTGCTGATCATTGCTTTCGCAGAATGCAACAGATGTGTATTTATAGATATTTATTACAGTAACGTATTTATAGAATTCGACAATAATACAATTAAAAAAGTTAAAAAAAAAACAAAAACCCGCCTTCAAAAAGCTTTCCTTTCTTTAAAAATGGTAGGTAAATAGGTCAGTCCAACTGAAGTCTGCTTTTGGTTAAAATATTGTTGGACGCCGACTTCAGTTGGACTGACCTATTTACCTACCATTTTTACCATTTTTTACCATTTTTTGAAGGCAGGTTTTTGTTTTTTTAAACTTTTTTTTTATTTTATAGTTTTTAGTGATCATAATTATGCTGTTATTCTCCCACTTCTCAATTAATAAGAAACAATAGAACATTTCAATCTCGCTGCAAGCCGTGGGAAAGTCATAGTCATATATTTAAACCTAAATATGCTTCGTCATAGTCGCTCAACTATCTTAATCGAAATATCTTGTCGCCACCCTCGAAATATATACCGTCTAGGAGTTTCGGTGGCCATCTGTGGTCTTCATCATCAGTTCCACTTCACCAAATAGTGCGTTCCAAGACCAAATACACGAGTTACAATGAAAAATACCAAAATCGCTATAGGTGTGGCTATAAATTTTGAAGATTTCCGTCGATTCTTCATGGATTCCACGATCAGATCTTCATTTTGATAAAAATGAAACCAATCGGAAAGCACCAGCTTTCAAATAAAAAAAGAATCATCAAAATCAGTTCACCCAGTCGAAAGTTCTGAGGTAACAAACATTAAAAACAATAATTTAAAAAAAATACAGACGAATTGAGAACCTCCTCCTTTTTTTGAAGTAGGTTAAAAATTAAAACTAAACGTATTTCAATTAAAATAAAACTATGCTACTCAAATATTAAAGATATAAATAATAATCACCACTATAAAAAGCCCCCTCTAGCAGGTCCCCTCGCAGCATGGTCCCTATGACACTGGCTGCATTACTTCTCTGGATAGCTAGCCCGATCCTTTGGGAGAGGTAAGCACCAGAGGACCCTGCAAAGATGCACTACGCTAACTACGTTTCTATTCGATTCGTTTTTAAACCAATCGCGTCACTAGGAGATGACGTGATACGAAAAGTCACGTGGTCTACTAGTGACGCGATTGGTTTAAAAACGAATCGAATAGAAACGTTAGTTAGCGTAGTGCATCTTTGCAGGGCCCTCAGCTCTAGGATCTCCGGAGGAGTCTATGAGCCGGGAGAACAGGGCCTTAATAAAGCTTTTATATCAGCTGACCAAGGTCCCATGGTCTCCACTGCAAGAGCCACAAATTCGTAGATATTCTCATTCCCAACATGGTTTCAAGACAAGTTTCAGTGAGTATCATGTGAACGAAGTATTAATTAAAAAATAAGTGTGATTGTGTGATTTTGTGATTACGCTCATACGTCGCATACATTCACAACTTATGCGGTATTCATTATTAAGCGTTTCCACAAGACCTCGCGTGGTAGCTTCACCGTCAATTTTCAAATCATGTTATTCCAATTTCTATGAAAGCTTGTAGAGCAGTAATTTAAACGTAGTTTGTTTTCTTTTGACAAGTTCTATCAAATTTTTGAAATAAAAACATATGCATATGACATCCGGAATTTGCTAAAGTGGGGTAATTTTTTACCACTCTGGTAACCCCATGTTTTTTATGTAGAGTACAGCCATCCTTTACGCACGCACTTATCAGGTCTAGGTATACTTCGTCTAAGCCATCGGTCTAAGTAGAAATATTTATAATGCTAGTTCTTATTCTGTGGTTCATTAATATTGATATAATGGAAAACAGCGCCATCTACCGTTGACAAAGAAACTTTTCAAACTTTTAACACTTCTCCATGGGTTTCAAATATTTAAAAATACATAACAAAATTATCAGACAAGTCTTGATATTTGTGTTAATTCAGACAATGATTAAAATAAACAGCATTAACTCTTTGTTGAAAAACCTTCTTTATTACAGAAAAACTCAAAGGACTTTGACAATACAACTGGCAGTTGTGTTAGTAAAATCAAAAACGACAGTCGACATTGAGGTTATATAATCCGTGTGACATTATCTTGCATTTTATCTATATTTCTATAAAGTGAACTGATAAACTGATGACTAAGTCTCGTAAGGTGTTATGCGGTTTCGTTGTAACATGATCACAATGATTCTACGCAAACTTTCAACCGATGAACACATTGTGAACATTATTTGAATTGACGTTTAGTTCCGTCGGACGTTTTCTCAGCTTGTTTTATACTTGGGTAAGAAAAAAAATACATTATTAAAATAATATTTCACACAACAACCAGGAGAGAAGAGCTTGTTCTCAATAATTTGTGTACTTTCCGCGCAATCTGCCTTCTGTTGTGTGAAAAACATCGATCGTATGAAAACATTTTAATGTATTAGTGAGCCTAAAATCTCCATAGAATCACTGTTTCTGGATTTCCATACTGTAAATTAATTCATAAATATGGGTCATTTTCTAGTCATAACATTTAGGTGGATAGAAACAGTAATTTTGTAGATTTGCATGCCGATCAGAGGTTCTCTCCTCATCATACCGTCGCATGTTCGCATGATGTTTCTAGGTTAGAAATCTTATTTATAATGGCTAGAAATAAATCCATCATGGCTTAAATCATATGGTAACTAGCTATTGTTATTGTTTCTATGTTTACACTGTTAATGTCATCAAGTTTAATATTTATTCCATAGAAATTGAACGTGTTTTTCACAACACGTGCCCATGCTTTTAATTTTTCCAAATTTCGTTTTCAGCTTTCTGACTAACTAGGAGGATAATAAAGGAGAAATTATGAATAACGCAATGCTGGCACTAATCTATCGTCTAACATCCGAACTAATCGTCCAACGGTCGATGTGTAAAGAGGTAGATGTGGCTCGAGTTCGGCCGAATTGGCTAGAGATCGCTCCCGGAGCGGTAAACTGACCCGAATCAAAAAATATCTGATGGGTCCTTGTTGGTACAAACCGTCCCTGTAGACGTAGGGACGCAAATCCACCATCTTCGTCTTCACCAAGGACTAATTTTGATTGTTCATGCGTCTGTAAACTTGGACGTAGTAATTTTAATCGCTTATCGGACACAGCAATCGCTAATATCGCTTCTGTCTGTCATGACATGATTTTTGACATTTCATAGAGATTCGGAGGAAATCTTGCAGTTCAAGTGTTGAATTATCGTGTGGACTGGTTTGAAAATCGCAAAAGGTTGCAAATTTTTGGCCGGGACCTGATCGATAGTTTAAAGTTGGCCGAAATTGGGGAGTTGGACGATGCTTAGTGCCAGCATAAAAAACTATTAGGGTGATTCCACAGGCGTTTCAACCGCCGTCAGTCCGCTGTCGTAAGTATTTAAGAAATAGGCGATAATATACTTAAAATTCGATCAATTGTGGCAAGAAGTACGATTACAGTATAGCTCTGTGTGAATGTTAGCTGCTTGGTGTAGCTCATTCTTTCAATATTTATGACACGCCTGTGGAATCACCCATTAAGAGATAATTTTGTTGTGGTTGTGCTACTTTTTACACAATAACGTGACATAAATATGGATAAGCCGGTTCAGTAGTACCAGTACTACTCTGTCATCAGCATGAGCGTATAATTTAGCAAGAAGACTTTATCGTGGTGATAGCAATGGATTCTGTTGCCAATATTTACTGCCCTTATAACCCAAAAGGTGGTATCTCCAAGTCAACAGCCAAATCAGATTCAACCCTATTCCGCTAGTAATGAGGTTCCACTTGCTACCGGAGTTTTTTCCCAGATACCTCCATTAGTTTTAGCAGGCCAGAATATCACACTAAACAGCCGCTTTTGTAGAACTTTGACATGGACCTTACCCATTGCAATGCGGTTTCAATTTTATCATCTTGTCAGCCGAAGCACCTCCGCTGCTGGACATTTTCCCAAAAGATTTCCACCGACATTGGTCCTGTGCTGTTCGCATGCAGGTGTTTTCTGCGACTATTTTTAGGTCGGCGTCCTTGTGGCAGACCTTCCGTTGCGCCTTCCGGTACGGTCGACCTTAGTGCATACTTTAGGGCTTTCTCACTGTATTTTCATGCTTTAATTCAGAGGTCCCCGAACTTTTTTAGGTCATAGACCACTTGGCAATTTTTTCGGTTTTGGATGGACCCTCTACCGTTGTCACATAAAAACGTGAAACTAAGCAAGAAATCTTTAGGATTTTTGCACGGATAACGTTGGAGGTCTAGTCGGCAAAAAATTAACAAAGGCTTAAAATTTAGCGCAGAAAAATATTTTTTACAAAGTAAAACCTTACACGCAGAGAAAATCGAAACATAATTTAATAGATATGTGTATATTTATATATTTATAAGGAATATTACGTCAGTAAGTAGGCGCCTACAATCCAGTGTATGAATATGGATTAAGTATTCCATCAATGGAAAGCCAAAATAAAAGTCACGGCCTGTTTACATGGGATCCACTATCGTGGACCCCCATTTTCCTCTCATGGACCCTCATTTATTTTTTCCGCTCACCTGGACCCCTTGCAGGTCGTCGTCGAACCCTGGGGGCGATGTCCCACTTTGGAGATCACTGCTTTAACTGCTGCACACATCAAAGGTGTTAAAGCCACATGGTACTAAATGCACCTACTTATAAGGCCGACTGTATATGGTCACCACTCCAGAGTCTTTCCGCCCCAACTGCCATCAGATTCACGAGCCTTCATTGCCAACTTTGCTACGCTAGATTTTTGGTTGTCTTTGGTCCTTATGTTTTCTTAAAGCGTTTTCGAGTGGCAGGCCTTTGTGCAGGGTTCTTCGTCGTACCAGCTAATCCTGCTGTGTCCACTATTGTGTTTTGGTGTGGAGGCAAGACACCTATATATCGTGTTCACTGTTACTGGTGTGTAATATAACAAACAACTTTCTAACCTCAAAATAAACCTTTTTTGCTCAAGAGGCCGTATACGAAATTTTGCCGATTTCGCTGATTTACGTGATTTTACAGACGTGATTTTACAGTTGAAATACTGTATTTCTAAAAGTTTTAATGCACAACACGAAAGATAGTTTCTAATTTTAACGAATTTATGAGCTACTTTTTTGTTTTTATTATTTTATTTTGATTAAACGACCTGACACCGGCGACTGTTATGTGAATTTTGCTGGAAGAGGTTTAGAATGTCACATATTCATGAATCGTTTTGACGTCTTCACGGTCTGAAAACATTACAATGTATTGCTGTGAAAGTCGTCTAAAAAAATTATGAATTATTTTTTACCTTTTTCATATAAATTTTTCGAGTAAAAAAATAATAAACTTGGTAATTTTTTATAGAAAACAGGCAAAAAATATTTTTGATTTCGGCTACTCAGAACTCTCGTTCATAAAATTAAAATAACAGAAATAAACTTTAGTTCAAAATCAATCCATTACTTAAAAAAAATATCCAAAAAGTTCAAAAGATTAGGCAATAAATAATGTTCTAAAACAACCTAAATCTCGCATTATAATACTCGACAAAAATGTGGCTCATTTATTTGTAGCTCATTTATTTAATCATAACTAAAATGACATTTAATGTTGAGCATTAAAACTTATAGAAACGCAGTATTTTAACTGTAAAATCACAAAAATAAGCAAAACCGGCAAAATTTCGTATACGGCCTCTTAAAGCAGCATTAAGAAAGATCTTAATTTTAGTCCTTAACTAGGTATATTTAAAGCGTGATTTTTATCAGAAATCCTTTGAAAAATGGAAAACATAGAGTAAGCATGTTTGACCTACATAAACGCTGTTTTATTATAGTTAGGACACGCCTTCTGTACTTTTACTGTTGTATAATCTGTGGCATTGCGGTGCCCCTTGCCTAGTGAATGCGTTAATTGGTTCTCTACTATACACACGATAATTTATGAAATGAAATAAAATTAAATGAAATTATTTATTTGCTCTAGACGGGGTATGTTGTAGGTAGGTCTTAAAATAAAATATTTCTCGAAACACATATCTAACCGTTATCGTCATGCAAAAGCGTTGCTTAAAAAACTAATTTAATTATATTAAGATTAAAGAACGACAACACATAACACTACTACTATTTAAATACTATACACATCATTTTATTACATTATCATTTTTTTAAACCAAATAACATTTTTTTGTAACAATAGTTAAGATAGCAACAATGTATAAAGGCTAGCTTATTCCTTTAAGGAATCTGTTCCAGTTACACTTAGACTAATACATTGGTAAAGCAAAAGTATGCCCAACTATAAAATTTAATGTACAAATAATCGAATGATAATTTGGCGTTACGTAACGTTACGTGGTTACTGAAATTCGAACAAACATTTCGGGCGACGTGCCGTGATCGTAAAATTTCAGCCATGCCTGGGTCTTCTATATATCGTCGGTGATACTGTTAAATCGCATAACTAACAAATTGAATACGGAGCAAAATGCACCTTAAATTAACTCGGTAAGGTGTATTTTGCTCCATATTAAATTTGTTACTTATGCGATTTATATAAACGGAGAAATTGACTGACTGCTCGACTAACGCACAAAACCGTTGGACCGCTGGACGTATCGTAGAACCACCCGGGCATATAAAGAATACTAACCGCTCGAGGCGAGGCGGTGCGGGTCGGGTGCCGGGTTGTTCTAATGAGCTGTGACCTTAAATCCGTTCCTAAGCGCGGGTTGGCAACTAAATAATAGATTGATTAGTAAGGCAATTTGACATTACAGATATTAAGACGTACGCTACGTGCAAATTTTGACACTCAACTGATTTTTGTATCCCCGGGGATACACCGGCCGGTAGGTATTTGAAACGCTCGGGGGCGATGAGTGATGTATCTGTTACGAAGTAAGTAGTAGTAGTAAACTCAAAGCACAGATTATAAAATTGGGTGGGAATTTGTTTCTTGTTATATTTCTATTTTTTGTGTTCGTGTTCAAATAATGATGTGCGTGTAACCTTTCGTTAATATGTCTACCTCGGGCAACTAATGCAGTTGGGTAAATACAACTTCGAAAAGGAAGCCGATAGGAGGATCCAGTTGGGCTGGGCAGCGTTTAGGAAGTTGTACCACATATTTTCGTCTGATATACCGCAGAGCCTGAAGACGAAAGTCTTTGACCAGTGCGTCCTACCTGTAATGACGTACGGAGCCGAGACGCGGACACTGACTGTGCGGCTGGTCCATAAGCTAGCTCAACGTGCTATGGAAAGAGCTATGCTCGGAGTCTCTCTGAAGGACACAATTCGGAACGAAGTGATCCGTTAGAGAACCAAGGTGACTGACATAGCTCTGAAAGTTAGTAGGTTGAAGTGGAAATGGGCTGGTCACGTATGTCGCAGAACAGATAACCGCTGGAGTAAGTTCTGGAGTGGAGACCGCGTCTTGGCTAACGTAGCGTGGGACGCCCTCTGGCCAGATGGCGGGATAACTTGCTTAAGAGGGCCGGCAGCGACTGGATGCATAAAGCATTAGACCGGGCTCTGTGGCGTTCCTTGAGAGAGGCCTATGTCCAGCAGTGGACTGCAACGGGCTGATGATGATGATGTACCTTTCGTTGTTTCACCTGATGGTTCCAACGGTAGACCAGCGCTGACTTTAATGCCAGCATTACGCTGATTTCTTGGCTACTTTCTTCTTGTCAATATTAACCTGTCCTTTGTTGTTACGTCATGAATAAATGTTTTTCTATGTTACGGTTGGTATCGTATTTAAAAGTACTTAACAAAATACCTTTAAATACGCGGAAATTACTCACTCTAAATTGTTTAAATAATCCAGATAAACTAACTACACTAAACAAACTAGCTACCCGCCCTCGCTTCGCTTCGGTTTATTTGAGTTTTATGCAACTCCCGTACATAAAATAGAATGTATTATACATAAAAACCTTCCTCTTGAATCACTCTATCTATTGCTGAAAACTGCATTAAAATCTGTTGAGTATTTTAAAAGATCTAAGCGAACAGACAGCGGGAGCGACTTTGTTTTATACATGTAAAATTTTATATGTATTTGTAAATATGAGTCACTCTTGATTGTTTATATAATCGAGATAGTAGGTACATAAATAAATATATAAAGAAACTACCACAACATTATGCGATACATAATCTCCTTTTTCCTTTACAAATTATACACGAAAACCGCTGTATATAATTGCTATAATGTCTAAAACGCCAATATATTTCACGCGATTCAGCCCTCTTTATCTATAGTCTTGTGTATGAAAATCGTGTAAATATTTAGCATACGCATGACCTCTTTGTAGGAAGTAGAGCGGCCAACCTATGACCCTAGACATAGGGCTTCGTAACCGACCTAGAAAGAGAAAACTCATCGACGCTTTGGTCAAAGGACATTCGCTTGTTCATAAATATGTGTACACTTTAGTACTTTGTCTATTTAATGTCATGTTTATACTGCCATAAATGAATTGTCGCAGCGATTAAAGTGACAAGGTACTAAAGTTTACACATTTATTAACTCGACTGTAATAACACAACTAGAGGACGCCCGCGACTTCGGGCTATTCCCCTATTTCAACTCCTAGCTAGGATATAAAAAATACTTATTATAATAGTAGATTGTTACACAAGAGACTAAAACAAGCCATAATGACAAGAGATATTTAGCCACGCGAGCGAGTGTCATTATGGTTGTTTAGTTAGTTTAGTCTCGCATTAAACACTCTACTTTTCACTTTGAATGCGAGGAAAAAAAAACGACCTTCAGTGCCGGATTAGCCACGTAGAAAGAGTAGCAAATGCTACGGGCCCCGCGCATTGGGTGCTCCGGGCACCCACCTCTAACCTCTAAAATGCTTGTCTAGTAGAAATTCTCCTGTTTTAGTACTTACATCAGTATGCGTGTACTCATATCCATCAGGGTTGATGATAGGATGAATAATCCAGTCGATATTCTCCAGCAGAATAACCCTAAAAAAACCCCCACGCAAAATCGGCGCATATTATAAGTCGCCCAGTTGCGGAAAAGAGCCAACATATATAAAAACATAATATTTATTTCAAGATTTATCGTAGATATTTTATTTATTTCCCCGTTATTTTAAATAGACCCGTGTGGTTGCCGGCTTAGAATAGTGCCACTCCATGTCTTCCCGTGGATGTCGTAAGAGACGACTAAGGGAATAAAGGCTTGTAGTACTGTTAGGCGATGGGCTTGCACCCTGTCACTAATACGCCGGTAAACATCTTAGCCTGATTGTGCAAAGTGTGGTTACAGAATTATCAACAAGTTTTTAGAGTTGTTGGTAATTCTGTAGCTCTGCCTACCCCACTCCGGGAACGAAGGCGTTAGTTTATGTATGTATGTATGTATTTAAAGATTTTATTATACATATTTGTCGGCGGAATTTAAATTCCTATGCCAAATTACAGCTTTGTAATAGCAAGTCTCTGAGTAATAACGTGGACAGACGAACAGACGGACATCGCGAAACTATAAGGGTTCCTTGTTGACTTCGAAACCATAAGAACCGTGTACCAATCGGTTCATCCGTTTGGGAGTCTGCTACGACAGACAGACAAATAAAAATAAAAATATCAGGGGACAATGTCACACCAATTGACCTAGTTCCATGGGTACTAGGTCTTGTACTATGGGTACTAGACATCGATATAAATACTTATATAGAGGAATATATACTTAAACTAGCCGTTCCCGTGCCCACTTCGTTGGAATTTAAACTAAACATTGTCAAATGGACGGAGCATTCCCAAAAATAAAACGAGTTGACAGACGTGTTCCAAATCGCAAATAAAATTACTGCCGTTGTGTAACATTGCTGCCAACAAGACAAGGCAGATCTCAGCAGGATGTCGGATGTCCATTTTCACCTCCGACGTCAATTGTTAAGTACTCAGAATACGTGCGTTGATTGTGACACAAAGAATGCAATAGGTACGCACAGGGTAGCTATAGACCAGATTTCCCCAAACTTCTTTGTTTCATAGACCACTTGGCATTTGTTTCGGTTTTGGGTGGACCCCCTTACCTAATATTTAAGTTATCACGTAAAACCTAAGCAAAAAATCTTTGGGATTTTTTGCACGGATAACGTTGGAGGCTTAGGCCCTGTTGTTTGATCAGTAGTTAAACTAACTAATTGTTAAAATTCGAAAAAGGAATGGAAAATTTGACACATTTCCTTGAGATTTTAACCATTAGAAACGTTTTTTGACCATTAGTCAGTTTAACTACCGATCAAACAACAGCCCATTAGTCGGCTAGAAATTGACACAGGCTACAATGAAAATTTTGCGCGGAAAAAAATGTTTTATAAAGAAAAAAACTACACACAGAGAAAATTTAATTTATACATATAGGTTAATATTTGTTTATATATTTATAAGAAAGTATTACGTAAGTATGTAGGTACCTACTATCTGTGTATGAATATGGATTATTCCATTAATGAAAAGCCAAAATTAAAGTCACGATCTGCTTAAATGGGATCCACTATCGTGGACCCCCATTTTCATCTCATGGACCCTCATTTATTGAATGAATGAATGAATGAATGCATGGACCCCTTGCAGGTCGTTCTCGACCCCTGGGGGTCAATATAGACCACTTAGGGTAACACTGCTATATACCAATAGTATAAACTGAATGAGCCATGTCAGGTCTATAGGTATCCCTACTCAGTAGGTAGGTATCCCTAGACAAATTTGTTGTTTTGACTCAGTAGTAGATAATATGTCTTTATTGAAATGTTGAAAACTGTCTAGGGATAAAAAATATCCCTAGGCACCTTTGATGTGTGTAGATCGCACGGGCACTTTTACACGTCAAAAATCTACCAGCGCTTCCCAAGAGAGTACCAACTGTGAAGAAACGCCGCAAGAAATTCAACAGTTAGTCATTTTTACCCGACTGCGGCGAAGCCCAAAAGTAGGCTTATGTGTTTGACCTGTATGTATGTCTTATCCCCACACCAGAACACAATAATATAACATTGTGGGAGGCCTGCCAACACTTCACTTTCCGGTCCAAAACTGCACAAGTTTCCGAGTAAACACTTCTGAAGTTTAATTACCAAACGTTGGGTCTTTTAGTGTTATACGGTCAGTTACAAGATTTCAGAAATATATATACACCCTTATTCCCTCGCAGCAGAGTCGTGTTTACATATCAAACATGTTTCATCATCAACATGTTGTGTCATGTTTGTGTTTGTTGTGTCACTGCCGGTACTGGCTGAAAATCAGCGCTGTAGGTGTCTGACACGGGGATCGGAACCGCTTACTCTTTAAAGGGTTTTCGTTAGGGTATGTAATTGACTGGTTTTTACAAACCTTAACGATGCGATAGCCGATAAGCATATCTTCGACTTACCCCAATGAAAAGCTATCCCATACGATACAATTAATTCGACTAAGCGCTTACCAATTCCTTAAAACCCTCGTGAGAGTTTCCCTATGAAGTGGGTCGTCAAGATATGGTATTTACCGCCTAGAATACTGCCCTACTAAGCATAATGGCGATATCTCAGACAAAACATCTGTAGAAATTGCAACCTAGTTACAAACACAAGAGAGTTGAATCTGCTTTGGCTATTGTATTTAGTTATTGCATTTTTGCTTAGGAGGGCAGAATAGAAGTCCAGAGGTGTTATTCTCTTAAAAGCGGCGCTCCGTCGGTCGAACGAGTGAACGCGCCACACCGGCGAGTTTAAGTATTCAATACTCAATTATTTATTGCATTCCATAAAGTATACATAGATGGTACTTAAATTAACTTAAAAGTTATGGGATTATTATGGACCCTGTAGGCACAGCAACTTATAAACTAGTGAGAGCGCGTATTTGCTAAGAGTGGTTTATTATTTACTTACTCATCTATTAACATTATAACTTATCGTCTAAATATTCAGTTATTGAATAATAGCACTTTTCTATCATTAAACGTTTAAGTGTGTTTACAATAGTACATTATTGCCTAGGCATGGAAGTAGGCAATTGCGGGCTGAGTATTGGATTAAACGGACGAGCTTGCGAGTCCGTTTAAAAATACGAAGCCCGCAATTGCTGTTCCTGCCGAGGCAAATATAGTGCTTTTCTAAAAAATCGCAAGAAAAAATTTGTGTTGGAGTCAAATCTTCATCGCTTGAACTCATTTTTTGAATTGCATACAAACAGAAACTTCATGTGAAAAAACCATCACTTCTTACCGCCTTTTTGTTTATGACAAGGAGAAACGCAATTCTTGTTTTAAAAAAAACATAAGCTATTCCAGGCACAAATAAAAAAGTTATGTTTCGAGTAAAATTTGGATGTATAAGACTTGTGCCCTCATTTTATTATGGCCCATTTCACTTTTTAAAAAGTTACAAGCTAGATGGTAATGGAATTTGTATGCAACATTGCGGGCTTGTGTAGCGATCACGCAATGTTTTTTTTTTTTAATTTGAGAACTGTCAGTAAACTATGTACTTCGCGTCTCAATATGTAGATAGGAATGTCAACATTTCCGGACATTTTTGAGAAAAGCTATTTTCATTTTTGATATTTTGTAATGTACTTATGGCAATTTGTCATGAATTTTAATGGACATGACACGCGTACTATCTGAACGAAGTTTTAATCTTGAAGAAGGTAGATTTAGTCTATTTTTGTGTCTTAAAGTAAGTGCTAGTGGTAGGTGTTGTCGTTTTTTGAAGAAGTTTGGGTATTTACGTACATATTTGCAAATTTCAATTATGTATATTCACGGTAAAACATGTTTTGTGCGCTCTGACGGGACTTCTTAAACTTGTCGGTGTGGCGCGTTCACTCGTTCACTCGTTCGACCGACCGAGCGCCGGTTTTAAGAGAATAACACCCCAGGAGGCCCTGCCAAGGCTGCCAAGATGCATTACGCTAACTAGCGTTTCTATTCGTTCCGTTTTTAAACCAATCGCGTCACTGGTAGATGACGTGGTACGAAATGTCACGTGATCTACCAGTGACGCGATTGGTTTAAAAACGAAACGAATAGAAACGCTAGTTAGCGTAATGCATCTTGGAAAGGCCTCCTGGGGCACGTTTTATAAAGCTACAAGTTACAATTTTACAGGTCTAAACTGGCAACACTGCTCAAATGGCTGGTCGTCATTGGTCGAGGTTGTGTCAAATGGAAACTTGTAACCTGTAAATTGTAATTTGTAGCTTTATAAAACAGGCCCCTGGTGTGTTTCTTGCGGCGCTTCTTCTCAGAAGAGGTCTTCTCTTAAGAAGCGCTGGTAGTTTTCCACTAGGGAGTGCAATCGAGAGTCGAGATCTCGGAATACCGAGATCTTGCACCAATTTTGCAAGATAAATCTTGCACCCAAAATCACGCGCGATCTCGCAAGATTTGCAAGATTGCACCGCAACACTATGACTATTCGAGAACGCGAGCGCGATTTTGAATAGTAAAAAAGATAGTTTCAAGTCGTAATTGGTTTAAGAATAAGTGAAATAGTGCCATCATGACAACAAATGTAATTTATAAAGAGTTTAATAGCCCGTTGGAAGTATGGAAGTACTTTTTAAAGGCAGAGGATGGAGTAGTGCTCAATGCAAATTATGTGATTCTATTCTGAAAACATCGGCTCGTTCTCCTAATGGTTTACATGTACATATGAATTCTAAGCTTAAAATTGATAAATAAATAAATAAACGCAACAAAAAGTATTACAAAACTCTTCATCGGCAGTGACACCATCGCTACCCTCAACTAGTTCGTCGGTTGTATCTGGTTCCCCAGATGAGAGCCGTGCAAAAAAGCACAATATTTCAGATTATTTTCATTCGCAATAATTCGTACTTTTTAAAATAAATGGTTTAGTATTTTTCTAAATATTATATTATTTCATTATTTCGCCCCTAGAACAATACGTTTACCAAGTTTCAATAGAATACTTATAATTATTAAAAATGATTCGTAGATTTGCGAGATCTCGCAAAATACCGAGATCTTGCAAGATTAGACTGCATAATCTTGCAAATACCGAGATTGAAGATTTTACTGCAAGATTGCACTCCCTATTTTCCACGTGTAAAAGTGCCCGTGCCACCTACTTACTGAATAAACATTTTTGTAATTGGCAACCCTTCATCAGTCATGTGTAACCGGGATATCTACTAGGCCATGATGTGTTCCAAAATTTTTACAAATCACTTCTTCGTTGAATTTTCATTTAATTACCTATTGTAATAAGATAATAATAATCGGAAACTAATTTAGTGTGTTTTAAATAAGTTAAAAGTTTTACTTTTTGTATATTTTTTTGTTGATAAAGGTGTTAAGTTCTCTCTTCTAATTTATAATTTGTGTACTCAAGTGAAGCCCTTTTAGGTATAATTTCTGAACCTATTTATTTAGATAAATCATCTTTACATACATACCTTCACGCCTGTCTCCCAATGGGGTAGGTAGAGACTATGGAACGCCAGGTGCACCGGTCTAAACATACAACTTTCGCTTCCTCTACATTCATCACCCTCGTCATGCACGTACGTCGGTTTCGGGTGCTTTTGATTTGGCCCTTATTCAGTACATCGCATCTGATCACTGTATGAGCGTGTATGGCGTCCCCTACCGATATCTTCACTCTCGCTCGCTATATCTCTTTCGTAACTCTTCTTTCATCCATCCTTTCTGAATGACCAAACCATCTTTATAGATTAGTAGTTATAGGTTTATCTATATATTAGGTTTTATCTGTGACTTTTTCTGTGCAGAAGTTTATCGCTATTGGTTTAGGAATTGTCTGATTTTCTGTATAACAAGTACAGTCACAGGCATTAATATACAGTGGTGGTCACATAATTAGGGACACTTGCTTTTTTCCCATACAATTGCCTACAAATATGACTTTTCAATTTTGACCACCATTCAAAAAGTTCTAAACTAATTTAATATTTGGTTACACTCATCGTTCATTACGGAGACGAGCTGTAGGTAGGCCTCCAACAAGATGGAGTGACGACCTTTTAAAGATCGCGGGAACGCGGTGGATGCGAAAAGCACAAGACCGGTCTGAGTGGGGAGCCATGGGGGAGGCCTATGTCCAGCAGTGGACGTCTTTCGGCTGACATGATGATAATGATGATCGTTCATTAATGAACTAAGGTTTAAATGTATGTACAATTCATCTCTGTTGAAAACGGATCTTTCATTTACTAAGGATTTGAAAAAATAAATACAAAGCTGTAAAACTTTGTATGGACGGGTCAGCACTAAGTTACTATAAAATATAAGGTTCGTTTTTAACAGTAGTTCATTGTACATAAATATAATCCTTAGTTAATGATCTAAAGTGAATTGTATTTAGCAATAAAATTGGTCAAGAACTTTTTGAATGGTGGTCAAAATTTAAAAGTCATATTTGTAGGCAATTGTATGGGAAAAAAATCAAGTGTCCCTAATTATCTGACCACCACTGTATACAGGGTGATTCATAAGTCGTGATCACAATGATCACCTCTGTGTTCTACCCACGAATATGAACAACTTTTACTATGGGACCAACTTTGAAATCACGAAAAAAAAAAACTGTTTCATAGAAAAGTTCAATACGTACTCGACCAAAATGTATGAAGCAGCTGTTTTTTTTTTCTGATTTCATATTTGGTCCCATAGTGAAAGTTGTTCATATTCGTGGGTAGAACACAGGGGTGATCATTGTGATCACGACTTATGAATAGACCCCGTTATCTTGTCGCAGTATTTTGTAGGGATTGAATGTTTATTTTATCGACCGCCTCTATATCGACGTTATGTAGTTTATATTATGCAACAAAGCGATTGATATTTTGCCATTTAAATCTCTGCTCAATTTCAATATATATATATGGCGCAAGTATAATAACTTCTTGATTAAAAATAAGTAGATAACCTCATTAGTATCGTATCTCGTAGATGCAATAACCTTATGTAATTATTGTGGAAAAACTAAGATAAACAGTTTTAACTAACAAACACCCGCGACTTTATTAACATTCTTTTTTACGCCATTTTTAGTAGATATTGTCTTTGACTCATTGTCAGTGACATGATATAATAATATAACTTTAAGTACAATGCCATCGACATTTAGATGGTCGATAAAATAAAAATTCAATCCCTACCAAAAAACGATGGCACTGCGACAAGATAACGGGGTCTACTTATGAATCACCCTGTATACGGCCATCGCGCCTAAAATAGAATAATTATTATAAATGAGAAAGTTTGTATGTTTGTTCCTCAATCACGCTTGAACTACTGAACTGATCGGGATGAAATTTGGCACAAAGATCCTGGAATAGGACATAGGATAGTTTTTTCGGAAAATTTAAAAGGTCCCGAGGGAATAACGATAATCAAAATCTACGCGAAGTCGCGAGCAGAAGCTAGTTTATAATTATAAATATGGACATAACTGATCGAATAGTTAGATAGGAAAAGCACTCATGTTCCCTAAAGAATAAAAACTACTTTCCTATCTAACTATTCCATCAGATACGAGGTTGAGAAAGTAAAGAGATGAAAAAGATAATTGTCATCATCATAATGAAAATTTTCAATGCGTCATATTCATAATGTTAGTTTATTCTTTGCACACTAGAGATACTAGGGTATTGGAGCCAGTAATGGACAAGGCTCCAATAATGGACACTTGATTCTTATTTTACAGAAGATAAGGGTTATTCATTTGTTTTGCAGCAATCAATTCAGGACCGTATGAAATTAGACTAAAAAGTGAAGTGTCCATTACTGGTGCCTGTCAGCTAAAAGTGTCCATCATTGGTGCCGTCAACCTACGACATTTCAACTTATTTAACACGACTTAATAGGATACCTAAAATAACTCTTTATCATACACTAGCGACCCGCACTCTCTTCGCTTCGGTTAATATAAGTAAAAATAACCCAAGTTCTTAGGGCCGTATTAATAAATTCATCTTGGTTGAGATGTCAGTCACAAGACACGTCAAAAATGACAGCTTTCTATGGGTTGACGTTTACTTTGACGTCTCTCAAGATGGGCATCTCAGTCAATATGAGTTTATTAATACGGCAATTAGATAGGTGCATTTGCAGAGGGATGCAGAATTCACTTTATTTGGCCACAAATTAGAAGTTCTTGTGGACTTACGTTCGGCCTACTTTCATGTTCAGTAGAAGATTCTCTGGCTCTCTGACATCTGTTTATCCCTGTCGCCTATAAGCCGAACGTCACGCTCAGTAGAAGATTATCTGGCTCGCTGAGATCTGTCTATCTCTATCGTATTTATTTAAATGATAATTAGCGTAAGGACTATTTGAATCTACATTCAATGCCCAAGGTAACTAAGATATTTATCTAGATAAGGATAAATACTGAATCGGAGAAAATAGCTTCGCAAATAACCTAACACTTTTTAGTATAGTAAAAATAGTAAGTTAAAAATGGTTACTATGAGTCAACCTTAGGAGATAGTCATATGCCATCGCGGACTTTTCTCTAGGTTTTTTGAAGATCTACAATTCTTCACTACATTATTTTCATATATCTCTTAAGGTTTAGCCAGCGTAAGCTATGTAAGCGCCCGAAAATCGATTTTTTGACGACTTGGTAAGAAAACATTGACTTTTCTCAACTTTATTAAAACTTAATTAGAATGAATACGTAAAAACCATCCGGAATAAATTCCCTAAATGACAGTGAAAACCGCATCAAAATCCGTAGCGTGGTTTAGAAGGAGTTAGCGGAAAAACAGACAGACGCCGAGGGCGACTTCATTTTATACTGTGTATTGATAGTGATGGAAATCTTTGGGAGAGGCCTATGTTCAGCAGTGGACGATCTATGGCTGAAATGATGATGATGATGACGATTGATATTGATAATACTGAGCCTCCACTAACACCTCGTTCCCACTATGTCGTATGTCGGATTCCGATTTTAATCGGGTGTCGGCGCCTCTGTTCCCACTATGTCCGATGTCGGATTCCGATTTAATCGGGTGTCGGCGCCTCTGTTCCCACTATGTCCGATGTGGGATTCCGTTTTAATCGGGTGTCGGTGCCTCTGTTCACACTAGTCGGCTGTCGGCCACTATGGCAGCCACGCACGGGCGGAACAAGGGGTGCGAGCGGGGCGGGGTCGGCCCCGACATCCGACCAATGTGAGCAGCGTCATACTTACTCAAAGGCGAGCGAGTTCCGACACGATTTTTATCCGGACGAGAGGGCTGGCAAAACACACGATATTTTTGTCGGATCCGACACAAAATCGTGGTCGGACGAGTGTGAATAGCTTCATATAAAACGTTCTGCCACTAGAACGACCGATTAAAATCCGGACCGACATACGACATAGTGGGAACGAGCTCTAAGAATTGCTCTATATATAATTCTATTGTGTGTATTTTCCGTAAACACAATTCTATTATTCACAACCTTATTGTATCTAACCCATTGAACTCTTGCAGTAGGTACAATATATATTTACATAGAAAATACTGCTCCAGTTTATAATAGTAGTTTATCTACATTCATAACATAAGTCCTCTATTATGCGTTCAAAACCCGTAGGCAATGACCAGCATTACCTGTGGTAGTAGGTGACAGCGATGACAGCTGTTAATCTTGGAAGATGTTCCTAATTTGGATCTCATTACCTTACAATATTCGATAACGTAATTTCAAAATTACGTTTCAGCTGTCATCGCTGTCATATACTACCACAGGTAAGGTAATGCTGGTCATTTGCCTTTCGGCTTCTGAACCCATCTTAGAGTACTTATAATATGTGTGTAGATAAAGTATTGTACGAGACTCTGCGAAATTATTATTACAACACTCGTGTGATCTATTATGAAACTCGTCTTGCGGCTCGTGTCATAAACCACACTCATGTTGTAATGCCTGTCATTACGCAACCGTCACGTAAACTACTATTATGTGACTGGTGCATAATGAGAGGCATTTTGTTGTTATAGCGGCAACAAAAATACATCATCTATGAAAATTCCAACTATCTAGCTATCACGGTTCATGAGATACAGCCTGGTGACAGACGGACAGTTGAGTCTTTAGTAATAGGGTCCCGTTTTTACCCTTTAGGTACGGAACCCTAAAAAGAGTAAGAGCCTTTGGTCGAGACCAGAGTCTATAATTTCACTGCATCGTGAAAAAATGCATAGGTATTTGGTTTCTTATGTCTTAACCTCCGTTTCTCGATTGTTCCAGACGCAACAGAGCAACCATGTTGAAGAGAAAGTTCCAGAAATAAGCGCCGATATACAATTCAAACTTCCACACGCCGTGACCCGGACAGTTTTAATGCCTTATAGAAGTTTGTGGAGCATTTGAACACTACGAGATATATTGAAGATGGCGTCGTGTTTGTCCGGTGGCCATTTTGCCGGGGGCCAGGAATATGTGCCGGTGGCGGAGTTTTATGCTGACAAATCAGTCTTTGTGACGGGCGGCACGGGGTTCATGGGAAAGGTAACGAAATCAATGTTCAATAAGGCCGGAGCCCCACTGCTGCGCACGCTACCCACGGACACGCTATACACGTCGCCCACGTGGGTCCATTGGTCTGGATACGTGTGTCAACATTTTCACAGCAACCAATGCACGCACACGTTAAACGTGTGGGCCACGTGGCTACGTTGGTCAGCTGCGTGTGTCTACATGCCGCACTGCGGGCCACGCACATGCACGCGCGCGCGGTGGGTGCGACGCCCTTGAAGCCACCTTTCCACTGCAACTCACGGGCAGCGCGCTAGCGTGTGCGTGGCAGGCACTTCGGAACAGGCCACGCGTGTATCAGTGACGTCATTTCGTGTCAATATCTACCTACATTTTCATACAACGCGTTTTTGTGCCCACGTGTGTAGCTTGACCGTGCGCAGCAGTGGGGCTCCGGCTTAATAGTGTTACGTACTTAGAGGCATGGTCTAATAAAATAAGGTCTTCTCTTCCGAAAGGGACACTTTCTACGTTTTCACAAAGTTGCCACTTGATTAATCACCAGTGATCAAATTTCACGGTGCAACACGGGGTGAATGACCTAAAACATTATGTTAATATGGATATGTCCTGGGATTCCGGGACTAATGTTGCTGAAAGAGGGTAATGTTTCAAATTTTATCATATGATCATTACCTTAACATTTTAACGTTTGGGTATGGAATAAATATTTTCACTGTACGTATATGTATTTTTTAAATTGCTCTGTTTAAAACTGATCTGCCATTAGGCTTTGGTGTATATAAATAAAAGATATAAAGTTTGTTCCTATTCAGACTGCCAATGACAATAACAAGTATACCTGACTGTAATGATCTTTAGATAGAGGGTGAAATAGTAATGAGAATAATGTTATTAAAAAGGTTGAAAATATGTATATATATTCATCATCATCGTATTATTATGCTGGGTGCGACAGAGACGAAAACCTCACTTATCAATCAAATCTATCAAACCGCACTACATTTTCAATGTCAGAAATATTTCGAAAAAAAATATCTTTATGACAAGACTGTCAGTGTAATGGTGTTTTCAGCGAATGTGCTTTTCATCAAAAAATTCAATATTAAATAGAGATTACTACCTTAAAATGGACATGAAGACAGTGATAAAGTGTATAAATAAATAATGTGACTAGGCTCAACCTTCAAAAGTACGCGAATATGGAGTTATAATGGTAAATTGATTTGTTTATAAGAGTGACGGAACGAATAGGAACAGACAACACTACCTACACACAAATATTATATTTTATTAGTTTGTATGAAATTTAAATAGCGTATAATTATTTACTCAATATTTTCTATTTTCAATCGATTTCTTTACACGTCTAAAATCCTATCCTAATGCCTATTTATAAATATCCCAACAATTGTATTTTCTTTTCGAACCAGATCCCGGGATTTTGGTCATATCCATATTATGATTTGTACTTTATGTTCCACAATGTTGCACCGTGAAATCATATCACTGTTAATCACTATTTAAATATGGACAAAGGACAATGGGCAAAATGTATGGGACGTGGTACCATCGCCAATGGACATAATTTATATATAATTGGAAAAGTATTTTTATGTAGGGCAAAGATAACCATATCGCTTATCTCTATTTGATGTCGGAACTGAGTTATTTTATTTTGAAAATACGTTTGTTATCAATCAATTTCCTTTAGGGATACCATTATTAAATTAAAGAAAACAACACTACTAATCAAGGCACTACCTACTATTACATTAGTAATCAAGGGTACACTTCAGTGTTTCCACTTCATAAATAAAAATGGATTTTTCATTAGAAAAGTGACAACCTGAGTTGACTTTCGTTACTTTCGTTTTTTACAAAGAACTGTCCATGAGGCTGAAGATGGAGCTCTCTGGTGCAGTAGCAGCCTATTCACTTTTGCTTGAGTTGTATTTTTAAGGAAAGGTGTCATGTTCGTATACGAATATCTCCGAATGGACAGGGATTTCAGACAAACCACCATAGTAAATATCCTGTTGGTATGACCTATTCACTGACACTACCATTATTGTTATTGGAGCGGGTACCAAAATGCCCATTGTCCTTTCAACACTGCAAATGCGCGGCTTCACTGACTTAGATGCAATGCCCTTATGCTAGTTATTTCAAATTTAACACGATTTAAATTTTACTCAAAAAACCGGCCAAGTGCGAGTTGAACTCGCGTGGAGAGGGTTCCGTACATACGTATTTTTTTTTATAGAATTCTTATAGGTCCTGTAATCTACAAGCAATGAGCTATATTCCGTATTTTTTTCAAAATTTTAGGCGCCGTAGTTTCCGAGATTAGAGGGGAGGAATGGTCAATTTTCTTCTTCTGGCATGAATAAAATCAAAACTATTTACAATAATAACATAAATGGGTGTCCCTCACAATCCCTATCAACGTTTGTCCTAACACATCGTTTGTCCGAATTTTCATTTGCCCTAATCTGGTTTTCAGATGAGTCAGGCAACTTTTTAAGTTTTCCAATTATATCTTCGGTTCGGTTAGGTTAGGGTTGTATTATAACAATACTAAAAAGTTTTAATATTAAAGCGGAAATGACGTTAGAATAAATGAAAATTCGGACAAACGATGCATTAGGACAAATGACGATTAGGGCTTCCATAGGGGAACCAACATAAATATATTTGAGATCCTCATAACGAGCCCTTTCATTTAATATATGACACAGTAAGGTTTGCAAAACTTTTTTTAAAATTTCCTAATTTGTCCCCCGAAAATGACCCTTATTTTAAATATCTCACATCCCACATCTGTGTTTGGGTCATCAATTTACATATGTGTACCAAATTTCAACTTAATCGGTCCAGTAGTTTCGGAGCAAATTGGCTGTGACAGATGGACGGACAGACAGACGCAGAAGTGATCCTATAAGGGTTCCGTTTTTATTCATTTTTCGTACAGAACTGTAAAAACTACTAACAACATTTTAAGTTTCATATTACCAAATATACTTTTTTTTTGTCATCAATAGAGTATAGAATTCTTTGACTACATTGCATTTAGCCTTTTTTGCCATTATGGCAGTATAGTGATGGTACCATTTGAAACGTTTCAGGTTTTGGTGGAGAAGTTGCTGCGGAGTTGTCCAAAGATCAAGAATATTTACCTGCTCATGCGGCCGAAGCGCGGTCAGGACGTGGCATCTCGGCTAACGGAGCTCACACAATCACCGGTTAGTCATTAGGGCATGAATCTCGGAATCTCGAGATCTCGGAATCTCGAGATCTCGGAATCTCGAAATCTCGGAATCTCGGAGCAATTTTTCAGATATTACAATTCCGAGATTAGACGGAGCAATACCGGAGCACTTTCAATATCGAAATTGAATTCCGATAATTTGCCTATCAATATCGTAAATCCGATATTTATTACCTTTTAATTCCGGTATTGTAATATTTCGGTATTGTAACGTAGTATTTCGAAGTTATCTGTCGAGTTGCCTGGTTTTTAGTTTCAAGCTCCGACACATAGATGACAGCACCTTCTATGCATTACATGTAGGGCATGCAGTATCGGACGATATTTCCAGTATCGGACGATATTTCCAGTATCGGAATTGAAAGTTGGTATTGAATATTGAATAGAAAGTGTGTTTTTTTAATATATCTCCAATTCCGATAGGTACTAGTATCGGAATTCCGATTTTGACAATACCGAATTTCAATTCCGCTTCGCAATTTCAATTTCTATCGCGTCACGTGATCTACCAGTGACGCGATTGGTTTAAAAATGAAACGAATAGAAACGTTACTTATCGCCATGCATCTTGGCAGGCCCCTCTGTTGTCGCCAATACTCAAACTATCATTAAAACAACACGCCGCCATGGAATTTTTTTTTGGTGCGGCTATCGTTTTTACATTCCAAAATAGCACAATAAGGCATGCTTATGGATTTATTTCCTATTTTAGAAATATTATTGGCACAACTTTCACGCACAAGCGATCGTGGCAAACTATGATACGAGTAGGTTAGGCGGAACTCCGCATAACCATGCCACACGTGACTCGCCCAAATCACACTTCAACTGTTTTTTCTGTTCTGTGGTCTTTACTTATTATGCGGGCTCCACATGCTGGCTGTTTGTCTCAAACACCGAACACGTGTCGAACACCGACTACAAACAGCCAACACAAACACGCATCCCCATGCTTGGTGAACGTGGTAGTACATTCCGGATTGGCAAACACGTTCCTTTGATTTGTGGAAAAAAACCGACACCAACGCCGATCATTGGCGAACACAAACACAAACAGGCAAACACCCATCCACATGTTCGTGTTGTCTGTTTGGTGTTCGTTGTTTGCCATTGTTTGCCAAGCGTGTGGACGGCGCATTAGCAGGGATCGGAAATTCGGTACAATATTTACCTGAAGTTGGCTAAATCCCGGAAAAAGTTGAGCGAATATGGCGTCGACTTCTTAAAAATATTATTTCCATAATATAAGTTCCGGGATTCCGGGATTCTACGAAACGTTTAAATTCCCACAGCAGGCTTAGAGCCTAGATGAGACTGGGTTAATTTGTATATGTCCCCTTGACATTTATTTTTTATTTCTCCCCAGCTGTTCGAGACTCTACGGAAAGAACGGCCGTTCGAGCTAAACAAAATCGTGCCTATCGTTGGGGATATCACCGAGCCGGAGCTGGGCATCAGCGCCACCGACCAGGCCATGCTGTGTCAAAAGGTAATTCTTAAGACCACAATCTTCAGACTGCAATCTTAAGATTGCAAAATTCAAAATTCAAAATTCAAAATATTTATTCAGTAAATTGGCCACATCAGGGCTCTTTTTCACGTCGGTAACATGGAGTGAATCTACTAGCGCTTCGGACAAGACCATCATTGCGGAGAAGAAGCGCCGCAAGAAACTCCAAACTGCAATCTTAAGACTGCTATCTTAAGACTACAATCTTCAGACTGCAATTTTAAAATTACTATCTAAAGATCGCAAATGCGTTGTCAACCCTGAGGACTATAGGTTGGCACGCTATGCTCGTGATTTCACCGTGATTATGGGCGGTTTTAAGAAACTGTCATTTTAGTTGGGTGAGTCACGAAAATTAATCATTTATTTATATCTTCTTCAGCCTGTTTGGCAACAGGCTGAAGAAGACCCCAATGCTGACGGTAGGCATACGTATTGCACTCCATTCCCTACGGTCTTGGGTCTTCCTCATCCAGTTTCTGCCGGCTATTTTGACTAGGTCGTCGGTCCATCTCGTTGGCTGTCTGCCCACATTTCGGCGTCCAGAGCGGGGTCTAAATTCAAGGACTTTTTTGTCCCATCTCCCGTGTTGTCTACGGCATATTTGACCCGCCCACTTCCACTTCCTCGAAGCTATAGAATATTCTTGGGGCTGCCTAGCCGGTGCAGCGCTTCAGGCATGTTTGCCGAATCACGCACGGATAGTTTTCAGACGATCATCCGCAAGAAGATTTTATGTCTGCTTGGCCGAGTAAGGGCGAGTCGCAACAGCATACTAAAGGTGGTTGCCAGCAGGTTTGACTGCACAATACTTGCACACTGGGGGGGGGGCAAATTAAAAGTATTGCTCAATTTGCCATCAAATAGGGCTCATTTGGGGGCGGTAGACGCAGTGCTGAGGGCTCAGACAAGATGCACTACGCTAACTAACGTTTCTATTCGATTCGTTTTTAAACCAATCGCGTCACTGGCGCGTTGATGACATTTGTAAAAAACTGACCAGATTCGTCTTCGCTCTGAAAATACTCAGACAAACGGTATCAGTACAAGCGGCTCTCACAGCATATCATGGCTACGTTTCCTCAGTTCTAAGATATGGCTTATTGTTATGGGGAAATTCCGTACATATAGAGAGAGTTTTCATCCTTCAAAAAAGGTGTCTTCGTGCTTTAGACAATGCATGGTTTCTTGTAAGCTGCAAACCGTTGTTCAAAAAGTTTAAAATACTCCCACTTCCATGCATGTACATTAAGGAAGCGTGTGTCTTTGTCAAGAACAACCCTCACTTCTTCACTCATCGCAGTGAAACTAGCGCAAGACACACCAGGGCCCTCAGACAAGACGCACTACGCTAACTAACGTTTCTATTCGATTCGTTTTTAAACCAATCGCGTCACTGGTAGACCACGTGACTTTTCGTATCACGTCATCTTCCAGTGACGCGATTGGTTTAAAAACGAATCGAATAGAAACGTTAGTTAGCGTAGTGCATCTTGTCTTAGCCCTCTGAGCACAATACAGGGACCTCTTATATCAGCCTCCTTGTCACACTTCTATATATAAGAAAACTGCTATAATATGTGTATAGTTCTGTATAATAAGTTGCCTGTGGATATTAAACTAGAAAATAAGATGCTATTTATAAGTAAACTGAATAAATGGCTACAGGAAAATTGTTATTACAATATAAAAGATTATTTGACGCGCTAAAAAGCCAAACTTTATAATAAATTAAATATTTGACATCGTAGATACATTTGACTTCGTTCCATTTCAATGATAAATATGTAATAATAATTAGACCTAAAAATGTCTGGAAAATTTTTGCACACCTGCATGCAGGTTGAATACGCATGAACTGTATTACATTTAAGATCTGTGTAACCGTGTTCAGCAAATAAATAATTTTGATTTTTGGAAGATGACGTGATACGAAAAGTGACGTGGTCTACCGGTGACGCGATTGGTTTAAAAACGAATCGAATAGAAACGTTAGTTAGCGTAGTGCATCTTGTCTGAGCCCTTTGTCATTTATTAGTTTTATTTTTAATTTATTTTACATTGTTTCTACTAACACTATCGTTAAGTTCATTTATGTATACTAACAACTACTATGGACTTTATGTCTGAAATAAGGAGTTTTATTATTATTATTATTATAGCCTCGTGTGGTTGCCGAGTTAGAATAGTGCCACTCCATGTCTTCCCGTGGATGTCGTAAGAGACGACTAAGGGAATAAAGGCTTGTAGTACTGTTAGGCGATGGGCTTGCAACCTGTCACTAATACGCTGGTAAACCTCTTAGCCTAATTGTGCAAATTGTGGTTATAGAATTATCAACAAGTTTTTAGAGATGTTTGTAATTCTGTAGCTCTGCCTACCCCACTCTGGGAACGAAGGCGTGAGATTATGTATGTATGTTATGTATTATTATCCTCGTAAGTCCCACCATACTACAAACAGGGAGATTTTTGTGAGTGGGACTTCGAATCTACCATCAAGGCAATAAAGTTCAATTACGTTTGTTCGATAATGACATTTTCAGTTTATCAAGATAGGAAAATAAACCTTATCACCATTGTAACACAGTTCAAATTAAATTGCCTTGATCATGTACATTCTACTGCACATTGGGCCTTACGAGGTTATAGTCTTGGCGATGTCCACTAGTTTTCTTCTGCTCCGGATAACTGTGTTCCTTATTCGATCGCGCAGCGAGACTCCTAACATAGCTCGTTCCATAGCTCATTTATATACTGCCCTCATAAGCCAGTAGGAGGTATCTCAAATTCAATAAACGAAGCAAATTCAATCCTCGACCGATAATAATATGGTCGTACTTGCTACAGAAGTTTTGTTTGAGATACCACAATATTAATATAATTTGTTTTGTAACGGTATAGTTAATTTTCGTGACTCAACTGACTAAAGTTACCGTTTATTCATTTTAGTCCTTAGGGACCTATCAGACAGAGAGCGGTCAGCGGCAACATAATACAGGGTGGTACTCGATAAACTGTACATATTGAAAGGGATGAAATTTTAGGTTAATTTATAGGTAAAACAATTTTGAAAAAAAAAATTTAATTACATTTTTCTTCTTACATTTTTTATAAATTACAGCAAAAATGACATTTTGTTTTCATAAAAACACGATTTTCTCAAAATTTTGTAAATATTTCACTATTTTTTGTTTTGCTTATTATTATTCCTCGCTTAATTTTAGATCTAAAAACGTAAAAAAAAATGTAAAATATCTGTATAATTTTGAGAAAATCGTGTTTTTATGAAAACAAAATGATATTTCCGCGGTAATTTTCCACAAAAACTTCCACAGAAACTCAGTTTTTTTTTTTTTATTGGTCTAATATTGTTATCAATTATTATAAACCTAACTATTGTCAATACTATGCATTTTGTTTTATCTTTTTTGGGCTATTAGATCAAAAGTTACACCGTCACAAGTAAGTGTACTACCCAAACTTTATTAAACAGTTTGACAATCTGTAAAAAAAACCAGCGGCTATAAACTTAAAAAAAAATGTTTTACCTATAAATTAACCTAAAATGTCATCCCTTTCAATATGTGCAGTTTATCGAGTACCACCCTGTATAACCAAAGACCGCAAAGAACGCAAAACTGATAGCATGACCGCGTGTCCGGTCTCTGTCTGATAGGTCCCTAAATTACGTACACTTTTTTTGGAAATCACCCTTATGCCCACACCGGAACACAATATGCGATGAATGCCTGCTTGGCGTGAGGCCAAAGAATAAGATGGGGGGGGGGGGGGGGGGGGTAGCAATCCGGTTTAGGTAGTATAGTTAATTTTAAAATTGTACGCGACTACACAAAAAATTACAAACTTTACCGTAGTTAGGAAACGAGACGAGTTGGGCAAATTTACGTAAAAATAATTGCTTAAAATTGACATTTAAAAAAAAGGGATTTTTGTTTTTTCGCGTTTATAATAGCTGTTTAAAAATTAGAGTACCCGTGTTTCTCGGTTTTTCTTTATTTAACTAAAATTCGTCGTTAATAATTTATTAAAGAAATTGTCATTAAAAATACCGTATATACAAAGTTAGAAATACCTACTGATGTCGTGATCTTAGCGGGTCATTCTAATAAAAGTGGCACGGACAGGTTAAAGTTTCTCCAAAAAAAAAGTTGTGTTTTTTTACCTTCTTTGCTTAAAATAAGCTTCCTGGTGTTCCAATTGTTACATAATTATAAAAGGGAACGGAATATACATGAAAATATAAGAATTATGGCTTGTTGAAATATTGAGATGCAGGTGAAAGTTTCATTAGACAGGTTAGAAGAGAGAAGTTTTCAGGTTAAAGAGAGTTATATTAAAATACAAATTACTTTAAAAAAGCAATTCCCTACATTTACTTTGGTAGATCACTGTTAATGGGTACTGCTTGATAAAGCATCTGTAAAGTTTTTCTGGGAAATTATATGCAAGTTATTAAAATAAAATTATTTAAAATAGTTATTCACTTTAGCTTGCCAATAGTCACACTAACCTGCACATTAGTGCACATATGTCTCTTTAACCCGTCAAGAGTTACATTAACCTGTGCCTAACCTAATCTATGCTAGTTACAGGTTAAAGTTGCACAGGTTAAAGTTAAAAGTAGATTTACAAGACATTTACTCTTAAACCGGTGATAATTTGAACGTTCCACTCTTAGTAATATAAGTATATACATCAGAATACCACGTTCAAATGATTAGTTAATTACGTCCCATACCGTTAACATTAAATAATTGAGACAAGATAAAGTTAACATACCCGTTACAAACTCCAGATTACTGCATTTGATCACTAATCTCCACAAAAGTATGACAGATCGTATCCAACCGTTTCGTATAGTGATGAGCCACATACTGGCCGAATGTTTATCGAGGATTATGGTGTGCCTATTATTTTCCGTATGTGAGTGAGATACACTATCACGGACACACAGGTTAAAGTAAAAACATCACCGGACAAACTGTCGTGTGTTAATATTGATATATAAGCATATATTTTTGAAACCATATCATAACTAATTGAATGTCATAATATTCTTCTTGCAATATATTGTAAAATATATATAATAAAATATACACAAATAGTTCAAAGACCTAAAAAACGGAAACATGTCTCATTTGGACAAGACAGGTTATAGTAAAAAATAGTACCTACCATTTTTTTTTAACAAAATTAAGGAGAATAAATAAATAAAATGGCTTGGCCTCGATGTAAAAGGTCTGTGCTTATCTATGAATGTTTTTACTTTTTCTGTAAAACAAACATTTAACATACTTTGTATTCAAAAACTCATTGACAGGTTACGGTGCCACTTTTTTTAGAATTACCCTAGCATGATAAAAAATAAAAATTAACTTTAAAGAGAAACAGCACTGACTGTCATGTCATGTCACTTGTCAACAATAACAACTGTAACAACATAAGTTCGTTGACTTTGGGCAGATTGCAGCTATCCGCTTTTACAAATCACTCACTTTACTTTTAAATAGCGTATATCAAAACAATAGCATTACGACAAACGAAAGCGTGTCGTTAGAATCAAGTAATCCGTCAGACAAATAAAAAATTGGCATGACAGTTGTATATTTTTTTCAATTCCTATGGTAATAAATAGACTAAGGGCACTATAAGTGTATTCCTAACATTCACGATCCAACTTTTTTTACTGTTTTTCCTAAATTTAAAAAAACTACTGCATAAAAAAATCCAAAAATATTTTTACTGTAATCAGCAGTGTGAAATCTACAAACGGTATTTTAATTTACTACCTTAGCACATATGAATTGTTGTCAATTTATGACCAGTCACCGAAAATGACATATTAAGGAAAGAGTATCCTAACCCCTTTGCATAGAGCGGGTACACCGGGCAAAACCATATTACTTTTGACGTTTATCGTGTTGTTTCCAACTCGGTCGCCATTACTGTCAAGTAAATAAGAGAAACGTTGACAATACGATAACAGGTCAAAAAGGCAACATGGTTTACACTTGGTTTGTCGAAACTCATTCCATAGAACGTATCAATGTCATGGATAGGCTTTTCTAGGCGCAGGAGTTTACATTTTATGATACTTAGTCACAAGTTTAACCAAATGTAAGCTAACCTACGTAATTATTATTTATGATAATATAACAACACGGATTCAGCAGAAAATAACTTCCGATGGAGTGAAATTAGGCGAAATGATACATTTATTAATAAAGTTAATGCAGACGCAGATAATGCAATAATCATTTAACACGAAATTCAAAATATTGGCAGCAGGACTCGTCGGTTATATAGAGTGAATGTACTAGTGCTTCGGACAAGACCATCATTGCGGAGAAAAATGCCGCAAGAAACTCAAGCTTTAGAAGCACAATACAAAAAATACTATACAAATACATACACTTTTGTGAACACCACACAAAGAAAATTAAACAAGGAAAGACAATTACATGAATTTCACCATGCAGATGTAGATGATAATGATGGTTCTGTTCATATCGCAGGTGTCGGTAGTGTTTCATTCGGCGGCGACGGTGAAGTTCGACGAGAAACTGAAGTTGTCTGTCACCATCAACATGCTGGGGACGCAACAGCTGGTCCAGCTGTGCCATCGCATGCTAGCGCTTGAGGTACGTTTCCTACATTTTAACCAGGTAATATTTTTGCAAACTGATTTTTTACAATGTCAAAGTTCAAGGTTATAGACTTATATTTAGATGTAGCACAAATTGACCACGATGATAGCAAATTTTCAATGTTTATCATATCCAGAAATAACAAACAATAACTAACTTTCATGTCATCTTATGTCTAATAATATTGACTATCATCAGCATTATTTCGGCTATTGCTACTTCGTTGTCAATTCAACTACAATCATTAAAATGCGTTCAAAAAGTCTGTCAGAGTGTGCAACTCCAATAAAAAAATTACTAGAACACTGCGGGTCTTTTAAAGTAGGTACAAAATCGAGCAATATCATAAAAAAATGCAACGTAGGAATAATAACACCCCACCGTCTACTACTGCATCCATCTCTTATATACTGCTGACATCGTGACTCAACGTCAATCTGTGTGGTCGAATGCCAATTGGACCAGCCAGGGCGTCTACCGCCCACTGCCTTTTTGATAACATAATCATCTTGCCCTTGATTCTCTGCCCTGAGCAAGTTTCCTTCCATCAGGCCAATGGGCGGGCGCGGTGCTCACCCGTCTTCTTCCCAATCCCCGATTCCTCGGAGCTCGCGCGCGGGCTATAGCTTTCGCACGCACTTTCTTGACTAATCATACTGACATTGAAATCGTTTAAATATTAGAGGAGCTTGGTTAAAAAAAGAAAGTAATAGATCAGGAGCTACATCTGATATTTGGTCAATGGTTCTTATTGTGTATGATTGTCGCCTAATATTTTTCATTTTTTATTCCAGGCGCTAGTACACGTATCCACGGCGTACTGCAACTGCGAGCGCGCGCGCGTGGAGGAGACAGTTTACGCGCCGCCCGCGCACCCCGAGCACGTGGTCACGCTAGTGCAGACGCTGCCCGACGAGCTCGTCGACCGGATCACGCCCGACCTCGTCGGTGAGTCGATGGACCCTTTTAGGAGGTTGTAAAAGCGATCAGGGAGACTACCAATGAAATAGCTTGGCGATTACTTAAAGCTTATTCTTGTCGGTGAGTTGCTGGGCTGTTAGGGTGGTCGGAAGTTGTGTAGGGATGATGTAACTAGTTTGTTTTGATCTTTATGAGATTTGATGCAGATCAAAATTAATTTCGTCGGTGAGTTGCTGGGCCCCTTTATGGCAGTAGAATCTGGAAAGCGATGCATGCAGACGATCGATTAACGCCAAATATTGTTGGCAAGTCGCTTGACCTTAGTAGGATCTCAGGACCGTGAGAACGGACGTTGATAAACTCAACTGGTGATAGAGCTTCTTGTCCGGGTTTCGCCCAACTTCGTAGGTGACTTGATGGATCTTTTTAACAACGTTATAGTTATCTTCGTAAGAACTGGCAGCTTGACGACGACGAGGCAGATTTCATCGGTGAGTCGCCCACATGGCTATCCCAGGAGCTAGTGCACGTGTCGATGGTGTATTGAACTACGAGCGCGCGCGCGTGGAAGTGCTCGCACTCAAGAGCCTTTCACTTCCATTGCTTTATCCATACGATCGAATATCTTCTCTCTGTCCGCAGGGGACCGGCCGAACACATACACGTTCACAAAGGCCCTGGCCGAGGATATGCTCATCAAGGAGTGCGGGAAACTGCCAGTGGCCATCGTGCGGCCGTCTATCGGTGAGTAAATATAGTTTTCATCTCAGCATCTCAAAGAGACTGTTAAAAGACAGTGGGAAAAATTCTACTTTGCTGCGTGCGAAAGACAGTGAGCAAAATTCGATTTTGCTGCGGGCGTGAGACAAAATAACTTTCTTCTTTCTTGCACCAAGTATTCCTTAGCATATTGTGTGTGTGAACATCCATTTGCATTTTATCAAAACACTATAATTTGATGTACAAAGCTCAATTATGAATGAAATCTCGTACGTTTAGTGATTTAAACAGGATCTATTTTTAATTAAATTTTTACGTTTAACCTAAAAGAAGATGTCTTTGACCATTTTTTTTGTATATTTCAGTACTGTCATCGGTCCGGGAGCCTGTCCAAGGCTGGGTGGACAACTGGAACGGGCCCAACGGCATCATCGCCGCCGTCGGCAAGGGCATCTTCCGCAGCATGCTCGGCACGGGCGCGCGCGTCGCCGACCTCGTGCCCGTCGACACCGTTATCAACCTGATGATCGTGTGCGCGTGGCGGACGCACCTCAGACGGTCAGTTGTTGTTATCATCTTCGGTAGTACTAACTTCATCAATTTCATCATGGTACTGTTCAGCATCGTCAGTAATATTAACTTCATCGTGCTGCATGACGCAGTCATTAGTAACATTAACTCCGTCATCGCCGCCGTCAGCTAGGGCATCTTCCACAGCATACTTGGAGGGGCGCACGCGTCGCCGTCCTCGTGCTCGTCGACACCGTCATCAACCTGATGATCGTGTGCGCGTGGCGGACGCATCTCAGACGGTCAGTTGTTATAATCATTATCGATAGCATTTACTTCATCATGGTACAGTTCAGCATTGTCAGTAATATTAACTTCATCGTGCTGCATCACACCGTCATTAGTAACATTAACTTCATCGTCATCATCGTCGCCGCCAGCTAGGGCATGTTCGGCAGCATGCTCGGCACGGGTGCGCGAGTCGCCGACCTCGTGCCTGTCGACACCGTCATCACGTTACCATTTTCTAAGGTTTTGTACAAAAATAGTAAGACATATTTTCTTTATCGCAGAAAACATCAACAATTTGCTTAAGTCAAAAACTACTTAAAACAGAAAAGGTCCTATGCTGACAAGAGACAATTTTATAATGGCTCTTGTCAAAATAAGTACTGAAACCGCGTTATAAGCTTTTAAATCCTGCCAGGTTCTAGTCAGCGAAAGAAATAGAGCTAAAGGCATCCCTTCGTTGTCCCATTTCACTAGCTGAAACTTTGACAGCTCATAATACGGCTGAACCCTCAGCGTGCGAGTCGTGCTCACACTACGCCGTGGTTTTTAAATAAATAATTTATTCTCTCCACAGAGGCGACGGCGTGGTGGTGTATAATTGCTGCACCGGACAGCAGAATCCCATCACGTGGCAACGGTTCGTGAGGACCAGCTTCAAGTACATGCGGAAACATCCCTTCAGTGAGTGCACGTAGAGCCGCTTTTAGGTTAACATAAGAGGAGGCAGTGACAGGATAGGCTATCACCATTCAGCATACATTACTACGTCATCTAGTTTCTTGGTCACTAGGCTCCATAAACGCTACGTAATGTATACCAAACAGCCACCAACTGTTCTGATTTGGAAATGAGAGGCCTGAATCTTTATTCTACGTTGGTTTTAAGTCTATTTTGATATCGTAATTATATTGTTGACATTTCGTTACCAAAATATTTTAAGGGAAATTCCTTTTGCGTTACCGATATTCATATGTTTTTTGGTAACAAAACAGGAAGTTCCCATAACAAAATATTTTAGGAAGCAAATAGTTTCATGTGCCATATGCACCTGCCTTTTATGCCTGCCATCGCTCGCAGTGCTCAATATTGTGAAAAATGCTTTAGTAACTTATTGAAGTGACTTGATTCAAGCGATTGACCTGCAGGCGAGGTGCTCTGGTACCCTGGCGGCGACATCACAAGCAACCGCCTCAAGCACTCCGTGCTATCACTGCTGGAACACCGCGCACCGGCTTTTGTGATGGACCTGGTGTCACGCGCCACGGGGAAGAAACCCATGTGAGTCATCATCATCATCATCATCATCATCATCATCATCATCATCATCATCATCATCATCATCATCATCATCATCATCATCATCATCATCATCATTATCATTTCAGGCAACATCCACCCACTGCAGGGTAAAGGCCTCTTTATTTTGCGTATTAGCATCTGTATGAATAAAAATGAAATGGTGTTCGTTGGTAATTGCGTGACTTAACGGGCGGACAGCGGACATTTATTTAGGAAAAAAATTACAAGGTCTATTGTGTCAACCAGTAGTCTACTACTTATTATCTCAAATGGTAATCATCGCATCTTAGAAAGGCCATTACACTTGATGGAGTAACGATCCAAGGCTGTGTTTCGTTGGGAGAGGTCTATATCAACTTTAATAGGCGCCCATAACGCCCCGAGCTAAATTTGTATGATTTTTTTTTGACATCTACCTGATTTTAGTGGCGCTTCACAATCCTCTTAAATGGTTTTTCGGGTTCGGGTATGTTCGGTCTGACTAGCGATCATATGAGAGCGAGTGAAAGAGAAATACAAACCCGAGGGTCATTTAAAGAGCTACTGCACTGTTTTATTTGTATAACATGAGCTTCCTGACGAATTCACAGGATGATGCGAGTCCAGAACAAGCTTGAGAAGGCGGCGGCGTGCCTCGAGTACTTCACCACACGCCAATGGGCGTTCGCTGACGACAACGTGCAAGCACTGTGCACTGCGCTCTCACCAGACGACCGACGCATATTTGACTTCAATGTCAGGTGGGTTTAAATTGCAAGGTCTAGTTTCAAGGTCAGGTTTCAAGGTCAAGTTTCAAGGTCAAGGTTACGTTTTGAATGTTTAGTTTTAAGAGTAAGTTTCAAGGCCAAATTTTAATCCCACGTAACAAGATGTCAATTTTGGGGAAGGTTTCATGGGTCAACCCATTCTATATGGTCGGAACTATACCGCAAATAGAGTCAATGTCAAGATTGTCTTTGATCGAGTTACGCAAAAAATGTATCGTGTAGACGTCCGGTGGACAACCAAATTCAATGAAATCAAGTTGAGAAGACAACTTAACCTTGGTTGAGTTGCGTTGTTCGACCGTGTAGAGGTAGTAGGTTGTAGACAAGTTTCAGGAGCAAGTTGTAAGATCAAGAAGACGAGTTTAATTGAAGAATAAACGAAAAGGACACGTCACATTAGTAACGTTTTGAGACAGCGATTTGAAAGTAAGGAACCTTAAAAAAGAGTCTTCGTGTAGAGGTTTCTAACAGTAAAAAAATGTGAGATCTAGGTACTGAGTGGTTTTTTAAAGTGACTATACATGTTCTTTCCATGTCGTTCAATTGTAAAACACGTTTCAAACGTAGTGGTAGGGTGACGGCACCAATGATGGACACTTTTAGCTGACGGACACTAATTCAAATTTCATACGGTTCTAAATTGATTGCTGCAAAACAAATGAATAACCCTTATCTTCTGTAAAATAAGAATCAAGTGTCCATTATTGGAGCCTTGTCCATTTCTCACCCTTAGAAATATTGTTATAAAGCGTCAACAATGTGTCTTGCAATTATTGCAGTATGCTTTATATTGTCTTAACCTCTTGACCGCCACGCTACGAATGAAGTGTCGTGCTCTGTACGCCACGGAACGCCCGTCTAGTAGATAAAATAGTACATTACTGCACAGACCGGGAAATAGGCCGTTACGGGACGAGTAGAGTTAGCGTGGCCGAGACGCAGTCGAGGCCGCGATAGATACGAGTCCAGCAACCGCCCTTCCCGGTCGAGGCTTGTATAGTGCTTTTCTCCAAGATGTGAGGAAATTTAACACAATTGTTAATAATATTAAACACAGTCCCAACATTTCCTCGAAAAAAAGAACAGAAACGTACGATTTAGTATGACACTGAAATAAAGCATTCAATAAAATTACAAAATACTTATTTAAACGTAATAAATTCAATTTGAATAAAATATAGTTTAAAATATAACATTTATGACGCGTTTATGTTATTTCCGCAATTTATTTTGTTTATGAACGCAATTTCTATTAAACAAATGTGAAACTTTTTGACACACTTTTAAATACGTTGTAAACGCTGTTTGAAAAGGCTTAACTTTTTAGTCTACGATATTTAAAAAGTAAAATATACAAGGAAGAATTTTGATTGCACGAGTGTTTGGCTGTTTGGACATAGTTATCCTAGTCCAAACATGGTTTTAAAAAGTAAATCACCAGGTACGTAATGAAATTTCATACATTTTTCGCGGCCGCTGCCGTTGGTAAATAATAACTTTGTTTTTTTTTTAATTTTGCCTGGGCCTGGAACTTACAACTTCGCGGGCTGATTTGACAACAGTAAGGTTAACATTTCCGAGCATGTGGGAGAAATAGTACATTGTTGCCTAGGCGCGGAAAGTAGGGGATTTCCTGACGAGGTGGTTAGCAGGCCGAGCAATAGCGAGGCCTGCTAAAATACGAGTCAGGAAATCCTCGTTTCCGCCGAGGCATACATAATGCTTTTCTCAAACAATGCGAGGAAATTATACAAATACATGATAATAAGTATTTCTAAAAACCGTTGAAAAATTCGGAGAGAATGTTTGTTTGCGTCATACAAGTATTAGTAGCGATAGTTTGACGCACAACGAGCCGCCGCCCGCCGCCGCCGCTCCGCAGAGCCCCGCCGCGCCGCCGCCCCTCACTGCGCCCGCACAAGTTGGGTGTACAGGATTTTTTTCATGGTCCGTTCGATTTTATACGCAATAGAGAACACTTATGCATGAACAATATGGACATGGACGGAAAGTGTTTTCATATGGTTTTTTTACTCCTAGGAGTAAAAAGAGGCATTTTCCGTCTATGTGTTTCAATCGGCAAACCATTATTTCCGAGCATGTTTGAGAAAAGGAAATTTAAGTTCCATTGTAGAAGGTTATATTTCGAGTTGAATGTTGGTCATGTGTAGATGACTATGGCGTGTGAGGCTGTCATGACTAGAGACTGTTGCGGTCAAGAAGTTAAAGCTGGACCACATGACTCGTTTGCCAGTTAGATGCCAAGATAGACAAAATAGAGGGAATATAAGCCTGTAGTAACGTGTGTCGGCTTGTTCACAGGAACATTGACTGGGACGCGTACATCGAGAGCTACGTGCTCGGCATCCGGAGGTTCCTGTTCAAAGAGAGCCCAGACACGCTGCCGCGCTCCCGGACCCACATCCGGAGGTTAGTGCCTGTCTTATGACCAGCATTTCATGTTATAGTACTTAGGAGATCCTCCCCTATCTATGTAGTGGACTCCTCAATGCTTTTCAAACACGACCCAGGGGGGTTGTCCCCAAAAAATACATTTCATCTGGAAAACCAGTGGGGAGTCAGCACATAGATCGGGATCTTAGACCTACCTCAGAGTTGGTAACATTCACTATAAGGTGGACTAAGTATATGCTCGTTTGCCTTCGCCATTTCACAAAAAAATACTTAGACTTACAAAATTATTAGATATTAGGTTTAGAATCTCACGTGTGGCAAATTGTTAAATGTGTTTTTTTTTAAGTATCTTTATATATCAATAAATTACAGATTTTACTAGTCTAGTGTACATTTTTATCCTAGGTATAATCTATCCAGGATAGGATGGGTACGGCGACACATGACAGTTTTACATTTTACGCAATAACCGTTTTAACCAATCCAGTTGTCCACAAATTAAAAAAAAAAACAAATAAATTATTTCCAATAAATTACATTTATCGTTTTTCGTAATATAATAGTCAAGTTCCATTAAATTACGTTTTTATGTAGTGAAAATAGGTCAATAAAATAAATACACCGCAACTTCCGATACGTGAATGGAACCGTTAATAGAGATTGGCAACACATCTGTCATCGACCGAATCGAACCGCCATATTAATTAACAAATCGTTTCACTCGCGTCACCTCTGCCTGCTCTGTCAGTACGAGTGCGTCTGCCTTGTATGCGTTTATTTCAATTTACTTGTATATTATTGTCTTCTGACATTTATTTAATAACTCAATTCACCATTTATAGTTTGTATGCGCAATATAATCGTTTTAAGAAATAAAAAATATTGGCAAGTGTATAAATCAAACCAAATCAAAATCATTTATTTCAGCCATCTTTGGACCATAATATTATTACAAAGTGTTAGTAAATTAAATTAAAAATTTAACCTAATGTTAGTATTACATATTTTTACTGAGCACATAGGTTTTAAACTAAGCTAACCTACTTAGGCTGATCTGCCAGTACGTGAACCAGACAACAATGATTCACATACTGACAATCGAACCTCTGAGCGAACGTCGCCAAGATGCCGTTGGAGCTGGCCCGCACCCTGCGCACCAGGGATGTGCAGCGTTTTCGCATGATGGCGTAAAAGCAGTCCACTCTTGCATCCGCGAACATACCTGATGCGCTGCAGAATCGAGGCAGCCCCATCAGCATCCTAAACGCGTTGTTGAACTGCACGCGTAGGGCGCTATACTGCCTTTGCGTGTAGTTTATCCACAGGCTGCTCGTGTAAAAGGAACAATATGCTCTAAAGAGCGTCAGTTTAGCCTCAGCGGAACAACGAGCAAACCGGCGGGCCACCATGTTCGCTCTGACAGACAGCGCCCTACGCTCCCTCTCTATGTCTGCATCGTCCCTTAGGTCAGAGGACAGTACGTGCCCAAGGTACTTAAACTCTTTAACAATATTTAACGGAGCACCGTTAAGCTTAATAGCCGGAACATTGTACGGACGTTTACCTCTGACCCAAAAAACCATGCATTCACATTATATGATAAGCCGTGGCTGACCACATATCTCTCACACACCCGCAACAACTTGGCAAGACCACACGGAGAGGCGCTCAGCATCATGTCATCTGCGTAGCTAATATTATTGAGACAAATACCGTCAATATTACAGCCGACATGCAAGCTGCTGAGCTCCTCTATTAGACCATTGACATACAGATTGAAGAGCTATAAAGAGTCGATTATTTTCCCTTAGCAAACGTAATCGATAATCGTGAATAATCCTTTCAATTTTACAAGGCCACAACACTTTATCTGCCAAGTGTCATGTGTCGCCGTACCCATCCTATCCTGAATAGATTATAGTAATAACATCGAGATAATGACAGTTTAGTGAGCTAATAACGCTCATTATAAACTTTTTACCACAGTAATGTAAGGGATTGTAACATGCAGTAACATTAGCTTTAGATATGAAAAGACAACAGCCATTATGTTATTATGTTCGCATTGTTTGCTTACATTTAATGCATACATAAAATTATATTTTAGAAATAATGTAATGCAGTAGCATTTATATGGTAGTTACCATATAAAGCTATTCCGATTAACCATTCAAGTTCCTGAGTAGTTACGATGAGTAATTAACCTTTTCAACGCCACAGTCGGCTCTGGCCGTCAACTAAAAGTCGTGCCACTGACGCCACGTCGGCTACAGCCGACAAGAGTTCAAGATTAAAAGAGACTTTGTTTGGTAGCAGTAAGGTGTAATTTGCATAGCATAGCAAACATGTTTGGCGTGTGGGTGGCACATTTTGTATTAAGACAAATATGTATTGCAATGTTTTAAGTGCATAAAATATTGTGCAATTTTTTTTCAGGTTACACATAGTGCACGTGCTAACCCAACTAGCGGCGGTGTTTTTCTTGTGGCGGTTCCTGTTTTCTCGCTCGCTCGCTCTGCGCGCCCTCTGGCGGCGCATCATTGACGTCATAACACGCGCCGCGCGCATGCTCGCCATCGCTTGATGCTGACAACCCCCCAGTGGGCTCCAATCCTAATCAATCTTCGAAAGTTAGGCTTCAGTTAGCGTTGAAAATTGCGAGGCGACGGTGTTTATCGACGCGTGAGATTGAAGTTCAAGGTCGAGTCACACAATCGGACACTGCGGTCCCGTTTTGTGACTTTGGAATTTTTATGTCAAGTTACGCGTTGGAATTTTGCGTGTGGATTCCGCTGTGTTACTTTAATGGGGAATATTGACGTGTGATGTCACACAGTGGAATTTTTATGCGAATATTTATGATGTGTGATGAAAGTTGAAATAAATGTCAGTGGGATTTGCTCGTATATAAAATGGTTCTATTGGATGACGTTTCGATACGTTCGAGTAGAGAACAAACGTAATTGTTACGTTTCAGACGCGCAAAATGAATGTGATTTAACACTTTAAACGCATCCCATTTGATATTTGGTAGGCACTTTCCGCTCTTGAAATTACATTGATTACTAAGAAAAAATCTCACGTGAATGCGATAGATGGCATCGGTTTCGATTGCATGTACACTTAAAGCTCCTTTAAACAAAATGGCGATATGAATAGAATTTATAAGAACACAGCGGCATAATAAAAAAATTAGGATTGTTTTCCCTCAACTCTTAAGCTTGATTGAATGGTCTGATACTGCTTCCATAGACGTTATGACGTACGGACGAACCAATTCTACATTTAATATAGATAATCAAGATTAAAATACCTATAATAACAGTTTTTTTAGAAAGATGGTGCATTTAAAATATTTATACCCAAACGGTAATGACAGATAATCTATAGAAATACCTACAATAGAAATGAATTGCAAAAATATTGTTTTTTTTCTGTTTTATGATTCAAATCGTTATAAGATATACAATTATGTCCTTTTTGCAGTTCATTTATGTTATGTACACCCACCCCGCTTCGCTTTGATTTATGTGAGTTTTATGTAACACCCGCACATAAATCAGCATTTATTATACATAAAAACCTTTCTTGAAAAATTGTCTAACTGATAGTGAAAACCGCATCAAAATCGTTTGCGTGATTTGGGAGGAGTTAGCGGATATACAGACAGACAGACGAGGAAAGCGACTTTGTTTTATACTATTTAATAATAATAAAGCAGAAGATGATGAGATTCTATTGCCTAATAACTGCGCGTATTCTTAACAATCAAACCTTGTATATATAAATATATTAAAAGTAACGCACATGGAAATTACAAAAATATTTAAAGTAACGCAAATGGAAATGTAGATTTTACTACCAAATCACTGTATGCTTCACTTGAAAAATGTAAATTATTTTTTTACATCTCACCTTTAGAATTAATCATCAGAAACACATTAGATATAGCGCTGGGTTTAGCTAACAATAGAAAACGCTAACATCTGTTGCTTGAGAGGCAACTATTCTAATCTAGGGTTATACCTTTTGTGAGTTCTTGGCGCCTAAGTAAGTGAAGCTAGTGGCTTATGCATTTCATTGTGTGTTACTTCTTTTATTTATGATATATAGTGGTCCCTGCCTACCCTTCTGGGAAACAGGCGTGATTTCATGTATTGTATGTATGTATCTATCATCCGATTTTGAGTGCCAGCTAAAATATTTAATCGATAGATGTCGCTAGTGTGTGGTATGATATTTAATCATTCGTACAGATGTTTTAAATATTCAAACGATATCGTACCTTGTCGGATAACTTTGTATTTATATTGCTTTCTCAATTAGTTTATAGATGAGTAACTGAGGAAGCAAGATAAATACGAAGTAAACCGACAAAATACAATGTCTTTGGATCTGTATTTTGGATTTATTTGCCAAACCTTTATGTTGATAAAAAAGTCGCCTTTTGTCGATTCTAGACACGTATATAGCTTCCAGATTGATATCCTTATGAAATTTAGAATTGGTTTAGTTTGTACGTCAGCGTCGTATAACTTAACACTTCCGCTATAAGCAAAGAATAATTATTTTATTGTTACATTAAAATAATGGTTATTCCAAATAATTTTGTACCAATGTAATGTAACAGCTCAATGAGATAATTGCAAAGTTCAAAGCTCTGTTATATGTAGAACTAATTATTATGTACAATAGTGTATCGCTATAAACACGTATATTTAATATTTATATTATGACGTCAGTAGCACGGAGGGCTTGGCTGGCGGGTGAAACTACTATTTGTCTCGTTCACACGTACGGGATCGAGCTACGTCTGAGCGTGACGCGTGTATTACGTGTACTGTGTCGCTTTAGCAACGGATCGGTAGGGTTAGAAATTTCATTGTACGATAAATGGCGACTGTAGAAATAAAAAGTGAATTGACTTGGCTGTTGTGCGTTTCAACTGATTGACGGATTAGCCGGCGAGGTTAAGTAGTCCAGTGTGCTCGTAGGCGTATCATAGAGCAAGTCACCTACTGAATTTGTTCATGCTGGTTTGACCATGAAACATGCAACCAAACTGACGATATCTTAATTTCTGGGGACCTAGTGAAAAATTAATAAGTATTATTTGTTCCTGAGTCTTGGATGTTTTCTATGTATTTCTCTGTATAAATAAGTTTATTGTTGTCTATTACTCATAATCCAAGCCTAGAGCTTAGTTTCTGTCTAGGTCAATTTGTGTTTGATTATCTCCTTTTTTTGTAGACTGTAACTACAGTCAACAGAAGAAGTACATAGACAGTCAAACAACTCAATATTATCAATACGCGCTCTTATTCTATTGACAATAGAATCGTGTATAGATAATTTTGAGCTCTTTGACTGACCTACTTTTGCGGTGCGGTGTACCTAACTCTCGTTATGCCTATGAGCGCGATGGATAACGTAAACTTGCCAGTTCATAACCTCGTAAGGTCCAGTGTGCAATACGATGTACATATTCAAGGCAATTCAATTTGCACTGTATCGCAAAGGGAATAAAGTTCATTTTCCTATCTTCATGAACTGAAAATAGCATTATCGAACAAACGTAATTGAACTTTATTGCCTTGATGGTAGATTCAAAGTCCCACTTACAAATAATTCCTTGTTTGAAGTATGGTGGGCCTTACGAGGATAATGACCAAGGATCGGAAAAACGCCCGTTATTTTGAAAACATAACCCTGTTCCGTACAGGAGAGACTTCCTTCTGATGTTGATTAAAAATATTATTAGGTATTTTACATTTATTATACCATTATTTATATGTATTCAGCAACAATATTATTAATGAATAAAACCATAATGGTTATGGGAAAGAAACACTTTCGCCAATCAAAAAGAATGTCTTTTTTTTTAATTTTCGCCTGTTATTCCATAACGAAGTGAATTTAGGACCTATTTATGAGTCGAAAAGGTTTGTTCACAGTTTACGGAGGACATTGGGGCAATCGTTGACATTGGTTTGCTGTTTGTATGTGTGTTTGTGTTTTCTAATTAACATTTCGGTGTCATTAATTAATAAAATTGTCGCTAAGTACACATAAATTATTGTATAATAAATCTATAAAATACCTAATAATATTTTTAATTAATATCAAGGAAGTCTCTGCTATACGGAACAGGGTTATGTTTTCAAAATGACGGTCGTTTTTCCGATCCTTGATAATGACTGAGGGAAAATGAGAATCACCTTGCAGTTGTATGAATTTCTGGAACAGAAATGACAGTAGTGTGTTTTTTAGTCAAGATTTCCAGGCTCAGACAGTTCCACTTTTTTTGGATTTTGACAGTCGTCAATCTTTATAGAATGAAATTAACTTTTTCATCCCTACAGAGGTTCTGTTTCACTTTGTCTCTAGCCAATCTTGTTTTTAAGTCGTAATTAATGATGACATCACAGTAGGTCTAACTGTCAACTGAATAAAAGATGCCATATCGTCAACCGTAAGTTTACATTACCGAAGCAGAATGGCCAAAAACAAAGTGGAATAGAGACTAACAGGTGTTATTCTCTTACACCTCCCTGAATTAGCTACGAACAAAAGAGACGCAGCAATACGTTGGCATGAGATGGAAATATCTGTATACATATCTAAGATATTGCGGCGTCTCTCGTCGTCTGATTTAGAAAAGTGTAATAAACTCTAAACACTATTTAATTCCTCGACGAACTATTAACTGGCGAGTTACAAATACCTCCCGCCAAATACGGCACTTAAAAAGCAAACCAGCGAATGAATTAAAAAATACACACTTTAGGCTCGCAAGCTAATAATTCGTTGACGTATTGAGAAGTGAGTCTTAAAGGGAGAAAGAGACCTTGCGATACGTTTATGTGACACTGACTGTACACGCATGAGCACAAAAGTTAGCTAAGTATTTACGAGTACTTTTTCAATAGAAAATGTTCGATAAGAAATGAGAGCGAGAAATGACTTTGGATATTAAAGTAAAGAGAACTTTAACGAACGAATAATAGGTTTTTTTTGTTTTTTTTTTCATAACGTGACTTTTGGCACTGTTATTTCTTCTAGCAAAATAATCTGTGAAAGATATCTTAAATTTATTAGTTATTGGGTGAATCTATTTTGAAGATAATCCTTTATTTCTGGTCTTAAATGTAGGAAAAAATTATATTAAAAATATACGTCCGTTTTGTTACCAAAATCAAAGGCATTTTTTTGGTAACACAATGGACAGTTACATTCTTTTTTGGGGATATATTCGAAATTCTATTTTGTATTATCCAGAATGATGGTCCCGACCAATAAACCAAATTTAAATTTTAAATCTGAAAATAACGTTTGTTTTAACTCCCCTTTTAAAATGTGTCTTAGAAGTGGATTGACCCAATTATGATACATTTTGTCTCCTGTCACATGATATTGTCTCCCAAATTACAACAATGTATTTTTTACTACATATCTAAACTATTTTGTCTGACGGTTTCAATCAGGTCTTCTTATCAGACGGCCATGTCAGCAAGTGGCCAGCGGCAAATTCGCGATTTATAATTCCTATTGTGTTACCTGGCCGTCTGATGTGAGGCTCTAAGAATTTGGAATGTCTCGTGTTAAGTACCTCGTAAATACATACAGTGCGTCACTGTGACTAGAAAATATCCAATTTATCAACATCCTACAAAATCGTATTAGATTAATGTATTCAGACATTGCTAGATTAAAAATAGGTAAAAAAAAATATGTATTATTATTTAGTGCATCGCGCTTAAGTCTTATTATGATTGAAATTAAAAAAATAGCCCAAAATGTACTAGTCAATGTTATAAATGACGTGACAATTTTTTGAAACGAAAATTAAATTATATTGTTATAAATATTTAATAGGCAATTATTAATGGGAAAGTAATTGACACGATTAAAGTTATATTTGACGCCTGACTAACACGATTTGAATATGTTTCTAATATATCAATTGCAATGACTTAAATAACTTATAAAATATTATATACAGATATGAGAAAAGTGTTGCAAGGAATAAAACAAGAATAAAACGATGAATTTTCTGACGGTTTAAAACATAACTGTAATGTTTATGTATTTATCAAAATCTGTTGAAAATCATTGCTCAGACATTACAACAATTTGTTTTTAAACTTGTCGAAAATTCAGTTTTATTTTTAAGTACTTTCAAATGACAGGAGATTTTCAGTCAGGCGTCCGTTTAAGATTAAAAACGAAGAAGTGCATTTAAATAAATAAATAATTTATTCATTTGTACCTTCACCATGTTTCTTAGTGAAACATTTTTTTCGTCATGGAACATATAATTTTTATTTTTGGGTAACCAAACACAAACCTGTAAAACAGTAGAGACTTATACACCATAATTATTAAACTGAAACAGTTTTATTTGAAGACACAGTACAGTAATTAAAAAAGTATTCTTTAAATCAAGAAAGTACCTAAATTACCATGTTGGCGACACCATCGATTTGTCATTTGATAATTTATTTGCTGTCATATGTTTCACCATTTTTTTACTTGAAAATCAGAATTTCTTCCAGTGTCATTCCATGTTATTGATAATGAAAAAAAAAAATACTTTTACCCAAAGTTGTAACACTTATCCGTAACACAATATTTTACTTATCGAACGAGATTATATTTCCGTAACTCAATGGAAAATGTTATAAAACAGACACAATACGCGTCCTCTAATGTATAGTTTCAATAGACTAGTAAGTGATTGATAGATGATTTTTATCTTGTCGCGTAATTATTAGTTTTTGGTTTTACAACAAGCTGTTACAGCTACATAAATGTAAAATAGGTACTTGCTTGTGACACAAACGACGGTCTTTAAAATAAAAAAGTTAAAACATAACATTACTTGTTTCTGTCACATGGAAGTTGTATTTTTTTCACGATAAATTTCCACATTTTCGATCCTGCCATTGACACGCTAAATGGTAAACATCCGCCATATTGAAGTTATAATAATTTAAAAAGCTTTTTAAAAGCAGCAAATGTGCCGAATTTTTAAACCTTCGCTAGATACCATGGTGTTAGGCCTAGTACCTGATGTTTTTAAGAGATATTGTGCGTTATAACATTGCGAAAATAGAAGACGGTTTTAGTTCTAAGGGTTTTTCTAGTAATTCGAAGTTCGAAAGTTCAGTTCCGTCTCCTTCTCTTAATTCGATCATAAATAAGGAGTGAAACGGTTAGAAGATTCGAATTTTTGAATTTTGTTTATTAATGTCACCCATTCGATATACTGTTACTGCATCGTTAATCTTCTGAGTAACGCTAAAATTAACCCAAATAGCTCTCTTTTAAAACGTACTAAAATTGTTTTATTAAATGAATTCTAATGCGTTATATTAAACACTTATGTCGGGGTAAAGGAAAGAAAGGCACTGTTATTTTGTCTCCCATGTCTTCAATGTAGAGCTGTGAGGTTATTATGACTTGGCTACAGAGTTCATTTTACGGTGAGCGTAAAGCATAGAGCTATAGCATTATAATGGCTCTATCCTTTTCTCTCAGCGTAAACTGATCTGGATAGCCATCTCATAATAACCTCACTGATCTGTCACAATTACATTATCAATAAGCCGTTTGAAATGACTCTTTTCTTATCTCATGACGCTTCCTTAAAATTATGTAAGGTGATTTTATATTTTAACGATGAAATTTCGATTTGTCATGATTTTTTACGCGTCTTTTTCGTAACTTTAGATGGTTCTAAAGTATTTAAATTTTCTCCTTAAGCTCCTATGCTTTTTCCTTAGGTATATTCCGCCGGAACGTATAAAATTCCTTCTCCAATCATGTCACGCGATGTGGGTGTAAGTTGTAGGTACTTGTTAAGTAATGCCTAAGTTTATACGACATGTTATTTAAGTGATAGCATTTTTCTTAATATTTAAGTCAAATCATAATGCTTTCGCCACCATCTAAACACACAGCAATGTACGTTAAGGAACATGTACGGGTTGGATGCTTGTTATAATTATTCCGTTGTGTTACTTTTTGACATAATTATGTGGGTGTAGATTATGTGAAAGTCCGAAACGAGTATCCGACTTTGGACGTTCCGAACTCTTCCAGTGTTAAATATTTTTTTAAGTTCCCTTAGTGTAAATTGACTTAATATTCCTAAACGGTTTACGGACTTGTGAATTATGGATAGAGATTTGTTTTTGCTTGTAAGTATATTATTATATGTACATTTTGAACAAAACTTCGCCCTTTCAATGTTATTTATTACTCTAGCTTGTAAAGATTTTGGTTAGTAACGCTTTTATATTTGATTAAGGTATAGTTTGGTCGAAAAAAAATGGGAAAATGTTTGTGCGATATATTATTATTGTGTATATAGAATTTAGTTACCCAAAGTTAAATCCAAATACATTGATGCGAAAGTATGTTTGTTTTTCGCTGTATGTAGAAGTTTTTTTGGAGTGTAAGGATCGGTTTTCGAACGAACTGTTACAGCCATGATAAAGTTAGAATTAAATTACGATATAAATAAATAAGTATGTTACATGTAAAAATAATCCCCTGAAAACTTTTATAGTCTCCTGTGTTACTGCAAATGCGAATTTTATAGAAACTGAAACTTAATATTTTTTTTAAAGTTATTATCTCATTTTTTTCTCAGAGTTATATGCTGCCACTACAAAAGCAAAATAATTAATCGCTGTAATAAATTTACTTTTACGTAACAAATTGGTTAAGAGCAGTCGTAAGTTTCGGTTGCTATAAAATAAAGTAACGAATTGAGGTCAGATGGTTCCCGCCGTTTTTGACAGTTTAAAAATGGCCGCCGTCGTTCGGAAACCGAAAGAAGAAATGCTTTAAAGTTGTTTTGCTTTAGATGCCAGCAATTTGGCCAAGGCATTAAATCCGTGAAATCTTGGAATGTTAAAATATTTAGCTGGTTAAATAAATGCTCAAAGAATGGTAGTCTAAAGCTGACTTAAATCAAGCTCAATTCGATAAGAAAAACGTTACATAGGAGAAATAATTTCATAGAATTATCCATTGTGTGATGTGAGAATGTTGTAGGTAAGTAATCTTGCTAGAAATTGGTTAAAAACGTTCTTCAATACTGTTTCAACGAAACTTGCACGTAGGTCTTTGTTATAAGACGTGTTATCGGTTTCACTCTATAATTTACCGAGGTTCTGCCCGAAGTTGATCTTCTGGTGTGATATAACCGGACCAATAAACTTTGCGTTAATTGGTAAAACTTTACTGTTATTTTTAGCCCCTGAATGATCCAGATGATACCAGATATCATCATTATATTTCCAGCTAAAACGCGTTCACAGATTTGACACAGCAATTTGTAGCAAGCAGCTACTCTCAGTAATTATTTTCATCATCATCATCATCATCATCATCATGTCAGCCGAAAGACGTCCACTGCTGAACATAGGCCTCCCCCAAGGCTCTCCACTCAGTAATTATTTTAGTCATCCAGAAAAACCATGTCATTAGCTGTGAGTCCTGTGGGATAGTTCTGTGGAACTATTATTTAAAAAGGACACAAGAACCAATAACGAACGGTCCAATTTATTTTTCGATATTCCACTATGTTGCTATGTGGTTTCAAGTGTTGTGATATGTAAAGCAAATAAATAACACTCAATTATTAGATTTACAATCCTCATATTATAACTTTAAAAAACGCTTCTTATCATGTAAAAAAAAACACTATAATGTAATTATTTAATTAATTAGCATATAATAGATTGTTATAGAACAAACGGTCCATTTAAAAAAGCAAATAAACTGTAAATAGTATTAAAAAGATATTAAATCGTAATAACTTCCAAATAAAATTATCTTCTGCGTCACACACTGGGACATATTATATCTATGAGATTATATTCTTGCTGTTTTACCATTAATAAAATGGCTGTTGTATGTATAATGAATGATGAATGATTCGTTTATGCGGTACTTTTTGTTTTAACACTAAATAATTATTGGTCTGTATCTTTTGGTAACGAAACAGGACGCTTAACCGAAAAGATAAGCGATCTTTTACGTAAGATCAGACCTGTTCCGACATAACCGTTTTCAAATGCTCATTTTATACATATATTCGGTTATAGGTTTTGTGTATAGATGTTGAAGTTGATTATTATATATTAATGCGTCAAATAATAGAAATTTCTTTAAAAATACACATAGAACGTTATGCTAATTTTCTAAGTTTCATCTCGATTTGAGCTCGATTTGGAAGTCAGTTTTTGTCTCCTTCTAGCCAGGCCCGTTGCGTTTATTAAATTGTAAATTTTCGACAAGGTTCTAATAACGTAATATTTTGCATTATCTCTGAAAAATAGGTGTGAGAGTCAGAAAAGTTATGATTAACCACTTTTTTGAACATCTCGTGAGTGTTTACATTTTTGACGCATATAAATAATTTGACTATAGTCACTAAAATAAACGAACACATACATGTTTCGGATGTATCGATGTACTGTACAAAAAAATATTATTTGATCTTATCTATAGGGTTTAATTCACAAAGACTCCCCACAGTACTTAATTTCACTAACGTTAATCAATTTTTCAATTCCAAATTAAGTGGTGTTTTACATAAATAATAATAAAAGAAACTTTAGTTCCATTTAAAACCGTAACGTGGCGCTAGTTACGCTAAAATGACAGTTGACAAAGAGTGAGATAGAGCTATACGCAGCGGGCCCGGCCAGAACAAGACGCGGATAGCGGCAGCGACTCGGCGACGACGCGGGGTCATTTATTATTCCATATATTAATAAAAACATTGTAAAGTTTCATGATGTTTTATTCGATTACCTATTAACCATTGATTTAGGCACATGAGCTTGGAAAATAAACTTTCTATTTTGTTACCAAAATATCGTAATTTTTTGGTAACAAACAGGAACTTCCCATACAAATATTTTAGAACACAGGATAATTATTTAATTTTTGCATACAATTTTTTTTATGTCTTGGCGAAGGCACACGAGCACACAGGCCACCTGATGGTATGTGGGATCTGTGACCCATAGACCCATAGATTCTCAAGAGTATAGTTTTTAATATTCGATGACATACAAAATTGTTAAGGGGCTTCTAAACGGGCCATATTTTCACTGCAATATGTCTCCGGCAACTATTGGTGTCACTCTCTTACTCGTATGTTAGAGAAAGACACCAATAGTTGCCGGCCACATATTGCAGTGAAAATATGGCCCGTTTAGGAGCTCCTTAACGAAAATGTTGCTCGCTTTACTTCTAGATACTTCTAAATAAAATATGTATACACTTTACTACCTTGTCTATTTAATGTCATGTATAAACTACCATATATGAATTGTCACAACGATTAAAGTGACAAGGTTCTAAAGTGTGCATAAGTTCATATGTGAACTCAAATGGACCGATCCGAAAAAAAAAACAAGATTTTATCTTAAAACTTTGTCGGTGCAACGTACATGTATATCAATGCCAAATTACAGCTTTGACAAAGCTGAGCTAAAGCTGAACTAGAGTCACTGAGCTAGACAGCGAACAAACGGACAGACGGACATGGCGAAACTATAAAGGTTTTATTTTGACCACGGAACCCTGTAAAAGGAGGATTTTATCGTTGCTAGAAAGGAAAAAAAAACATAGATAATTATATTTATTTACTACATTGAACGAGTGCAATAACTACAAAATAAATATACTTTGAAACGTGAATAAATAGTTAATACGTGACGTAAATATATATGAAGGATTAATCCGTGATCGTCCCACCAGTGGGCACCTCCTCCTTTTTATAGTCATTGTATTTGTATTCTTCATATCTGTGAAATTAAAATACCAACATTAAAAAAATAGTACTAAACATTAGTATGACGTATTGCAGTATGCCGTGATAGTGAATATGCCATATTTTTGGATTAAAATTCGATTTCTCAACAAAATATGAAAATACCGTAAAAGAGATCATCAAAAGAGAAATCAAAATTAAAATCGGCCAAGAAATACGGATGATACAAGCATTTTAACTGCTAATTAGACAGCGATTAGACAGAGAGAGAGGTGGAGAGAGAGAGAGAGATCCAATACGCCGTGTGTCGTCATGTACAGATGTAGTGAAATATCGTTTCACATCGTATTTTCTCGGAAATGTTCGTATTTGTCATGCTACTTCAGTCTGACTCAGTACCCATCAAGACAACGTGGGGTAACGTCGCACGCGAGAGTGATAATCGATATAGAGTGGTTAATACCAGAGTATGTTTTTGTTAATTAGGATTCAGTTTGTTTTCAGTTGTTTTTAATAGTCATGCCGAAAGCATTAAGACCTGGGAAACGTTAAGATCGACAAGACTGTCAAATTATTTTCAACATTTATTTATATTTCTTCTTGTTTACCTACACCTAATTTCTATATATATTTGATCGTGGTGGTTTTACCATCTCGGTATTATATACTTCAAACTCGTGGTTTGACATTTGACACTGATAACTAAAGTACTCTATTTATTTATTACAAACATGTCACTTAATAATTCAATAATTCACAGACACGTCGGCATCATTCGGAAGTAGACATGAGTTCTGAGTTTTCACGATGTGAAAGGATTATTCACTAGATCTGTAACATGTCGGCCATAATAAACTCCATGTTAAATTCTGTTGTGCTAGAAAGAGGTGGGAAATCTTTGTTGGCGTTTATTAGCATGTCTACAAATTCCCCCATTTCTACAGAATCCCATTTCTACTTGGCTATCTGCCTTTATATTTTGTCCTTGTCATTTGTATGACACTGTGCGAGTGATAGAAGCAAAATAATAGGATTAATAGGGTTTAAAGTTCTCACTTCTCCAGAGGCGGGCACAGGAAGTGCCTGATGTTCCTCGGCATGAACATGTTAGCTTGGACTCGGCTCACATCCGTAGCGTAGTCCTCGAAGTCTGTTATCATGTCTTCAGGCACCGCGGGACCGATACCAGGAACCGCGTATACCTTTATAACCTGAAAAAAAAAGATGAAAACCGCATTAATGGCGGCCCGTTACTACCGAAACTTATAACAAAGGATTTTCATCTCGTTCGCGGGTTGAAAATGACATTTCCATCCCTAGAGCAGAAAGTGATTTTGAAAATAGAATTGGTGAAACACTTAGTAATTTTTGACTGTTTTCTAGCCTCGTGCCTGCATTTTTCCTTCGGAAAGGACATAAGGAACTAAGCAATCTAAGCCCTTAGGAATATAATCTTAAAGTTTGTAAAATATTTTCCATAAAATGTACAGTCAGCATGAACAGTAGCTAAGCAGAATAAAATGCTCAAAATGATCTAGAAAAAGAAGAAGAAGAAAAACAATTTATTCAAAGAAAACCCACACAGAGCGAAAGTAACAATGCTTTACAGCACAATTACTTATATAAAAAACAATTTTGTGGCATAAAAACTAGGCAGTTATACAAAGCAGAGCACACACTTGTGTGCACCGGAGCCAGCAATGTGTGCGGATGAATAGGTTCTGGCTCAGCATGTGTTGTGACGCGTGATCACAACGCTGTTATTCTGCCAGCACCTCAAGGGGAGGGGGAGTGCGAAACATACACAATAAAAAACGAGTTATCAGGGGAAAAAAAAAAAAAAAAAAAAAAAAGAAGCATTACTCTTAGATATAACAATATAATAACATGTACTAATAATGTGATAAAATAATATTCTGAGTAAACGCTGTGTTGAGATTGACAACAGGGCTTATAGCAGGGTATATAAACAATGACACCGAGTGTCATCGGGTTCCAGATTGAATTGAAAATAAACTACTGCGCAATTTGTGTTTGAAGCCAAATATCGCGAGGCTGTTGCGAATTGGGGGAGGTAAATCGTTCCAGCACTTAGTGGCTTGGAACCGAAAACTGCTTCGGAAGGCAGCAGATTTGCAATCTAGACACGACGTATTCTTTAGATAATAGAGTCGAGTGCAGATTTTGACCTCTTCAGTTGCGTAGCTACTTCTGCTGCTGACTGTACCCCTGGTACTTAAGTACGAGGCTAGACCACGAAAGAATCTTCAATGAAAATAAGTATCTACATTAGTTATTATGAAAATTATTAGTATTATTACACATATTGTCCTACTTGTTGCAAAACTGGTCCGTGGTTGAATCTGGAGAACGGCTGCCTCATTTCAAAACTTACAATTAGTAAGTCTCAAAAACTTAATTTTGCGATTTTTGCATAAAACGCTGTTTCTACCAAGTCCCTACCGGACACAAAATCGTTTAGAAGCCTATATCACTCAAGTTCACATTAACGAGTACCCTGAAATCTAGTAAGTCACAAAGCTATTTCAAAAATCTAGTATATCACATGCACTTACTAGGTTTTGAAAAAAACAGAGACGCTTGAAAATCTTTGGCTCACTAATTCTTTATATGCATGTAATTTCAAATGATAGGAAATTAAAAAAAAGATATATGCACGTATTCGTCTTAATCTAATTCTAATTAACCAAGAAAGAATCACTTCTTGAACATATATTGCAAAATTTTGCACCGCTGAGACAACACATGTCGCACTACTAGATCAAAACAGTATCAACTCAAAATCTTTGCTAGTTTGTTTCAAGTTCATAGAAGTTGCATTAAAGCTGATTTTTAAATGCAGTGGTATTTTGAGTTAGGTACTACTGTTTGGATCTAGCAGTGCGATGTATTTTCGCTCTTTGGTAAGATAACCTCAATGTCCCTTGCTCGGTTTTGAAATGGGGCAGCCGAATATCTTCTCAATTTTACCGATATTTATTTTGCAGTGCCTCCCCCCCCCCGTATAACTCACGTCAGGAATGGGTCCTTCCTCCTCCTCTTCTATTCCTTGCACCTCGCCCGCGAGTACATGGAAGCTGTCGTCCACTATCTCCTCGAGCAGTTCCCGAACCATTTCCACCTCTTCAGGTTTAGCCTGGATATAAAAACAGAAACATAAAATGCATGTCAAATAAGATACAGATACAGATAATTCAAATTTTTTTGGTAACACAACTTTACGTAAAAATATTTCGGGGAATGTAATATTTAGACCTTACAAATATTATCTTTAATATTAACTTTTATATAACCTACGTTCCTCATTCTAACATTGTAGTATATGTGGGTACATACAAAACTGTGTCAAGAGCTGTCATCCGAAATGCTGTCAGTCTGTTTCCGAGTAATAAACGCGCGTGACACGTACACTGGTCATTTAATTATATTTCCTTAAATCCTCGATACAGGACAACTGGCGACGAGTTATTTCCCCGTGTGTATGTTACGAGTGTAAAATAAAAGAAAAACAATCTTTAAGATGGCCAACAGTCACGGATTATTAGGAAGCAGTCTCACCTACGACCATCACGTACAGGAGTGGAAGATTTTCTTAAGTCGTTTTACGCAGTACTGCGTGGCGAACGACATAACCGATGAAAAGGATAAATCGGGGGTTAAACGTCGTGCCCTGTTATTGTCTGCTCTGGTCGAGGACACTTACCGCGTCGTCAGAGATCTTTTACACCCGAAAGAACTCGAGACCTTGGAGTACAAGGAGCTTGTGGACCAGCTGAACCAACATTTTATTACGAAGAGAAGTTCATTTGCTGAGAGGTACAAATTCTACAAGGCCGAGCAGCGCCCGGGCGAAGATTTAGCGGAGTGGGCGGCGCGAGTGCGGAGTCTCGCGCTGTATTGCGAGTTCAAAGCAGAGCTCGGGACAGCGTTGCGGGACCGTTTTATTCTCGGGCTCGAGAATGTCAAGGAGAAGGAGAGGTTGTTTTCAGAAAGCATCGAGACGTTAACGTTTGAAAAAGCCTTGGGGATCGCGCAAGATGTTCGTTGTGCTCGCATGGCGCTGCAAGGGTCGCGCACGGAGGCTAACATTGCCGCGCCGGCGCAGCCGGTGTTTGCTATGCGCGCCGGTCCCAGTGCAGGAAAAGATCGTCGGGCCCCGGCTAAAAAGTGTTGTAGTGTGTGCGGTTATAGTAGCCATGAAAAAGAACAGTGTAGGTTTGTAAATTTCGCGTGTAAAAAGTGTTTTAAAAAGGGACACCTTAAAAGAATGTGCACCATGAATGTAAAAAACAACAACTTTATAGCTGCGGATGACGAGTTTTTGCATTATGAAGGTAATTATGGCTTATACAATATAAAATGTGTTGACGGTAGACCTATGCAGCAGTTCGTGTCGATAGCGCGCGATCCGGTTTTGTGCGAAGTAGATAGTGGTAGTGCTGTCTCTGTCTTGCCAGGTGACGTTTACGAGTCAAAGTTTAAAGATAACTGCGAATTAAAACCATGCAAAGTGGTTTTAAACTGTTATAATGGTACAAAAATGTTTCCGTTAGGCTGTATAGCGTTGCCTGTGACGTTTGAGGGCCAAACCAAGTCGTTAACATTTTATGTTATTAATAAGACAGGCAGTAAACAACCCACATTACTGGGACGCGATTTTATAAGCTTGTTTAACATGCAATTGTGTACAGTCAATTGTAATAATTTACAATCAGATAGTTTAACTGAGGAGTTGAAAAGTAAGTATTCGCAATTGTTTGCGAACGAATTAGGTCAGTTTAACAAGTACAAGGTCACGTTGAAGGTCAAACCGGATGTACCATTAAAGTTTTTTAAGCCGAGAACTGTTCCATTAGCGCTCAGAGAAAAGGTCGAAAGTGAATTAGAAAGATTATTGAGTTTAGGTATTCTTGAACGAGTGGAGCACGCCGAAGTAGCAACGCCGATAGTGCCAGTGCTGCGCCGCGACGGCGGCGTCCGCATCTGTGGCGACTACTCCGTCACACTCAACAAGGCGCTGTACGTTGACTCATACCCGTTGCCGCGATATGAAGATTTGTTTGCTCGGTTGCACGGCGGCCTGCAATTTAGCAAGTTAGATTTATCCCGAGCGTACAATCAATTAGTATTAGATGATACGAAAAAACTTACATGTATCAATACACATAAAGGTCTTTTCTGTTATAATAGACTAGTATTCGGTCTTTCCTGCGCCCCAAGTCTTTTCCAGAGAACCATAGAACAATTGTTGGCGGGAATTGAAGGAATATGTATTTTCCTAGATGATATATTAGTGACAGGTCCGTCTACAACCGTTCATTTAGAGCGCCTCGAAAATGTACTGAGTCGTTTGCAGGATGCAGGGTTCCGTTTAAGGGGTGATAAGTGCGAGTTATTTAAAGATTCCGTAGAATATCTGGGGTTTGTTATTGATAAAACGGGGTTGCGCAAAACAAATGCTAAGGTGGAAGCAATATTAAATAGTAAACCTCCCCAGAACGAAAAGGAATTAAAATCATTTTTAGGAATGATTAATTATTATAGAAGTTTTATTCCAAACATCTCTAGTGTTCTAGCCCCATTACATTCATTGCTCCGCAAGAGTGAAAAATGGATTTGGGGTCAAGAGCAAGCCAGGGCTTTTGAGCGTGTTAAGGATGAATTGGCTAGTGAGCGCGTGCTGGCACACTTTGACCCGTCGTTGCCGACGGTGGTTACAGCTGATGCAGGACCTCGAGGTCTTGGTGCTGTGATAGCTCAACGACAACCCGGCGGCAAGGAACGAGTGGTCGCGTACGCCTCGCGTTCACTGACCAAGCCAGAATTAAATTATGCACAAATCCAAAAAGAGGCTACGTCCATCGTATTCGCGGTTAAAAAATTCCATCATTATTTATATGGACGGGCGACTCCGTTTATACTGCGGACAGACCACAAGCCCTTGTTGTCTATTTTTGGTACAAAAAAAGGTGTTCCGGAAATGGCGGCAAATAGATTACAGCGATACGCTTTATTTTTAACTGCATATAATTTCGACATCGAATATGTAAGGAGTGAAAACAACGTCGCCGATTTTCTATCGCGGACCGTGCCTTGTGCGGATAGCAACGAGCAGCAAAACGTCGAAGAAGTAAATCAATTCATTAATTACGTTACTGACTCATTGTTAAAGCCGTTGACCTTGAGCGATATTAAGCGGGAAACTGATCGAGATGAGACGTTACGTAAGGTAGCTTATTATGTAAACAATGGTTGGCCGTTGAAAGTGTCGTGTTCTGATATCAAACCTTTTTTTTTAAACAGGCACGAAATAAGTGTCGAGAAAGGTTGTATTTTGCGCGGCCATAAATTAGTTATACCTAGCATTTATAGGGAGCAGATTTTAAACGAGTTACACGACTCGCATTTTGGCGTAGTCAAAATGAAATCAGACGCTAGAGCGCGCATGTGGTGGCCTAATATCGATAGGCATATTGAGGAAAAAGTAGGTTCTTGCTCGGTGTGCAACCAGTACAGGCACGCGCCGGGACACAGTCCACTGGCGCCGTGGAAGTACCCGGCGCGGGCGTGGGAACGGCTACACCTAGATATGTTTACGTTACAAAATAAACAGTTTTTGATTGCAGTTGATGCGTTCTCAAAGTGGGTAGAATGTTTTTACATGCCTCGTACAGATTCTGGGTCAATAATTGATAAATTGGACGAACTATTCAGCAGATACGGTTTGGTTTGCACCCTTGTCACAGACAATGGTTCTAATTTTTGTTCAACGCAATTTGAAAACTATTGCATGTCGAATGGTATCCGACATGTAACAAGCGCTCCATACCACCCCGCCTCTAATGGTCAAGCGGAAAATTCAGTCAAGACGGTCAAAAGAGGTTTAAAATTAATCATAGCAGAAAACTTGCCACAACGGGACTTATTTAGGAGGCTTAATAATTTTTTATTTAGCTATAGGAACACGATTCATTGTACAACGGGATTTTCTCCCGCTCAGCTGTTGCTAGGCCGGCGCCTGCGCTGTCGACTCGACCTGCTGCAGGTAAACAACGATGACTCATCGTCGGTCATTAACGAAACGTCTACCACAGCTAAAAGTAATGTTGTTGCAAAACAGATCTTACAGAGTAACCGTTATGGTGGAAAACGAAGTGCAGTTTTTAAAATTGGTCAAAAAGTGCTTGTAAAACATTTTTACAATAACGGTACAAAATACATTTGGAAAGTGGGTTATATTAAGGACATTATTGGTTCTAGAATGTTTAATGTTTATTTACCAGAACTAGATTTAAGTACAAAAAAACATATGGATCATGTATTGTTGTATAAAGGAACGGACAGACTGCTCGTAGAAGACGAGTCAAGTGGTTATGAATATATTTTACCAAGTGGGAATGTCGGTGTTTCCTCATCGGATGGATTACAGACCGCCATTGAGTCCTCGCCAGCCATCCAGCCGCGGTGGTCGGAGCAACATCAACAAACGGGGGAAACCGATGACCAAGACGATTCTTTTTGTTCATTACCAGAATTGTTTTCACCGAGGGCTCGTGATGACATGAAAGGCGGCAACACAACTGAAGCTACTGTTGAAGAAATACGTCATGAGGAGGAGAACATTGACGACATGAATGTTCCTCCGACCCCGGTTCCGCAGGTGTCGCCGAGAGTTGAGCCGCCGGTGGAGAGTACCGTTGCCGAGACTGAGCGCGCCGAGTCGCCTGCAGGATTGCCACCTATCGATGCATCCACAACTGATACAGAAGGGCATCAAAGGAAGCCTGTCCGTTCCACGCGAAACAGAAATGTTCGCTACAAAGACTTTTATTAGCTTATTATACATTATTATTTTGTAATTTAGTGGTGGAGGGATTGTAGTATATGTGGGTACATACAAAACTGTGTCAAGAGCTGTCATCCGAAATGCTGTCAGTCTGTTTCCGAGTAATAAACGCGCGTGACACGTACACTGGTCATTTAATTATATTTCCTTAAATCCTCGATACAGGACAAACATATAACTGTGTCCCTCTCATCCGGACAATTGTTGGTCCATGGGAGCCTTAAGTAATACTAATCAGTGAAAAATCTTGGCCAGTTCCATTTTTGTTACCGAAATTCAAACATTTTTTTACGTACAAATTCGCTCGCTTAAGTGTTTTTATTTACCCACTAACGTACGAAAGTTTGCTCGTTCACCACTGTTCAGAATACTAAGTGAAAATGTACCTTCAGGTGATCGCGGCTAACACGTTTCAATGCGGCTGACTACTAGGGTCCTATTGAAGATGCATAACGCTGACTTAGCAATTTTCGAAAATTACCAAATGTATTCTACATACATACATTAAATCACGCCTGTTTTCCAGATGGTTAGGCAGAGACCACTTCTTTCCACCTGCTACGATCCTGACAAATCTCTTTCGCTTCTTCCACATTCATCGAGTCATGCATGCGTCGGTTTCGGGTACTTAAGATTCGACATTAATTTTAATCTGCTTACTCCTGTTAAGATGTTTTTTGCCAATATCGAGTTATTTATGTACACTCCCCTGTACTTATTTCTCCAATAAGAGCATATCACACGCGAGGACGATAATTGACAACAATTCATATCTGCTATGGTAGTAAAATAAAATACCGTTTGTAGATTTTATACTGCTGATTACAGTAAAAATATTTTTGGATTTATTAATGCAGTAGTTTTTTTTTATATTTGGGAAAAACAGTAAAAAAGTTGGATTGTGAATGTTAGGAATACACTTATATTGCCCTTAGTCCATTTATTACCATAGGAATTGAAAAAAATATACAACTGTCATATCCATTTTTCATCTGTCTGACGGATTACTTTGTTCTAACGACACGCTTTCGATTCTCGTATAACTATTGTTTTGATATACGCTATTAAAAATGAAAGTGACTAACGGATTTGTAAAAGCGGATAGCCGTAATCTGCCCAAAGTCGACGAATTCATGTTGTTATAGTTGTTATGGTTGACAAGTGACATGACATGACAGTCAGTTCTGTTTCTGTTGAAAGTTACCTTTTTAATTTTATATCATGCTAAGATCACGACATCAGTATTCCTAACTTTGTATATACGGTCTTTTTAATGACTATTTCTTTAATAAATTATTAACGACGAATTTAAGTTAAATAAAGAAAAACCGAGAAACACGGGTAGTCTAATTTTTAACCAATAAACCAAAATGCTTTTTTTTTTAAATGTTGTCAATTGTTCGGTTAAAGATTATTTTTTCTTGGTGACCAAACAGAAGCACATGGGGTTAAGTCCACGCTCTTGTCAAGTCCCGACAAAATTTATAGGGTTGACGTAAACTGGTGATGAATGAATAATTAACTGAACAACAATACCTTGCAGACGTGAACAGACCGGACCCCACAAACAGCACCCGCTCACGAGTATGACGCGTATCTCAGCCATCGCCTCCCTCAACCATGTGTTCGGGAAGGTGGCGACACAAACGAATGATTCATGCGGCGGACAACACAATGGAAAGGAAAGGGATAACATCCCTTTATTACCTTTCTCTTTTTCAATTCCGGGTCCGGCAGTATGGCAATCTGTTCATCGATATATTCCAGAATTTCTCTCTCTATATTCTGAACGATGAATTCGCCACTAGTGATGGACATCTGACGACCAGCAACAACCCCTGGAACAGAACATCATAGTACCCTTACCATGAGTTACTTCCGTGCTCTAACGAATCGAATACTCTGTCCCTTACAGTATTCGAGAGTGCGAGGGACAGAGCATACGACTCGCTAGTACCATAAAGGTAATTCATGGTAAGGTTCAGCTAGGAGTTTTATATGTGATAGGGAAGGGAAAATAGGGCACAAGTCACCTAATGGAAACTAGAAACTGAGACATTTACATTCTCAATGGGGCAATACTGAGGGCTTGTTTACTTTGGGCGGCGCGGTCTGCACTAAATTCAAACATATGGCGTTGTATGAAAGCGTTTACAGAGAAGCGATTTTACACGCGTTTGCTCCAAATACAGCGTTATTTGCGGCGAAGCCCGCGGATGGCATCGCTGCGTTGCACGTAGCGACGCATGCGTTAATAACGGCGGTACCCGCTACTGCGCCCGTGGAGCCGTCATTCTCTCCGCACGCGTCACGCATCTTCATAAACAACATCGCATATGGCCATAGGTTTGTGTTTGCGCGTGTGATGACGCGGACCGCTGCACGCACCGCCTCTTTGTAAACGGGAAAACGCAATGCGTCGACGTAAACAAGCCCTTAGACTGTAAATGCTGTGCCATCCGTAATTTGACCGGTTGTCTTATCTCCATACCGGAACACAACGCCAATACTACTGCTTGGCGGTAGGTCAGATAAGATGGTGGTAGCGATCCGGGCAGACCCTGCACAAGGTCCTATCAACTGGCATTCGCTATAATCTAACTCTGAGATATAAAGTCGAGTAATCTAAACTGTGCGAACAAAATCAAGACTCACGCACAAATAGAAAAGTCTGCGGCCCTTAAGGAGTTTCTGTTACCTATTGCTCTCAGGCGCTAGCTGCGTCGATGAGCTTCACTCGATAATAAGCACGCAACCAAACGCGGCGACGGCGCGTCCCTGACTAAACCGGCTCCGTCCGTCCAGTTGAGTTTGGGTAAGGTGGAGGCACGCACACATACAAGCCGCACGATATTCATTTGAAGACGAACTACTGATTATAGTGAGCCCATAGATAACACACCCTGATGAACAGGTGTGTGCTCGGGTCACGTTCTAGGGATTTGATATCGATAAATAAGATGTCGATTTTAAGTGTCATTGAAGATCCACTAATACTATAAAGAGGCTCGATATAATGTCTGGCATTAAGACTCTTAAGTTAGAAGTTCTTATATGGATGTCATTTCAAATAAAACAAAATAATTTACTGCCAGTGCCAGTCATATGCTAGAGTCAATAATATTTGAGCTAATATTTCGCTACATACGAGGTCATAATTGTTTTAAGTACATAGTTTAATCTAGACAGCAATTTTTATTACAGACAAAGATCAAAAAAAAAGTTTACTATGAAAACCATTTCAAAATAGAAAAATAATCATACGTAATCATCAACGTAGATAATAAACAATATTCATTAATGTTGAATAACATCTTGATCTTGACAGTAACATCGATATCATTTTTTGCCGCAAAAGTGTATTGTACATCACTTATATATTAGTGCCCAGTCCTAAATCATGTAGGAGCGTTTCCCGACATTTATATTTTATCGGTCGCGAAAGACAAGTCCCGCAGTGCGAAACCGATCGCTGTACGGAACAGTTTCTGAGGGCCCTGCAAAGATGCACTACGCTAGCTAACGTTTCTATTCGATTAGTTTTTAAACCAATCGCGTCACCGGTAGACCACGTGACTTTTCGTATCACGTCATCTCCCAGTGACGCGATTGGTTTAAAAACGAATCGAATAGAAACGTTAGTTAGCGTAGTGCATCTTTGCAGGGCCCTCTGCTCGTCTGCGTTGCGCACACGAGGGTACGCCAACCGGTCTGCTTTGCACTTTGCGCGCGATGATGGTGTATAGTGCGTTAGCGCACCGAAGTACGCGGCGCCGACGAGCGAGACCGACGCGCGCAACCAGCGCCGCGTAGCAATAAATCTGCCGCGGACGTCAGCGTCGCCCCTTAACATGCCTTAACCTTGATTTCCTCCTACGCTGACATCGGTCGCTGACGTCGGTCGAGCGTACGAATATACACCATATTCTACGGGGCACCACACAGCGAAACTGACGTCCGCGGCAGATTTGCCACATATTCGTACCCTCGTTTCGTCAGCGACCGATGACAGCGTAGGAAGCCTTACATTTTGTATTATAAAAATCTCTAGAAAGACTAACCAAGGTCATAGTTGGCGGAGTTGTATCGATCCACGAAACGTGAGATTTCATCGAAGGTCTCTTGCAAATCCTGACGTCTGCGCGCTTGGTCTCTGTACAGCTGGATGAGGGACGGGAAAAGTTGGGATTTACTCGTCGATACGAGATACGGTAATATACGAACTGCTAGATCAAAACAGTAGTAACTCAAAATACAACTGTATTTTAAAATAAACTTTAATACAACTTCTATGAACTTAAAACAAAACTAACAAGGATTTTGAGTTGATACTGTTATGATCTAGCAGTGCGATTATCGTCATTGCTTTGGAAAAACCTCGTATCTCGAATTTCGTGACGTACTATTTTAAACATAAACGTGAAGAGAAAGTTCAAACTCATACATCTCGAAATATCAGATACGAGTTTTTTCTAAAGTAGTAACGATATGGTGTCCCCTTGTTTCACCGACACTCATTTCATAGAAAGTATCACTTCGCAGGATTTTCGTTTCATAGCTATTTTCTGCTAAACCCGTGTTGATTTCAGGTTATCTTAAATATGATTCACTTAGGTTAGGTTAGGTTAGACTTTCAACCGTCACAAGATAACCTGAAATCAACACGGGTTCAGCAGAAAATAGCTTTCTATGAAACGAAAATTCTGCGAAGTGATACGTTCTATGAAATGAAATGAGTGTCGGTGAAACAAGGGTAAGCCGTAATATATAAATAAGGTAGGTAAGGTAGGAAGGTAATGTTAGGTAAGTAGATAGGTATAGTTAGTAGGTAAGGTAAGTATGTAAGGTAGGTAGATGAGGTAGATAGGTAAGATAGGTAGGTATGATAGTTAGGTTCGGTAGGTAGTTGAGGTGAGCAGGTAAGGTAGATAGCTGAGGTAAGAAGGTAAGGTAACTAGTTGAGGTAAGTGGGTAAGTTAGGTTGTAGCGTAAGCAGGTAAGGTAGGTATGATACTTAATTCGGTAGTTAGTTGAGGTAAGCAGGTAAGGTAAGTAGTAGAAGTAAGTAGGTAAGGTAGGTAAAAACGGGACCCTATTACTAAGTCTCCACTGTCCGTCCGTCTGTCCGTCTTTCTGTCTGTCACCAAGCTGTATCTCATGAACCGTGATAGCTAGACAGTTGAAATTTTCACAGAGGATGTAATTCTGTTGCCGCTATAACAACAACAAACAACAAACGTTTCTTTTGCCGTTTTTTGCTCGATATTAAAAAGGGCAACAGACAGACGCTTGAAATTTTCACAGAATATTTAGTTGTATATTCACTTTAAAAATAAATAATGAAATTAAAATAAAATAAATATTCCCAAACAAGAAACGTGTTATTTTGCCGGTTTTTGCTAATGTTCTTGGAAGCCTTCGTGCGCGAATCGAACTCGCACTTGGCCAGTTTTTTATTTTTCATTTGAAGCCTTAATTAGATATATCCCGTCCTCGCCCTTAATGAAGGCGACTAATTAATAAAGGTCATACTAGTATACTTAGCCTGGGTGTTATAAATATCCGTTAGATCGAATTTCGATCAGGAATGTCAGAAATTGTGTCATCATCATTTCAGCCAAACGACGTCCACTGCAGGACATAGGCCTCCCCCAAGGATCGCCACACGATCGGTCACGTGCTACCTGGGGGTTCCATCCACGGGGTTCCCGCAACCTTCATAAGGTCGTCGGACCATCTCGTGGGTGGTCTACCCACGCTGCGTCTTCCGACACGTGGTCGCTATTCGAGAAGCTTGTGGCCCCATCGGCCATCAGTTCTATGAGCAACGTGCCCAGCTGCCCAGCCCACTGCCACTTCAGTTTGGCAATTCTTCGGGCTATATCGGTTTCCCTAGTTCTCCTGCGGATTTCCTCATTCCTGATTCTATCACGCAGAGATACTCCGAGCATAGCCCTCTCCATCGCCCTTTGAGTGACCTTGAGCTTTTTTATGAGGCCCATTGTAAACGACCACGTCTCAGCACCATAAGTCATCACTGGCAACACACACTGATCAAAGACTTTCGACTGCGGTATGTAGGACGAGAAGATGTTGCAGAAATTGTATGAAGTTGTTCAAATTCGATCTGACATATTTACTACCGCCTTTACAAACCCGGACTTTACAGTAGCGGCATCGAGTGATGGCACTTCTGAAGTTTGCTCGCTCATGAAGTTCCCTAAATATTTACAGCAAGTATAAAGGAACAGATGTCAAACTTCATTGTTGCAAGCACAGAGGCCACAAAACAAAAAAGCACAGAGGCCGCCTGAAAGTAAGTTGGATACAAAACCCATACAAATTTGCATTCTCAATACTGCAGTCTTGAGACTGCAATCGTAAAATTACAAATGCATTGCCTAACCTAACCTAACCTTTTTTTTTGAAGGAGAGGAAATGTCGTTACGCATCGTCCTCCCCGGCTAGGGTAGCCAAATGGGAGGTATGACGGACTCTCGACCACCTCAGTCTCCTGCGAGAGCTGAGGTGGAAGCATACCGTCTAAAACCTCTCCGGTGTCAACCTCCAAGGGCTGTTACCGGGGCAAACCTACCCTAACCTAACCTAACATAACCTTTTTTTTTTTCTCGCTGGGGAAATGCATTTACTCATACCACCCAGGTCCAAGGGGACCTGGGATGGTGATGTGGGACTTGCCAACCGAGACCGGCCGGAATACCCACTAAAAACCCAGCGGTGAACCATCTGCGTCCTTCAGGGAGGTGCCACGCGACCACGAACAAGCGCACTCGGCTGTGGAACCTCGACGCCAACGACTCCGGGAGGGATCCTTGGTTCACCAAGGCACCCTCAGACTTCCGGTGCGCCCCGGTGGACGAAGAGGTCCCCTGACCCCTTCGGCCAGCGCACTGCTACGGTGGGGGAAGAAGGTGCGCGTAGCGCCGCCTTGCCCAATCTAACATAACCTAACCTAACCTGAGAACTAAGATGTATCACTATACTAGTAAATTTACCCGGCTCCGGTAAATTTAAATAAAGATCGTGATCGTGTCATACATCTCATACAAATAAAATTACATGCTCAATGATAACGTGGACAAGCTGTTTTTCAATAGTTTTTGACGTGTTATGGTCTTTTTCTTTTTCTTTTTCTTTATCTTCTTCTTTTTCTTCTTCTTCTTCTTCTGCCTCTACTTCTAATACTTCTTCACCATACTCTATCGCATGATCTGGTTCACCTAATGGGATTAAGTGTTTTTATTTATTTAATGAAATTCTAAAGGTTTAAGAAAATACAAGACCGGTTTTTTCAGTGTCGTGAAAAAATGGTATACAGGGTGGAAAAAAAATATGGGCCCTGCCTTAAATCCTCAAGGCAGATAATTTTAATGAAAGGAAACATTCTTTTATTTTTAAAAAGGAACAAAAGTCCAATCAAAGGTTTTTAAAATTCGTTTGTATCACTCGGATTCGAACAAGCTAAAAATTCAAAAAATAAACATTCGCTATAATTAATGTTACATTTAACATTTTTATTTATTTCTAAGACCTAATGTCTATTTGATAGATTTTATCCTGAACAATAATGCTATCGATCAGTATAATAAAATAGTGAGTCTTTATTTTTTGAATTTTTAAGCTGTTTTGATTGCCATGAGACAAGCTAATTTTAGAAAATCTTTAAATCCAGTTTTGTTTCTTTTTAAAAGTAACTTAAGGATTTAAAATACTTAAATTCCTCCCCAGGCCCCATATATATTTATTTCGCTCAGTATGTGCCGGGGACATCATCAAGGACTGTAAAAAAACATTCCTGATATGACCTAAAAACTGTCCATTTTGTTACCGAGAAATGTATTGGTTTTTCGTAACGAAACGGACATTTTTGTGGCAAGGAGAAGACAAAGGTCTTAGCCACCCGATGGTAAGTGGACACATAGACATTTGCATCCTCAAGACTACAATCACAATATTGTAATTCTAAAAATGCAAATGCGTAGCCAACTCTCACAACTAAGATGGAATGACTCTACGCTGGTATTACACCAGTGGTCTTATCTCCACATCAATACCGAACGCATGAATGCGATCACAACTGCTTGGTCGTAGGTTAAGGGATGAGATGTATTTATAGATTTTTTTGATTTATTTACTTATGAACATTTTCGTAACAAAACGGACAATTTTTTTTTTTACGCATTTCCCAATTTACCATTTTTCTCAAATGCCATGAAAATATCGGTCCTGGTTTTTATAAACAACTTCTAGCTAACCGTACTCACAGTACCACGAAGATAATGTTAAGCACTTTAGTGCATTGTCATAGTAAACTTCATATTGAACATCAATCGACAATGATAATGACGTTTACAGTGACAAGGTTCTAAGTATGCTCAACATTTTTATTGGGTCACTGTACCTACATACGATATTATGGATGTTACCTATTACTGAAGGGCGGGTGACGGATGCAATACCTATGTTGACGAAAGCACAAGATGGATAAGACTTTTATTAAATTTCGCAGTACTATCCTCGTAAGGCCCACCATACTACAAACAGGGAGTTTTTTGTGAGTGGGACTTTGAATCTACCATCAAGGCAATAAAGTTCAATTACGTTTGTTCGATAATGACATTTTCAGTTTATCAAGATAGGAAAATAAACCTTATTACCATTATAACACAGTTCAAATTAAATTGCCTTGATCATGTACATTCTATTGCACACTGGGCCTTACGAGGCTATTTACTACTAAGCATAATGGCGTTATCTCAAACAAAACATCTGTAGAAATTGCAACCTAGTTACAAACAGAAGAGAGTTGAATCTGCTTTGGCTATTGAATTTAGTTATTGCATTTTTGTTTAGGAGGGCAGCATACTAACACATATTTTGACAACAGTTAATATGCATCCTAATTAACATAAAATCATGTGTATGTAAACAATACAATTTATGTTGTACTTTTTTTTCATACAAACTAATTTGCCACGCAATGTATCAAAAATAGCTCAATTTATCTCTCAATTAACTTGCAATTAACTTAGACTTAATTTTATACATTGCTGCTCGATGGACCCTTTAAAAATGAATTATACTAAATTTATTGGAGCAATTAACTTATCCCTTCTTTAAACGGTTCACAATACTTGAAGCTAACGTTACTTAAAATTTATGTTCTTATGTATGTCAGACACTGCATAAGTATTTGTTATAATGGTGAAGTATCACTTTACGAATGCGCCCCTCTTACGTCTGTCGATGTAGAGAGGTCATTTTTCCTAGTGGATAGTGAACTATAAAAGGAAAGGACAGAAAATACCTAATATAGAAAAAAAAATAGTTCAATTTTTTTTTTTTTTTACTATCTTTCTTTGGTTCACGGTAACAAAAAAGGAAAGTTTCATACAAATGTATGAGGACATTTTGGGAGACTATGTTATTAACCCTAGTTTTTTAAGATTATTATAACTAACAAAATATGGACCCCAGAGTCAGCTTCATTCAGCCTACCAAACATGCATTTTTTTTTGCATATCGTAGTCGTAAATGAAATGTACAAACTTTTTTAGAAATGCTCCTTTGTGCATTGGTGATCTTTTTTTTAATCAATTGCAGTCATATCCATATTATGGATATCGTTCGACATTATTTTGACGTATTTTTCATCGTCAGCTACCCATTATAGTGGCTATGATGTTATCAACAGTGATCGAAATAGGTAGAGTATATTTACCTAAAGTTTTCAAAAGGACATAACATAGAGTGGTTACAACCGGGTGAATATAAATTTATTTTTATTGAATTCCGGATTTCCGGTATTTTTCTGGTACTAGTAAATGTCTGGTGCAAGGAAGCTCCAGTTTATGTCTCTGTTCTACAAAGTTTAGATAAATACACTCCACCTATCAATAAGATACTTAAAAGAAATGAGTTACAGGCCCTTTATATCAGAAACTAACATAAAATATCCCATACCGTAAGTAAATATTACGGATATTTAGCATTAAAAATACCGGAAATCCGGAATTATATAAAAATAAATTAATATTTCATTCGGTTGTGTAAAACTTCAGGTAAAAATACTCTACCTATTCCGATCACTGGTTATCAATTTAATATAAATGCATTCCATACTCCTACAACTAAAGTCCTATTTTTAATTTAAAAAAATCTTTTCTACCGTGGCTTCAAAAGAAAAGCTTGTTACATTTTCTTCTCTTACTAAAAAATTTCTATTCACATTTTTTCCCAAAAAAATTTTTTTTCCTCTCGCGTATTTTTTATCTGAATTTTTCTCAGTCGCCACTCCACTTATAATTATGGTTTAGGGTTATATCAGCTTTTCTTTTTCTCAAGTGAAGTGAAGTACCTAGGGGTCACCTTAGACCAAAAGTTAACGTGGAACTCGCACATAAAAAATATAACCCAAAAAGCCAAAATGGCTATGTGGACTAGTTGTCGAATGGCGGGGTCAAGGTGGGGCCTAAAACCCAACATTGCCCTCTGGCTGTACACGGCAGTGGTAAGGCCTATAATCACATATGCCTCCGCTGTCTGGTGCAACAAAACCAACCAAAAGACAACAATAAACACCCTGAATAGTCTGCAACGCACAGCCTGCGTAATCGCAACAGGAGCTCTATCCTCAACACCGGGAGCGGCTCTGGATGCACTGCTAGACCTAACACCACTGCACCTACAAGTGCAAAAAGAGGCTGAGCAGTGCATATACAGAATCTGCACCACAACAAGGAAGAAATGGAGCTCTCAAGCACTGACCAAGCTCATGGCATCGGTGTTTGAACACAAAACCCTATGCATGCCAACTGATGACATGCATACTGAATACAACTTTAAAAAACTGTACTCAGTGGAGATACCCTCCAGAGATGAATGGCTGAAAGGCCAGTTAGACTATAAAGAGGGTTGCCACATTTGGTACACGGACGGTTCCAAAAAAGGGAACGATGTGGGGTGCGGCATCTATGGTGAGAGACCAAGACTCAGAGTCAGCGTCAACATGGGTACGGAGGCCTCAATCTTCCAAGCGGAAGTCTTCGCCATTAACAAATGCGCGGAAATCAACCTTGAGAAGAACTATAGACACCAGCACATCTACATCAACTCGGACAGCCAAGCTGCCCTTTTGGCACTAGACGCATTGGAGATAAACTCTAAACTAGTCCAAAACTGTAAAGAAAACCTAAATGCCCTAGGAAACTCCAACAAAGTAATACTTAGATGGGTACCAGGGCACTCCAACATTGATGGGAATGAAATAGCAGATGAACTGGCTAGGAACGGTGCTGACAATCCCCTGGTTGGCCCGGAACCGTTTTGTGGCATCACAAAACGAAAAACCTATTCTCTGCTAAGCGACCTATATAAATCTAGGGCGATCGAGCTGTGGAAGTCCACAAAAGGACAAAAACACTCGAAATCACTAATTACAGGGTTCAAAAGCAAGTTCTCCAAGGAGATTCTAAAACTCAAAAGAGAAAAGACTTGCGCAGTGACTAGGATCCTAACTGGCCACTGCAAATTGAACAAACACTTGTTTCTAATGGGTATGAAACAAGAAGCGGCATGCAGGTTCTGTCAAGAAACAGAGGAGACAGCTATGCACATCCTCTGTTCTTGCGGACCACTAATGCGTAATAGAAGTATCTACCTAGGGCGACATATCATGGACCCACAAGAGATTCAACTCCTCACTGCCCAAAGCATCTGGAAATTCCTAGACGCAACGGGCCTTTGCGGTGAACTTTAAACTAAGGGCTGCCACAAAAGATCAGCAATGGTCGAAGTGGCTCACAAGGCCCATCTCAACCCCCCCAAAGTACATCAGCTTTTCAACAGTTCCTAAGGGCTACAGCACTCGGAAATAGGAACTCCGTTGACGCGATTCAATTAATTTCTGGAACGAGAAAAAGCCGACCGAAAAAAAACGGGTGCGCTTCAATTAATCTAAAAACGTTTTGTATAATTTCATTTAACTAACCACGAAAAGCATAACGGAAGTTTAGCATAAAAACCAATTGCATAATTTCATCAGGCATACGATCGAATAACTAACACTCGGGTTACCTTTGTTTGGGCGAAATATTTTGGCCAAACGTATCGTTTCCCAACCGTTTCATTTGCCAACCCGCTTTGTGATCTGCAGAGGTCGGAATAGGTAGTGCTTATTAACCTAAACTTGACGCATGTTCATTCATGCGTGAGTGAGATGGGAATACATTACTGAATGAAGATGCATCAAGTTTAGGTTAATAAGCACTACCTATTCCGACCTCTGGTGATCTGAAACCGTAAATATTTCAGGATTTTATAAAAACGAACCTAACCTTACCTATAGGGTTCTACACGATGGTACTGAAATAAACCCTGAAAAATTTATATAACATTGGGTTGGCAAATGAAAAATTTGGGAAATGAAAAATTTGGCAAACATATTTTTGCCAAACGGCAGGCTCCAATAACACTTATTTATTATAACTATTATAAACCATGTTATTATGCATTTAAGTTAATTTCTTCTAACTAGGTTAGGTTAGGTTAGAACTGTGACCACATTAATAGTAATGAAAGCCGTTAGAAATATTTATTTTTTAATTTATGAACATTATAGTTTTTGAAATTATGCATTTCGTTTTATGCATTATGATTATTATATCGTTGGTTTATAAAAGAGACCATGCAATTCGTGTTATGTAAAATGAAAATTAGACCATTTGTTTCACCCAAAAAAAAATTTGTAAAATTTATTCGGGAAAAAATGTGAATGGAATTTTTACTACTGTGTAATAACGATTTTAGGAAATTGATTTAATAAATCACATCACAATTGACATGAAAGCCAAACTACATATTTTCTACCAAAAAACAACAATTACGCTACGAAATGAATGATTTTTAATGGATAATGTCAGAAAAGTTAACCATAGAACTCGTAAGGTACTGATTTCCCGTCTTCGTTGAGGACAATGATATTAATACCATCCTTCTTCTTTTTAGCCTTCTTCTTTTCCTCCTCTTTCTCTTTAGCTTCAGCTTTATGGACAACATCATATTAGAAAATAAATAATCGAGGGCCTAGATATGTTCCTTGAGCAACACCCTTAAGAAATTGTATCTGAGGATATGAATTATTAACAGGACCGGAAAAGTCTTCTTATAACTGTCGCGGTTGTCATTAACGATACTAAGGTCAGTTAATTCTTACTTTTCTTATACAAGTAAACAACTTTCTAACCTCAAAATGAACCTTCTTTGGCTTAAAACAGCTCTTTTATCGTAAATAAAGTAAACTGAATAAACATTATGGTTATCACTTGGCTAATGTATTGTCTGGGATTGCTTTATTTTGTTTAAAATAGCTGTTTTGCCAAAAAAAGGTTCATTTTGAGGTAAGAAAGTTGTTTACTATATGAGACAAGTAAGAATGAACAGACCTTAGAGTAAACTTAAGGCGCGTACAGATTATGCGCGGCAATCACTCGAAAATTCGATCGTGCGGCGGCCGTGCGCAATGGAGACGGGGTTTCCGCGCGCAACAGCTCGAATTTTGCCGCGCTCGAACGTGCCGCGCGGCGATCCGAGCGCTATCGGTTTTTGAGCCCGCATCAAAGAAGCTTCAGTCGCTGGCGCACGCGCAGTTTGGACGGTTCATGGTTTAGTTAGAACGAAATATTGGCGCGCATTGATCGAGCTGGATCGCTTGTCTCGCGCAGCCGCCGCGGTCTACCTAAATTCCATGGAACATTTGCCGCGCGAGCCAATGTTCACGAGAACACTGGCTTGCGCGGCTGCCGCGCATAATCTGTACACACCTTTAGTCTTGTGCACCGCGCCGATTCGACGCCGGTTTTACGCCGCGGCTGACATTTTTTCTACGCCGCGTCGGCTTAAAATCGGTGGCAAATCTGCTCGGCGCACTGTCTATACTAGAGTTTATACGACGTGTAAAAATATAAATAATGTCAACTCTTTCGATTAGTATATAATTTGTCTATTAAACAAGCAATTGCAATTTAAAAAAAAATATATACCTATAAACTGGACTGAAAATGTTCAGCCTACTTACTACTTTCGCCATAAATTACTTAACATATTAAATTTGATATAAAATACTGTTTATCGATTAAACGGCCCGGTGAAGGTAGTGTTTTATTCGGATCCTGTACTACTAGTCCCAAACTAAGCTCTAAGTAGGCTAGTACGATTGATACGATAAATACATAAATAGAGAAATACATATATACTTACAATTTACATCCAACTAAGTACAGAATTCAACATTAATATAATTAAAAATTAAAACTATACTTACGTATTTAAATTAAAATTAAAATAAGCTACTCAAATATTACAGTTATACTTAAATACATATAAAACATCCATGACTCGGGAACAAATATTCGCGCTCATCACACAAATATCTGCCCTTACCGGGATTTAAAGTTACCAAATAGGCCAACGCGTCGTCAATTAATTTATTAGTATGTTTATTTTGGTGAGTTCTCAATCACCAAAAGGCGTCCAATCCCGCAGCCTATCTTCAATCTCGGTATCTACGGGACTAAACATTTTCAATCCCGCGGGATCCCGGTATTTGCGGGATCCCGCATAGACATTGATAATAATGATATAAGGTGAATGAAACAAAAGAAATAATAGAACATATCTTCACTTTTATTAAGGTAATGTACTATTAAGAGATTAATTAAAATAAAATTGCATTTTTATTCACTAAACAAAAACCAAGAAAATTTTCAACAGAATGTTGAAAAAACAAATTAAAAACGAATTTAATAAGTATGGTGAGCATTCGTTGATTTTTTTTGCGACGAAAACAACATATCTAATGTGTTGTCTGCCAAAATATTGGTCCCGCAAATCCTGCGGATCCCGCGCTCGTAATACCGCAACAAGTGCAACTAGAAAATAGCGCGGGATCTCGGAATACCGGGATCCCGGTATACCGGGATTGGAAGCCCTAAATGATCTTTCGACGATGTTTCAATCGCATAACTTCAGTCTGCGAGTGGGTTGAGAGTAGGGATGTTACGGGGCTTCGCCTCCGCATCCGTTACGTCGGAACTTCCGTTTGGTATTACACCTTCGGATCCGCCTTCGCCTTCGCTATATTTTATTTCATACTTCCGCTTCCGCCTCCGCCTCCGTTAATTTTTTACCGAAGTTATACCGGAACTGAAGGTATTGCATTTGCCTTAGTAGCGCGGCGCACGCCTACAAGTTTTGACTTGTCAAGGAATTAATTTAAATAAAAGGTACTCCGGCTTCGCCTCCGGTAATCCTCCGGATCCGGCTCCGGATCCGGCTCCGTCAAATAAAAAAAAACCGGCTCCGGCTCCGGTAAAGCCGCCTCCGTAACATCCCTAGTTGAGAGGACAGATTAATTATTTAGTAAACACCCTTCTAGATTATTTACTTACAAATCATTCAATACCACTTACTGCCCTTGTAAATAAAAAGGACGCAAGTGCAAATTGATAGTCAAAGTAAATAGAACCCAATTACCTAAGAAATAAGGTCACTAATACATTCGCGATTCTATGAGACATACGCCCTTTTTTCTAATGAGGGCAGACTAGAACTCTCTTGAAAGAAAGATGAGTTATAGATTCTTACGGCAACTGAAAACAGTGTAAACCTACCCGCAGATTTCGCCAAAAATATGCTTTTTACGCTGAATTTAGAATTTTGGCATACCTATTGCAATTTCAGCTGCCTTTTCGGGTGCCTGTTCCATATTAGAGTCGCTCAGGTCGCGTAGTTTTTGCTGAAATTGAAAAAACACATATTCTTAAGGAATTCAATGTTAATTCTCTAGCTCATTGACAGTACTATAGTCAAAGGAAAACATGATGTCAATTTTGACATCTGTCATTGTATTACAATTCTTGGGTTTCCGGTTATATTTTGTACTAAAATTATAGGCGTCACGATTGACTTTTCATGTTCCTTTTAATATACAGGGTGTTAGGCAGAAGGTTGGACAAACTTCAGGGACTAACTCTGTAGGTCATACTCATCAACTTTTACTATGGGACCAACATCCTAATCGCGAAAAAAAAAAGCTGTTCCATACATTTCGGCTGTTTAGCCCTCAAAGTTTGTATGGAACAGCTGTTTTTCTTTTTCGCGATTTTAATGTTGGTCCTATATTAAAAGTTGATGAGTATGACTTACAGAGTTAGACTCTGAAGTTTGTCCAACCTTCTGCATAACACCCTGTGTAGTATTCAAAGTAATGCTGTAGGTAAAATAACAACTATGTTCTATTATTATTAGCCATAAGGTTCAAACTACACTTGGTCACTTCTTTGCCTGATGAACTGTAAAGTGGTACAGTCTTATAATCTTAAGTAGCTGCACACTTTTGTACCTTGGCACTTTAAAGCTTTAGACAGATTAGTGGAGCAGTTCAAAAACGATGTTAAAATGACAAAGCATCATCATAACAGCTGAGTTACCACGAGAAAACTGGGTCTATATTGGATGGCATATAATTATTATTCCTATCGTTGTGTCGCATAACGTCTTTTGTCCTAATAACGTATGGCATACACTTTGTCTCACATATTTTTGATTGTCTGAAATTGTTGCTCCTATTATCGTTTGTCCTAAATATTAATTGTCCTATCGTTTGATGTGGCTAAGATTTAACTGTAGAATGATTTATGTGCATAATTGTAATATTAATAACTAAAAAAAATGTTTTATTTACAAACCTAACCTTGTCAACCTTGTTGGTTCTCGCTCGTTAGGGTCACAGTTCTACCTAACACTCCTCCTCGCTTCGCTCGTCGTCGTACCTAACCTAACCGAAATCTGACCTGCCTGAAGGTAGAATACGTAACGATTCTGACTTCACGCCTACCATAGTTTAGTTTAGGTGCTGTAATTGTAGCCAATTTAATAATAGGCAAAATAATTCTTAGGACAATTCATGTTACGCATATTATACTTTAGGTAATTAGATTTTAGAGTTATCAATATTAGGACAAACTTGCTTTAGGATTTTAAATGAGTATGCGCAAAAATTATTAGGACAGACGAGTAGTATGCCATTCAACAGTATGCCAAAAAAATTTAGGACAAAAAACGTTATGCGATACGACAGGCACGCGAGAAAACTACTAGGAAATAAATTCTTGGCTTACAACAAGGTTTCTATAAGATACAAGAACAAACTACACTTTGTTACATACATTATTAATGAACTAAATGTTCCATAAAATATCTAGAGCAACATAACGGTAATAAAAATACAGCAAAATACATACACCAACACTTTAGCAACATGTAACTGTATTGTTTTTTAGTTCGACCCTACTCGTATTACATGATTCACAACTTTAAACTTTACTTCAAAATTCAAAATTCAAAATATTTATTCAGTAAATTGGCCACATGAGGGCTCTTTTACACGTCGGTATATAGTGAATCTACTAGCGCTTCGGACAAGACCATCATTGCGGAGAAGAAGCGCCGCCAGAAACTCCAGCAGAAGGTCATTTTTTCAAACATAAAATACAATAATACTTAAAAGTAAGTTACATTAAGTAATAATAAAGTAATAAAGTAACAACAACAACTAATACTTATATATATTTATTGGAGATACAATAAGAGATACAGTCAAAGATACTGAAATATACAGAGTGGAAAAAATGAACGCCAAATGGACGGCAACTATCTTAAATATAGGATATAGCAAATACTACGCACAGGACACTTACTTTTATGTTTGAAAACAATTATAACTGGATTTATGGATTTTTGAAAATTTGCCTGCCTGGTAAACATCTTAGCCTAATTGTGCAAATTGTGGTTATAGAATTATCAACAAGTTTTTAGAGATGTTTGTAATTCTGTAGCTCTGCCTACCCCACTCTGGGAACGAAGGCGTGAGATTATGTATGTATGTATGTATGTATGCCTGCCTTATCTGGGAATCAAACTGGTCGAATATGACAAAATAATAAAGAAGGGTTTTTTTACGGTGTTTATTTAATTTAAAGGTGTATGTGTTATAGACATAAATGATCACAATCAATGACCCTTTCGATCTGTATCATAAAACACGACTTTATTGTTGTGTCATATTCGACCAGTTCGATTCCCGGCGAAAGAGGCTTTTTTTCAAAATCCCATAAATGAGTATTTCTTTTTCAAAGTAAGTCTCTTTTGCGTAGAAACTGCTTTTTCCAATATTTAAGGTAGTTGTCATCCATGTAGCGTTGGTTTTTTCCCTCCGGTCGACTTTGGCCTTTTCCTAATTTGCATCTTTCCAAACTTGTCCACCTCCTAATTCGTCCACTCCAACATCGTCCTTTTCCTAAGTTTTCACTTTATAGATTCCATAATTAACTACTTCCTAAACAGTCATTTCTCTATTCGTATTTTCCTAATATGTCCATTTCCAGAATGGCCAACTTCCCAATTTGTCCACTCCTACAACGTCCTTTTCCTTGATGGTTAGCTCCCTATAGGCTACGGTGACTTTCAACGATTAGACGGACTGTATGCTTACTTGTCACCACCAAGGATCGGAAAAACGCCCGTCATTTTGAAAACATAACCCTGTTCCGTACAGGAGAGACTTCCTTCTGATGTTAATTAAAAATATAATTAGGTATTTTACATTTATTATACCATTATTTATATGTATTCAGCAAGAATATTATTATTGAATAAAACCATAATTGTTATGGGAAAAAAACACTTTCGCCAATCAAAAAGAATGTCTTTTTTTTTAATTTTCGCCTGTTATTCCATAACGAAGTGAATTTAGGACCTATTTATGAGTCGAAAAAGTTTGTTCACAGTTTACGGAGGACAAGGGGGCAATCGTTGACATTGGTTTACTGTTTGTATGTGTGTTTGTGTTTTCTAATTAACATTTCGGTGTCATTAATTAATAAAATTGTCGTTAAGTACATATAAATTATTGTATAATAAATCTATAAAATACCTAATAATATTTTTAATTAATATCAAGGAAGTCTCTGCTATACGGAACAGGGTTATGTTTTCAAAATGACGGTCGTTTTTCCGATCCTTGGTCATCACCCTTAGGCTACGGGGACTGCTTACATTCTACTTATGCCTACCATTTTTTTGTTTTATGCCCAATACTTTTATGTGAATAAAACATACATCCTGGAAGTGGACAAGTTAGGAAAGATAAATTACAAAGTCGACAAGGAAATATTCAAGTTTGTAAGTGGACATGTTAAGAAAGAGACAGGTTATGAGGTGGACAAGTTTGGAAAGATACAAATTAGGAATAGGCCAAAGTCGACCGGAGGGCGTTTTTTCAACCCTGTATAAATGAAATAATGAACAAATACAAGAAATTATTTAGATCATACAAACACGACTAAATAATGCAATGATTCTAAAATATATTTTCCAAGGAACATCCAATTTTAAAGCAAACAAGCAAGCAATAAAGCAATCTCAATAATGCATTGCCAATGAGACCAACGACAGAAATGATTTGGTACCGTAACACGGGGTGAGTAGGGATTAAGGGGTGAGTAGGGACACAACCTAAAATAAGTCATAACGTGTTACAAATAAGAACGATTATTAAATATATATTTCCTCCTTCGCACACCTTAATATTCTTGGCAAGGAGCTCCGCCACACCGGGTGTTTGAGAACAGTTCCCCGTCGCATGGCACTTGCGAGTAAAAACCCGCGTGTCATCGGACCCACGTACTATGAGCGTCTACCCACTAACCTTAAAAATGTTCCATCCGACGAAGCATTTAAACACCAGCTGAGAAACCTTTTATTGGATAATCCGGGTGTCCCTCAGAATCCCTAACAACGTTTGTCCTAACACATCGTTTGTCCGAATTTTCATTTGCCCTAAACTGGTTTTCAGCTGAGTCAGGCAACTTTTTACGTTTTTCAATTATATCTGCGGTTCGGTTAGGTTAGGGTTGTATTATAACAACACTAAAAAGTTTTAAATGTAAGCGGAAATGGCTTTAGGATAAACGAAAATTCGGACAAACGATCTATTAGGACAAATGACGATTAGGGGTTCCATAGGGGAACCGATAATCCACTATACTCCGTGGATGAATATTATGAAGCTGGAAATATAAATTTATTATTGAGTTTGACGTTTAATTGACATATATTGACTTTATCTTTGGACATAATATCATTGACATCGGACGAGTGACCATTATTAGATGTTTAATCGTTGTTGCTTTAATTATTATTATTTCTTGTGTTCTTTGTTTATTAGTATTTATGTTTGAGGATCTCAATGTAATTTCGTATTTTTTGACATACAATTTATATTGTAATATTACATTGCCTCGTGTGGTTGCCGAGTTAGAATAGTGCCACTCCATGTCTTCCCGTGGATGTCGTAAGAGACGACTAAGGGAATAAAGGCTTGTAGTACTGTTAGGCGATGGGCTTGCAACCTGTCACTAATACGCTGGTAAACATCTTAGCCTAATTGTGCAAATTGTGGTTATAGAATTATCAACAAGTTTTTAGAGATGTTTGTAATTCTGTAGCTCTGCCTACCCCACTCTGGGAACGAAGGCGTGAGATTATGTATGTGTATGTATGTATGTATTACATTGATGAATAAATAAATTAAACTAAACTAATGGACAATAACGTGACGTCTATTGGAAATAATTTCAGTCTTATAATTAGTAACATATGGTACATTTTAGGTTGTGTCCCCACTCACCCCGTTTTACGGTACTAATTATATCCACGGGCTGTTATTAGAGGTATGTTATTCATTGGGAATTCTTTGGAAAAATTAAAAAGACAGTCAGAACTTGGATTCGACTAACTTCGACTTCCTCATCGGGCTGTGCTCTGCCTAAAAATATTAATAAAACATGAGTATCGCAATAGATTTTACGAGGTTGGATAAAACACCTGTCACTTTCTGACCATAGCGTAAGTGCGAAAGCGACGGATGCTTTATCTACCGCGACCGTAATACGGGCCCTGGGGGTTGATATTTGAACCTCACTGATGATTAGGGCCCGGAATTTCGGGGGCGGCTTTTGACAAGCTGTAGGGAGAGAACACCGCTGTTTATCGATGTTATCGACAAATCGATAGTTTTTTTATGTCTTTATAAAATAAAAATCAAATTTTCCGATGATAGGTAAGCAGGAATTGTATACGGGTATTATTTACATACAAAAAGAATGGTATTCAATTTCGGTATCTCGCTTATTATTGAATATTTTTGCTGTTCAATGAATTTATATAATAGAATTTATTATCTAAATTACAGTCGAAAATATCAAGGAAATAATGCAAATTACGGAAGATATTTCAATTTTAATTAATACCGGTATTGATCTCTGTAGGTAGGTAGGAAAGTTATAACCTCGTAAGGCCCACCATACTACAAACAGGGAGTTTTTTGTGAGCGGGACTTTGAATCTACCATCAAGGCAATAAAGTTCAATTACGTTTGTTCGATAATGACATTTTCAGTTTATCAAGATAGGAAAATAAACCTTATTACCATTGCAACACAGTTCAAATTGCCTTGATCATGTACATTCTATTGCACACTGGGCCTTACGAGGTTAAGTTATAAAATAATATTTTCTGTTTTATTATATCAAAGGGTAGGCAAAAAAGCCACCTAACGTAAAGTGGTATCAGAGGGATCTATTCCGAAGTTATATAAATATAAATGTTTTCGTAATTATCAGTGATCGGGGAAAACGGTGCAAAACTTTAACAAAACTTGTAAAGCTGACATAAAGGAGAACTTGCAACCAAGCAAAATAAGAATTATTATTAAAAAAGCAGACTTCAGTTGGACTGACCTATTTACCTACCATTTTAAAGAAGTTATTTTTTGCTTTTTGAAGGCGGTTTTTTGTTTTTTTAAACATTTATTTTATTTCATACTTTTTAGTGATCCTATTTATGCTGTTACGTAGCTCCACTTCTAAATATTAATAAGAAACTATAGAACATTTCAAGCTCGCCGCAGACAACGCCGCGGGAATGTCATAGTCATATTTAAACCTAAATGTGCTTCGTCATAGTCGCTCAACTTCCTTTATCGAAATATCTATCTATCGCCACCCTTGAAATAGGTACCGTTAAGGAGTTCCGGTGGCCATCTGTGGTCTTCATCATCAGTTCCACTTCACCATATAGTACTTTTCAAAAGCAAATGCATGAGTTACAGTGAAAAATACCAAAATCGCTATAGGTGTGCCTATAATATTTGAGGAGTTCTCTTGATTTCTCCATGATCCCATCATCAAATCCTGACGTGGTGACAATGGGACCAACTAGAAAGTATACCCATTCGAACAACGAAAAAATTTTTCAAATCGGTCCGTTGGTCTTCGAGTAATCGGGGAACATACATAAAAAAAAAAAAAAACCCGACGAATTGAGAACCTCCTCCTTTTTTTGAAGTCGGTTAAAAATAATAATATTATTGGCAGATTAGTGTTCAATTTAACTCTATATCAGAGTCTCGGATTTGGTGTAAGGATATTAATAGTTTCATAGCTGTAATGTAATTTTGTTAAGTTTTGTTGAAGTTTTGCATCGTTTTCCCCGATCACTGGTAATTATACAGATTTCAATAAAGCAATTTAAATGGATTAAACTGTATGTAATCGTTATAATAATATACGTTAAGTATGTATAATCGAAAAATTTGAAATTTTATTTAATAAAGACATATAAATAACTAAACTATCGATTTGTCAATAACATCGAAAAACAGCGGTGTTCTCTCCCTACAACTTGTCAAAAGCCGCCCCCAAAAATCCGTGCCTAATTGACGATATTGAAATCACCAGTGAAAATATTCTCACCAAAGACATTGAAATCACTATTTTACAAAAGGCGTATTTTTGAATGTACCCTGTCTACCAACATGCAGCTAACCTGCCGTTTCTGTCATAGAAAAGCGTCTAGTTGAGTCCCGTCTTACGCAGATTTTTCCAAATTACCGGTTTTTTGGAGTTGACCGTAGAACGAAACGTGTCTATAAATGTCATGGTACGACGGTTTGTTACACAGAATAAGAACATATAGCATATAACCGGACTATAAGACGTACTTTGCGTCAGCTATCTTTCTCTACTTTTTAGATTACGCATTACATGAGAAAAAAATAAACAAAAAGTAGGCTGTTTTTTCTTCTTTAACTCTCATTGTCACAAGGTTTTACACAGGGACTTCTTTGTTCTTCCTATAGGAAGGATTTGTCTTTCCTTGTCTATAGGTCCAAATACTATAGGTGCTTATAGGTCCAAATCACGCCTTACTTGTGACGATGTACCAAATAACGAAAGAGCTATAGATTCATCTCTTTCCAACTCATTATGAAAACCATAAGTGAAAAGAAGTAAGAATGTATTTTCTGCTTATTTAGTACGGTTTCTATGCCTTTAGATTTTATTCTGTGGTTTGTTATTAAAAATGTCAGTTGTTAGCGGCAAGTCATTATTTATGAATAATTAAAGTCATTATTTAAAATATTCACTGGTGATTTCGTTTACAAGTGCTTGGGGGAACTCGCATTCGATATCACAGGGGCACGTTTCATAAAGCTACAAGTTACAATTTTACAAGTCTACACTGGCAACACTGCTCAAATGGCTGGCCGTCATTGGTAGAGGTTGTGTCAAATAGAAACTTGTAACCTGTAAATTGTAATTTGTAGCTTTATAAAACAGGCCCCAGGTGTGAGAATTTTAGTCACGGGTGTGTTACAAAATTACGAACTTCTGGAAATGAGTGAAAATCGAGCATTTTGGTGAGTTTTAGACACCGGGTGAGATTCAAAAATCGACCCCGTGTACATAACCTTTCCGCTCCCTCGAATAGTTCTCCCGCTCTATCTGCGCCGCTCTCTCAGCCGACTGCGACCGCGGAATCTTGCCTAATATAGGTTGATTCATTCTTTGGCTCAGTTTTGGCTCAGTTGCGATAGAAGCATCGATGACGGTTAATTTCTTGAGCATTTGGGATCCTAGCCAAAACTCATCGGAGCCAGCCTGAAATCGATGGCCTTTTTTTCAAATGGCAGACTTTTCCATACGGTCGGCCAAGAAAGTAGTCTACCATTTTGACAAGTTTCTGTGAGATCTAATTGACAACAATTCATATCTGCTAAAGTAGTAAAATAAAATACCGTTTGTAGATTTTACACTGCTGATTACAGTAAAAATATTTTAGGATTTTTTTATGCAGTAGTTTTTTTTTATATTTCGGAAAAACAGTAAAAAAGTTGGATTGTGAATGTCAGGAATACACTTATAGTGCCCTTAGTCCATTTATTACCATAGGAATTGAAAAAAATATACAATACTGTCATGACCATTTTTCATCTGTATGACGGATTACTTGATTCTAACGACACGCTTTCGATTCACGTAATACTATTGTTTTGATATACGCTATTTAAAATGTAAGTGACTAACGGATTTGTAAAAGCGGATAGCCGCAATCTGCCCAAAGTCGACGAATTCATGTTGTTACAGTTGTTATGGTTGACAAGTGACATGACATGACAGTCAGTTCTGTTTCTGTTGAAAGGTACTTTTTTATTTTATATCATGCTAAGATCACGACATCAGTATTCCTAACTTTGTATATACGGTCTTTTTAATGACTATTTCTTTAATAAACTATTAACGACGAATTTAAGTTAAATAAAGAAAAACCGAGAAACACGGGTAGTCTAATTTTTAACCAGCTATTATAAACGCGAAAAAACAAAAATGCTTTTTTTTTTGAAATGTTGTCAATTACCGCTAAGGTTGACACTTGTCATTGTCATAATAATATTGCAAGGGAAAATCGAACTTGTTGTATCATGACTAGTGTTAAGGGGCTTCTAAACGGGCCATATTTTCACTGCAATATGTCTCCGGCAACTATTGGTGTCCCTCTCTTACTCGTATGTTAGAGAAAGACACCAATAGTTGCCGGCCACATATTGCAGTGAAAATATGGCCCGTTTAGAAGCCCCTTTAGGCCTTTTGGTTGCCATCAAATCGTGGTTCTAGAATCCATGGAGTCGCTATTCAGGTACTTTTTATTATAAACATAGCACTAAGGTCTGTTCATCCTTACTTGTCTTATATAGTAAACAACTTTCTAACCTCAAAATGAACCTTTTTTGCCTAAAACAGCTATTTTAAACAAAATAAAGCAATCACAGACAATACATTGGCAAAGTGATATCCAAAATGTTAACTCGGTTTACTTTATTTGCGATAAAAGAGCTGTTTTAGCCAAAAAAGGTTCATTTTGAGGTTAGAAAGTTGTTTACTATATAAGACAAGTAAGAATAAGCAGACCTTATGATTTTGGCCTTCAGTATGACAATATATAAACTAAAGACATTTTTAGTTTGATTTATTCATACCTACTAATATTTGTTTGTTTGTAACGCTTTCGCGTGATATCCTTTACCAAAATTCATTTAAACTGGTTTAGCGATACGAATGAATGCAATTTGAAATATTATTACTGAAGGTCAAAATCAAGTTGGTATGTTTATAATAATGAAGAAATAGTGTAGTTTACCTGTGTGGTCACCGGGTTTGAATAGTGCCACTCCATGTCTTCTCGTGGATGTCGTAAGAGGCGACTAAGGGAATAAAGGCTTGTAGTACTGTTAGGCGATGGGCTTGCGACCTGTCACTAATACACTGGTAAACATCTTAGCCTGATTGTGCAAAACGTGGTTACGAAATTATCAACAACTTATTTAAGAGTGCCTGGTAATTCTGTAGCTCTGCCTACCCCACTCCGGGAATGAAGGCGTGAGTTTATGTATGTATGTATGTAAGAAATAGTGACTCCATGGATTCTAAAACCACGATAAGCCACCAAAAATCCTAACTCTAATCATGACGTGCAAATGAACGTCAACCGTATCGTGGTAGTGGTAGATCACATTTTTGACCGACTGTAGAGTACTACCAGATTACTTTTTAAGGTTCCGTATCCGAAAGGGAGCCCAACGGCATTCTATTTATGCCTAAGCCGTCCGTCCTAGGGAATGCAATTTAACCGGTTATTAACCGTTTTTGTATGAAAATAATCGGTTAAAACTAGGGCATGAATTCCGAGATCTCGGAATCTCGAAATCTCGGAATCTCGGACCAATTTTTCAGATATTATAATTCCGAGATTAGACGGAGCAATACCGGAGCACTTTCAATATCGAAATTGAATTCCGATATTGGGCCTATCAATATCGTAAATCCGATATTCATTACCTTTTAATTCCGATATTGTAATATCGAAAAAAACGTAGTATTTCAAAGTTATCTGTGGAGTTGCCTTCTATGCATTATAGGACATGCAGTATCGGACGATTTCTAGTATCGAAATTGAAAATCGGTATTGAATATTGAATAGAAAGTGTATTTTTCTGATAGATCCCTAATTCCGATACTAGTATCGGAATTCCGATGTTGAGACACAATACCGAATTTCAATTCCGGTATTGGAAATAGTCGATATTGTACGCCCTGCGTAATTCCGAGATTCCGATATTGAGGTTCAATTCCGATACTGGAAATCTTCCGATACTGCATGCCCTAGTTAAAACCGGTTATAACCGGTTATTTCGATTCCCTAGTCCGGCCGTCCGTCCTAACTTAAAACAGCTGTATCTTATAAACCGTGATAGATGACGGGTTGATTTCTTTTCTCTTTATAATATTAGTATAGCTAGAAAATAATCATTACTATTAGATATATAAAAACACCCGATAATGAAGACCCCGTCTTTCAAAGCTGATAATCAGAGCTCGGAATAGGTAGTGCCTATTTACCTAAACTTCGCGGGAGGACGTAACTAAGAGTGGTTACAACCACCAAAAATAATTATTTCTTATTATTGAATGCGGGATTTCCCGGAATTGACTGTATTACTCTAAAGGCTTAATACATTTATCTTTACTTATAAATCAGGGTCGCAAACTGCAGGTAGTAAGTACACGGCTGAAGTGTCGGCTACATCTGTTTTTGTTGAATACATTCTATACAATATTATAATTCTATTTAAATTTAAACCTTAAACTTATTTACACTAGGTATAAAAATTTCCACAACAACCTCCTTCGGTGCCTTAAAGAGAAATACGAGTCAGCGGAACTTGAAGCCAATAAAAACAATCCTAAAAACCTCTGGAATTCAATAAGGGATATTACACATACGAAAAAGATCAAAGATAGTACACAGGAACTGACAGAAGTCAAGGGCTCTTTTACTGACTCACTTGATCACTGTAACAAATTCTTCTCGGGCATTGGTACAGTCCTTGCAGATAAAATTCTAACCAAGCTAAATTGCACTCAGGAAGAACTCGCACTCAAAGCCACCTCACGCGTTTCCCCTTCCAACTCGTTTTTTCTTACCCCAACTGATGAATCAGAGGTTGAGCTCTTGATTGATGGACTTAAACCTGATAGCGCACCGGGTCCTGACTGCATTACAAATAGGTTGATCCGTTTTATTAAAGACGAAATTATCACACCTCTTACATTTGTTTTCAATCTAAGAAGACTGCTGCTGTCACTCCAATTTACAAGAGCGGAAACAAATATGATCCCTGCAACTATAGGCCTATCTCCCTGCTCGGGTCCTTCTCTAAAATTTTAGAGAAATTAATGAGCAGGCGTTTAGTAAGTTTTTTTGACGCAAACAGAATACTTTCGGATAGGCAATTCGGGTTCCGCGCAAACAGATCTACTGAGGATGCCGTGGAACTAATGACCAAACTGATCTCGGAGAATTTGGATAATAACAAGGCGTGCCTTGGCGTCTTCCTAGATCTCGCCAAGGCATTTGATATCGTCTCAATCCCAATCCTCCTAAGAAAGTTGGAGCTCGCTGGTGTGAGAGGCATCGCATCAAAGTGGTTTCATAGTTACCTGACTGGTCGAACACAATGCACAAAGGTCGACAATGTCAAGAGCCATCCCCAAGAAATTAATTTTGGTGTCCCACAGGGAAGTATTTTGGGCCCGACGCTATTCACTCTTTACATTGACGACCTTACCAGTATAGGCATGAATAAGTCGGAGACTTTTTGTTACGCAGACGACACCGCCATCATTTTCCAGGGAGACACATGGGAGGAAGTAGCCAGTAACGCGGAACTCGGAATGAGAGTTCTAGCTACTTGGTTACAGAATAACTTGCTCACTTTAAACCTCGAGAAAACTAAATATGTCTGTTTCCACAGAGCAGGGACTTCTGACCCTGAGCTATTTTCGGACATAACTGTGCATACATGTCTTGAGGGGTCCGGGAACAGTATTATACCGTGCTCCTGTGAAGAAATTCGGAAAACGGCGACTATTAAATACCTCGGGGTCGTGTTTGACGATCGACTCAGCTTTAAGCAACATTTAATAACGACTGCAAATAGAATCCGTAAATTAATTTTTGTTTTCAGAAACCTGCGAAACGCGGCACAGAAAGACTTGCTCAGAACGGTCTACATCAGCATTGGTCAGTCAGTAGTAACTTATTGTATTACTGCATGGGGGGGCGCAGCTAAGACGCATATGCTACTTTTAGAAAGAGCTCAACGCGCGATCCTTAAAGTAATTTTAAAAAAGCCGATCAGATATCCAACGGCGCTCGTATATAAAGACATGAACGTACTGAGTGTTCGAGGAATCTTCATCCTGCGAGCTGCTTTAAAAGTTCACAGAGCGGTTTCAAAGTGGTCAAACTACGAGGTATTGCTTCAGAAACGCACTTTCCGAGTCCCTCTCCCCCAAGCTAGGACGGCATTTGTTAAAAGGTTCGGTAGCTATCTTTACTTGTTTATTTATAATAAAGTAAACTCCAGATTCCCCTGCAAGAACTACTCTAATAGAGAGCTCAAATGTAACCTTGTATCATGGCTAAGCACTCTCACATATGAGGATACTGAAGAGGTTTTGAGAGGAATGGTATAGATGGACACACATACATACACATACATATACACACACACACACACACACACACACACACACACACACACACACACAGACGCGCGCGCACACCGTATTTGTTTGTTTTATATAATTCCCAAACTTGTTTTATTTTCTTTATTTTTTGTTTTCATTTCGCATCATTTTGGCAACTCAAACAGCAATTGGTTACCTACGACACAGGCTGTGCCTAGTGTAGGAACCACTGTATCCTGAATTGGGTAAGCGTAAAATTCTCTCTAATCTGTACAAACTATCTTTTTTTTCTATGCTATTTGTTAAGAGATCAATAAATAATTATGAATTATGAATTATTATTATGAATTAAATCAACTAAAAATATCCAATTTCAGGCTCCCTTTGATTCAATTTGATCTATATTATATTGTTTTATGACTGATTGTTATTTCAGGATAATAAATAAATAATATGCAATATAGCAAGATTTATAAATTATAAGTAAAGTTAAATGTATTAAGCCTTTAGAGTAATACAGTCAATCCCGGGAAATCCCGCATTCAATAATAAGAAATAATTATAATCACTTGTAACCACTTGTTGTTGTTGGTTGTAACCACTCTTAATTACGTCCTCCCGCGAAGTTTAGGTAAATAGGCACTACCTATTCCGAGCTCTGCTGATAATATTATTAAACATCGGTATTAACATTCAGTTTTCATGGCACCCGGTAAGGGTAGCAAAAAAAGAAATACGTTCGAGTATTTAATGAATAATAACTTTTATTTTCTGTTATTTTTTAAAACGTAATTATGTAGCAGCTAACTGTATCTATATTTATGCTGTACTTATGCTTAAAGAGGTTTATATTCTAAATAATGTCATAGAACCTTAATACTTATTTTGCATTCGAAAAAGAATATATGCGAAATAGGCAACGGATGTCAATTTAATTGTCACACCAAATTAATATTAGTCAGTGTGGAAAGGTACAAAATTTCTATCGAATTTACGTCAAATTTCAAATATAGAATGTCGAACGGTCTATAAAGATGTGTTACAACTACATGCAAGAGGTCATTTACTTAAGTATATAAGAGATATATATATATATTATAAGAGATGTCAAAAGTTAACAGCAAAATCCATATTAAGCCATACATTTTTAGCGTTTTTCTTTTTGTTTATAAAAAATATAAGTTCAAAATACTAGATGTATTTGTTTGTATTTGTTTTTCTGCAAACCGTACTTTGAAAGATGAACGTTGATACCGATGTTTAATTATTATCCCTTAAACGGCCTGACCTGAACTGATTTTCATGAAACGTAGCTAAGATAATTTTGAGCTACGGATGGATATACAAACAGACACACACATTGTGGTCAAACTTATAAGTGAGTTATAACTAGGACCCGGAATTTTGGGGGCGGCTTTTGACAAGTTGCAGGGAGAGAACACCGCCGTTTATCGATGTTATCGATAAATCGATAGATTTTTTATTTATTGATGTATTTATTAAATAAAACCTAACAATTTCCGATGATACGTACTCTTTTCAGCGGTCGATGATGAAATATTGGAAAGTTATAATGTAAGATAATATTTTCTGTTTTATTATATCAAAAGATAGGCAAACAAGTCACCTAACGTTAAGCGGTTTCAGAGGGATCTACTCTCAAGTTATAAAATATAAGCGTTTTCGTATTTATACTGATTTCAATAAAGCAATTTCAACGGATTAAACTTTCCGATATATCGAACTTTTTCATCATCAACCGCTGAGGTACGCATCATCGGAAAATTTGATAAATAAACTATCGATTTGTCGATAACATCGATAAACAGCGGTGTTCTCTCCCTACAACTTGTCAAAAGCCGCCCCCAAAATTCCGGGCCCTAGTTATAGCTCCCCTCTTTTCGCGTTAGGGGTTTAATATTGTATTGTACTTACAGTTTCTACGGTCTTCACACTTTCCTCTTCTTCCGGTTCCGATTCTGTCTCCGGGGAAGGAATATCGCCTGCAAATACATAAAATAATAAAAAAACCAGATCAAGTGCGAGATGGACTTGCGCACCGAGGGTTCCGTAGATAATTATATTCGATTTCGAATCGTATCAGCGCGAGCCCAACTCTATCTTGACCATATTCTTAAAGTGACCCTTTTCAAGGCTTTCTGTAAGTACATCTTTGTACACCTGCACCCTGTGGGCCCAGTACACTCGTAAGTATGTATGTATGTATGTATGTATGTATGTAAACTCTTTATTGTACAAAACAAAAACAATACAATGAAGATAAAATAAAAAAATAAAAATGTACAAAGGCGAACTTATCCCTTTAAGGGATCTCTTCCAGCTAACCCTTGAGAGATTGAGAGAAGTGAAGGTTGTGCATCAAGTAGGCAAGTGTACAACTTAAGTAGTGTTGGTAACGACTCGAGTTTTTGAAGTCTACATTGTGAGAACTCTAGTCATATTCACGGAAATCTGGGCTTAAAAGACTTCCGAGTCTTTTTAGTCGTGAGTCGAGTCCTGGAATCACAACTCAAGTTTTAGAAAAGACTAAAGTCTTCATTATAGAACTCGAGTATTTTTGATGCACATATGAAAAAAAACGAATAAAGATTTTTTCTATAGAATTTTTTCATCTGTAGCTGTGCATCCAAAAGACTCGAGTTCTATATTGAAGACTCACTTTTGAAGTTTCTATTCAAATATATGAAAGATGACTCCCTAATGAAATTGACACGATATCATGCATGTTCCAGGAAGGTTTGAAATAAAAACGAAAATAAATACATGAAAACAATAAGCAGGAACTAACTGAAACTTAAAACAAAACACTCGAGTCTTTATAGAAGACTCTAGTCTCTATAGAAAACTGAGTCTGTATAGAAGACTACAGAAGACTCCAGTCCCTCCCAAGATTAAAAGAACTCGAGCTTCAATTCAATGACTAGAGTCTAAAAAACTAAGTCGAGTCTAGAATTGGAGACTCCAAGGACTTGAGTCTTTACCAACACTACTCGTAAGTCGTTGGACGCCGCGCGTTCAATACAACAACGCGTTCAGGGTGCTGTTGCGGCTGCCGCGCTACTGTAGCGTGTCGGGATGTTCGCGGAGGCGCGCACCGATTGCTTCTTCACCACTCTGCGCACGTGCGCGTCCCTGCTGAGCAGACTGCACGCCAGCCGCAACTGCGTCCTGGCCATGATTAGGCGCGGCTCATTCCGCGATTTACGTTCATCGCTACAAGTACATGCCGGTTACCCATCTGATGGGTACTATCAGAGGCTGCCACCAATTTTATATGAGTGCGATAAAGACGGGTAGCTAATTGGCCGCCATGATAGATAGGCACGCCGCGTCATTCTGGTACGCAATTTGAAACACCAATTTATCTCTTTCTAACAATAGCGTTCGCTACGGATTGCCGTCTTTATCTGTAGAAATATGGTAACGTAGCAACTGTCAGTAATTGGTACTCAGTAGATTTATTATTTTAGAGATAAATAATGTATATAATATATGAAGAATATACATTTATTGCGATCTATAATGAAAGCAAGAAATAAATGGGCAATACATTATTATTTTATTTTTAGTCCTTGACAGCCCTCACTATCGGCGACGCAGCGAGTGAGCCAATTCATTTTCACCGTTCGTACACAGCCTTAACGTTCCGATTGGGTTGCGCTGGAGTCGACGACGACACAGGGCCATAAATCTTAATGTTTTGGCTAAGAAAATACGGCTTTTGTAAAGATCAAGGAGTGAGTCTTCTGTACTTGTACTATTATCTATTCTTTGCCAGGATCGCCAACCACCTGGCCTGTCCGTACATGAATCACTGCATTAGTCTTCATGTTCGGACCCAGGTGACTCGTAACTTGTAATTACATATAAGTATGTATGTATTATTCAAAGTATCCCTAACATAGATGTAAGGAATCATTTTTGTCACTAACCAAATGAATTATAGTTATTTGAAATACATTATTTGAATTTGAATTTGAATATTGTAGTGTTTGTGGTTTTTCTTCAGGGGTACAGTCAACGTCAAAGATATGTTTACACTTTAGTACCTTGTCACTTTATCCGCTATGACAATTTCGTATGGCAGTTAAAACATGATCTTTTCATAATCAGACTTCTTTATTTAAAAAATATTTAAATGTATATAAAAGAAGTGAAATTACACAAGTCCCCATAATCCGAGTCTGTATGAGTTTTTAAAACTTAAAGTACTTAAAAATAAATAATTACATCGAAATTAAAAAACTATGAAAACTGACCATTTTCAGAGCTGATATCTCGTACACACGGATATACAGACACAGATATACAGACACATAGATACACAGACACGCAGAAATGTAGACATACACATACACTCAGAGACACAGACACAGATTCATAGACACATATATACACATACACTCAGATACATAGACACATATTCATAAACACACATACACAAACGCACAGATACACAGACACATATACACACAGACACTGATTTACAGACACAGATAAACAGACACGGATACACAGACACACGGATATAAAGTCTGTTCCTATTCGGTCCGTCACTCTTATAAACAAATAAATTTACCATTATAACTCCATATTCGCGTACTTTTGAAGGTTGAGCCTAGTCATATTATTTATTTTTACATTTTATCATTGTCTTCATGTCCATTTTAAGGTTATCTCCATTTAATATTGTACTTTTTGATGAAACTACAGTCGCTGAAAACACCATTACACTGACAGAGTCTTGTAATAAATAATTTTTTTTTAGAACTATTTCTGACATTGAAAATGTAGTGAGGTTTGATAGATTTGATTGATAAGCGAGGTTTTCGTCTCTGTCGCACCCAGCATAATAATACGATGATGATGATGAATATATATTCAACCTTTTTAATACATAAACTAATTAGAGGTAACATTATTCTCATTACTATTTCATCCTCTATCTAAAGACAATTACAGTCAGGTATACTTGTTATTGTCATTGGCAGTCTAAATAGGAACAGACTTTACAGATACACGGATACACAGACACCCAGACACAGATTCATAGGCACAGTGATACACAGAGACCCAGATATACAAACACACGGATACACAGACACTACCCATTATACATTATCTCTGAGTCACATAGGCTATGTTTTATTTTTCTGCGCGTACAGAGTTAGTTATTGTAACTATACCTTCTCTGTACCCGTTCATGTACCGCACATCCTTGCCAGCCTTCATCCTGGCCAGGAAGGCGTACATCTCGAGGAAGGCCTCGACGGGGATGGCGGCGGAGCCCCCGTCGGGCTCCTTGGTGAGGGTCTCGCAGAGGAGGATCATCGTGTGAGTCAGACTCTGGAAGCAAAATCAGAGATTTTTTTAGGCAAATTTGCACACAAATTATGAGCTAAAATACAAATATTAATTCGAGACACTAAACTTGAATGGATAAACTGTTGCGAGATTTGAATTAAATTTAATAGTAGTGTGGAAATATCGATGTTTCAGTCGATATGGTCTAGTATCGGACCTCTGTACTCAGTCGACGAGTACATGAAATTAATCCTATAGCTGTTGTGTATGTTGCCATAATTATGTAATCCTTATTGACATGTTTCTTATTACCATACACCGGATTGACGCGGGCAAAAATGTACCAGTGCTAGTGATTCATTAAATGTCGACTAAGTTTATTGACATCGATAAAAAGCAATTTCTTATCATCATTATCATAAGTAATGGCCAAGTTTGGATACCTTTTAATTATGTGCAAACCTCTTTTATTTATACTTATCGCAACTATAAACAACCGGTATCTGACATTGACTCTGGACTCGAGTCACTTTTGACAACTATTGAAATTACATTGAACAACAAATTAATTCAGTACAACAATATTCTATAGCATTCGGACGAATTGAGAAAAAAAATCGTTAATCTTCATGGAAAGCTGATCATTCAGATATAGAAGTTATAGGTACGACTTACTTTTGCAAGAAATGCAAGATCCATATGTCACGAAAAAAGTTGTTGATAAACTAAATATACTCGTAAAGTCGATATTTAATGAAAATGAAGCACTGGTACATTTTTGCCCCCGTTGTACCTGTTGACTGTTGTATATTTTGACCGTTATTATTCTATTTTATGATGATCTCTATTTCATGATTTGAATTAATAATTTTATTTTTTATTAGTTTTTAACAATCATGATGAGGATACTTTTAATTTTGACATGCAATGCAAAGTTATATTGTTTTTTTCATGAAATAAATAAACTAAACTAAACTATGTTCGGTCAGGTCATAGTTGGCTCCCTTCTTTTAAAGCAGTAATGATTAGAACTCACTAGCATTATAGAAAACTGCCCAAAAATCCCGGCTTCTCGATATCAGTAATGCATACCTTCGTTAACAAGCCTCCAGCAACTGCAATGAATCTAAGGAATGGAATGGTCTCCCTCCGAAGGTGCGCTTCGCAGAGGCAGATGATCCTCGTCAGCTCGTTGGGGTCCAGGCAGAACCCTCGCCAGGCGGACTTGAGGACCGGCTGCGGGACGTCCTTCATGCCTAACAACTGGAAAATAATTGAAAACTATTAAATAGATAAACACATATGTATAGGCGTAGTGAAATATCCTTTCACATCGTATTTTCTCGAAAATGTTCGTATTTGTCATGCTACTTCAGTCTGACTCAGTACCCATCAAGACAAAGTGGGGGAACGTCGCATCGCGAGAGTGATAATCGATATAGAGTGGTTAATACCAGAGTATTTTTTTGTTAATTAAGTTTGTTTTCAGTTCTTGTTAATAGTCATGCTGAAAGCATTAAGATCTGGGAAACGTTTAGGTCGACAAGCTTGTAAAATTATTTACAACATTTATTTATATTTCTTCTAGTTTACCTACAACTTTTTTGTTTTTTTTTTTTAATTTATTATTCATAATATTTACAAAAATTACAAAGATATTGGCTTAATACAGCGAACGGAAACCGTATGCGGTTTATTTGTCGCTGCCATCGCTCAGTACTATTTAACTTATTTTAATTTAAGTAATGAAACACTAATCTAATCGCCACTTTTATGACCAACCTGCAAATACATTTGTTTGAGATTTTTTTTTAAATTTTTGAGGATCATTGCGAATCTTATCATACTCACAAGAGGGTATGCTATTTAATATTAGCGGTAGAAGGTACTCCCACGTTCGCTTGCCGTAAACATTATTAGACGTTGGGAGTATGTACCTTTGCAAGTAGGATAAGCTTCGCAACTGTGTGCCTCTATTTCTTGGTTTCAGTTTATCCACATTTTGAATTTCATCGCCGGTTAGGGCGATATTAATGTGGTTGTGGAATTGTCAACATGTTTTTAGAGTTGTTGGTAATTCTGTAGCTCAGTTAGGGGTATGTATATGTGTATAGATCTAGTGAATAATCCTTTCACATCGTGAAAACTCGGAACTCACGTCTACTTCCGAATGGTGCCGACGTGTCTATGAATTATTGAATTATTCAGTGACACCTAATTTCTATATACTTGATCGTGGTGGTTTTAACATCTCGGTGTGATATACTTCAAACTCGTGGTTTGACATTTGACACTGATAACTAAAGTACTCTATTTATTTCATAAAAACATGTCACTGAATAATTCAATAATTCATAGACACGTCGGCACCATTCGGAAGTAGACGTGAGTTCCGAGTTTTCACGATGTGAAAGGATTATTCACTAGATCTATACACATATACATACCACTAACTGAGCTACAGAATTACCAACAACTCTAAAAACGTGTTGACAATTCCACAACCACATTTTGCACAATCGACTAGCCACCAGCGTATTAGTGACAGGGTGCAAGCCCATCGCCTAACAGTACTACAAGCCTTTATTCCCTTAGTCGTCTCTTACGACATCCACGGGAAGACATGGAGTGGCACTATTCTTACCCGGCAACCACGCGGGGAATAGATAAACACTCGGGATATTTAATTGTGACCTCTACTTTTAGAGCTGATATCTCTTACACAGATAAAGACTCACAGACACAGAGATTCACAGACACACAGAAATATAGACACACAGCTACACATACACTCAGATACACAGACACAGATTCGTAGACACACAGATGCACAGACCAACGGATATACAGACCCACAGATACACAGACACACAGATACACAGACACAGATATACAGACCCACAGATATACTGACCCACAGATACACAGACACACAGATATACAGACCCACAGATATACAGACCCACAGATATACTGACCCACAGATACACAGACACACATATACACAGACACACAGATACACAGACACACAGATATATAGACCCACAGATACACAGACACATAGATACACAGACACAGATATACAGACCCACAGATATACTGACCCACAGATACACAGACACACAGATATACAGACCCACAGATATACTGACCCACAGATACACAGACACACAGATATACAGATACACAGATACACAGATACACAGATACACAGACACAGACATACAGACCCACCGATACCCAGACACACATATATACAGACCAACAGATATACTGACCCACAGATACACAGACCCACAGATACACAGACACACAGATACACAGACACACAGATACACAGACACAGATATACAGACCCACAGATATACAGACCCACAGATATACAGACCCACAGATATACAGATCCACAGATACACAGACACAGACATACAGACCCACCGATACCCAGACACACATATATACAGGCCAACAGATATACTGACCCACAGATACACAGACCCACAGATACACAGACACACAGATACACAGACACAAAGATATACATACCCACAGATATACAGACCCACAGATACACAGACACACAGATATACAGACCCACAGATACACAGACACATAGATACACAGACACATAGATACACAGACACACAGATATACAGACCCACAGATATACAGACCCACAGATATACAGACCCACAGATATACTGACCCACAGATATACTGACCCACAGATACACAGACACACATATATACAGACCAACAGATATACTGACCCACAGATATACAGACCCACAGATATACAGACCCACAGATACACAGACACACAGATATACAGACCCACAGATACACAGACACACAGATACATAGACACAGATATACAGACCCACAGATACCCAGACACACAGATATACAGACCCACAGATACACAGACACACAGATACACAGACACACAGATATACAGATACACAGATTCACAGACTCACATACACACATAAGAGCTCTTAAAGTCTGTCGGGTTCGGGTAAAATCGGTTAGTCTAGCATAAGCATACATTTATCAGGATTTCTACTTCCAGTAAGCTATACCTGATTGGCCAGCACCTTCAGACAGCCCCTCGTCAGCCCCCCCTCGGTGCTGTACACGGGGTACTCCAGCCGGAGCTTTACTGGGGGAGGGCGACGTTCAGCCAACGCCCTGAAGTACTCGAAGGACCAGCGGAGCAGGTCATACGGCTGGGTCTTGATTGCAGCTGGTGAAGAAGAGTATAATGTTTTACCAAATCATCACCATCAGCATTATTTTTCAACCCCAGCCAACGTATTATAACACAGAATTTTAATTTCATCGAAAAGCATTTCTCGCCGCGTCGGTATATTTTTTGATAGTTACTAGTCAACTTACGAGTAACCTACTTAATTAATGTTTAAGATATGCTGAAAACATCATGGTTGCAGCAGAAAACAACGTTCGATGAAATGCCACAATAAATGAATTGAAATTCGATAAAATGATGGGTGTGGTGAAATATTACGTAATATGTAACGGTTCAAGCATAAATTCATTTATAAATGCAAAATTAAAATTTGACAAACTGAAAAACTCTCTGGGCATAGCATAGCATTATCATGCATACGAGCATGGTATTTCTCTTGCGTTTGCACATGTCTATGACATCAGAGCGCCACTTACCTTCAGAAAATTTAATGTTGATTAGATTCTAAAATTCTGACAATTCTGCATCCATTGCGAACTGGTATTCATATAAGCTACACCATGTTTAATCCATACCATCTGACTCGTCTTATTTAGTAAACACCTCGCCTAAAATTACAAGTTTTTCATAAAAAACCATCCACGATGTAAAATCAGCAAAATAGTGAGCAAAATGGGGTCTCTAGTTGCTTTATTCACCAGAAAACGGCCGTTTTAGCCAAAAACTATGCATTTGAAGGTTATAAAAGTATGCTACTAAGACAAGTTGGTTGGTGAACGCTATTTTCTGCTGTTAAACCACGATGTTTTCAAGATATAGTAAATTACTGCACAGACCGGGAAATAGGCTGTTGCGGGACGAGTAGAGTTAGCGTGGCCGAGACGCAGTCGAGGCCGCGCTATATACGAGTCCAGCAACCGCCCTTCCCGGTCGAGGCTTGTATAGTGCTTTTCTCCAACGATGTGAGGAAATTTGACACAATATTGTTAATAATATTAAACACAGTCCCAACATTTCCTTGAAAAAAAAAGAACAGAAACGTACGATTTAGTATGACACTGAAATAAAGCATTAAATAAAATCACAAATTTAAATTTAATAAATTCAATTTGAGTAAAATATACCTAGTTTAAACTATAACATTTATTACGCGTTTGTTATTTTGGCAATTTATTTTGTTTATGAACGCAATTTCTATTAAAAAAAAGTCAAACTGTTTGACACACTTTTAAATACGTTGTAAACGCTCTTTGAAAAGCTTAACATTTTAGTCTATGACATTTAAAAAGTAAAATATACAAGGAAGAATTTTGATTGCACGTTTGGCTATTTGGAGATAGTTATCCTAGTTCAAACATGGTTTTAAAAAGTAAAATACCAGGTACGTAATGAAATTTCATACATTTTCGCGGCCGCTGCCGTTGGTAAATAATAACTTTGTTTTTTTTAATTTTGCCTGGGCCTGGAACTTAGAACTTCGCGGGCTGGTTTGACAACAGTAAGGTTAACATTTCCGAGGATGTGGGAGAAAACGTTTATTACGCCAAAGGGATACGGCGTCTTATTTTCAATCGTGGATTTCGGTGCTTTAGAAGCGTTTTCAGCAGGCTGAAATATCGTTTCAGTCCGTTTCAGAGGTAGCTCTATCACATACCAGATTATCAAAATTTTCACCAACTTGCCGTTGTTTTCAGGGGCGTAAAACATGTTTTCAGTCCGTTTCAGGCCACCCTCTATCAGATTACGCCATAACCTGAAAACCCATTTTCAGGCGTTTTCAGGACAACTTGTGGGCCTTTGAAGTACATTTCAGTGTGCGATAATTGTTTTGTAACGGTTTAAGTGAGTGCGTTATTAAAGTCTTATTTTGATTATAGATGTATTCGTGCATTTCTATCAGTTACCTACCCCCACGTACGTTATAATATCTTAGGAGAATTTGGAAGCTGAAAATTTCCGAATGCGATAATTATGATTATCATTACGAAAAGAGAAACGATATGGCCCGGGGCTAAATTAGTATGGAAATTGATAGCTACGTGATTCAAGTGTCGGTTCACAATTCCTTGCATTAATTACATAGGTTAGGTTAGGTTAGGTTAAACTTTCGACAGCCAACAAAATAACTCATGCGGCACGAAATCTTTCAAAAAGAAAATTCTGCATAATTATACGTTTGTTCAAAACTGTTTGGATAAAATAATAGATACCCGTCATTGTCAGATTACTAAAATAGGAAGCTGTAAGCTAGATTATCCCTCAAAATAGTATTATTTAGTAACAGACTTACCCTTGCAGTACCTCTTTAGGATGTATGGAAACTTCGGCGGTATGACGATCTGCTGAGAGCAGTACATCTGCTCTACGAGCTCCGGCATCTTGGCTTATTTTCACCTAAACATACGAAAATTATATAAAATAAGTGCGTCTACGAGGCCAGTCCGTCTAACTAACAATATCTCCTAAAAAATATATGGTTTGTCGCACTTACCCCGTTGACGCTCTTACCCCACCTGACGGGGCAAGTGCGTCTACGGGGCAAGTCCGTTTAACCAACAATATCTCCTAAAAACTATATGGATTGTCGCACTTACCCCGTTGGCGCTCTTACCCCGCCTGACGGGGCAAGTGCGTCTACGGGGCAAGTCCGTCTAACCAACAATATCTCCTAAAAATATTATGGTTTGTCGCACTTACCCCGTTGACGCTCTTACCCCACCTGACGGGGCAAGTGCGTCTACGGGGCAAGTGCGTCTAATCAACAATATCTCCTAAAAAATATATGCTTTGTCGCACTTACCCCGTTGACGCTTTTACCCAACCTGACGGGGCAAGTGCGTCTAACCACAATATTATATCCTAAAAAATATATGGTTTGACGCACTCACCCCGTTGACGCTCTTACCCCACCTGACGGGGCAAGTGCGTCTACGAGCAAGTCCGTCTAACCAACAATATCTCCTAAAAAATATATGGTTTAACGCACTTCAACCGTTGATGCTCTTACCCCAGCTGACCTTAAGTGTTGTGGAATCATTACGACGAAGCGTCATTGGTCATTGACGACACGGTTAACCTAGTTGGTAGACCCTGCCTACGAAGCTAGCGCTCCTGGGTCCCGTTCAGGGTAAATATTAGTGTGATGAGCGCGAGTATTTGTTCCTGAGTCATGGATGTTTTCTATGTATTCAAGTATGTATTTCTCTATATAAGTATTTATCGTTGTCTAGTACCCATAGTACAAGCCTAGAGCTTAGTTTGGGGCTAGGTCAACTTGTGTGAGATTGTCTCCCATTGTCCTGCCGCCAGCAGCATTCGCATTGTGTCCCGGTGTGGGGATAACAACCGGTGACATTACTAGCGTAGAGGCGTTCCGTCTTAGTCCTCAGGTTTGGCAACGCATTTGCGGTCTTAGGATTGCAGTCTTAAGATTGTAGTCTTGAGAATGCAAATATCTATGGGCCTCAGATCCCACTTACCATCAGGTGGCCTCTGTGTTCGTTTACGTTCTCCAAGACATAAGAAAAACGGGTGTGTAATGTTTAGCATAAAAACAAATGGTATAATGATCATTTTACATAAAACGAATTGCATAATTTCAATCTGCATAATAAACCATCGATATAATAGTCATGATGCATAAAACGAAATGCATAATTTCAAAAACTATAATGTTTATTAATTTAAAAAGTAAATATTTCTAACGGCTTTCGTTACTATTAATGCGGTCTCAGTTCTAACCTAACCTAGTTAGAAGAAATTGACTTAAAATGCATAATAACTAGAAAATGATAGTTATAATAAATGAGTGTTATGTTATTCGATCGTATGCCTGATGAAATTATACAATTGGTTTTTATGCTAAACGTTCATTATGCTCTTCGTGGTTTGTTAAATGAAATTATGCAAAAAGTTTGTATACTGATTGAAACGCACCCAAGAAAAACATATTATTATGGCAAATCGTCTCTTGCGAATCTTCGTTACGTTAAATTTTAATAGAAAACTAAACACGTTAGTGAGATAACAAAGAAATAGAGGAAATGTATCAAAATAACTTTCCACGGCTTTCCCAAATGTAAAGAATTACCTAATATATTAATCAAATGCAATTTACTTACGATTCAGCTTCACTTGTTAATTTTAACTAATATTAAACATTATTGAGGTACACTTACCGCACTTTGTATATTTTAAGGTTATAGTTTGTTTTGACAGACGGTTGCCATAGTTACAGTTACTGTCGATGAACTATCAAGGTTGTAGATTTGTCACGAAACTAAAGAGATTGTATCTACTTAGTAGCTAATTTTTTCGTGGAAAAAAATATTAAGTGCTATTTACACAGAATAAGAACATATAGCATAGAAACCGGACTATAAGACGTACTTTGCATACTATTGGAAAAAATGAAACAAAAAGTAGGCTGCTTTTTCTTCTTTAACTGTCATTGTCACAAGGTTTTACACAGGGACTTCTTTGTCCTTCCTATAGGAAGGATTTGTCTTTCCTTGTCTATAGGTCCAAATATTATAAGTGCTTATAGGTCCAAATCACGCCTTACTTGTGACGATGTACGAAATAACGAAAGAACAGCTATAGATTCATCTCTTTCCAACTCACTATGAAAACCATAAGTAAAAAGAAGTGAACCATAATGTATTTTCTGCTTTTTAGTACGGTTTCTATGCCTTTAGTCTTTCTTCTGTGAGCGCGACTATTTGAGGAGTGTCTTTTCAAAACGGCTTATTTCCACAATTAACTTTTTTTTTGGAAATCGAGGAAAACATAAATCCACGGTTTCCATTTCGAAAATATTATTTTATTTCCGATATTGTACTAAAGTAAGTTGACAAAAATGTTATGTCACTACATACATTTATTTATCTACCTAAATAATTATGTAAATTACCATAATATTTGTGGCGTTATCTATAAAAAGGGACCTTATTGTCGATGGCGCTTCCGCCATTAATAAAGATGCTCCGATATAAATACAACGCAAAACATCGAAAGTTGAAATAGCGAACGGTTACAATGCCGATGGTTGAAATATCGAACGTTCTTGTTGGGTACGTAATCAAATATCGAAGGTTGATACATCTAAAGTTAAAATATCGAAGTCCAAAATGTCGAAAGTTAAAATATCGAACGGTTATTGTAGTTGAATTATAAAAGTTAGGTACGACGACGAGAGTAGCGGGAGGAGTGTTAGGTTGAACTGCGATAATTTACCGACTGACCGACTTAAATTACTCAATCTTTTTATTCGGTGTACATTCGCTCATTGTTTCGTGGGCAATAAAAAAAACCTAACATGACAGAGACAGTTTCGTATTAAACAGACTGATTCGCTCGCTACGCTCCCTCACTTCACTGAAAAACCTTTCTAGAAAAAAGTGAAAAATCTAAACTTTCGATGTTTTAACCGTGTGGCATTTCAGACGATCATAGATAAGTCGTCCGTTCGATTTTGTAACCTTCGATATTTTGGACTTCGATATTACTTTAGATATATTATCGTTCGATATTTTAACACAAAGTTCAAATAACTGTTTATGTTTTAATCATTTATTATTTTAAACGGGTGGCATTTTGATCGTAGGCCTTTCTGACGTAGATATAACTGTAGATGTTTTGACCGTTCGATATTTTAACTTTAGATATATTAACTTTCAATATTCAGATATGTACAGTCAACATCATAAATAAGTGATCATTTATGTACCTTGTCACTTTAACGTCGTGTTTGAAATGTCATACAAAATTGTGAAACGATTGAAAGCGACAAGGTACATAAATGATCACTTATTTATGCTGTTGACTGTACCCGAAAACGAATGGTACAGTCAGCTTCATATATAAAATATCATTGAAAGTGCTCAAATAGATCGGTACACCATACAATTATATGGTATACCGAACTATTTGAGCACTTTGATTGTTACCTTATATTGAAGCTGACATAAATATAACCCCCTTACTAATAAACGTTGAGTAACGGTTGGTATAGCTATACAATGTTTTGTCCTTATCTGTCAAATTCAAATGACACAATGACAGATAAGGACAAAACATTGTATAGCTATACCACCGTTACTCTACGTTTATTAGTAAGGGGGAAAGAATATTTATAAAGAAGATTTTGAAGAGAAGAGAATTTCAAAATAAATATCAGATTCCCTTTAAAATGGATGAGGAGTTAGGAGATATACAGACAGACAGACGCGGAAAATAACTCCGTACTATGTAAAGATAAAGATACAGAAGCAAATAAAGATACGTGCGAGGTTAAAATAATTTAAGTTGATCGGTTCTTGTCTAGCTGTCATTTTGAAAACATCTGTCTATTTATTTCATTTTTTGTAAATTACTTTATCGTTGATTTTGGTTCGCAAATCCAGGGCAACTTTGTGAAGTAACCTCCAACACTGACGAAGAATATGCATCAAATAAAATAACAGTGAAAAGTTGATTCTGAATGAGCAAGCGGTCAAGAACACTCCAAGCCAATAAGCCATTGAAGTGGGTGCCCGCCATCTTCAATGGTGTGCCGACTGGGACTGGAAGACGCCGACGACAGCGACGATTCACCTTACAATTGCTTATATATACTTGACATTGGCAAAATTACATAACTTGTAGACGCCATTAAAATAAATAAATCATAATAACGTTTATTAGTAAGGGGGAAAGAATATTTATAAAGAAGATTTTGAAGAGAAGAGAATTTCAAAATAAATATCAGATTCCCTTTAAAATGGATGAGGAGTTAGGAGATATACAGACAGACAGACGCGGAAAATAACTCCGTACTATGTAAAGATAAAGATACAGAAGCAAATAAAGATACGTGCGAGGTTAAAATAATTTAAGTTAATACTAAATCGATCAGAGATGTCGCTACCAACACGCTATGACAACCACTACAAACTTAGTAGTGCCGGTGACCAAATACTTGAACTAACGTCTCCGCATACTAATTATACGCATGTTGTTCGACAACAGCGACATTACCAACAGCAGAAATAACTTTGTAATTGTTTGAAAGTTAATTTCAGTAGCGGAGTTTTAGTTCTATGGTTATTTGATAGATGGCGTTAAGAACATGAATCTATTAACATTGACTCGGGTCTTGAGAACAGATCAAAGACGATATGGTTTTTTATCGCATAGAGGCCCAGTCTAATCTATTCAGTAAGGCCAGCCAGTTTAGAGCAGCCTCCTACAGTTTCTGAACTCCTGGTAGGCTGACTGAACCACCATCACCTGAATGATGAGTGTAAGTGACAGAGCTAGGAATTGCACGGCTCTCTCTCTCTCTCACCGTACACTGAATTGCTTAGCCATGCCATGATAACCCTAGGAATCGAACCCCGGACCGTTAGCTTGGTAGGTCACTACCAACTAGGCCAAACTCCCCGTTTATTTTAATATCCAGTTTGAAGCAGATCCTTACAGTTTCTGAACTCCTGGTAGGATGACTGAACCACCATCACCTGAATGATGAGTGTAAGTGACAGAGCTAGCAGTTACACGGCTCTCTCTCTCTCTCACCATACACTGAATTGCTTAGCCATGTCATGATAATCCCAGGAATCGAACACGGGACCGCCAGCTTCGTAGGTCACTACCATCTAGGCTAAATATCCCGTTTATTTTACAACCAAATGATTTTCCGTATAAAAACAAAATTACACGTTTTTTTAACAGTCGCACGTGATTTGACACGTGGTGAACTCACGCGCATTTTCTGATAACGACAAGATTAATAGCCTTTTGATCTAGATTCATAAAAGTCTAGCCGTAATTTTTAATTTTGAGAGATGTATTATTTATTTATTTGAGACATTATAATAGCGACGCCGCGCTGGCCTAGTTGGTAGTGATCCTGCCTATGGAGCTAGCGGTCCTGGGTTCCAATCCCGGTAAGGGCAGATATTTGAGTGATGAGCGCGAGTATTTGTTCCTGACTTATGGATGTTTTATATGTATTTATGTATATATTTCTCTACATTAGTATTTACATCGTTGTCTGGTACACATAGTACAAGCCTAGAGCTTAGTTTGGGCCTAGGGCAATTGGTGTGACATTGTCCCCTGATATTTATTTATTTATTATTATTTATTTAATCTTTATTGCACAGAAATAACTACGAGTATTAGGTAGACTAAAACCTCAATACCATGGTGTCCCCTTTTTCCAGAACTTGCTATCTCTTAAACGGCTCAACCAATTTTCATAAAACCGAGCTAAGAACCACCGCTAGAAAACCGGCTTTCAAATAAAAAATACCGTATCCAAATCGGTTCACTCCTTTAAGAGCTACCGTGCCACAGACAGATACACACACATATAGCGATCAAACTTATAACACCTCTTTTTTCGTCGGGTAATAAGTACAAATGGCGGACCTAATGCCTAATGGCATTCTCTAACAGTCGACCAAATAACTAAAAATAAACTTATAAGTTACATTGATCATTTTATTCGGAATTTTTGTAATTTTTCCTTGTGTCCATCGTACGAAAAACCCTTAAGCTCATGTATTATTTCAATGTTTTTTTAGTATTTTCTTACATTGTTAGAATCATTATGAACTTAGGGCCACTTGCACAGATAATTTAACACTGGGTTAAGGTCACAGCACACATATCAACTCGGAAAGGAATCAACTCCGGATCAACTCAAAGTGAAACATTGAAAAGGGAACTTTGACCTATGTTAATACGATACATTTTTCAGTGGACGACTGCTAGCTCGTGCCGAGGTGAGGCGTTGCCGTTCCGATGCCGACAAGCCCATGTTTGTTTTTCATCTAGTACTATGTAAAAAACAATTTTAGTGACCGGGAAAAGTACTATAGTGACCATCACTTTAGTACCTTGTCACTTTAATTGCTGTGACAATTCATATATGGCAGTTTTAAAATGACATTAAATAGACAAGGTACTAAATTCTACACATATTTATGAACTCGACTGAAAGCCTTCCACTGAATCATCGAAGTGGTAAAGATCTCGGGAAACCGAAATTGATAAGAGGTATTTATCTTATCTTATCTTACAGATGGGCCCTTTCGGATACACTTCGACCCTTTAGGATCTTTTGTGTATTTACCCTTTAACACCCTCAGCTGTTCGAATGTGCAGGTTTCCTCACGATGTTTTTCCTTCCCCATAAGAGCATCGGGTAATGCACTTAAGTTAGAAAAGCTCATTGGTACAGTCAATGCCACTATGGAACCCTGTCAAAATGACAGCGTCAAACCACATGACAGAAATAACGCTTAAAAGAATAATTAACGTTATGCGACAGGGTTCCATAGTGGCATAACAAATAAAGTCCTTGACTGTACATGGTGACCGCGGGGATTCAAACTCGGTACCTTACGATCACGAGTCGACCCCCTAAGCTAATAAGCCACCGACGCTCTTTCAGAGGTATTTAAAAAAAAACAAATTAATTATGCCTACGACGTTATCCTAAATCTATTACATAAAACGCATTCTCTTGCAAAAACACTCGAAACCGATAACAAAGAAATGCGCTCAAATCAATCAACATAAAAAAAAACAAAGCGATAACATCTCCATGGTTCGTTAGTTCAGAAAACAAAATTTAATTAATGTAGGAATTTTAACAACAGCGCCATCTAGCGGGGAGCGGCGGAACCGCTTGGGAACTATCACGTGGTGCGTTTACGCAGACCAAACCTGTTTCGATCAGTGACGGAACAAGTGTTTTTGTGTCGGCCGCTTGCGCATCATAGAAAACACAATTCTTATTAGAATTTAGTGCTAATCCATCAAATAACATCACCTATTAGTGACAGTTAGTGTACATTTGTGTTGAAAGTGTAGAAAAGTGTTTCACGTGTGTGTAGGTGACAAATGGCTGTGTTAGATATATAATTTCTTCTCTATAATAATGTCGCCTGAGTCCATGTCACAATGCACGAGTGACAGAGTGATGAAAGTGACAAAATAGTGACAAGAAATGGGTGACAGGTTAAAACATCCATTTAAAGTGAAAAAGACTCTTAATTAAAATGGATTTGATGTCAGATCTGCCTACCATATGTAAGTATTCATGTAATTTGACTCTATGCAAGTTCTTACTGTACCTATCAGTATTCCTTAGGGATTTTTTTTTAATTATCTTAAGCCTTAGAATAAAAACTCGTTTTCAATTAGATTTAATATTAGATGAATTCAATTCATTTATATAATATTATTGATTCGTTTGTAAAATATGTAAGTAAATAAACAACAATATTAATAATGGTCCTTCGAACCGGATTCAATATAAACATAAGATTTCTTTAACAAATCGCATTATAAGTTTTATCTGGTTTGTTGAATAATACATTGTTTCAAATTAATCAAGTTCTTACACACAAAAACAAACAAACTGGTATTATATGCATAATTGTAGGTAACGGGTTTTTCCAGAGTATAAACTTTAACGCGTCTTAAATTAAAAAAAAACAATACAATATACCTTTTTTTTAAATCCTTATGCCTATACATTTTAAGAAATTTTACCGCAGCTTGACTATAAACGTATATAATGTAAATATTGTGTATAAAAATAGAAAGAAAAATATTAAAAAAAGTCGGCCGCTATCGAATATTAATTAAGTAAACTTAAAAAATACAATCTAATTTAAAATAAATAAATACATTTATTTTGAAACTCCATTACCATTTGACATCATATACCTAACGCTTTTCATTTGGAATTGGTAAAGATTTTCAGAATATACAAAAAAAAACTATTTTTATTTATTTATCAAAGTACATTTGTACAAGTTCCTGTTATCATGAAAATCTAAAAAAAACTAAGGTATTTAAAATATTAATTACATTTTTATTACAATCAATTATAAAGCAATCATTTTAAAATTGAACAAAACATCATTTAATATAACTTTCAGTTGATGATATTGTTCATTGTTTTGTGGTTTTTTTGACTTCCGTAAATCTATTAATATAATTTTATGACGTATTGAAACGAGTTTTTTTATTAAGATTAATTATCTAGCTGACCTTTTAATTCATATTCTGCACTAATAATATACAGAGAAATGCTCTAAGATCCGAACAGGAGAAGATTTGGACCGGGCTGTTTATTCGATGAAAAGTATTTTATATCAAATTTAATACGCTAAATAATATGTGGCGAATAGGTAGGCTGAAAAAATTCAGTCCAGAACTTATATCATTAAAAACAAAAAATGAACTTTTTTTTAAATTGCAAATGTTTGTTTCATAGACAAATTACATACTAATCGAAAGTATGAAGTCTATAGAATATGCAAACGTTAGGTTTGGTGCAAATTACTAGTACCGACTTACCTGTTTATACCTGCCTACCCAATAGCTTGACGGGAAAAAAATAGTCAAACTAACGTTTGCATATTCTATAGGCTTCATACTTTCGATTGGTATGTAATTTGTCCATTAAACAAGCTAGTGTAATTTTTAAAACGAAGTTAATTTTTATTTTTTTTATTTATTATATACTGGACTGAAATTTTTCAGCCTACCTATTCGCCATATATTACTTAACATATTAAATTTGGTATAAAATACTTTTTATCGAATAAACAGCCCGGTGCAAATCGTCTCCTATTCGGATCTCCTACTAAAAGGATTTGTATTTTTGTTTTTATCTAACTCAAAAACTACTGGACCTCTTCTGAAGATTCTAAGTAAGACATAATAAATAGGCATAGTAAGAAAGGACAAAGGACAATGCTATATCTTGGCTTAAAACACTTTAAAAAAAAAGCCCGCCGATGCGAAGGATGTTTGTTGATATGACCTGTTTTACAATACAATACAATACAAATACTCTTTATTGAACACCAAAAAAACAAAACACGGAACAGTACATTTTAACTACAGGTATACAACAGGCGGTCTTACCGCTTAATAGCGATCTCTTCCAGACAACCTTGGCCAGAGAAATAAAGAATACAAAAATACATGGCACGTGGTGTAAACTAATTCCTTCAGAACTCAAACTAAACTAGTAGAAACACTTCTGATATGATAATCTCTACTTACACATAAATAAACTACATATAAATACACATACATAAAGTAAATGAGTTAATAAATACATACCAAATACGCACTAAATACATATTATAATACACCTATATATATATAAACATAAATTCTAGAAATCAGCCAAACAAAGTTAACAAACGAGGCCATAGGATAGAAGGAGAATTAAAGGAAATCATAGAAAAACTACGGAAGCGATGTTTTGTATGAGATTTAAATTCAGTATTTTGTTACTTTCACATTTAGGGAGCTTATACGAAAAATTGAGCCATCTTCTAAGATACTTTGTAAATAAGACATCTTGCGAGTAACGTGTTGTTACGATTATTTATAATTTTTTTTTAGACAAGTTCTTCAGAAAATCTAACACCGCTTTTAAATATTTTTCTGCATCAAATAAACCCAATTCTATAATTATCCGTTACAATTTTTTCTTAGGCCAAAGTTTATATTTGTCCTTTCGGATTTGTTAATATTTATTATACAGAAAAATAAAAATGATTTCATTTAGGTACTTAGGAGAAGAGTGAGGTTTCGTAATTGATTTTTCAATATCTTTCTGACTGTAGTACCTAGTATCAAAATTATTAAAAAAATGATTTTCTATGGCCTTTATATAAGCGTCTAGTTTTTCAGTAAATACTAACCCAAAAAGAGTTAAATCAAATAACAACAGTTTCATTTTAAATTATCTTATAGTGGAAAATCTACGCCAAGTACAAAAAATCGAATACATTAAAAAAAAAGCGGCCAAGTGCGAGTGGGACTCGCCCATGAAGGGTTCCGTGAAAGGTAAATTGCGGTTTACGATTTATGACGTATTAAAAAAAAACTACTTATCTCGTTCAAACCAATTTTCGGTGGAAGTTTGCATGGTAATTTACATCATATATTTTTTTTACTTTTATCATTCTCTTATTTTAGAAGTTACAGGGGGGGGGGGACACATTTTACCACTTTGGAAGTGTCTTTCGCGCAAACTATTCAGTTTAGAAAAAAAATATACTAGGAACTTCAATATCATTTTTGAAGACCTATCCATAGACACTCCACACGTATGGCTTCGATGAAAAAAAATTTTTTGGGTTTCAGTTTTAAGATTGGGGAAACCCCAAAATTTGTTTTTTTTTTCTATTTTTCTGTGAAAATCTTAATGCGGTTCACAGAATTCGTCTACTTACCAAGTTTCAACAGTATTCTTATAGCTTCGGAAAAAAGTGGCTGTGATATACGGACGGACAGGCAGACAGACATGACGAATCCATAAGGGTTCCGTTTTCTGCCATTTGGCTACGGAACCCTAAAAAATACATTATTCAATAAGTTCAAAAATGCAGTCGAGTTTTTTCATACAAGTGTTAACATAGTCTTCTCGCATCGCTATACGTTAAAGATCTATCACTTAACATTGAGTGCCCAGTGACCCTTTTTCTACACTAAATCGACCCCGAATAGAGTCACTTCAGTATCAACAATAAATATATAAATTGGATAATATGATAATACAGTAACGATTGGGAACGATGTCAAGGCAATAAGGGAACGAATAATGCAGAGCAAATGGTTGACAATAGACATCGGCATCGAACGTTTTTAGGGTTCCGTGGGGAATTTTTATTGACTCGCCCTCGCTTTACTGGTATAAACTGGTTTAAGAGGCCACAATGATGCCACGCCTACACAATAATAAAAACCGGTCAAGTGCGAGTTGGACTCGCGCACCGAGGGTTCCGTGTTTAGGATAATACGCTTGGTAACCGCAAAAGAAGATACTCATTATAAGGTCCATTTCGACTAAATTTAAAACAGACTTTCGAAGTTTTTTTGTTATTTCTCAAAAACTGTAAATAATTAACACTTTATTTTATTTTTTCCCATAAAATATGAATAATTATCTATACGCCAGGATTTTTTCAGATTTTTTGATTCTTAAACTTCGGAGATAAGGGGGGGAACGGTCATTTTTTGTAATTTTTTGTGTATAAATGAAAAAATACATACCAGAAAATAAAAAAATAAATAGTTTTGAAATGTGCAGATTGAGCCCTTTCATATGACACCCCATTTGCTATAACCAAAGCACTTTCATTTTTTAACCCCCCTTTCAAGACCCCTTTTCAATTAGTAATTAAATTAATTTCATTTTTTTTTTACTAAAAATAGATGCGGGCAAGCAAGTTGTACAACTATGCCAAATTTCAAGTTGATAGCATTTGTAGTTGCTAAACCTTCTGTGACATACAGACAGACAGACGGACAAGAAGGTCTCACCATAAGGGTTCCTTTTTTACCATTTTGGTACGGAACAGAGATGGGCAAAATTTATTCGAATGACGAATAACGAATAAGAATAACCAAATTATTCGCGAATAACGAATGAAATTCTCGAATAAATTATTCGCGAATAAAAATATTACGCATTATTTTTTATTCGAATGATCATTCGAATAAATAATTAATCGAATAATGCCCATCTCTGGTACGGAACCCTAAAAGGGGATGGCTTTATATGCTTCCGCCAAAGAACGTGAGATGAAGATAGTTTGCGGTCACCTGATTGCAGGGTCAAATTAAAATATTTACTGTTTACTTTAAAACTACAACATATATTTAAAAACTGGTTTACCAGAATTAAGAACTAATAAAAATACAACAACAGAATCAAAAATCATTGTAAAAGATCATAGGATTTCGAAGATTCAACCAAAAATATGCGAAAAAGGTGTCATGTTTGAAAAATAAAAGTATCAACGATATTGTTTCTAATCGTGTTTTTACGTTTACCAGTCTCAAGGTAATATGACCAAGTTTGATATATCCAAAGAAGAGATACAAAGGCGTTATAGTTATTGAGATCCAGATCGAGGATCCCTATCTTATCTTATCTCACAGATGGGCCCTTTCGGATACACTTCGCCCCTTTAGGATCTTTTGTGCACTCCCTCTTACAAACTCCACTGTTCGAATGTGCAGGTTTCCTCACGATGTTTTCCCTTCACCGTAAGAGCATCGGATAATTCACTTAAGTTAGAAAAACTCATTGGTACATGGTGACCGCTTGGGTTCGAACTCGGTACCTAACGATCACAAGTCGACCCCCTAAGCCACTTAAGCATTTATGTTATTTAAGTATATTTCTCGTATATTTTGTTATTCAATATCGACTTGCTCGTTACTACATTCACTGCCTAGCACCGGCTGACTATCACATACCTATTCTATGAAGTTGTTCTCACGCCGCACTAGTTACCCGATTGTCGGGGACTATAGTAGCCTTTGCTACGCTGGCGGTGGCTGGTGAATGTATAAAGGCTCGGCCAGACAGCACCGTCGCGGGCGCGTCGCGCGATATTTCCATACAAACCGCTAGCGTGGTTAAACAGGCCGCGCCCCGTCGGCATCGCAATCGTGACGTCAGACAGCGCAGCGCAAAACGAATGACCAAACCACAGAGAGCAAGCGGGAGAGCGCGATGCGGGCGGGACGCGCACGCGATGCTGGCGGGTTGATGGCGCGATCCTGGCGGGTTGATGGCGCGAGGCCAGCGCGATGCGCGCTTGCTCTGTGTGACCGGGCGTCCCGCCCGCATCACGCACTCATCATGCCCCGCTACCGTCCCGCTGGCAGTCTGTTCGAGCCTTTAAAATCAAACTTCTAAGTGGCGAACATGGGCGTAAAGTCGCTTGTCTATCACATACATACACATACATAAACTCACGCCTTTATTCCCAGAGAGGGGTAGGCCGAGCTGCAGAAGCAACAAGTCTTAAAATTTGTTGATAACTCTGTAACCACATTTTGCACAATAAGGCTAAGATGTTTACCAGTGTATTAGTGACAGGTTGCAAGCCCATCGCCTAACAGTACCACAAGCCTTTATTCCCTTAGTCGCCTCTTACGACGTCCACGCGAAGACATGGAGTGACACTATTCTAACCAGTTATCTATTAGTTTTTTTAAAGGTTGAGTGTGTCTAGGAACTAAAATGATCTCATCCCACCGTCCACTTTCTCCCATCGGTCGTCCAGACCCCAGGACGGCTTCCATCTGCATGTTTTTTCTATGGCAAGGAGAAGGCACTCGATCACTCAGGACACCTGGGGCCTGTTTTATAAAGCTACAAATTACAATTTACAGGTTACAAGTTTTCATTTGACACCTCGACCAATGGTGACCAGCCATTTGAGCAGTGTTGCCAGTTTAGACCTGTAAAATTGAAGTGGGATCTGAGACCCATAGACATTCGAAATCACAAAACTGCAATCCTAAGACTTCAAATGCGTTGCCGACCCTGAGGACTAAGATGGAATGCTCTATGCTAGTAATTTCACCGGTTGTCCTATCCCCACACCGGAGCACAGCAATGTGAACACTGCTGCTTGGCGGTTGGTTGGATAAGATGGTGGTAGCGATCCGGATATATAGTCGAATTTCCAATGGTTCGGACTCTTTGCTGCGTCATTTATTCGTAAAGAGCGGAATGTCTTCGTACGTTGTATTCCCGGAATCGTACAACCTTTTCTTGTGGTGACCTAGCGACATCTAGCGGCAACTTGTAACAACCGACTCGCCAGCGCCAAGCGTCAGACAGCGTAACTAAATCTGACAGTGCGTTGCATCGCGCTACGAAGTTTCCCCAGTCAGTTGACATATAAAGTGTGTTACCATCACCCTGGGTTTTTTTAACGGAGGTTAAAATAACGTATATCTGTAACGTAACCATAACATTAATTTAATTAATAAACATATTTTCAGGCTTTGTTAACTTTCTAACAAAATTTTAATTGCCAGCAATGTAAAGCACAGCAATTTGACAAGTGTTAAATGAGAGTCGACGGATACTAGTGTGGTCCAAAATAGTATGAAGAAAAAAAAAGTATATCAAATCCTTCCTCCACAAGGCTTATTTTTGTTTGCTATAAATTAGTTACTTATGTGTCAAATTTGAACTTGTTATGTGGTCGTTTACCGGTCGCCCAAAGCGTTTAGTTTATGCCAAAAAGATCTCATTCTCATACAAAACGATATCTAGTAAACCTAGCAAAAACTAAAACCAGAAGTAGAATATTGTTCGCCTCCTGCTGCAGCTCGGAATACAGTGTCATGATCTGTCCAAAGACTTTCTCATTCGATGTCTTTATTAGATGTGTGACGCTCTATACATTTTTATATGAAAACAAAACAACATTATGGGCGACCTGTAAAGTTAATTCAATTGCAATAAAACTTGGTAAAGCGGATTTTTGAGTATTTTGAAATAAAAAGAAACTTGTGGAGAAACAATATTACACACTTTTGTTTTTTGGACCACCCTAACGGATAGTTTGATTATTATGATTGGCCCCCGTACCACGACATGCCTTGTACTAAGCAACAGCGATACTGACAACGATGAACACGCAGCACATGCACTACATTAAAAATGGACAGTATCTAAGAAAAATAATTGTGAAGTTATTTTAATTATTTTTTAATTGATAATACTTGCAAACAATTGCTAAAGCAACATATTATCGGCAGTTTTAATAAATGCCCGCATTAAATAACACACTGTATACCACTTCCAACTTCATCTCAATGGACTTCCATACCCAGAGGGCCCTGCCAAGATGCATTGCGCTACCTAGCGTTTCTATTCGATTCGTTTTTAAACCAATCGCGTCACTGGTAGATGACGTGATACGAAAAGTCACGTGGTCTACCAGTGACGCGATTGGTTTAAAAACGAAACGAATAGAAACGTTAGTTAGCGTGGTGCATCTTGTCTGAGCCCTCAGGCGTTGTATCCACCTGGAGAGAGATCTCTCTATTGTCCTCTCTTCCTTAAAATATGCTGTATCGATTTCCTTCATAATTTAACAAAAACAGGTTTACAGGACCTTTTTACCCGACTGCCGAAGGAGGAGGGTAATGTGTTTCACAGCCTATATATGTATGTTTGTTCCTTTGTGTCACTATAAAAACTAAAGCCGTTGTCCGATGTTGATGATTCTTATGTCAATCTGGTGAGTGTCACTGAAGATATGACAGTAATCAAAATTCGATATGGCGACAACCAGACGCCAAATGTAAATTAAAAAAAAGTCGACCAAGTATGACAAGTGGGGTATCATTGAATAGGGATTTAAAAATCATCTTTAGGTTTCTTTCATCGTTTTTCATTTTGAATGATCGTTTAGGATTTATAACGATTTAAAGTTGGTTAGCAACAGTCGGGTTTTGAAAGCTTGCTTTTTGTTAAAGTATGTATGTATGTATGTAAACACTTTATTGTACAAAAGAGAAACCAGAAAAATACAATTAAAGTTATTGAATAAGGGTTATTTTTGGTATACTTATGTAGAGAAGTACATAGAAAACATCAAACACTCAGAGACAAAACTCACGCTCATCACACAAACATACCCTAACCAGGAATCGACCCCGGGACCACTAGCTACTTAAGCAGGGTCACTACTGGGCTCACGCGACGTACAGAACCCTAACTCGCTAACGGATCACGCTTGACCGCTTTTTATTTCTGGGATCACATCGCACTTTGTGGTCATTATCTACTTTGCACCGTGTCAGCGATGTATTGGTTCAGAGTGTGTGAGACAAGCCATAAGCGGTAGCGGGTTGCGGGTTAAACAAATGACAAATGACAATCTTTATTCGATATCACAAATTCTCTATTTCTCTGTAAAATCATTTCTTTTTTCAATATCATTGAAGTTTTGGCGTGTTATCGTATTGTTTTTTTTTTTACTTCCATTAAGTAAATAATCCTGTCAAGTAAATACGAGCCATCAAGACAATCCGATAAACGAAAACACGTTAAAGAAAATATAGTTCTAGAAGTCGAATAGAGGCCCTGTAAAAGTCATAAACCTATATACTTACAGTAAAATTAGCGAATAGGGAATATGCATGGATTTTTAAATAGATTTCTCAACAAAATATGAAAATATCGTAAAAGAGATCCCCAAAAGTTTTGCTAGAAAGAGATCTTTGTTAGCTTATATCTTGGTTATTTTTATAGCTATTCAAAAAATGTTTTTTCTCACCTGTTTGTTGCATGAATCAGCTTTTATTAAAGCTGTAAAAAAAACATGCATATTCCCTATTAATAGTACCTACTCGGTCATCTATCGCTTTCACACTCTCCGGCATAACAAATACACTGACTAAGACAGAGAAGGTGTAACAGCAATGGGTCAAAAATTTGTAGTCCGAATGTATTGTTATTCATAATAATCGCAAGTCATAAAGTGTTTTTTACTGAAACGGATTTTATTTCAGGGTTTTTATAAATCAAACCTAACGTAACTTAACCTCATTTACCAGCTAGTTATTTCAAAAATCCTGAAATAAATCCGTTTCAGTAAAAACACTGTATGACTTTCGATGATTATGAATAGCAACATTCGGACTAAAAATAATTATGTGAAACAAAGCGCTCCCGACAGCAATACAGTCGAGTACTATAATATTAATACTCTGGTTTTACCGCCGAAAGCACTAATATGTGCGTCTGTTTGTACGTCATAAAACTAAAGTTCCGTTTTTACAGTATATTATATATTTTCATCATAATTATTGTTAGTCATAATATTAACTCTGGTTTTATGTGTATATTTTCACTTTGTTTAAAAAAAACACTATACAACGAAGATAAAAAAGATCTTTCAAGAGATATTTTCTAGCTTTACTTTGTGAGATCACAAAAGAAAACTGTTGTAAATCAAGAAGATGGAAGGATGGAAAATGTATAGAAAAAAAACGAAAATGTGCGAATAAGTCTGTCATTAATCTTTAACAAAAAAGATTTTGACGCCGTGGTCGCACAGCAAACCATTAAAAAAAAACGTTTACAAGGCTCATGACGAATTTGTTCGCACATTTTAATGCATTTTACGGATTATTCCGTCGCTATTAACAGTTTAAAAATAACAAACGTGGATAACTATAGCTTTGAAAAAACTTAATCTTAGTTACCTGGAAGATATCTCTTAAAGGGAAAGTTGGCCTTTGTAGGTACATAATGCAAATTATTTAACATACATACATAAAGATGAAGTTGTAGCTAAATCAACAACATGAGTCTAAGTGTTGATCCTTAGCTCTGTTGTAGGTTTTAATTGCTGTATTACGTATATGGTAATGCATATAAGTATAATTACTTATCTATGTATTTATTAAAGCAGTTTTTTTTTCTTGAATATACGTACAATTTTTTATTCTGTTTTTTTTTGCTAATTTGTCTATCCTCTTGCATTGCCCTTACTTATTTTACTCCGAGGTTAACTGTAAGAGATTCCATATGCGATAAGTTTACCTATATACTTACATAATCTATATCGATGCAAATGTCTTGTGGGCCTAGTATGGCAGCGTATATATCGCGTGTCAAATGTGAATAAGGCATTCGTCACTCTCGTACTTATTTACGTGTCAGAAGGTGACGGATGCTTTATCCAAACCTTGTCACGTGATAAACACAGCAATATTAGGCCCCTTGTTATTGTTTGTGCCATAAAGAGTTTACATGTATACATATCCAATACATACTTATGCCTTAAAGGGATAGGTTGTACCTACATTCTTTTTTTAAATATTCATTGTTTTTTTTTCTTTTGTACAATAAAGTGTTTACATACATACATACATACATTTCGCAAACCGCTTCCGCCTATGACCTACACCAATCACATCAGTTAGCTTATCGCCAGCCTGTCGTACCCGTGTCTAGTCTGGCGAAGGAAGGTCAAGGTAATATCGACCGTACTACACAAGCGATTAGGTTCATATTTCAATGACAAGTGATGTTAAACGCTGACCGTTAGGGCGCATCGATGCTGGACAGATTTTAATAATGATAGCGTATTAACTAGCTGTTCGTCGTTGATACGGCGAATCCGCTTAACTACCAATTTTATGATAGGGCAAAATAAACCTTACTGTCTTATTAAAAAGGTGCATTTTGCTCCTTATTAAAAATGTCACTTACGCGGTTTTGCAGTTTCACTGTCTGTGACTTTGTTCGCTTAAAGACTGGCTAGAAAGGGATAAGTTCGCCTTTGTACTTGTTTTTTTTTAATATATTGCCTGTGTTTTGTATTTTTTTTATTCTTGTACAGTAAGGAGTAGGTATACATACATACTAAAGTCTGTCCCTATTCGTTCCGTCACTCTTATAAACAAATCAATTTACCATTATAACTCCATATTCGCGTACTTTTGAAGGTTGAGCCTAGTCATATTATTTATTTAAACACTTTATCATTGTATTCATGTCCATTTTAAGGTAGTAATCTCCATTTAATATTGTATTTTTTGATGAAAAGCACATTCGCTGAAAACACCATTACACTGACAGAGTCTTGTCATAAAGATTTTTATTTCAAACTATTTCTGACATTGAAGATGTAGTGAGGTTTGATAGATTTGATTGATAAGTGAGGTTTTCGTCTCTGTCGCACCCAGCACAATAATACGATGATGATGAATATATATTCAACCTTTTTAATAAACTAATTAGAGGTAACATTATTCTCATCACTATTTCATCCTCTATCTAAAGACAATTACTTGTTATTGTCATTGGCAGTCTGAATAGGAACAGACTTTAGTTGGTAGTGTGACCTACGCGATTCCCGGTATGGGCAAATATTTGTGTGTGTATATGTTTTTGAGTCTTGAATCTTTTCCGTGTATATAACTCTGTTGATCTCTAGTACCTGGAAAATCAAGCGTCGCTCGGGTTGAAAACGAAATTTCCCGAAGATGTAGTAGTAGTAGTAGTCATTTATTTCATATTATAAATTACATTATTATATGTCGCATAGTTATAATTAATTCACAATAAGATCGTTAGAGTAAAAGAAATAAAATAAAAATGACTGATGACAACTTGACAGATCGATATATCGTCGATGAAACTGCAATACCGCGTAACCAACAATGGCTAATGCCGCGTAACTAACAAATGTGTCAAATTTGAGTTTTCGCGGCTGTAGGTAGAGCACTGTGATAGGCTCCAGACGGCATTGACAGCCGTGTCGATAACCAATCAGAAAGCTCCAAAGTCACGTCATGTCGATATCGCGAGAGAGCATGTCGTTTTTACAATTCCGCGAATGTGCATACAAGTAGAGATGACGTATTATTCAATTGTGTAATACCGCGTAAGTGCTTTATCTAAATACATACTGGTAAATTTGGATGCTTAATATAATAAACAGCTACATTATGGGGTTAACACAAAGATATTCGATTTTAATGCTCTCCTGTAAAATTTGTCACAAGTCAGTTACGCGGCATTAGCAATTGTTGGTTACGCGGTGTTGCAGTTTCATCGACGATATGTGAACCTGGTCGCAAAATCCGATCAGCCTTTCATGGGTGATACTCAAATACATTCAATTACATTCACATCCTCTTTTTATGGCAAGGCGAACATTTCCGTATACATGGCGCAGCTGATATGAATCCCGCTGATGTGGAAGCTTGTTAACTTTATTTATTTATTTATTTATTTTGTACAATTAACACTTACAGTCTAGCCAAACATGTTAATCACAATAATCACTGACAGTTACTGGCGAAATTACAAATGAACCAATATACAAATAATACTTAACTTACATAAAACTAAATACCTTAAATAATACTAATTAGCCAATTTCCTGCACTGAGCTAGCGGTGACAATGGTTTCCAAGTATCGACTGGCCGATGCAATTAGTTTGGACTCAGAGTCGTGGAAAACATCTAATTCGCTGTTGCTGTCTAGGATATCGTTTAACAGCTTCAGCGCGCGGTGCAGCGGCGAGTGAGAGACTGCACGCGTGCGCGCCGGCGGGACGGCGAACAGCAGGCTACGATGAGCGCGCAGCTGTTTACTGGACTTAGGTGGTACTCGATAAGATATCTGAGCTAGAAGTCCTGGATTACTGGCATATCCGCGTATCAGCTGAATGAAATATTTGATAAGGGAAATATTCCTCCTAGCTTCAAGGGAAGTATAGTTGACCATACCTAGAATGTAAAGTGTAGGGTATACATCCATATATTTTCTTAAAAAGAAAACGCAGAAATGATTTTTGCGCACGCTAACTTTGCAATGTATAGTGAGTCACCTGTCACTGTCAAGATGGTAAAATCGAGGCCTGATCGTGATATCTAACCTATAGACTATATAGTTATAGGAGTGTTTAGCGGGCACTTCGGGGTTAAACATCTCCTAGAAAAGAAGGGCCTTTATGACAACACAGATTGTAGAATGTGCGGCGAAGAGGTGGAAACAATGAAACACTTATTGTGTGAATGTGATGCCCTCGCCGGAGTAAGAATGAAAGTCCTCGGTTGTGGCTACCCAGAACCGAACGATTTCAAGGCACTGCCATTGCACTCCACTATCGGCTTTCTGGAAGGGGTGGAGGCTGCATTGGATTAAGTGCTATAAAAGAAGGGGTAATTACACAAAAGATCCCATAGGGTCGTAGCGTATAAGGACCCCGCCAATAAGATAAGATAATATAAGATAACGCGTCGCCATCCCACGGTCCTTATTGAATCGTCTTTACACCTATTGTCATTACATTGTTTATAATTCGGCCGCCATTACTGACAAGTTCATAAGAGCTATCAAAACGTTGACATAACGATAGCAATATTTGTAAATAGAAAGTGGAATAAAGACCGTTGCAGATACAGAGCAGAGAAATTATCACTGCCAAATAGGGTTGCCAGCTCTTAAAATTGAAAAGCCGCGAAGACCAGCCGCCTATTTCACCACCCTGACAATGACAGGTGACAGGTGACATTTCAGTGTACAAAGCGTGGCCAATTGAAATTGGCAAAGATGTAAACACAACCAAACGAGCCAATTCACCATTATTCCTCGATAATCACGAGCTTTTAAAGATCAAGTGCGGTCTTAGCGATGATTTACACACTTGATCTTTACTTTCACATTAAAATAAAGATTAAATAACTATTAATTCTACGTTATTTTTAATTAAAACACGCTTGATGAATATTTGAGGTTATGTGTCAAACAGTACTAATTTGTTTACATCTTTGGCAATTTCAATTGACACAGACTATAAATGAATTCTAGTGATGTGAAACTTGTTAACTCTGCAATGTATACCGAATTGTCACCTGTCACCTGTCATCCTCACGATGGTAAAATAGGGAGCTAGTCTAGCCGGACATTTGGGTAAAAAGGCCGGACACCGTTAATTAAATTTCTAGGCTTAGTATGACACCATTATTTTTTCAAATATATTTTTTATAAAATACAATTAAACGCAATTGACAACAATTCATATGTGCTAAGGTAGTAAATCAAAATATCGTTTGTAGATTTTACACTGCTGATTACAGTAAAAATATTTTTGGATTTTTTTATGCTGTAGTTTTTTTTTATATTTAGGAAAAACAGTAAAAAAAGTTGGATCGTGAATGTTAGGAATACACTTATAGTGCCCTTAGTCCATTTATTACCATAGGAATTGAAAAAAATATACAATTGTCATGTCAATTTTCATCTGTCTGACGGATTGCTTGATTCTAACGACACGCTTTCGATTCTCGTAATACTATTGTTTTGATATACGCTATTTAAAATCAAAGTGACTAATGGATTTGTAAATGCGGATAGCCGCAATCTGCCCGAAGTCGACGAATTTATGTTGTTACAGTTGTTATTGTTGACAAGTGACATGACATGACAGTCAGTGCTGTTTCTGTTTAAAGTAACTTTTGGGACTTGACAGGAGCGCGTGGCGCTAACCCCATGTGCTTCTGTTTAGTCTATTAGAGAAAATACTCTTTTACCGAACAATTGTCTTCGCGAGTGATATCCATGGACTTATTTCCCTAATAAGTCCATGGGAGTGTCTATAAATAAACTGACATTGGCGAAATACACCTTAACAGGAGTGAAAGCCATTAATTAAAATTAGAATTAGAATTAGAAAGTAACTTTTTTTTACTTTATATCATGCTAAGATCACGACATCAGTATTCCTAACTTTGTATATACGGTCTTTTTAATGACTATTTCTTTAATAAATTGTTAACGACGAATTTAAGTTAAATAAAGAAAAACCGAGAAACACGGGTACTCTAATTTTAAACCAGCTATTATAACGCGAAAAAACAAAAATGCATTTTTTTTTAAATGTTGTCAATTAATCAATCTTCTTTATTATATTACTACCGACCCGCCCTCGCTTCGCTTCGGTTTATGCAAGTTTTCTGTAACACCCGTACATAATCCAGAATTTATTTTATAAAAAAACCTTCCTCTTGAATCACTCTATCTATTGCTGAAAACTACATTAAAATCCGTTCAGTAGTTTAAAAGATCTAAGCGAACAGAGAGCGGAAGCGACTTCATTTTATACTATGTAAGATATATTGTACACATGAAAAATGTAAAAAAAAGGACAAATTTATAAATTCGAACAAAAGCCGGACAGACCGGACACCGTCAAATTTGGCTGAACAAGCAACAAGCTACAGATCGGACAAGATGGCGTCATTACTCGCAATAATACGGACATGACTCCAAAGATTTAACTTAATTAAATTATTTTTTACCTGAATTTTAATTTTGTACTAAAAAGATATTCTTTAAATAAAATCCGATATACATCAAATAATCTGGACAGTATACAAGGAAAACTAGAAGAACAAAAAGCAAGCTTTAAAAAAACCCGACTGTTGTTGCTAACCAACTTAAATCGTTATAAATCCTAAATGATCGTTCAAAATTAAAAATGATTAAAGAAACCTAAAGATGATTTTTAAATACCTATTCAATGATAGCCCATTTGCCATAGTTCGTTGACTTTATTTTTTTCTTTTTTACATTATGGCGTCTAGTTGCCGCCATATTGAATTTTAATTACTGACATATCTTTAGTGACACTGATTAATGACAAGATTAATACAAATCGATTGCCATGAGCATCATCAAAATCGGTCCACGCGTTTAGTTTCTAGAACGCCACAAAGGAAAAAACATACATATATACTTAGGCTGATAAACACAATACCCTCCTCCTTCGGCAGTCGGGTAAAAATAGGACTCTGTTTGCAAGGAAAATTTAAAAGAAATCCAGATATTGAGACTGTCATCCAATACTTTGAACAGATTCCTATAATGCTACTTAAGTTTGCTCCTATAACATTGATCAGTGGATTGCGAAAGTTTTTCAGCTCATAAGTAAGTTTATTTTAGACGTAAAAATGAATAAACTAACCACGGAAAATTTATCAAAATTTCTGTTTATTTAACTAAATCTACACAATAACAAGTCTCTGTATTATTTATTTATTACAGTCTTGCATCAGTTAACTTATGACGACGGGTTGGCCTACCAAGCTAGCGGTCCTGGGTTCATCCCGGCAAGGGCAGCTATTTGTGTGATGAGCGCGAATATTTGTTCATGAGTCATGGATGTTTTCTATGTATTTAAGTATATATTTTTCTATATAAGTATTTATATCGTTGTCTAGTACCCATCGGGACTAGGTCAATTGGTGTGACATTGTCCCCTGATATTTATTAATAAACTTAATTTAATTAAGTAATATCATTTAGAGTCATGTCCACATTATTTCGAGTAATCACGCCAACTTGTCCGATCTCTGGTTATAGCACAGAGTTCCGTTGCCTACCTAAATAATTACAAAAACCCGACACACTTCGGGTTTTATTGAAAAACACGAACGGAGCGTGGCTATGTTGGCAAAACACGAAAGTGACACGAGTTTCCTCTACTTTGGTAACATAGGCCCCGAACAGACGGTGATACGGAACTGCAACGAAACTGCAACGAAACTGCAACGTCTAGTTACTTTTGAGTTTCATTTGAGTTTACCATAGACTCCAAAAGTGTCAAAAGTCTTTGACCAGTGTGTGTTGCCAGTGATGACTTACGGATCTGAGACGTGGGCGCTAACAATGGGCCTTATAAGGAAGCTCAAAGTCACTCAGAGGGAGGGAGAGGGCTATGCTCGGGGTTTCTCTGCGTGATAGAATCAGAAATGATGATATCCGCAGTAGAACTAAGGTTACCGACATAGCCCGAAGAATAGCCAAACTTAAGTCGCAGTGGGCGGGGCACATTGCTCGCAGGACTGATGGCCGATGGGGTCAGAAGGTTCTTGAGTGGCGTCCGCGGACCGGGAGACGAGCTGTAGGTAGGCCTCCAACAAGATGGAGTGACGAACTTGTAAAGATCGCGGGAACGCGGTGGATGCGAAAAGCACAAGACCGGTCTGAGTGGAGAGCCTTGGGGGAGGCCTATGTCCAGCAGTGGACGTCTTTCGGCTGACATGATGATGATGATGATGATTACCATAGCCTCCTTTGAGAGACCGCATATGACGTGACCATTTTGAAATGGATGCGGCTCAATCAGTCTAAAAACGTTATGCATAAGTTACCATTGCAGGCACCAGTAATAGACACTTCACTCTTAATTTAAATTTCATACGGACCTAGATTGATTGCTGCAAAACAATTAAATAACCCTTATCTTCTGTAAAATAAGAGAGAGAAAGAGAGGTCGGCCAAAGAAACGATGGGAGGATATATTTAGAAAGCGTTGTGGAGCGATATGGTCCAGACTGGCCAAAGACAGAGGAACATGGAGAAGACTGGGGGAGGCCTACGCCAAAGAGGCGACTTCCATAATAAATAAATTAAACTAAATTAAATTAATATAGAATAAGTATTATGTATTATATAATAATTAATGTAACATCTCATTTTGAATTATAATAACAATAATAAATTTAAATGCTATTAAATAAAAAATTAAAATAGATCTGATTATGATTATAATGTTATGAATAATGTATAATGCACGCAATTGTAATATGGTGTAGAAAATTATGGTAGGATTAAAGGCTTTTTTTTTTTTTTTTTTTTTTTATCTTCTGGAAAATAAGGATCAAGTGTCCAATCTTGGTGCCTTGTCCATTACTGGTTCCATGACCCTACAAAATTAATAATAAAGGTCCAGCATAAAAACTTTTTTTTTTTGTATACCGGTCAAATGGTCATACAGGGCACGGCTATGCCACATGGAAGGAAAGTACCTTGAATATTGTAGATGGAACATTTTACTGAAAGAAGACATTATTTGAATTTAAAAAACAATTTAAACTGCATTACATATTTAAATAATTACATGGTTGAACCGGGAATCGAACCCGTTACACGAGATAAATAATTACCCTGTAGCTTTATCATACGGAGCGAAAGGCTTCATCGACTATCAATAATTATGTCAACAATGACATTATGACCAATAAAATTATGGGAAACAAAGGGCTCCCGTTTTCAGCTTATAAAATGTTTCATACCATTATATAACCAGTTTGGGAGTACTATAGCGTTACTTATTGATAGAAGGTAAAATTGTCCTTGGCTCACAGCTGTGAATATAACAGAGTGTTCATTGTATGCAATGCAATGTTATTGTTTTTACAACTGAGTTTGCAATACGCTAGCCGAAAGCGAATCGTTTGATATCTCTTCTGGCCATTTCGTTTGATAACAGACGGGAAATAGGCATTGGAATGACATTAAATGCGTTGAAACACGTGTTTGTGTTGTGATATAACTTGAATAATATGGTTTCCTGCCTTTTGGCCGAATGTTTGGCAAAATATATCGTTTCCTAACCGTTTCATTTGCCAGCCCAATTGGGTATTTGCCAAATTTTTTATAAGTATTTAAATTGAATCTTTTTTACCTTGCGAATAGCCTAGTATAAATAGTTTTTTAATATCTTTTAAAATAAGAAAGATATAAATGTTTAAAACTTGTGCTTTTAGGCAGAGAGGAAAATACAGGAATATGACGTCATATTACCCAACCGCCATATTAATTACACGCAAAACATCGTTTCGTGGGAAAGAGATAGACAAAAAACTTTAAAAGGCTATAACTTTTTTATTTTATTACCAATTTCAAATTTGATTTTGAATTATTTTATCATACTACGTATTGATATATTATCCAAATTAATATATGAAATTTAATATCAGGCAAATATCCTATTTTTTTCTGTAACGGTAAATATTTCAGTACCATAGTGTAGAACCCTATAGGTTAGGTTAGTTCTTATAAAAATCCTAAAATATTTACGGTTACTGAAAAACACGCGGGTTGGCAAATGTCATTTGCCGATAAGGTTAGGAAACGATACGTTATGCCAAACATATTTCGCCGAAACAAAGGTAGCCCGAATAATATACATTTATTATAACTAACGATCGGCGACCGGTAGCATTTTATGTCACTTTAACGTCAAACGTAATGACTAATATGGATAAGGCTGTGTTGTTAGAAATAAAAACATAATTATATTGTTAAAAACCCACTGAATTGATTTTCTTATAGTAAATTTTCATATTTTTGTCTATGTTTGATATTGTCAATCGAATCCTTTTAACATTGAGGATCCATTTATATAAAGAAAATGATCTTTCTACATCAACAGATGTGAGAGGTGCGTAGTTAAACCGATAAAATCGATAAATAATAGAAATATTTTCAAAGCAAGACTTAAAAAAATTCTAATAAAGAAGTCATATTATTCTGTTAAGGAATTTATAGAGGATAAAACCTGTTGATATATCCTATCGCAATCAAAAACCTATATACTTTTTAACACTGTTCTTTTTTCTGTACATTTAAATTTATTGTTGATATATTATTATTTGACTGTAATGTAATTATAATGCGATTCAAACACAATATAATTATTGTTATTGAAATAAATGAAATGATATTACATAAGACATGTTTGCCCGACAGTAAAAATGCATACATTTTTAATATATAAATTGTGCATGAAATTTTAATATAATCATATCCATGTTATACTTTCATCGAAAAATTGCTAGCGGTCGCCGATCTTTAATTATAACATGAGAAAAAACCTTTTTAATACTTAAAAAAACTGATACTTTTTACCAAGAATCTACCAGCGCTTACCAATAGAACACCACTGTTGAGAAGAAATCTATATACATAAAATAACTTCAACAAAAAGCAAGCTTTCAAAACCCGACTGTTGCTAACCAACTTTAAATCGTTATAAATCCTAAATGATCATTCAAAATGGAAAATGATGAAAGAAACCTAAAGATGATTTTTAAATCCCTATTCAATGATACCCCACTTGTCATAAAAGGTCGATTTTTTTTTAAATTTGCACAATATGTCGTCTGGTGGCCGCGATATTGAATTTTGATTACTGTCATGTCTTCAGTGACACTCACCAGATTGAGACAAATCGATTGACATAAGAATCATCAAAATCGGACAACGGGTTTAGTTTTTATAGTGCCACAAAGGAACAAAACATACATATATAGGCTGTGAAACACATTACCCTCCTCCTTCGGCAGTCGGGTAAAAAGAAAATGATCAGCTGACTGATTGATCAACGCCGAAACCGCTGGGGTTAGGAATTTGAAATCTTGAGGGAGTATTCTTTGGGTACCCTAAGGGTGCAATAATAAAGGATTTTTTTAATCGATTCCCAACCAGAAGACATAGACAGACTTTGTAGTAATCAATATTAGAATCAAAAATACCTATGCTATGCTAAGTATTCATAGGTTAAAGGCACAGATATAAATACACATAGATAACGCAAATGTCCGAATCCGACCGAGCGTCGGGGTTGGCCGTCGCTACTGACGTTCCGCGCGCCTGTTGCTGCAGCCGGTCGGCCGTGAACATTAAGAAAATGCCTAGTTGCATGATAATAAACTGTAATAGCCCTAAAAAGCGACGACTTTGAATCGATTTTCGCGGAAAACGGAAAATTCTCTTCTCTTGGCGTGTCCCAGTTGGTAGCAAAAAGTGACACGGTTGGTTTTCATACAGATGTTAACGTTATCTATGTGTATATATATCTGTGGTTAAAGGATAAGAGCCCCCGCAGACAGCAGACTTTTAGTCGGCCGATCGTGCTGTTGTCTCTATCCATTTCTACTAAGCTAGCGGAGACAAAACACAATCGGCCGATGATTTAGTCTGCAGTCTGCGGGGGCTCTAAAAGATAGTGGTAGCAAAAAAAACACTCTATGTAAAATGAACGGCATAACTATGCCATGATACTCTTTCTAGAACGTCAACAGACTTGTGGGACTTAATGCTAATTGCTATTTTCTACCAGGCAACCTATATTTCCAAGCTAAGCTATAAATGAATCTTACACAATGTTTCCCACGGCTGCGGAAAACTTAGACAATGGGCAAAACAATTGAGAACAGACTATTGTACACGTTAACACCTGCCGCCGGCGTTTACACTGGTTTAGTGGCACTGGCAGCTACTAAGTACTTAGTAGCTAACTAAAGGGCTTTACGAATGTTACAGACGATTCATGAGGGTGTACAGTCAAGGAATTTAATTTGTGATCCACCTTAGGTCCGAAGTCAATCTGACATTCTACAGCAATAAGGTTGAGTTTCCTGTCAATTACAAATGACTTGACATCTCTATTGACAATGACATCTTCAAGCAGATTTTCTTTGAAAAGGGTAGCAAATTAACTTCCGTGACCGTACCTCGGAATCTCTAATGACGTTTTTCCTAACTCATCGTTTGTCCGAATTATTGTTTATCATAAACTGGTTTTCAGCTGAGTCAGATAACTTTTGAAGCTTTCCAACAATACCTTTAGGTTAGATTAGGGTTAGGTTAGGAGGAAATGGGTTCAGGGGAGATGAAAAATCGAACAAATGACGATTAGGGATTCCAATACAAACCCAATTTATGGTTTAGTGCTAGTAAGATAACGATTTTGGAGATCACTCGCCAGTCCAGTAGGGCTAGTAGTGCTAGCACAAGTTGTATTTTCTCGCTTGTCGCTCAGTGCGTCTCTATCGTTACAGAGGAGATACAAAGGGAGACCCGGGTGACAAATATATCGCGGACTACTTGTGCTAGCCCTCCTGGGCCCTTATTATGGTCACCATTATCGCGGTAAATAAAGCATCCGTCATCCTCGCATTTACATACAGGTCAGAAAGTGACAGATGCTTAATCCATGTTTAACAACGTCGATAAACACGACCAAGTATTCATGTATTTAAAAAATCGGGCAAATCGGTTTAAAAACTTCACTCATTGGTATTGATTCTAATTATGTAAGATACCACTGAAAAACTTATGAAATAAATCATGGTATTAATATTTACCGCCTCAACAACTACGCAAACACCTTGCATCTACGCTGTTTAATAACTAAGTATTTTAATATCAGTGCTATTCCCCAAATCGGGGTCCACGGTTTGGGGTACCTACGTCCACGGCTTGGGATATCTACGTCCACGGCTTGTGGTACCTACATCCACGGTTGCCTACTGCTCCTGCTGCTGAATACTTCACTACTTGGCCAGTGCGGCCTCTACCTACGCAACCAGGATCGTCAAGAGGGATCCGGTGCTACACACCGGGTGCTACCCCCCGACGCCAGGGTCCTGTCGTCGCACACCGTCGGGCTGCCGTCGGTTTCCTCACCGCCGCTCCGCGCCACTAAACTGCGAGGGAAGTGCTAGCTCGCTTCGCAGAACCAGACCACCCCCTACGAACCTACTACCGTCTTCTGTTCACACTACCGGCGTACTCTCAATAAATTCTTTAAACTTCTCCTGAGTTTTTACTTGCCACCCGGTAGGACGTGACAGTGGCGGTAATTATTTTTCGTGACATGGACATAATGGATAATAACACAATTAAGATTAAAATGATCAATATCTCCGAGACTAGTAAAAATCGCTGAACATACATAGGGGTTAAATCGATAGCTTTTTAGCTGCTCTATCGGCCCTAGGCCGGTTGAAGTCGGTTCCTGGGACACCCGGTACAAATTTAGTTTCTATGCTTTTTGTTAATACAAAGAACCGGGCAAGAGCATGTCTGACCAAGCTCAGTGTAGGGTTCCGAAGACGTTACTACACAAAAAACAACAAGTATGAAGTAATTATCTGCTTAAACTTATTTGGTGCTATCTTAGATGATTTTAGTAGGTATAAACACTTTAATCGCCTTCATTTAAAATAATGTTAAGTTTTTTTTCATCATTTTATTTAACCACTTTGTCAGCGTGGCTAATATGTATATTCATGCCAAATAACAGCTTTCTAGGACTAATCTCTGAGCTAGGCTGCGGACGGACGGACAGACGGACATGGCGAACTCTAAAAAAACTATATAAAACTTGTAACGGAGTCCTGAAATATAAATTAATTAAACGACCAGTATTACGGTGCTATTTATTTATTAATATTGTCAAGAGTTTATTTCAAACTATAGCTTTCACAGGATCTATTAATTTTCATCATTTACCACAAAATTTAACTAACCTGTCATAACTAACTTTGCAGTTAAACTCGACTAGCCATCGCCCTTACAAAACAAACGCATTTACAAGTTTTAGTCCAGTACTAACAACAAGTACTAAGTCCGTTCAAACACAGCAGATTTAAAACTAGCTGAGAGCGTCTAACTTGTATAGAAATAGAACAACTAAATCTCTCCTGCTTCGCACTTGCGAATGTGTGCGTAAGCGTATAGTATATACTAATAAAACGACGACGACGTGCTAGCCTAGTTGGTAGTGACCCTGCCTACGAAGCTAGCGGTCCTGGGTTCAAATCCCGGTAAGGGCAGATATTTGTGTGATGAGCACGAGTGTATGTTTCTGAATCTTGGATGTTTTCTATGTATTTAAGTATATATTTCTCTATATAAGTATTTATATCGTAGAGCTTAGTTTGGGACTAGGTCAATTTGTGTGAGATTGTCCCTTGATTATTATTTAATTATTATTTTATTATTTAAAAGACTATCGCAGTCTATATTCACCAGTGTTGCCAGATCTACTGTCTTTTAGGGTTCTGTACCAAAATGGTAAAATATAACTTTTATGGTGAGATTTAGGTGTCTGTCTGTGCGTTTGTCTGTCTGTATGTCACAGGGTTTTTCTCTGAAACTATAGCTATCAACGTAATTTTAGATTAATAGCCATAAATGTACATACAATGACCTTCCCCCCCCCCCCTTATCTCCGAAGGTCATGGACCGAAAAATCTAAAAAAGACATGATAAGTAATTATTTATATTTTAAGCGAAAAATAAAATGAAGTAGTCAAAGTACAGTTTTGGATAAATTAACAAAAATCTGTATCATAGTCAAAATAGACCTTATTGCATAGGAAATAAAGTTCATAACAAAATAAGCATTTTCTTTTGCAGTTACCAAGCATATTATCTTAAATACGAGTCCGACTCGCACTTGACCGGTTTTTTTTTTCTTCAGAATATGTGTAATTACTGCAGATTTAGTAACAAATAAAAATAATAATTGAAAGTCAAATAATAAACCCCATAAAATAAACGTTTTTTTAACGTATTTTCAATGTAGAGTCATGTGGGGCAACTGTGCGCACTTTATTTTCAACCTAGTATCAAAATTAAACGATAAGCATGAAAGGAAAATGAAAATATGTATCTGGCGAAGCCTTTATTAGGGTAATAATTAAATCAAGAAATTATCAATAAAACCTCGCCACCTCGAAGAAAAATCGCCTTAATTCAACCAGCTCAAAATGCGCACACTTACCCATACTGCGGGTAAGTGTGCGCAGCTAAGCGAAGTTTGTGGATTTTTTATTATACTAAGCAGACTGATTTTGATCAAACTTACATCACTTTATTGAGACATAACATTGCTTCAAATTATATGCAAAATTGAAGGCTTAAATACATTACAAACAGAAATAAAATTAATTTACTCGTGTCGATTTTCGCCATGAAAGCAAATTTTACCTTTACGGCACCGGATTCTGAATATTTTCTTTTTCAAGTAAACGAATGATACCATCTGGGTTTTTCTTGCATCAACTAATTCTACACCAACATATCTTTAATTTGCTTACAATATCACAAACTTCTCCATCCCCATTCCTAAATAAAGGGGTTGCGCGCACTTACCCGCTGCGCACAGTTACCCCACATGCCACATGACCCTAGTAGGTCCCGTTTGGTTACCTTTGGGTACGAACCGCTAAAAAAATAGAATTTTCGACAAATCCCATACCCATTAACATTCGCACGCATAATAAAATGAAATATGTACTTTAAACTACTTCACACATAGTAAAACAGCTATTTCGTTACTTTATGCTAACATTTTTCGCGGAATGCGCAATAAAATATTTAATCGACACTTTAGTTGAAATACGAGTCAATATTACTAAATATTTTGAAAGAATTCTTCCGATATTACTTTTGGTGATTTACGATCTCAATATATATTTTTTTACTTTTTTTTCAAACTTTATTTACATCCAACTTAGTTCAGAATTCAACATTAATACAATTAAAAATTAAATCTAAACGTATTTAAATTAAAATTAAACTAAGCTACTCAAATATTAAAGATATAAATAATAATCACCACTATATAAAGAACACCCCTTCTAGCAGGTCCGCTCGCGGCATGGTCCCCATGACACTGGCTGCATTACCTCTCTGGATAGCTAGTCCAATCCTATGGGAGAGGTAAGCACCAGCTCTAGGATCTCCGGAGGATTCTATGAGCCGAGAGGACAGGGCCTTAATACAGCTTTTCATATCAGCTGACCAAGGTCCCATGGTTTCCACTGCAAGCGCCACAAATTCGTAATTATTTAATAATGACAAATATTTGCGGCGCTTGAGGGTTTGGGCCTGATCAGTGGCTGCACCGGCCCGATTACGGGTTGACTGGACGTGGGAAAGGGCGAATGTGTCAACGCATTTTTAACCGACTTCAAAAAAAGGAGGAGGTTCTCAGCTCGTCGGGTTTTTTTTTATGTTTGTTCCCCGATTACTCGAAGACCACTGGACCGGTTTGAAAATTTTTTTCGTTGTTTGAATGGGTATACTTTTTAGTTGGTCCCATTGTCAACACGTCAGGATCTGATGATGGAATCTTGGAGAAATCAAGAGAACTCCTCAAATATTATAGGCACTATAGCGATTTTGGTATTTTTCACTGTAACTCGTGCATTTGCGTTTGAAAAGTACTATATGGTGAAGTGGAACTGATGATGAAGACCACAGATGGCCACCGGAACTCCTTAACGGTACCTATTTAAAGGGTGGCGATAAGATTTTTCGATTAAGGTAGTTGAGCGACTATGACGAAGCACATTTAGGTTTAAATATGACTATGACATTCCCGCGGCGTTGTCTGCGGCGAGCTTGAAATGTTCTATAGTTTCTCATTAATATTTAGAAGTGGAGCTACGTAACAGCATAAATAGGATCACTAAAAAGTATAAAATAAAATAAATGTTTAAAAAAACAAAAACCCGCCTACCTACCATTTTAAAAGAAGTTATTTTATTGTTTTTTAGAAGACGGGTTTTTGTTTTTTTAAACATTTATTTTATTACTTTTATAGTTTAATCAAAAACTGTCATTGAAATAAATCAATCAATATCAGTGGACTCTCACACATATTGGTCTAAACCCAAACTAAGCTCTAGGCTTGTACTATGGGTACTAGACAACGATATAAATACTTATATATATAATACTTAAATACATAGAAAACATCCAAGACTCATGAACAAAATAAAAATAGAAGATAAAAAATATAAAAGACATTTTATTCAGTAAGTAGGCCGCACGGGCACTTTTACACGTCAAGAATCTACCAGCGCTTCGCAAGAGGAGACCACGGCTGAGAAGAAACGCCGCAAGAAACTCAGCAGTCAGTCATTTTTTAAACATATTTCTTATTACAATGGTACTACTTAGTCTAGCATTATATAAAGCTATGAATATTAAATTAAATATAATATCAAACATCATGCGTAGTTCAGCAGGAAAACATACGACGTAGAGGGAGAAAATAACTTTAACAAAAAGCAAGCTTTCAAAACCCGACTGTTGCTAACCACCTTTAAATCGTTGTAAATCCTAAATAATCATTCAAAATGAAAAATGATAAAAGAAACCTAAAGATGATTTTTAAATCCCTAATCAATGATACCCCACTTGTCATATTTGGTCGACTTTTTTTTAATTTGCACAATATGGCATGTGGTTGCCGCCATATTGAATTTTGATTACCTACTGTTATATCTTCAGGGACACTCACGAGATTTAGACAAATCGATTGACATGAGAATCATCAAAAACGGACAACGGGTTTAGTTTTTTTAGTGACACAAAGGAACAAACATACATATATAGGCTGTGAAACACATTACCCTCCTCCAACGGCAGTCGGGTAAAAAAAATACTCGCGCTCATTACACAAATATTGGTTCCGAACTAGTGGTCTAACTGTTTTTTGTCCCAATGATATTCGACGGAGCCTTATAGGTGAAAAACTTAAGTAGTAAATGACCTCTTGTATGTAGTTGTGTACAAAATTAATATGGAATTGACGTCAAATTTCAAATGTAGAATATCGAACGGTCTATACAGATGTGTTACAACATGGTTACAACTACATGAAAGAGGTCATACATTTGTTTAAATATTTCACCTATACCTCGCGGCAGGGCTCCTATTTTCAGCAAATTGGCCACATGAGGGCTCTGTTATACGTCGGTAATATAGAGTGAATCTACCAGCGCTTCGGACAAGACCATCATTGCGGAGAAGAAGCGCCGCAAGAAACTCCAGCAGAAGGTCATTTTTTCAATCATAAAACATTCAACAACAATACTTAAAAGTAAATTACATTAAGTAATAATAAGGTAATAAAGTAATAAATAATAAATTCTTAAAACTACCAAAAATAAACTTATTACAAATTTAAGGTCAATAAACCTAAACTAAAAATAATGGATATGAGAACAACACGACGAGTTCTCTTCGTCAAAAGCTATAATTTGAATAATTAATTGAGCAACAAGTCCTTGCAGACGTGAACAGACCGGACCCCACAAACAGCACCCGTTCACGAGTATGACGCGTGTCTCAGCCATCGCCTCTCTCAACCATGTGTTCGGGAAGGTGGCGACCCGATCAACGACGCCGTCGTAAGCAAAGACCTTCGAGCTAGCATGACATGCTCATGCTGCCGAACAACATAAAATGAATATTGTATGAAACAGCTGTCTGGCGAGAAACATCACAGTGTGTTCTCGTTTAAAAGCGTCTTGTACAAACTAGAACTAGTAAACATAAAAATACAAATAGTAAACATAAAATTGAGTGCTTGAATACACAGTTTGCTTAAAGGCTATGTTTATCAAGGTACAATTGTAAATATCCCAGTTTGCCCTTCGGGCACCTAAAGATACCTAACGAAGCTAACATACCTACTTTTGCGGGTTTCTGATTCGTGGTAAATGATATTTGACGAAAGTAAATAACATTGGAACCAAAATAATGGGACCACTAAGCCTAACCTCAAATATTCGCCGTTACCGGGATTTGAACCCGGGACCGCTAGCTTCGTAGGCAGGGTCACTACCAACTAGGCTGTCTGTGTCGTTTGTCGTTGCCTAGTACCCATAGCACAAGCCTAGAGCTTAGTTTGGGACTAGGTGTAGGGTCCGTCCGGGTCGCTACCACCATCTTATCAATTAACCCACCGCCAGCAGCATTCGCATTGTGTCCCGATGTGGGGATAACACAACCGGGGACATTACTAGCGTAGAGGCGTTCCATCTTAGTCCTAAGGGTTGGCAACGCATTTGAGGTCTTAGGATTGTAGTCTTAAGATTGTAGTTTTGAGAATGCAAATGTCTGTGGGTCACAGATCCGTTTGCTCATTTGACTTGCGTGTCATAAATAAAAGTAAAATTAATTAATAAATTGGAGGTTTTATTATTTTAAATATTTATTTGCGACGTAATTGTTCTTACGTTGGTTACTTGGTGGCTTTCTTATTGATTCAGCTGGCTGGTAGACATATCTACATATTAGTATTTTAAATTATAATGTACACATATTATAATTTACTACGGGTTTTTTTTGAAATGGTGATAAAAATCATGCTTAGGTCCGGTTGCACGTAAATTTTAAGTTTTTTTTTAACCCCGGGAGAAATGCCTATGCATGCCCGCCCCGACGGGGGACGGGTTAACCTGTGGTTAAGATAGGGTTAAATTACGTGCAAGCGGGCCTTATAGAGGTTTGTCTCAAAGCATTTTTTTTTTTCAATTGTTTTTTTTTTATCATAGAACAAAAATATTGAATATTATGAGTGTTTGTTACGCCCGCTTTGGAGTATGGTCGGAATGACGTCGTTTTGTTTGTAACTGCGTTTTGTTTTAGCACTAGCTGTAACGTAAAAGACCATGTGGCGTTTAGCTCTTTATCCATTGGCAGAAATTTGTTTATTTTCTCGACCCCGATGCGGGGTGATTTAAGTTTGACCGCTATGTGTGTGTGTGTGTGTGTGTGTGTATGCATGTGTGTGTGTTTGTCTGTGGCACCGTATCTCTTAAACGACTGAACAAAGGAGTCACCATTATATCAGGGGATTTTATCTATCTAATAGTTATTCAGAACACCTTTTTAAAAAGTTCCTGTTGTCAATACATACATACATACATACATACATACAAACAATCATACAATCACGTCTCTTTCCCATTGGGGTAGGCAGAGACCACTTCCTTCCACTTGCTACGATCCTGACAAACTTCCCTCGCTTCCTCCGCACTCATAACTCTCTTCATACACGTGCGTCGGTTTAGTCTCCTGACCTGGCCCTTTCTTAATACGTTCAACGTTTCTAATACGGGTGTGTCCTGGGTGAAAAACAATAATTCTTATTAGTCCGTCAGTAAGATTATCAACAAAATTTAAACACGTATTTTTTGCTTTATCAAAACAATCATAGGTATAAAGTGTGCCACGGCGTGACGTCACGCAAAACTTCAACGCAATTTATCTTCGTCATTTTTTGTTTCATTGACAAAAGAAAAAATATGTGTTCAATGTTTTTTTATGATGTAAATGACAGACTAATTAGATTTTTTTAGGACACTAGCCTATTGCGTGACCACGTAATGTGTACTTATTAAGTTATATTTATGAATAATCCAAGTACCTACTTAAGTTTGACCACTAAAACTATTTCCATCGCATACCAATTAAGTTCTTTACAGAATTAATTCCGCTCCAGTGCAACCACTTAAAATGCAACCTTAGTACATTTTGGCACAAGGCACCCAATCTTGCATAACCTAAGACCATAGCAACCGTGGTCGCACCGAATTGAAGGTTATACTAGTATTGTACCGCGGCTTCGCTCGGGCAGATAAAAAAAATGACCTTATTTTAAATGTTCAAGGGTGAAAAATTAAATCATATTTAATTTTAGTAGTTTTTTTTTTTTAAGAAAATAATGCACACTATGTGCGCTCGGCACATGCCACCTGCTCCCTATTCCACCATCCTGACAATGACAGGTGACCGGTGACATTTCAGTGTAGTACACGGCGCGGCTTTTATGGATCCCACTGATGTGAAAGCTTGTTAACTTTGCAACGTATTGCGAATTGTCACCAGTCACTATCATTGTCAATATGGTGCTATAAGGGGCTGATGGTGACCCACAGATGTAGAATTCTCAAGACTACAATCCCAAGACTCTGAACGCGTTGCCAACCCTGAGGACTAAGATGGAATGCCTCTATGCTAGTAATTTCACCGGTTGTCTTATCCCGACACCGGAACACAACGGTGGTAGCGATCCGGACGGACCCTGCACAAGGTCCTACCACCACTTTTTTTTAAATTAAACACTTTACTGTACAAAACGAAAATCAAAATTCAATATTTGGTACACAGGCGAACTCTTTAAGGGATCTCTTCCAGCTAATCCTTGGGTAATTGAAGAAAATGCGAAAAAAAAGGTAAACTACATAATTCGACGACGCTCTGGCCTAGTTGGTAGTGACTGCCTACGAAGCTAGCGGTCCTGGGTTCAAATCCCGATAAGGGCAGATATTCGTGTGTTGTATATTTGTTCCTGAGTCTTGGATGTTTTCTGTATATTTAAGTATTTATATTTATATCGTTGTCTAGTACCCATAGTACAAGCCTAGAGCTTAGTTTGGGACTAGGTCAATTGGTGTGACATTGTCCCCTGATATTTATTTATTATTTATTTATAATTCCGAATTGATAAAAATCCCTAATTTTCTTAATTCCGACTGCAATGTTGAGATAGAAAACTTTTTTTTTAATATCTTTAGCTATTAAATTATGCATTTAATCTTAAATAGCTCGAGCATAACATAGCTTTCGGAAAAATGAAAATGCAAAAAGCATTAAGTCGACATTAAGCACAAAAACAAAGTTTACAGAAACTACGAAAACTAAAATATAAAATCAAAAACAATTAATTTATGTACAAAGATAAGTAATTATCAATCGGCAATAATGAAAGAGACAGGACTATAAATATATATTGTTATTGCAACAGTGATACCAAGGATCAAGGACTTGGCCCGTCCGGAGACCATCTCTCATTCTATTTTAAGATAAAGCACAAAGTAAAACGATCCTGATATAGTTCTTAGGGTTCCGTAGCTATAATGACTAAAACGGAACCCTAACAAAATAAATAAATATCAGGGGACAATGTCATACCAATTGACGTAGTCTCAAACTAAGCTCTAGGCTTTTTTTTTGGTAATCGCCTGAAGGGCCAAAGACAGTCCTTGCTTTTGTTTGTTTTTTGCTTAAATTACTTTAAAAAAAAGGGGCAGAGGTGAAAGTCCCTTCCGGAGACCTGGGAATGGAGGGCTCAGGTGCTTCCGGGCTCGCACCGGCTAAAAACACCAATGCCCCTATTACCAACTAGAATTTAGACTCCCGCGGATACTACCCCAGCCAGTGCTGAAAGGCCGGAGGAGAAAGTCCGTCCTCCGTTTACATATCCGCGGGGTTTTTCCAAAAAGGGGGGATAGGAATGGGGGTTGGGATGGGGGGGAGACTTATAGCTATGCGAGTCGCGGAGTGGGAATCCTGACGCATGCATGCTTACAGACTACGGGCTTCGTTTCTTTTGCCCGACAATGGAAGGGTTGAGTCGGAGATCTTTAGCACGGGTACTAGACAACGATATAAATACTTATATAGAGAAATAAATAGTTAAATACCCAGTATATATCTAAGCCTCTGGAACAAATACTTGCCCATACCGGGAATCGAACTCGGTACCTTACGCTCACGAGTCGACCCCCTACGCCACTAGGCCACCGTAGCTATTCCATTTTACGGTACTAGTTTGTCGAACAAAAGATGAAGATTTGTGGCCCGTTTCACGAAGCTACAAGTTACAAATTACAAGCGGAACTCTCTTTCTAGGAAAAGGAGTGAAAGAGACTTCCACTAGTAATTTGTAACTTGTAGCTTCGTGAAACGGGCTTCCGGGGTCAATAAAATTGACTCATATAAAATTCTAACCCCCACGGTCACCATGTACGGTCGCGGAAGTTAATTTGCTTCCCATTTCAAAGAAAGTCTGCTTGAAGATGTCATTGTCAATAGAGATGCCAAGTCATTTGTAATTGACAGGAAACTCAACCTTATTGCTGTTGAATGTCAGATTGACTTTGGACCTAAGGTGAGTTACAAATTAAATTCCTTGACTTTACCAATGAGTCTTTCTAACTTAAGTGCATCACCCGATGCTCTTACGTTGAAGGAAAAACATCGTGAGGAAACCTGCACATTCGAACAGCTGGGTAGCAGGGTAATTGCACAAAAGATCCAAAAGGGCCCATCTGTAAGATAAGATAAGATAAAACTGTAAAATGGGTTGACTTTGGAAACGCGAGGCGACTTTGATAATTTTTTTAATCATCGATTTTGTGCAATGTCTAAGTTATAAAGCTCTTTCGCGTCATTACTTTCATAATGTTTCATATGCGAGCGTAAAATATGTATTAGTATACTTCAAGTATTTTCGGACAATTTGGATTTTAAAAGTCGAAACAAATTTTATGCCTCGTGTGGTTGCCGAGTTAGAATAGTGCCACTCCATGTCTTCCCGTGGATGTCGTAAGAGACGACTAAGGGAATAAAGGCTTGTAGTACTGTTAGGCGATGGGCTTGCAACCTGTCACTAATACGCTGGTAAACATCTTAGCCTAATTGTGCAAATTGTGGTTATAGAATTATCAACAAGTTTTTAGAGATGTTTGTAATTCTGTAGCTCTGCCTACCCCACTCTGGGAACGAAGGCGTGAGATTATGTATGTATGTATGTAAGTCGAAACAAAAAACTACTATTTTTTGACATGCTTCAGTGGTGACTTTCATATTGTTATATAAAAGGGGAAAACAGATCGAAACTTGTATGTGGTCGTCTCGCACCATCTTATATACACATAAGTATGTGTTTTTTTTTTCTCTATCTCTCCCGTAAGATTCTTAATTGGCATGTTTTCCTGCTGAACTACGCATGTTATTTGATACTATATTTAATATAATATTTATAGCTTTATATAATGCTAGACTAAGTAGTACCATTAAAATAAGAAATATGTTTAAAAAATGACTGACTGCTGAGTTTCTTGCGGCGTTTCTTCTCGGCAGTGGTCTTCTCTTGACGTGTAAAAGTGCCCGTGCGGCCTACTTACTGAATAAATATATTCTTATATTCTTTTATCTTTATCTTTATCTTTTTAAACACAGACTCTCTATTTTCATAATCAAGATTTTAAGCTGCTTAATTATTTTTTCCTACTCCGTGTACCGTAGTCTCTCTAGCTGTTTTAAATTACTCTAAATGAGTAGTCGCCAATGCAATATTTTTAATAATTTATTTTTCGATTAAATTCAGTTGAAATGCGCTCTTTGCGTAGTATGTGTGGTGTGAAACTGATTGATAGAGTAAGGAATGAAAAGGTCAGAGAGAAATGTGGACTAAAAGAAGATGTAGTGACTAAGATTGAAAAGGGCATGCTTCGATGGTTCGGTCATTTGGAAAGGATGAAAGAAGATTGACGAAAGAGATATACAGAGCAAAAGTGAGTGGGAGGGTCGGAAGGGGCCGCCCCAGGCGTACTTTTCGAATAAAATCGGAGAAATACTGGAAAAGGACCGGATCTTTAGTACCCGAAACCGACGTGCATGCATGACTCGATGTATGATCACGTGACCTTTCGTATCACGTGATCTACCGGTGACGCGATTGGTTTAAAAACGAAACGAATAGAGACGCTAGTTAGCGTAATGCATCTTGGCAGGGCTACCTGTTTTATCGACACGATCTTTTGTTCGTTTCTTGAGCGAGAAAATAATCGGTAGCTAATAGCTCACCAGTAACCGGACATGCGCCCTAGTTTTATATAAAGTTAGTAACGTAAAATGGGGTGAGTAGGGCTTAGGGTGCGATTCCACTGAGGCGGAGACGAGCGGAGCGGAGCTGTGCCAATATTAACAAATAGAATATAAACTAACATGCGCAAGGCGCCTTCTATTGGTTAATATTGGCACAGCTCCGCTCCGCTCCTCTCATCTCCGCCTCAGTGGAGCCGCACCCTGAAGGGGTGAGAAGGGACACAACCTAAAATAAAGCATATGTTTTTAATAGGGATGGGCCGACTAGTCGACGATTAGTCGGAAGGCTGACTATTCGGCATCATTTCTAGTCGGTAAACAGACGGCGACTAGTCGGCAAAAAATGCCGAATATTCGGCACTTTATTGCCTACAGGAAATATCATCAAAAAAAGTCCACACACGCGATTTTCTTTTCGACATAGTTATAAAAAGCACTAGGTAGTTCGTTTTAATACTATAATTAGGGTTGTAATTGTTTTTTTTGTCGTGCAGAAAAAACGTAAACAAAACTGGTCAAAACATGGCAGGGGTAGGTAACAAAGCGCGACGGACGAAGCGAAACGAACGTTTCCGAGTTCACCCGACCTTAGCAAAACCTACGATCGAAATTGCCGACTAGTCGGCCGATTAATCGGCAAATTGAAAACCGATTAGTCGGCCGACTGGCCAGTCGGCAAAATCCGTAGTCGGCCCATCTCTAGTTTTTAATTATAAGACTGAAATTATTTCCAATAGACGTAACTTTATTGTCCATTGGATACTTGTTCTTATTTGTAACGAGTTATGACTTATTTTAGGTTGTGTCCCTACTCACCCCGTTTTACGGTACTTGTGAGATTAGTCTTAAAATGTATACAGCGTGTGTATTCCATACGATCCTAAATTTTAACATACGATAGATTTAACGCATTCACTGCCAGTACTGTTTTTTGAACTTTCGCCAGGTGCCACATCTTTTGTTTTATACGGAGCTTGCCTACTGTAAGAACGCACATATGCGTCGAGGGCACTGGGTGGAAGTCACGGTGACGCATATATGCGTTGGTGGCAGTGAATGCGTTAAGCAGTATTAAGAGGTACAGTAATAAATTTTAACAAATACTCTCAATAATTAAGCGTAATGATTTTTTTAAAGTTTTCCCGGCCAGCAATGTAATGCAAATATTGAGTTGACAATAACGTCGTCAATAAATCAATGAACACAAAGTGCTTACGTAGACGACTTGGTTATTTGAATACATTGCGTGCCGAATTTATTTGTATGAAAAAAAATATGATTTCTTTTGTTGACTTAATGTACCAATTTACGCTAATTAGGGTCTTATCTAACTGCTCTTAAAATATAGGAGCGTATGGAATACACACGCTGTTTAAACAACGAGCAAAAGATAATTAAAAATTAAACGCAAGCTTCTTAGAATCGGTATTAAACGATGTAATTACATTAATATTCAAGTAATAGCGAATAAAACATATTCCATGCCGTTAGCTAACAATTGTTTGTAAATTAGGACCATATTCGTGTCGCGGGCACAGAACTTGTTTAGTCTTTATCTAACCGAATTTAAATATCTATTATAAGCTATAACCTGCTCACGCGATGCTGCATTCATTTACAAAGTATACACATATCCAATTTAACAAATAAGGCAAATTAGACGTTTGTTTGTTTGTAACAAAGTTTGTTTTACTGTGAAGAATTTAAGGGTTAAGACCTTTTGTGTTACGAAAGTAAGGCTATCAAATTGGGTGATGTGTTGTCATAGAAAATGGATAAAGGGTGGTTGAAAAATTAAATTGGTGCATGAATTTTGTTAGTCGCTGTCAACGTTCCTTGTTTTGAAGTACATAGTGCTATTGAACTTCCTTCTTAATAATAATGATTCCTGATTGTTTTCCCAAATTGATTGTTTAAGATTAAGAAAATAACTCCAATAACTTGTCAGTTTTAATTACATCATCTTTGTTACAATGTCATGTAGGCAATCTGTTGGTTTTAAGAAATCTATATTGTGGCAATAAATTATTTTGACTGTCAATAACCTAGTGCCACACATGGCATCTTTTTATACATCTAAAACTACTTTTGGTGGCACTTGAGAACTTGGCCTATTTTTACATTAATGTTTTTGATGGGATGGGCGATGAAATTTCTACTAGATTTCTGGATGTTTCATCTCGTCTCGTTTTGATAGAAGACATAAGAAAAGGGAAGAGCTAGATTTTAAAGTGTAATTCTTAGCTATAAGTCTGAATATTCTAATAATATTGTACCTACTATTGGGGAAGACACTGGAGACTGTAACACAGTCTCCAGGGCTTCAACTGTATCTGAGCTATGTAATTTGGAACCATAGATATTTTATTATTTTATTTTTATTTTTAATTAATTACTAAGGACACAAGTCCCAAACTCATTATAACGCATTATAAAAACGCTTCAATCTCACCATCACGCAGCAGAAACCATTTTCAGCTTATACGATAAATACGATGTATTTAAACTTATACAAAATTAAACATTCATTTAACTTCCTCAACAACTAAAAGTGTTCATGGGTAATACTAACCTGGTGGGCATAGAACTTGAACATTAATTACCATTTGTTAAATGATCAACAAAATAGTCAACCTGTATATAACTGTTTTGTTTTGACTATACGTCATTCCGGCTTTACGCACGAATTCGGCACGCGTTCTCAATTCGAACTCAGTCCTCGGATTGGTCAAAACTACCCCTAACGGCGCGGTAGCCCCGCCCCTTATCTACAGGTTGCTATGTATTTGTTTGATCAATAATTTCCTATATTGTTTATGTATCTTAGCCTTGACATCGCTGTCTTGATAACTCCCTTGGAATTCGTTATTATTAAACATATAAGTTATATCCTCTCATGCTTTGGGTATGATATGAGAGTGAAAAGCGATATATAAAATAATATATAATATCAGAGGACAATGTCACACAAATTGCCCTAGTCCCAAACTAAGCTCTAGGCTTGTACTATGGGTACTAGACAACGATATAAATACTTGTATAGAGAAATATATACTTAAATACATAGAAAACATCCATGACTCGGGAACAAATATTCGCGCTCATCACACAAATATCTGCCCTTACCGGGATTTGAACCCAGGACCGCTAGCTTCGTAGGCAGAGTCACTACCAACTGGGCCAGCGCGTCGTCAAACTCCTCAAAATGAATAATATAATGCATGTACAGGGAAAAAACTTAAGTAAAGGCGGGTGTGTAATGTTTAGTATAAAAACAAATGGTCTAATTGTCATTTTACATAGCACGAATTGCATAATTTTGATCTCTATAATAAACCAACGATATAATAATCATGATTCATAAAACGCAATGCATAATTTCAAAAACTATAATGTTCATAAATTAAAAAATAAATATTCCTAACGGCTTTCTTCACATGGTCACAGTTCTAACCTAACCTAACCTAGTTAGAAGAAATGGACTAAAATGCATAATAACATGGTTTATAATAGTTATAATAAATGAGTGTTATGTTATGCGTTCGAATGTCTGATGAAATTATACAATTGGTTTTTATGCTAAACGTTCATTATGCTTTTCGTGGTTAGTTAAATGAAATTATCTCAGGTTCCGTAGACAAACTAGGAACCCTTATAGTTCCGCCATGTCCGACCGTCCGTCCGTCCGTCCGCAGCCTAGCCCAGAGACTATTAGTAAGCTGTAATTTGGCATGAATATACATATTAGTCACGCCAACAAAGTGGTAAAATAAAATCTTGAAAAATATAATTTTTTTAGTGTCCCTTCCCTACCCCATAGAGTGGGGTGTCGTTGGATAGGTCTTTTAAAAATATTGCGGGTTTGAGAAAACAATTTTTCGATTAAAGGATCCGTTTATGAAATATTAAGCTTTAAAGCGCTAATTTTTGTTAGAGTCAAGTGTCCCCCCCGCTACAGCCAAACAAACACTACAAATACTAAAAATCTGAAAAATATCTTAAATGAAAGCACATGTAACGAATTTTAAAGGAAAACTATGACGACTAAGTAGACTTGATCTGTTCCTGAGATACAGGCGACTAAAGTGTTTATACCTATTAAAATTACCAAATAACTTTAAATAGAGAATTACTTCATACTTGTGGTCTTTTGAGATAGTTTTTGTGTAATAACGGCTTCGGAACCCTACACTGAGGATGGTCAGACATGCTCTTGCCCGGTTTTTACCCGACTGCGGCGGAGGGTTATGTTTTTCACCGTCATGTATGTCCAGTTGTATGTTCCCCGCTACAGCAAAAACGGCTTGGACGATTTTGATAAATGAGGTATCATTGGATTCGTCTTCGCAGCGAGAGTGTCATAGGATACCTAAACTGTTAAAATTTAAATAACAACAATGGCCAAATGACAATTATTAACATATGTAGGTATATCTACGACAGTATAAAAAATGCAGTCGGGTTTTTAAAGCTTGCTTTTCATATAGTTATATATTATTAATACTGCAAATGCGTTGTCAACCCTGAGAACTAAGTTGGAATGCCTCAACAACTATAACTGCTGCTTGGTGGTAAGTTGAACAGTAAGATGGTGGTAGCGATCCTGTTTGACCCTGCACAAGATCCTACCACCACTAAAATAACCAAGTTGTGTGATATTGTCCCATTGATATTTAGAAACGAACGGTTAACTATATAGCTTAGATAATGTAGAACTTGCGTTGACAAAAGTTATTTTAATCAATAATTCGTTTCCGTGACAAGATGGTTGCCATGGCGAGTTAAGTCGATGGTGCCGTGCCCAGGATAATATTTGGTATTGGGGTTCAACCAGTATTTAATGCTGCGATTTTTTTGGCTTAGTTTTAACTGTTTTTGTATAAAAAAATGTTAGTATATCTAATCTAAATCTGCCATAATAACATATATTCTGAAAAAAAACCCGCTATATGTTATAGTTCAAAAGAAACAGCTCTTTAAAGTAAGGATCCACATACGGACGGATGGACGGACGGACAGACAGCGCCGCGTAGGCTAGTAATAGGGTACCGTTGGGGACCCATCGGGTACGGCACCCTAAAAACCTCGTAAGTTCTGCGTTTTAAAAATAGCGATAGTTTAACTACCAAAATAAAAGAAAAGGAATTAAAAAATAAATAAAAAACATTTATCTAATCGAAATATATGGAGTTATTGCGAATTGAAAGTGTATATTTGGATAGACCATGTTTTAAATAATGTATATAAGATTATAAATAATGTTTTAAGAACTGTTTTTACGCATAAAGGATTACCCTTGTCTACTTATTATGTGCTTCTTTTACCACCATGAAGAAGGTTCTGTGCTGTCATCTCTCAATCTAAGTAAAAACCAGGATATTACAGTGCTACATTTGGCCTCTTGTATTGTATGGATGCGACGCATGGACCCTTAAAGAAAACCTGAGGAAAAAACTAGAAGCGTTTGAGATGTGGTCCTACCGCAGAATGTTGCGCATCCGGTGGACGGACCACGTCACCAATACTGAAGTTCTTCGGAGGATGGGGAAACATGTGGAGTTGGCCCGTACAATAAAACAAAGAAAAGTTGCTTACCTGGGCCACATACTGAGGAACCACCAATACGAGCTTCGGACTATTATGATGGGGAAGATAGCCGGAAAGCGAAGAGTTGGAAGGCGCAAGATGTCATGGCTCCGTAACTTCAGGGAGTGGACTGGCATCAAAACAGTAGAACAATTATTCAGACTTGCTCTGGACAAGACCAGATTTAAGGAGCTGACTGCTAACCTTCAGTAATGAAGAGGCACCATAAGAAGAACTTATTATTTTTCGCAAAAAAAAACCTTGAATTTACTGTATTTCTTTATGCCCATTAGAAGGACGGCACGAGTACTCAGACCACCTGATGGTAAATGAGATCTGAGACTGAGAAATTTGCATTCTCAAGACTAATCTTAAGAATGCAATCCGAATACTACAAATACGTTGCCAACCCTGAGAACTAAGATGAAATCTATAGTACATTATTGCAGACGATAGAAAGTGCGCGATTTTTGGACGAGTCATATAGAGGGCCGAAACGTAGTTGAGGCCCTCTAGTGTACGAGTCCGTAAATTGCACTTTCTACCGAAGCAGACATAGTGCTTTTCACAACTACTGAGAGGAAATAAAATAAAAATTCATATTCAGAACTCAAATTATAATTCATGTTAATGTGACATCACCGTCAATTTTAACATAGATAACTTTTTTTTTTATCTGGTCCCTATTCTCGTGGCACTCGAGATTAATAAACTAACATGCGAGATGAAGATGTCAACTCCATATAAAATTGTGTTTGGTACGCCATATCTCCCATGTAATTTCATGTCTAGTGGTTCGAAATTAGGGGCCAAGTTTGAATTACATTTAAAAAAAAAGCAGTGACATAGTTTTTAGTCTGTGTATCTTTTAGCAAAAATACATCTAATATTTTACGACACAAAATGGTGTGTTCTGATTGGTCGATTTCAATTTTTCATTTTAAGGAGCTATGACACAAAAATTTATTGATTGATTTTCATTAGTTCTTAAAGTTGGAACAATGTTCTCGACCAATCAGCAAACACGCCGGCAAAAACATTCTTGGTCTTTCCTTATAAGTGACGTTTTGTGACCCCAAACAAGACTATCTATGGCCATATTTCCGAGCAGTGTTGTAAAATTGTGTTATTTCACAGGTTGTCTTATTCCCAGTATCCTGCCTTTTGGCCGAAATATGTTTGGCAATATGTATCGTTTCCCAACCGTTTCATTTGCCAAGTGTCTATATTGTCTGCCATAATTATTTTTAGTCATAATGTGCTTTAGGTCATAATCATCGCAAGTCATAACGTGTTTTTTAAATGAAACTGTTACTTTTTTTTTTTTGTAAATCAAGCCTGACCTAACCTAGCCTTGTCTTCACGTTAGATATTTCAGAAATTCTAACAAGTTTTTGTTGCAGCGATATAAAAAATTATGACTATCAATAATTATGTCAACATTGACATTATGACCAATAAAATTATGGGAAACAACGGGCTCCCATTTGCCAACCCATTTATTTTTCTGTTACTTTAAAAAAATCAGGATCTATTTCAGTACTATCGTGTAGAATCCTATAGGTTAGGTTAGGTTAGTTTTATAAAAATCCTGAAATATGGTTACAGAACAAAAAGCGGGTTGGCAAATAAAACGATTGGGAAATGATACATATTGCCAAACATATTTCAGCCATGCAAAGGTAACCCCTTAACCCCACAGCGCAAAACAAGTACCTACTTACTACTTAAATGCAAGTAGCTTTAAACTTTAAAGAAAGATGTGCAACAAAAAAACGCAAGCAAGTTGCATTACCCCCTAAACTGGACTCCCAGCATAATAGCACTGATGTAAACTCAATTAGCAGCAATTTTGAATGATTACTTCGAGCCCAAAGGTCACCACCACCCCTCTGACACTACAGGGTGGTAATCGCCACCGTGGGAAGTTCGTCAATATTTAGACTGGGGGAAATGAAGCGGAAAATTGAGGGTAAAATGGATAAGGTGCATGGTTACCGAAAACTTTAATAAACAACCCTTTTTAAAAGCCTACATGAATTGTCAAGAATGACTATACCTACAGCTTGGTCGTTCTAAGAGGGCCGATTTGACAGCTGTCAACGCAGTATAAAATATAACCTCAAACACATATTTTGTACTGAGTTGACTCTTTAAAAACCTACAGTTCTTTTTTCAAAACTTTGCTCTGGCTGGCTCCTAAGTTCTTAACTCTTACTGGTGATTCCACGGGCGTTTCAACCACCGTCAGTCCGCTGTCATAAATATTGAAAGAATGATGTACGCCAAGCAGCTAACGTTCACACAGAGCTATACTGCTATCGTACTTCTTGCCAGAATTGATCGAATTTTGAGTATATTATCGCCTATTTCTTAAATACTTAGGACAGCGGACTGACGGCGGTTGAAACGCCCGTGGAATCACCCTTCAGTATCCGAATTCTACTGACCTGTTGGAATTGCTTACCCTGCTTATCTACTTTACAAAACTAAATTGAAAATGTGCGTTTTGGCTTGTTTTGTTTGTTCTTAGTTTAACATGTTCTTAATATGACCTTTAATATATATGTATATATATATATATATATATATATATATATGTATGTATATATATATATATATATGTATGTATATATATATATATATATATATATAATAACTTTAACGCTTTGCAATTTAGCGACAAATTTACTGCTATATATTTTTTTTTTACTGAAATTTTATATGTACAAACGGGAAAATAACAAAAAAAAATTAGACAGAAACACCAATAGTATTTGACGTAATCCCTTTAAGGCATCTCTCGCAGGTAACTTCTGTGCGATAAAAAAAAAACATTTTAAAACCGTAATTTTTAGAATAATGTTTGAATCTCTTACTTTTCGCATTTTGACTCATAAATTTTGGATTTTTACCACCTGAACTGTGTGGACTTCAATCACTGTGTCAGGCCAAAACAAATACCAAACACAACATCGAACCCGTACTATCGCAACGCTTGGGTGCGCAGTGCCACACCGGATCTACGCGTTAAGAGGCTATGGGAGCGTCCATTACCTAATGTTGGTAATACAATGATAAAAATATCGTCACCTCTGGCCTGTTTTATAACTAGTGTTTCCACGTGACTTTGTACACGTAGTACTCGTTATATTCCCACGGGAAGTATACATAAATTAATTAATAAATAAATATCAGGGGACTATGTCACACCAATTGCCCTAGTCTCAAACTAAGCTCTAGGCTTGTACTATGGGTACTAGACAACGATATAAATACTTATATAGAGAAATATATACTTAAATATATAGAAAACATCCATGACTCAGGAACAAATATTCGCTATCATCACAAAAATATCTGCCCTTACCGGGATTTGAACCCGGGCCCGCTAGCTTCGTAGGCAGGGTCACTACCAACTAAGCCAACGCGTCGTCGTCGTCGTATTAGTGGTGGTAGGTCCTTGTGCATCCGTCCGGGTCGCTACCACCATCAGAATCGATTAACCCACCGCCAGCAGCATTCGCATTGTGTCCCGGTGTGGGAATAACACAACCGGGGACATTACTAGCGTAGAGGCGTTCCATCTTAGTAGCTCAGAGGGCCCTGCCAAGATGCATTGCGCTAACTAACGTTTCTATTCGTTTCGTTTTCAACCAATCGCATCACCGGTAGATCACGTGACTTTTCGCATCACGTCATCTACCAATGACGCGATTGGTTTAAAAATGAAACGAATAGAAACGCTAGTTCGCGTAGTGCATCTTCGCAGGGCCCTCTGGGTTGGCTATTTGCGGTCTTAGGATTGGGTTCTTGAGATTGTAGTTTCAGATCCCACTTGTCTAGTGGCCTGTGTGCTCTGTGTGTAATTTTCTTTGATCAAAACTTTGGCTCATGATCCGGGGATATGATCTACATACTAAATTTTATCGAAATAGGTTCAGCGGTTTGGATGTGTAAGCGTAACAAACAGACAGACGGACAGATACATTTATATTTTTCCTATACGTAGATTAGGTTAAGTTCACACTAAAATTATATTACTATAAGCTTGCGCCCGCGACTCCGTCCGCGTAGAAGTCGTTTATCGCTGCTCCCTCGGGAACTGTCCAATTTTCCGGGATAAAAACTATCCTATGTGCTATTCCAGGACATAACCAATATGTGTGCCAAGTTTCATCTCGATCCGTTCTGTGGTTGACGCGTGAAAGACGGACAGACACACTTTCACATTTATAATATTAGTATGGATAGACATTTGAAAACAAAAAACTTCTGAATTTCAAGGTTTGCACATACATGCAAATACAACCTAAAACGTGCGACGTCGCACGTTGACGACGACGACGCGCTGGCCTAGTTGGTAGTGACGCCTACGAAGCTAGCGGTCCTGGGTTCGAATCCCGGTAAGGGCAGATATTTGTGTGATGAGCGCGAATATTTGTTCCTGAGTCTTGGATGTTTTCTACGTATTTAAGTACATACAGTGGTGGTCACATAATTAGGGACACTTGTTTTTTTCCCATACAATTGCCTACAAATATGACTTTTCAATTTTGACCACCGTTCAAAAAGTTCTAAACTAATTTAATATTTGGTTGCACTCATCGTTCATTAATGAACTAAGGTTTAAATGTATGTACAATTCATCTCTGTTGAAAGCGGATCTTTCATTTTATAAGGATTTGAAAAAATAAATACCTCGCGTTCATACAAAGTTGTAAAACTTTGTATGGATGGGTCAGCACTAAGTTTTTAAAGCCCTATAAAATATAAGGAATTATATTTAGCAATAAAATTGGTCAAGAACTTTTTGAATGGTGGTCAAAATTTAAAAGTCATATTTGTAGGCAATTGTATGGGAAAAAAACAAGTGTCCTTAATTATATGACCGCCACTGTATATATTTCTCTATTTAAGTATTTATATCGTTGTGTAGTACCCATAGTACAAGCCTAGAGCTTAGTTTGGGACTAGGTCAATTGGTGTGACATTGTCCCGTGATATTTATTTAATAAATCTATATTTAAACCCATATCGCTTTCACGCAAATTCATTACGTCACACAAGGTCCCGGTACAGCACCATCTGTAGTCACACTCCATTGGCCCCCACCTGCCCGCGGACCCCTAATCGAACGGTCTCACGGATCATTGCCTACCCATAAACGTGGCCACCTGCCCATCTTGATTAAAATTCAGTATTCATACATGACCAGTTCATATAATAAAAGATAGAATTAACGGTTAAAACTAGAATTGCATGATCATTGTGTCTTAGACAAATGTTAGTGTTTTTTGTACACATAAAAACATCATACACTCACGCCTTCTTTCCCAGAGTGGGGTAGGCAGTAGGCTTGTGTCGGTCAGGAACTAAGAACTAACAGGAATGAATTCCCGTCACGGAGCGAAAGGAACTAGTTCTTCGTAAACGATCTTAACCAGTCTTCGGTCCTTTAGGTCAGTAGCAATTGTTCAACGTTTGAGCGAAACAGAGCGAACGAGTAACGCACACGGCGGCACGGCACTCGATGTGAACGAGGCAAATAGCACCTATTTCAAAGCGTGTCCTGCTCAGATCTCAAAATTTGCTCCGGAGCTAAAGGACCTAAAGGAACTAAAAGACCGAACTAGTTCCTTTGACCGATTGAACGAGATCGGAGCGCTCCCTTTAAAGACCGAGCGGGCGCAACTCTAGTAGGCAAAGCTACAGGATTACCAACAATGATATAATATAGTAAAAAAGTGTGTTCTTGTAGTACACATACACAATAACAAAAAGCAAGCTTTAAAACCCGACTGTTGCTAACCAACTTTGTATCGTTACAAATCCTAAATGATCATTCAAAATGAAAAATGATGAAAGAAACCTAAAGATGATTTTTAAATCCCTGTTCAATGGTACCCCACTTGTCATACTTGGTGACTTTTTTTTTTATTTGCACTTTATGGCGTCTGGTTTCCGCCATATTGAATTTTGATTACTGTCATACTCGTATCTTCAGTGACACTCACCAGATTAAGACAAATCGATTGACATAAGAATCATCAAAATCGGACAACGGGTTTAGTTTTTATAGTGCCACAAAGCAAACATACATATATAGGCTGTGAAACACATTACCCTCCTCCTTCGGCAGTCGGGTAAAAAGAGGTAGATATGTTATACGCACTTCGATAGTGGCACCCTAAAACCAAGCCAATTGGTACACCTTTACTTAGTCTTGCGTCGTCAACGGAACCGTGAACTAGTCTGCAGAGCAACATACACTCGTCTCTGTTTCGCTCCCGGAATTTAGCATACCATCCTGCTTTCACTTGCCTTTTAATAATTAGTGTGTAATTGCAATATTTACTTATTATGTGTGCGTAAGCCGGGCCATTTTTACACGCGGAATACCGTATAGGTAACATATCTACCTCTTTTTATATTATACTCGTATCATTGATTACCAACAACTCTAAAAACTTTTTGTTAATTATGTAACCATATTTTCAGCACAGAAATCAGGATCTAGTATGACCTCAATAAGATAAAAAAAAATACTTAGTTTAAAAATGATTCTTTGATATTCTTCATAGTTAATAAGCGAGTTTATTTCATACGAGCCTAAAAAGACATTAGATATTTTTATGGCAAGGAAAAGGCGAACGGGCCCAAAGGCCACCTGATGTTCAGTGGGACATCAATTTGCAATCTCAAGACTACAATCTCAAGACTATAGTCTCAAGACTGCAATCCTATTCCTGGTAACGCATTGCCAACCCTGAGGACAAAGATGGAATGCCATCACTGGTTGTCCTATCCCCACACGCTGGCGGTAAGATTATAATAATAAATAATATTAAAATACTTTTCACACCCCATGCTCGAATTTTCCCAATTATATATCATGCAAACCTCACCTAAAGTAAGTAATTATAGCCATCGGCTAGCCTCACATGAATGTTTAGCAACGCAATTCCAAAATTCCCTTGAGCTTGGTTCACAACCACCTTTATTAACAACTGGTGTCACCTTCCTGCTCCACAAGTCTGGTAGTACCGCGGAACCAAAAAACTACCGACCCATAACATGCTTGCCTATCATCTACAAGCTCCTTACATCCATTTTGAGCACAAAATTAAATGCACATTTTATTGCAAATAATGTTTTGGCCACTGCTCAAAATGGATGTAAGGTTGGGTCCCGCGGTACTAACATGCGGTCATAGACATGGCCATTTGCCAGCAAGTCAGACGAAGCAAGGTAGCCCTTTCGGCTGCTTGGATTGACTACAAGAAGGCTTATGACTCGGTGCCTCACTCATGGCTCGAAAGGATCTTAGAGTTGTATAAAGTTGATGCAACTTTGAGGTCCTTTTTAAGTGTGAGTATGAGGCAGTGGGTTACAGTCCTTCGTCAACCAGGTGCTCGAGATGTCCCCTCTGATTCGCCTAGCTTAATAAAGATTGAAAGAGGCATCTTCCAGGGTGACAGTCTGAGTCCTTTGTGGTTTTGCCTAGCCTTGAATCCCCTCAGCTCTATGCTGACGGATTCTGGGCTTGGCTATCGACTTTGTAGAGAAGCTGAAGTCATTTCTCACTTATTGTTCATGGATGACCTCAAACTGTTTGCATCGAAGCACCAAGATCTTATCGCATTATTGAAAATCACACAAGAGTTCAGTAACGCGATCAAGATGGAATTCGGTGTAGATAAGTGTGCGGTCATGCATGTTCAACGAGGGAAAGTTGTAAATTCGTCGAATTTGCAGCTTTCTGAGACAATGACTCTCAGATCTCTCTCCGAAGTTGAAACCTACAAATATCTTGGTATGTCACAGTCTTTGGGTATTGTGGACGGCGATGTCAAGCAGTCAGTGAAGGAGCGCTTCTTCTGCCGCTTGACAAAAGTTCTTAATAGTCTTTTGTCGGGTGGCAATAAGGTGCGCGCCTTCAATGGCTGGGTGATGCCGCTGCTCACATACTCCTTTCGCATACTAAGGTGGACTCAGACTGAGCTGGACGCCCTGGATAGGAGGGTCCATCTACTGCTTAAATCACATAGCATGTTGCACCCACGCTCATCTGTTATGAGATTGTACATCCCGAGGAAATGTGGAGGACGAGGCATGTTAAATGCTAAGAATCTCCACAACCACGAGGTGTGCAATCTCAGGGATTATTTCCTTAGCAATGAGTATGGGATGCATCGTGATGTGGTTGCAGTAGACAAGAGCCTCACGCCTTTTTCCTTGGCAAATGAGAACTGGCGCAAACCAACGGTGTTGAGCTCTGAAGACCGCAAGAACGTATGGAAGAGCAAGGAGCTACACGGACGCTTCTACCGGGCCCTAACAAGGCCCGACGTAGACTTTTTAGCGTCTGTGAACTGGCTACGATTTGGTGACCTCTTTGGGGAAACTGAAGGTTTTGTCTATGCAATTGCTGACGAGGTCATAATGACGAACAATTACCGGAAATATATTCTGAGGGATGGCACGGTTGACATTTGTCGAGCATGCCGTTGCCCCGGCGAGTCCCTCAGACATATAATTTCCGGTTGTTCGCATTTGGCCAACGGCGAGTACTTGCACAGACATAACCTCGTAGCCAGGATCATCCATCAGCAACTTGCTCTTCAATATGGTCTTGTTGAGTCTGAAGTGCCGTACTATAAGTACGCACCGGCGCCAGTTCTCGAAAATGGTCGTGCTACGCTCTATTGGGATCGATCTGTCATCACGGACAGGACTATTGTTGCCAATAAGCCTGATATCTTGTTGACAGATCGATCTCAACGCCGGGCAGTGCTCGTCGACATCACCATCCCGCATGACGAGAACCTTGTGAAGGCCGAGAAGGACAAACTCAGCAAGTATCTTGACTTGGCTCACGAGGTGACCGCCATGTGGGATGTTGACTCGACTATCATTGTCCCGATAGTTGTTTCGGCAAACGGTCTTATAGCGAAGAGTCTCGACCAACACCTCAAAAGACTCTCGCTAGATGGCTGGATCAAGGGCCAGATACAGAAGGCAGTACTCCTCGACACGGCACGTATTGTGAGGAGGTTCCTCTAGGGCTGCAGAGCCCTAACCACCGGTAGCTTGAGCCCTGCCCCGCTGCCGGCGGCACTCGTAGGTTAGGTTTTTTATAATGTCTATTTTTTTGTATTAGTATTGTTATTTTACTTTTATATGTGAATATTTGTTATAAAAAACCTAATGTACAGAAAATTAAATAAATATCTAAATTAAATAATATTAAAATACTTTTCACACCACATGCTCGAATTTTCCCAATTATATATCATGCAAACCTCACCTAAAGTAAGTAATTATAGCCATCGGCTAACCAGCGAGTTATAATGATGAGATTTGAATTCGTATGAAAAATTGTTCCATAGAAACCTACAGCAAACAGAACTTATTTGAAAATCGAACTGGCCACTACAAGCCATATACGCAAAACAAAGAAAATATAATAAAAGGTGGGAAAAGTAGAGTATTCTCCTTTGGGATAAAGCGGTTTTCGTCTTGGGCGAGCTTGAACCCTCGCTGCACTCGGGACAGGGCAATTCAATCGTAACACCCTTGCTACGCTCGGGAGTTAAATCTGGAGTCCCGCATTTGCTCAGGATTCAATATGGCGCCCGTGACATAAAACAGTGCTTTATCCCCTCGATGTATACATTTAGTAGTAGATTATAATCTAATTATAATCTACTATTATTTTACACAAAAAAGCTTGTTACAGTTTCTTAAATCTAAGAAATCAACGCGTGGTTGTCTTACAGAGATTAGTTAAAACGTTGGTACCTTTACCAGTTTATCTGTATCACAGGTACCAGCGCATAACATTCTATTTAACAATTTATGGCAACGACGTGTTAGCATTTGCGAATGTTTGTGTATGAGTGCGTGCGTGCGTGCGTGCGTGTGTGTGTGTGTGTGTGTGTGTGTGTGTGTGTGTCGCTACAAGGTCCTACCATCACTAAGTGAAAATCTTTCTTGTTGTTAATATTCAACGTGCAAATGTGGCCCTTCGTCCCGGATGTACCATATTTTCCTCGCTATTTCTGTATCGCCGGAAAGGGCATCACCTTATGTTGGAACCTATATAACATATTTTATTATCTTTACAGGCAAATGTCGAAAACAGTCAGTTACTACCAACCTTTAAATATTGCATTTTTTTAAACAAATGTAAACAATTCGATTTCTAAGTCATGTAGGAGGCAGAAAAAAACATTTATTTTATTTTATTTAACATTCTGTATATTGCATAAATATTATTATGGCATCCAAAGAAAAAAAACAGACGCTAATATTATGTTTAAAGCCTTTGTGTGTACGTCATGGTGTAGGATCCGAACGCGTAAACAGATTCTAGTGCGGTTTGTTTATTTAAACACTTTTATTCCAGCAACGGTATAAGCTAGATTTCATTAAAATCGGTTGAGTCGATCAAGAGACATCAGGTCTAAAACTCGCTCTTATATCCCTCGGGATTTTTGTAATATAACGTTATGTTTTTTTGCTCTTAGTATATGTTTTTCTGGAACCTGTTTTCTTTGCCTCTACCTATGGCCTTTATTCAATCGTCGGGTCGTTTTAGATGCTGGGTGAGTTTTTAAGGCAGTTTTTTAGATGTCCCAATAAAAACGCGTTTAAATAAACATTACTCATTGCTAATATGTTGCCAATTTTGTCTTTGTACCACGATTAGCCAGTATTTTATAACGTTCAAACACCTGCTGTTATCTAATTAGTCGACGTACCTACCGCCATCTTGCGGTCCTATTGAGTCGACCATTAGATCTGCTTCGGTCATTCAGTGAAGTGGACGAGCTGTTGATGAGCATTGCGACTCTATCGAGGTAAGTCTTTCACACGACGTATTTTGTTCTCTCAAACGTCATTTCCGTGTATTATTATATAAGAATATACAATGTCTTATTTCAGTTCATCTTTTAATATTTAATAGGATACTTTGATATAATTTACGCGAATCGGGCGTATATTTGTTGCGCAAATGGTTTAGTTGTTATATTAAAAATACTTAATTGTCATCATCTCCGTGGCATCATTTCGGTGGCATTTCTGTTCACCGAAATGACGATTGATGTTAGAATGTGTACAAAATGCATTATAACCGCTGTTAAAAATGTTAACACCGTTAAAAAAGTTATCATGGTCACCATGATATCCAAAACACGTCTAATGCTTGACATAGCCCTGTTTCGAAAATCATCACGAAACTATAAATAAATCCATACTAATACTATAAATGTGAAAGTGTGTATGTTTGTCCGTCTTTCACTCTTCAACCACTGAACGGATCGAGATGAAACTTGGCACACATATTGGTTAGGTCCTGGAATAGGACATAGGATAGTTTTTATCCCGGAAAATTGGACCGTACCCGAGGGAGCCGCGATAAACGACTTCTACGCGGACAGAGTAGCGGGCGAAAGCTAGTTCTATATATAAACGAAAGTTTGTGAGTTTTTGTATGGCATATCTAATAATAATAATAATATATTAAGGTCTTAATATATAATTTCACATTGATTTTCTAAGCAGCCGTCATTTCGGTGGTGTATTTTTTTTCAAAATTTTATTGATAATAAAGTATTGTCATTAAATCAGTGCCTCATATATATTTAACATTCTTATTTGAATATATAACCTATCAAATGAAATTATAATAAAAAACTACAAAAAAAATATTGCCACCGAAATGACGAAAAACCATGCCGTCAAATACCCACCCTGCTACAGCATTTTCCATTATTAACTTCAAAATTATAGTAATTTATTCTGTTTTTTAATGACATGGCAAGGCAGATTTTCACCGAGCTATCTCATCGGAAGACCAACATTGGCTTCACAGCCAGCACATGCTGAGTTGAGACCGTTTCGCGACCATTATCACTAAAGGTCGTCTTTTTACCCGACTGCCGAAGAAGCAGGAGGGTAATGTGTTTCACAGCCTATATATGTATGTTTGGTCCTTTGTGTCACTATAAAAACTAAACGCGTTGTCCGATTTTGATGATTCTTATGTCAATCGATTTGTCTTAATCTGGTGAGTGTCACTGAAGATGTGACAGTAATCAAAATTCAAAATGGCGGCAACCAGACGCCATATTGTGCAAATAAAAATAAAAATGTCCACCAAGTATGACATGTGGGGTATCATTGAATACAGATTTAAAAAATTCATCATTTAGGATTTATAACGATTTAAAGTTGGTTAGCAACAGTCGGGTTTTGAAAGCTTGGTTTTTGTTAAAGTTATTTCATTTATGTTTCTTTTATCCGTGTGTTATTGTTGTAAATAAATGTTTTTCTTTCTTTCTTTCTTTCTTAAATAAGCGCACAAAGCCAACTGGTATGCGGAATCTCAGACTCTTAGACACTCGCATTCTCAAGACCGCATATGCGTAAATATGCTTTCAAATTACCAAGATGGGACGCCTCTACGCTAGTAATGTCCCCGGTTGTGTTATCCCCACACCGGGACACAATGCGAATGCTGCTGGCGGTGGGTTAATGGATTAAGATGGTGGTAGCGACCCGGACGGACCCTGCACCATATCCAACTACCAAGTCGACTTCGTGTGTGTCTTGTATCATATCGAATAATTCATCTTTTTACTTTTAAATCCTACTAATATTATAAACTAGCTTCCGCCCGCGACTTCGTCCCCGTGGAATTGTTACTTTGGGCTAACGCTTACGTGATGATGTATAGCTTATAGCCTTCCTCGATAAATGGGCTATCTAACACAAATAATTTTTCAAATCGGACCAGTAGTTCCTGAGATTAGCGCGTTCAAGCAAACAAACAAACAAACTCTTCAGCTTTATAATATTAGTATAGATGCCAAAAGTTTGTGTATGTGTTTATTTTGTGACTCCTTCACGCTGCAACGGTTGGACGGATTTGGTTGAAATTTGGAATGGAGATAACTTATACACTGGATTAACACATAGGCTTTCCGGAAAATTTTAAAGTTTCCGAGGGAATAACGATCATCAAAATGTACGCGGACGAAGTCGAACGAAGCTAGTGTTATTATAACATTATGAATAATGTTTCAGTGGACGGTGGTAGGACCTCATGCAGGGTCCTTCCGCAGCCTTGACTTACCAGCATAGGCATAATAGAATAGGTGAAGTTACTAGCATAGAGGCATATCATCTTAATCCCCAAATTTGGCAATATAATTTGGCAAATTTGCCTCGTGTGGTTGCCGAGTTAGAATAGTGCCACTCCATGTCTTCCCGTGGATGTCGTAAGAGACGACTAAGGGAATAAAGGCTTGTAGTACTGTTAGGCGATGGGCTTGCAACCTGTCACTAATACGCTGGTAAACATCTTAGCCTAAATGTGCAAATTGTGGTTATAGAATTATCAACAAGTTTTTAGAGATGTTTGTAATTCTATAGCTCTGCCTACCCCACTCTGGGAACGAAGGCGTGAGATTATGTATGTATGTAATTCTGCCCTCGTAAAGAAAAGGCACAAATGCAATATATTCATAGAAACATATTAAACTCTCAAGGGTTATAATAAGGTTGGAAGTGCAATACAATTCATATAGCACAGTGATCCCCAAAGTGGTCTATATCGACCCCCAGGGGTCAACGACGACCTGCAAAGGGTCCATGTGAGCGGAAAAAATAAAAAGATTAAAATCGGGGTCCACGACACAGAGGATGCCATTTAAGCAGGTCGTGACTTTAATTTTAGCTTTCCATTAATGGAATAATCTACCTATATATTCATACACAGATAGTAGGAACCTACTTATTTACGTAATACTTTTTTATAAATAAATAAACAAATATTATCTACCACGTGTCCCAAAACTCAACGATAAGCCGGCACCAGAGGATGGAGCTGCTTATGATTAGTCGAGAAAAAATAAGGAAAAAAATATATCTTTTCCTTATTGGTATTGGTATTGGTAGTATCTTGACGTGTAAAAGTGCCCGAGCGGCCTACTTACTAAATAAATTTCTTTTATCTTTTTTATCTTTTTTATTTTTCTCGACTAATCATAAGCAGCTCCATCCTCTGGTGCCGGCTTATCGTTGAGTTTTGGGACACGTTGTATATAAATCATGTTAAAATTTTCTCTGTGTGTAGTTTTTTACTTTGTAAAAAATATTTTTCCACGCAATTTTTTTATTGTAGCCTGTGTCAATTTTTTGCCGACTAATCCTCCAACGATAACCATGCAAAAAATATTGGAGATTTTCTGCATAGATTTTAAGTGATAACGTAAATATTAGGTAAGCAGAGGGTCCACCCTAAACCAAAACAAATGCCAAGTTGTCCATGAGAGAAAAAAGTTTGGGGACCTCTGATATAGCAGATGTGCCTTTTATTCCGTAGGAACAGAATTGCAGTCGTCAGATTTGAAAATGCTAGTCTATGGGTCTCAGATCCCACGTATCATCAGGTGGCCTGTATGCTCGTGTGTCTGTTCTTCGCCATTAAAAGAAAAACTCTGCTGCGCATTTCAGACATATACATACATAAGTTAAACTACACTAATATGCAAATAAAGGACAAACGCCCTTCCCAAACCCAATTTTCCCAACAAAAGAAAACAACGTGATTGGTCAGTTTTCTGCCCCTACCAGGTTTCCTAAAACCGGTGAAAATATGTTACGTCTCTCTCCAACGCACGGTCCGTTCCAATGACTGACTCTTTCGCACGCAAGGGGCTGAATACAACGAGTTTTCGCCAGTGCCTTCCATATTTGAAAGAGAAACGGACGTTTTTTTGAAATTAGAACAAAAGTGTTAGCGGCCAGTGTTTTGAACTCGGACATTTGAAATTGTGTTTTGTTTTTATTTTAACAGACTATTTTTTTAGACTAAGTTTTAATCGTGATGTGCCACTGTGGATTCGTTTTGGATGCCACGTGAATACTGTATCGAAAATGATGAAGTTTTAGACGTTTAAAATGGAATATTCTTGGCATATAGAGGACGGTGTTAATACTAACGTGAGAAATAGAGTGCAGACGAGGAATCAAGGTATTGTATAATAAAAAAACCTTATACGATGTGTGGTAGTGCTGGACTTTCAGGGGTGCTAGGCAGGGAAGTTTTTAAAATACTGTTCGTATTTTCGTACATTACATATTATGTTACTTTACTGAAAGTGGAAATATACATACTTTTTTTTTTTAAACAGTCGTTAAAGAGATTAAAAAAACGCATTCTACGTAAAATGCAATTTCCAGCACTCCTTCATTGCATTCAGCGAACATGGACTTATCTGCTGCACTGGTTATAAACCATACTTATTATAAAGTAATCCTCCGGAGTTAGATCAGGCGATTACGGCGGCCATTTATTACGTCGTTTAGTGCAATTCTGCTGTGCTTAGTTTAGAAATATGTTAATTTGTGTAATACACATTTGTTACTTATTACATACTTAATTATCAAAGTTATGCATTAAAAAATGTATTTTCTTTTGAACACACAGATCTTTACCAATTCCAGGCAATAATTAAAAATCTGTCAAACAATGTACTCTTAAGCATGAATTTATTGCCAACTATTTTTTCTGGCACAGTAATCATCTGATTATTGACAACGAATCCAAATTCGATGGATCAGCGTGAAGAATCATTGCCATCTTCCGACTTCATCTTGATACAGCTTTTAGAGACCATAATATTGCATTATTTAACGGATTTTTTAATCTTCCATTATTAGAATCGGCTAAAATATTTGACACATTTTTTTATTACAAGATTTGTACGGAACCTTACAATTTGCTTTACGGAACCGACTCCATAATGAATAAACAATCGTCAATTTATCGCAATGTATTCACTTTTTTGCGGAAAAGTATAGATTCCGCTACTTTCATCGTGAAATGCATAGTGCAATTATCCAACATTACATGACAGTTTCAGACGTTTATGGCATAAGGAAAAACATTTTTACAACACCAGCTCGAAAAGGCATTTTTTCACCTCAGCTTGTAAAGGAGTAAAGCTACATTTTATCCGCTACAATTGTACATTAATTACAAAGGGCAATAGAAACGAAGGTTGGCTAGCGTGATTAAGAAAATAAAATTTTCCTCTCCGCGGTAAAGTCAAATATCGGCCAAGTACAGTCAAGGAATTTAATTTGTGACCCACGTTAGGTCCAAAGTCAACCTGACATTCTACAGCAATAAGGTTGAGTTTGCTATCAATTACAAATGACTTGACATCTCTATTGACAATGACATCTTCAAGCAGATTTTCTTCGAAGTGGGTAGCAAATTAACTTCCGTACAATATTAAAATCGAGTAAAAAAATCCGGATCATCACGTTTCTTGTTTAACATTTAACATTATTTTACTCGTATTTCTCTTATTTGTTGTAGCTGTGTGGTTGCCGGCTTAGAATAGTGCCACTCCATGTCTTCCCGTGGATGTCGTAAGAGACGACTAAGGGAATAAAGGCTTGTAGTACTGTTAGGCGATGGGCTTGCAACCTGTCACTAATACACTGGTAAACATCTTAGCCTGTTTGTGCAATATGTGGAAACAGAATTCACAAGTTTTTATAGTTGTTGGTAATTCTGTAGCTCTGCTTACCCACCCCAATCTGGGAATGAAGGCGTGAAGGTATGATGTATGTACTTATGTATTATTTGATGTCATAGCGTCTGTATTATTAATACTATTTGCCTAGATAGATTTCGATTATTCACGGGAACTTTTAAATTTTAAATCTATGGTATAAGCTACACTCAGGAAAATAAAACGGGTCATAGTGCGTTTTTCATAGTAAAGATGCTATTTCGAAGCCTTGGTTGCTCGCCAGGGGATGCTTTTAGTGAATTTTAATGATGGATACCCCGAGCATCGATACAGGACTTCCAGAGTGCCTAGGATACCCAACTGATTGAATCTGTGGTTACCGCCGGAGTTGTGCATGTTCAGAAAAACATCTAAAATGGCAATAAAATGTAAGGAAATCTAAATGCTGACCCAAACTCTCTCGCTGTGGTGTTAACTGATTGTGCGATCAGTTAGGTATCTTCAGAACTTTTGATCTCCTTTATTGAACCTCGGAGTATCCACCATTAAAAACCACTCAAAAGAACCCGTTGCAAGGAACCAAGGCTTCGAAATAGCCTCGTTTGTATGAAAAACGCACTCTGACCCGTTATTTTTGCTCCCGAGTGTATCTCCATTTTAAATTTCCTTTCCAAATCCGATCAGCCGCTGCAGTTTGAAGGAGTTACTAACAAACAAACTTTCCCATTCATAATATTAGTAGGATTTATTGTTTGTTGCAATTACGGTTTAAAAAAAACCAGCCCTATGACGGACAGATAGCAAAACTTTAGTAAAATGGTCCAGTTGGTACCTCTTGGGTACGAAACCCTAAAAAAACTGTGTTTTGCATGGCTCAAATGTTATTCGCGTCGCCTATGAATCTCTCGCTTCGCTTATTATCCTAATTTTAAACTATTCGCTTCGCTTTCAGTTCAACTTTGCTATCCTTCGCCTATTCTCGATTCATGAACAGTACTTGCCTTGCATAATAAATAACTAATACTCTAATAATAATAACGACCATGACTCAGTAAGGCTAGTTGGTAGTCCTGCCTGCGAAGCTAGCGGTCCCGGGTTCAATCCAAGGGCAGGGCAAAGGACGCACGGAAAGGATAAAATCTCACACAAATTGACCTAGTCCCAAACTAAGCTGTAGGCTGGTACTATGGGTACTAACTTCTAGACAACGGAAAACAACCAAGACTCCGAAACAAATACTCGTCACACGATTAAAACAAATATTTGCTCTGACCGGGAATCGAACCCAGCATAGTCAATACCAACTAGACCAACCATGTAAAGAAAAAAAAAAAGGAAAAAAAAAAGGAAAGGAAGCCCGTAGTCTGTAAGCATGCATGCGTCAGGATTCCCACTCCGCGACTCACATAGCTATAAGTCTCCCCCCCATCCCAACCCCCATTCTAATCCCCCCTTTTTTGGAAAAACCCCGCGGATATGTAAACGGAGGAAGGACTTTCTCCTCCGGCCTTTCAGCACTGGCTGGGGTAGTATCCGCGGGAGTCTAAATTCTAGTTGGTAATAGGGGCATTGGTGATTTTAGCCGGTGCGAGCCCGGCAGTACCTGGGCCCTCCATTCCCAGGTCTCCGGGAGGGATTTTCACCTCTGCCCTTTTTTCTTAAAGTAATTAAAGCAAAAAGCAAACAAAAGCAAAGACTTTTGTCTTTGGCCCTTCAGGCGATTACAAAAAAAAAGATGGCTAAAGAAAGAAATTTAAAAATCGAAACTGTATCCCAAAAACGGAGGGTGGAAGTTTGTATGGAAGTCCTCCATTTTTAGGGTTCCGTACCAAAATTGTAAAAAAGGAACCCTTATGGTGAGACTTCGTTGTCTGTCTGTATGTCACAGCAGTTTTTCTCAGAAACTATAGAAGCTATCAATTTGAAATTTGGCATAGTTGTATAACTTGCTTGCCCGCATCTGTTTTTAGTAAAAAAAGTATGAAAATATTTTTCTTAGTATTTGTTAAGGGGTCTAGAATGGGGGGGTTGAAAAATGAAAGTTATTTGATTATCGCAAACGGGGTGTCGTATGAAAGGGCTCAGACTGCACATTTCGAATCAAATTTTTTTTATAATTTTTCTGGACGTACTTTTTGATTTATAGCCAAAAATGTACAAAAAATGACCGTTCCACCACCTTATCTCCGAAGTTTATGGACCAAAAAATCTGAAAAAATCCTGATTTAAATATAATTACTTATATTTTCCAGAAAAAATAAAATAAAGTTGTCAAACTTTACAGTTTTGGAAAAATTATCAAAAAACTTTAAAAATCTGTATTAAAATTTAGGCTAGTCAAAATGGGCCTTAATGCATAGATAATAAAGTTCATAACAAAGTAAGTATTTTCTTTTGCTTTTTCCAACCATATTATCATAAATACGGAACCCTCGGTGCGCGAGTCCGGCTCGCACTTGACCGGTTTTTTTAAGTTTAGAAACTATTTATGTATTTAGGCTTCGATTTTGGAGGAGATACCCCGACTAAAATGGGGGGTAGAAGTTAGTACCTATGTTATCTTTAAGTGTACTGTGCATTACTAGGCATACTGTACTTTCTTTTTCCAATTAATACAATTAAAAATTAAAACTAAACGTATTTAAATTAAAATTAAACTAAGCTACTCAAATATTAAAGATATAAATAATAATCACCACTATAAAAAGAACACCCCCTCTAGCAGGGCCGCTCGCGGCATGGTCCCCATGACACTGGCTGCATTACCTCTCTGGATAGCTAGCCCGATCCTTTGGGAGAGGTAAGCACCAGCTCTAGGATCTCCGGAGGAGTCTGAGCCGAGAGGACAGGGCCTTAATAAAGCTTATTATTATTCTAGTATGGGAGTTAGGACATTTCTAAAGGAAAATACATAATTTGTATCTTGACTATTTTATAAAACAAAAACATCGTCATGAAAAATCCACATCACCCCATAGCTATATAAGAAAGAGGGAAGCGCGAGAGACGAATCAAGATGGCGTCAGAGAAAATTGCGTTCGATTCAATTAAAATGATAAAGCGTGATTCAGTTACTTTTTATCCTTATTTTATTTAAGGTCATTTCCTGTTGAATTACTTCATTTAAAGAACTTGACTGATCTCCTATAAAAGGGAGTATTCATGTGTTTTCACAGCTTCAATAAAAACTGTAATATGAAACAAACAGTTACTTAAGAAATAGTAGTTTACGTGACGGTTGCGTAATGCCAATTACGCAGAGTCGCGTACAATACTTTATCTACACACATATTATAAGTACTCTAAGACGGGTTCAGAAGCCGAAAGGCAAATGACCAGCATTACCTGTGGTAGTAGGTGACAGCGATGACAGCTGTAACGTAATTTCATTACGTTATAGAATATTTTAAGGTAATGAGATCCAAAGGGGTTTGGGTAAAAGTGTTGTCATTTGTAAAAGTCATACATTTTCAAGGTGAGCGGCCATTCGTAAAAGTGGTAAATTATGATAGAATTATTCAAAATAAACATATTTTGTTATGTAATGTAATACTCTTGTGCATCGGAGCCGAAATATTTAAATATTCATACCTTTAGTACACTTTTAGTATCAAAACTGAATACTTAAATCTTTTATTTCTCGGCTCCGATATTATTAAACGCCATAAATTATATATATATATGTGTATTTCGAGGTCCAGTAAATAACTATGTTAAAATCATCAGTGGCCGCTAAAAAAAAATGACAATATTCTTCAAACAAATTTACCCAATGCCCTTTGGAACATCTTCCAAAATTAACAACTGTCATCGCTGTCACCTACTACCACAGGTGGATGCTGTTACGCAATAATGTGTCAACCCACAAGTATTTAGCAATAAAATGTCAACCCACAACGATAGTACTGAGGGTTGACTCTTTATTACTAAATACTTGTGGGTTAACACATTATTGCGTAACAGCATCCAGGTAATGCTGGTCATTGCCTACGGGTTCTGAACGCATAATAGAGGACTTATGATATGTGTGCAGATAAAATCCTTTTTTGAATAGCTATAAAAATAACCAAGATGTCTATACTCTACGATTCTAGCAAAACAGAATTTAAGATGTGCATATCGGATCTCTCTGTCTAATCTCTATCTAATTAGCCGTTTAAAATGCTTGTGTCATCCGTATTTCTTGGCCGATTAAAATTTAAATTTCACTTTCGGTGATCTCTTTTACGGTATTTTCATATTTTGTTGAGAAATTCGAATTAAACAATTCATGCATATCCCCCAATAACGTATAATCACTTTCCTGGTTGTAAAGACTTTGTTTAATGCTAGAGCAAACAAGGTATTGGGTCACCCGATTTGAAGTGATCACCGCTATGGACATGCATTAGCATAATTGCACGTTCATTCTTACTGACCAGGGGACCTAATGCATGGCCTAAACCCGAAACTTAGTCAATAATAATTTATTCAAATGCAAAAGCTTTTTCTTGTCTAGGGGACCGTCTCGTCTTGCACCGTCTTATATATACACATAAATAGGTGTTTTTTTTCCTTTTCTCGTAAGATGTTTGGCATGTTTTCCTGCTGAACTACGCATGTTATTTTTATAAGTATAATATTTAATTTAATATTTATTGCTTTATATAATGCTAGACTAAGTAGTAACCATTGTAATATGTTTAAAAAATGACTGACTGCTGAGTTTCTTGCGGCGTTTCTTCTCAGCAGTGGTCTTCTCTTGGGAAGCGCTGGTAGATTCTTGACGTGTAAAAGTGCCCGTGCGCCCTACTTACTGAATAAATATCTTTTATCTTTTATCTTTTTTAATATTGCTGTGTTTATCACGTGACAAGGCATCCGTCACCTTCTGACACGTAAATAAGTACGAGAGTGACGGATGCTTTATCCACATTTGACACGCGATATAGACGCAGCCATAGGCCTGCTGGGGCTCTATCTTACTGGGTAAAAACATATCGCCTTTGACATGGCATTATATTGTTTTTAACTCGGCCGCCATTACTGTCAAGCAGAGATGGACATTATTCGAATAATGATTAATTTATTAATTTATTAGACAAAAATGGAGCAGGTATAATACTTACACGTACATAATAATTATTCGTGGCAATTCATGCAACGAATAAATTATTCGCGAATAAATTATTCGACGAATAATTTATTCGAATAAGAATAATCATTCGAGAATTTCATTCGTTATTCGCGAATAATTTGGTTATTCTTATTCGTTATTCGTCATTCGAATAAATTTGGCCCATCTCTGCTGTCAAGTAGGTAAATAAAAGCTATCCAATATGATAACATTTCGGTTGAGATTCTACCACGTTAAAACCTTATTGCTTTAGAGTTGTTATCGTATTGTGAACGTTTTGATAGCTCTTAATTACTAATAAATCATTTATTTCAGCATTAACACAAAAAAATAACATATTATCAGCAATAGGCTTCGTCAAGACATTTAACATAGGTATGATCATCGGATAAATAAATAAATAAATATCAGAGGACAATCTCACACAAATTGCCCTAGTCCCAAACTAAGCTCTAGGCTTGTACTATGGGTACTGGACAACGATATAAATACTTATATAGAGAAATATATATATATATTTTTTTTTTTTTTTTTTTTTTTTTCAATTTATTTACTATAATCAGCAGTTACAATTCTTTTTAAATTAAGACGCGCTTCGGAAACCTGTGAGAGGTTTATATGCAGCGCGAATGAAATACGCCTCGCTCACAGAATAAGAAAGTACCTATAAATAATTATAATAGTAGTTAACATCGTATTATTTCTTAAGTATTTCTTACAACCACTACCAGTAATTACCCATTTTCGTTGAGTGCCGTAGTGTAATATTTTTTGATTGCGTTCTTGCATGAGTTCTTGTTGTTACTATTTAAGACCCTTGTTTGTACGTCCTCAGGTAATTTGTTTAAAATATTAGGCAACATGTATTCCCACGTCCTTCTACCATATACATTAACATATTTAGGTAATACATACCTTGGTTGATTAATTAAATTTCGAAAATTTGTAGGTCGACTCTTAGTTGTTAACAATTTTATTTTATCACATTCTTCGAGGACTATTGACATATTTATTTTGTTAAAAACAGACAAAACGTTACAAAACTTAAATATATACTTAAATATATAGAAAACATCCACGACTCGGGAACAAATACTCGTGCTCATCACAGAGTAATCTGCCCTTACCGGGATTTGAACCCAGGACCGCTAGCTTCGGAGGCAGGGTCACTACCAACTAGGCCAGCGCGTCGTCATCTGCAACACGCTTCTTTGTTTGTTTTACTCTGGTGAGTTGTGTTTTAGTTTGTAACCAGTGTTGCCAGATGGCATCTGATGTAGTCAGGTAGAAAAATCCAAATTTTGGCAGGTAGAAAATCAGGTATATTAAAATTGGATTGGTTGGTTAGTAACCAACCAATCCAATCCAATACTAATTAGGTACCACAGATACAGTAGAAGAAGAAAAAACCGCGAGACCACATTATTATTTATTGCATTACATTACAGATAAAACATAACTTGATGAACACAGACTACTTAGCTAAGACATACTACGTTAAGTATGTCATAAAGGCAAGACGACACGACACGACGGCATAAAGGTGGAAATAATATAAGTAAATCTTCATAATTGTGAAAATTCAGGTAGATTTCTTACAAAAATAAGACGAGAGTAGTAGATCACGTAGAATTTTTCAAAATAATGTAGGTCTACTGCTTTATCAGGTAGATCTGGCAACACTGTTTGTAACTTCACGCTGCAACAGCTAGACGGATTTTGATGAAATTTGTAAAGCAGATAGCTTGTACCCTGGATTAACACATAGGCTACTTTCCATCCCGGAAAAATAAGTTTCACGAGGGATAAATAATCAAAATCTACTCAGACGAAGTCGCTGGCAGAAGCTACTCATCAATAAATACCTACCTACTTAAATGAAATAGCAACGTACGCCAACGACATTTTAAAAACGCATAACAATCGAGATTACGTGAATAAAATACGCAAATGGCATAACGGGAAGGTCCAAACGCTAACAAAATACCAAAGAATTCTATATACATAGTTGGTTAAAGCATTTTAAATTTAATAAGCTTACCAATAGAGTATATAATGCTTCGAAGACTTAGTAGTAGTTAGCTGCCTTCTACGGTATTCAAAAGGACGGACATTTTACCAGAGGTCGTAAGGCCGTCGACGAGGACGGAACGCTTCAAACACTAGAAGGAAAGGGACGGCGGTAAAGCGCCTTGAACTATAGGCAGTGCACGACACGAGCATTCCTTTTTGACATTTGCGTTCGACCACAAATATGTTAAATAATTTTAGTGTTGCCATTTTGATATGTTTGTTCATTTGATTTTTATTGAAAACGGAACGTAGGCCATTGTTTATTTTAGAAGTAGGTCGAAAGAGATGGTAATTTTAAAAAATAAATATGTCAAGGAACTTCGCGGTAGCAGAAACCTATACAGCCTGTCCGTAGTAAAATTATTTAAAAAAACCGGACAAGTGCGAGTCGGACTCGCGCACCGAGGGTTCCATATTTAAGATAACATGGTTGGAAAACGCAAAAGAAAATACTTATTTTGTTATGAACTTTATTCTCTACACAATAAGGTCAATTTTGACTACCCTAAATTTTAATACAGATTTTTATCGTTTTTTGATAACTTTTGCAAAACTTTAAAGTTTGACGACTTCATTTAATTTTTCCCGTAAAATATAAGTAATTATCTTTAAATCAGGAAAATTCAGATTTTTGGTCCATAAACTTCGGAGATAAGGGGGTGGAATGGTCATTTTTTGTACATTTTTGGCCATAAATCAAAAAGTACGTCCAGAAAAATTATAAAAAAATTAGTTTCGAAATGTGCAGACTGAGCCCTTTCATACGACACCCCGTTTGCTATAATCAAATAACTTTCATTTTTCAACCCCCCATTCTAGACCCCTTAACAAATATTTAGAAAAATAATTTCACACTTTTTTACTAAAAACAGATGCGGGCAAGCAAGTTATACAACTATGCCAAATTTCAAGTTGATAGCTTCTATAGATTCTGAGAAAAACTGCTGTGACATACAGACAGACAGACAGACAACGAAGTCTCACCATAAGGGTTCCTTTTTTACCATTTTGGTACGGAACCCTAAAAACCTGAATTGTCAATGTTTTTTTGTGATTTAATTAAAAATGTATAGATTTTAGATTTTTCCCTATACTTGTAGTATAAGACGGTATCACTTGCCAAATTTTATATTTCTATGTCAACGGAAAATACCCTATAAATTTTGATTCGTCGAGTGTCGAAATATACGTTTTTTGCGGCATAAACAGCCGTATCTTTTTTTTACGTTAACTTAGAAGTTTGATTTTTTCACAGCTTGAAGGCACTGTAGACTTGAGTATAGTTTAAATTTCAATTCGATACTTCCACTCGTTCCCGAGATAAAGGGTCTTGACAGACAGACGGACGGACTACACAATGATTCTACAAGGTTTCAGTTTTTTCCTTTTGAGGTACGGAACCGTAAAAAAGAAAGTTGAAAATATTATAACATACAACCGATGGTATCGTAATATTACCATTTTTCCTTGAAT